>CM056574.1:10205000-10805000 GCA_029721435.1 Gymnothorax reevesii
CTTCAAATCAGGAAAGTAAATAGTAAATTCTATTTCTGGGAGGAAAGGTCATGTAAATAAGTTTTCTAGTCGAAGCATGAGAAGAAATTTCTTGGTGAGATTTTTTTTGTTTTCGCAGTGTGCTCCGGGGGTGTAAACTCCAGTATTCTGCTCCTACTTCCAGGATTTGCCAGACCGGCAGAGCTCTGCAGCCAGGAACACAGATAATTGGTGAGATCAGATGGCTGAGATGATGTCTAGCAGGAATTTTATTTCCTGATGTCTGGAGCTTCTACGCCGACCCTCTGCTGTCACGGCAGCCCGTGAACGAATCAGATTCTTTCTGTCCCAAAGGAGAAGGTTCTGACTCCGCCCTCAGGGCACACCTGTATGTCCTTATGGAAGCACAGGAGACCGCACACTCAGATCCCCAATTACTTACAGTAATGTTAAATTTCTGTGTAATGCACTAATGACGCATACCACACACAGTGCTTAAAAGCAATAAAAACCTCAGCACATGAAGACACACACACATACAAACAGTACCATAAAAATAATACAATAACAGATTTTAAAATAAATAAAATATACACTATACACTATACAATAAAAAATATACACTGATAAACAGACAGCAAACAGAATAATATAAATAAAACAATAGATAATGACAGGGACTTAAAAGGTGAGAGATGTAAAGAAGGCATCAGAAATCATCACCCTCTATCCAATGGGCTACAGGCCAAAACTCACCCGGAACCTTCCACCAATCCACTGCAGGCTGCACATACCATTCACTCAATCAGCCATTCTTAAAGCCAATTTAGAGTCTCCAATTAGCCTGACATGCATGATTTTTGACGACAGGAAGAAACCAGAGTACCGGAGGAATCCCACACAAACACAGGAACATCTGCTCTGTACCGAGCGGACCAGTCGCACAGACATATTTAAAAAAGTCTGATGAACTATAAAAACATAACTGACATTTATTCACATTATTGACTGTAGACCACAGTTCTGCATTTCCTGTGGAAAATATAAACACCGCCCATTTCTAAATGATTTATGCAAATGCTAATCTCTACATCATCCGATGCACTCTGTTGATTAATTCTGTATTTACTGTGCAATCACTTTAAACTGGCAGAACCTTCCTGATGTGTCACCTACAGCACAGCCAGTCAGTACAAAAATGGCAGAACGGTTCACATAATGTGGATTTTAATGTTAGTGAATTAAATCCCTACTTTATGCATTGTTTTCAGATACGTGTCCCAAGTACAAAGTAAAAAACAAAAAAATCTTTGTATTCACGCACCGTCCAGTAACTCCAGTCGAAAAGAACATTTTATGAAATGGCACAGCTTGCTCACAAAGGTCTGCCCACGTCTGTACATTACTTAGCGAATGAGTTTTGCATTTCAGAACGAAATGGAACATTTTTTTTTCTTTTTTGCTTGTTAGTGAGAATTTCTTTCATATCAGCTGGGCGGCACGACCTTGCGGGTCGAAGTAAAATTTTGTTCAAAGCTCAAATTTCTGCAGTGAGAACAGGCGACATCACTTCAAAACCGGGAACGGCTTGTATTCTCACTTTTCATGCAGAATTGAATTTGAATAAATGGCAGACTGAATGAAATGCTGCTATTTCAAATAGTACAGTCTCCAGGCTTCAAGGCCCCACTCTAGACTGGCTGTAAACAGAAGTTATCAGAGGATTTGCACTCCGAGACCTGAACACGAGGGTAAGATAAGCGATGTCCTGATAGCTCCCATCGACGGAGACACCAGTGTTATCATCTTCCTGGGCTCAGAATAAACCTTCTTATCAGGAGACCAGCACAAGCACCACCGCACGAGGAGGTCATAATCCTGCGCTCCAAAACTGCTCACCTCGCAGCCGCACAGCCTACAGGGGACTAAACCCCCCCCCCCCATCCCAGAAATTTGAAATGCCAGCAGAACAAATGAATGAACAAACGAACAGAGGAATTAATTAATTAGCAAATGGGCACTTCATTTCAAATGTGGTTTTCCGGACAAATCATGTCTCCCCATTTGGTCAAAGCTGCCTTTAGCACCGTTCATTTGTTGTGATCAAACATGTTTATTTTATTTTTATTCACGAACCGATGGTTTCCATGCAGTGTTCCTGCGGAAGAACCAGAGAGGTGTCCGAGGTGGCTTGAGATCCAGGTGGTCCTCATTACAGTCCGAATCCACATTCAGACCGTCTGACAGGACGTGATCGATGAGTTAGATTTGCAAGCGGCAGCCACTCACTGGTAAAAAAAAAAAAAACCTCCGCACATTTAATCACTCGCCATTTCAGGGGCGCAGAATGTGTGCCATGTCCTGTGGTGAGATTTTGCGCCAATCAATGTAACGGTAAAGGGATTGGTGGCACCCAGTTAATGCAGAACATTGGCAAAATGTTGCTGGAATGACACGCATGAGGTAACACTGACCGAACCATCAAGGAATATTGTGATAACATTGAGAGATCTCAGATGTCTTACCAAATGAGACTTTGGTCACTGAATGAATTCCAATCAAAATTCCAATACATCACAAGACAGCTGACCAGTGCAACCGAGGTCAGCTCTTACTGTTAAGATCTCAAACTCTCGAGAAACCTTCAGTCTTTCAATGATTTGAAGACCTGCTGTAGATCTGCAGGAACAGAGGTGCACTTTGTTAGTGTTGGAGACTGACTAACCTGAAGTTCTTCAACAGCTAAACTGTAGTTATACCGCTTACCTGTAGTTCTTATAGCAGTTAACTGTAGTTCTTAAAGTGGTAAACTGTGGTACGCACTAAACTTTAACTGTCCTCATAGCACTGAACTCCACTTCTTAGCATTCTAAACTCGGCTTTTTAAAGCACTAAATTGTAGTTCTTACAGTACTAAACTCGGGTTTAGAGCCCTAAATTGTAGTTCTTAGAGTACTAAACCCAAGTTCATAATGCATTAAACTGTAGCGAGCACTAAACTGTAGTTCTTAAAGCACTATACTGTAGCGAGCACTAAAGTGTAGTTCTTAAAGCACTAAAGCGCAGTCCTTACAGGAGTGACGGCTGGTTTTAGCGCACAGACTGATTAGCAGCTCTGCTCCACTGGCGTGCTTGTTTACAGTAGATTTGTGGAAGGGAATCAGAGGGTTAGGGTTGTGGGGCTGGGGGGCTGGCAGCTCGTCTAACCCCCCCTCGCCCCTCTCTGGAGCCCTCTGACAGGTAGACGGCTTCGCCCGGGCGGTTTGCATGAGAGCGGACAAGCAGAGCTGAAGGTTGGGGATTAGAGCAGGATTACGCTGTCAGGGCTGCTCGTGACGGACATACTGCAGGGGAATGTGTTTCGCAGCGTTAGAGGGGCGACCCCACCTCGGGGAACGGCCTTCTATTCCCATCAAACCCTTCTCTTCATCTCTCGCAAACACATCCTCTCAAAAAAAGATGAAATGGAAGCAGAAAAAAAAATGTTTATAAATTAGCAGGCATTACCTGGCCGAGCTGAGCTGCGTCTCTTGAGAGCGCTGCCATATCTCTGGCCTGCGATCACCTCACAGTAGCTAACTAACTAACAGCAGGAACGAAGGCAGCCCAGATCTTCCTCACAGTAGCTAAGAAACGCAGAAGGAAATTTACTTTTAGGCTTGAAAAACGAGTTCTCCGATTCCCAGCTCAAAGTGGACCGAAGCCAGGTTCCTTCTGACACCGAGCTGACTCGTCGGTTTGAAAAATCGATTTTTAACGTTAATGCCCTTGTTTAAGATCGATAACCAGGGCGCAGGAAAAAAACAAGAAAATCAGGACTCTTGCAACAACATAAAAAAATAAGTTACAGATGACGTGCGTCGCACTGCAGAAAAGCTGTTTTGGAAGAAGAGAAACATTTCTCATCATTTTCATGTTGTGATTTTTCCATCCCCAAACTTTTGATTTAGCATTGATGCTCCGCAATGAAAGCAGAATTTCACTGCAAAAACTGAAAATAAATTACTTTAAAAATCTTATTTTTAAAATGGTCATTTTTTTAATTTCATTTTTATTACTTCTGTGCTCAATAAGAAAATGAACCTGCCAATGAGGTGAGATGATTTGCCTCGTTTCAAGATTAGCCGATATGGTCACAAAAGTTCAATTGTCGAGCGCAAAGCTATTTAAAACAAGCAAAGTTCTCCAACTTAAAAGAGAAAAATAAGGCCAAGACTCAAGATAAAATGGCCACACTGGCAGGATCAGCCTTTCAACCCCCAGAAACCAAAGGACCTACAGTGCGATGAAAAAGTATTTGCCCCCATCCTGATTTCTTACTTTTTTTGCTTATTTTTCACACTTAAATCTTTCAGATCATCAAACAAATTTTAATATAAGAAATAGATAACATGCGTAAATATAAAATGCAATTTTGAGATCATGATTTCATTTATCAAGGGGAAAAAGCTATCCAAACCTACCTGGCCCTATGTGAAAAAGTAATTGCCCCCTTGTTAAATCATGAATTAACCGCACTGTAGAAAAAAAAAAAGTTGTCTCAACTGAAAAAAGTTAGTGTCCAGGCTGCCTTAAAATTTCAAGTTAACTGAATTTAAGATTATAAGTTGAATATTACCTCTACTTGTCATCTCAAGTTCAATGAGCTTAAAATTTTAAGGCAGCCTGGACACTAACTTTTTTCAGTTGAGACAACTTTAGTTTTTTTACAGTGTGTGATTAACCACATTTTTTGAGTCCAGTTTCACTAGCCACGCCCAGGTCGGATTACTGCCAGACATGGCGAATCAAGAAATCACTTCAACAGAACCTGTCTGACAAAGTGAAGTAAGCTCAAAGTTCTCCAAAAAGCTACATATCATGCCGCGAATTAAAGAAATTCAAGAACAGATGAGAAACAAAGAAATTGACATCTATCAGTCTGGAAAGGGTTGCAAAGCCATTTCTAAGGCTTTAGTTCTCCGGCGAATCACGGTGAGAGCCATTATCCACAAATGGAGAGAACTTGGAACAATGGTGAATCCTCCCAGGAGTGGCCGGCCTACCAAAATTACTCCAAGAGCGCTCCGATGACTCATCATAAAAAAAACCCGAAACATCATCTAAAGAACTACAGGCCTCATATTCCTCAGTTAAAATCAGGATTCATGTGTCATGTGTGATGTGAAAGACTCATTGCCAGTTATTGCAAACATTGATTGCAGTTGTTGTCGCCGAGGGTGGCACAACCAGTTATTAGGATTTAGGGGGGGAATTACTTTTTCACATAGGGCCAGGTAGGTTTGGATAGATTTTTACCCTTAATAAATGAAATCATCATTTAAAATCTGCATTTTGTTTTTACTCGGGTTGTCTTTGACTAATATTAAAATTTTTTTGATGATCTGAAACATTTAAGCATGACAAATATGCAAAAAAAAAGAAGAAATCAGGAAGGAGGCAAATACTTTTTCACAGCACTGTATGTATGAGTCCGTCAAACGCAGCTGCTGTTTTCAAGGAGGCAGACCTTCAGGGCTACTTTAAATTCCATAGCAAAGATCCCAAGATTCCGGATATGTCCGGCTGAATTACACAGAAATGTGCTTAAAATGATGCACAAGATCAAAATATTTTTTTATTTTTACGTAATTCTGTAACCAATTAAACATGGTGGCTTGGATTTGAATATTTCTCTTGATATAAGTGTGATGTAACTTCAGTACAGTGATGCAACTCACAGATACAGAATTAGTACACTGTTGTCCAATATGAAAAAATACTTTTTTCTGAACCTACTTAAGGAAAAGCTTAAATGAAAAGTAAGAGTTCAAGGGGTTAAGTGAAGATAATATAATTACAATGTCTTTTAGAGGGAAAAGGGCTCTCGCCACTCCCGCGCCCCAAAGATTCGCTGACATCACAGCTGAGTTTCGCTCTCCTGTTTGCACACGTTAATGACTGAGGTCACATGTCAGAATTTCTGATGCCCTTAATGATTCTTTCAGCGAAATGCTTCCATATGTCACCATGAAAGCATAAATAGGCCTTACTAATGAGTTTAATTAGTGCATTAGCACCCAATCAAAGATGCATATATGCTAATGAAACACATGAATATTCAGAGGTGTAGATAGGCATGGTTATGGAGAGCTGCGCGGCTCTCTGAATAATCGCTCGCAGGTGGAGCTCGTATCGTGGCCACATTTACATCTTAATACAATCTGGATCTGTTCTTTCAGCATCATAATTATGGCCCTGTTTGACCTCTGACCTCTGCTGGCTCCAGTCCCATTGGGTGCACTCTGGGTGAAGGTAGGACCAGCTGATCATTGTCTTGTTATTATTATTCATGTTACTACAATTACTCTCCATAGTATTGTTTTATACTAAACATTCAAACTAATTCTGACAAAATGATAATATCTTACAAAAAGCTAAAAGAAAATAATATTATACTCTAATAAATGATCGCAGCTCATCTTTTATTAGTTGAACTTAAAATTGTAATTTTATCAACAAGAGAATTTTACCCAGAAAACAATTATAAAAAACATTTAAACAGCAGAAGACAAACAATTTTACGTGACAGAAATAATAATAATAATAATAATAATAATAATATTATAAAAATCCTCTGACTGCTGAGCCTATTCACCCTCCATCCAAAGTTCACTCAATAGGACAGCAGTCAGCAGAGGTCAGAGGTCAAGCACAGCCAAGGAGGGTGTGACGGGAGACAGATGGTGGAATGAAGGAGAAACTAATCGCTGAAAATGGCGGGAACTGTGGGGACATGACCCGTCTACCTGACATTTGGCTGCAAACATGTATATTGGGTGTGAGTAGTCTGGTCTTTTTGGTTCCATCTGAAGGGGTAACCCCAACATAAACGAGAAGGCATTAATGCTAATTCTGCTAACATCAGGAAACCCAGATTTTTCAGCTCCAGGTCCAAGACCTCTTCCATCAAAAAAACAACAACGACAAAAAAAAAAAACACTCAGTCACTCTGGCCAAAACCACCAGGTAAACTACATTAATCTCATGCACAGATGCAGAGTAGAACGTCAGCCTGGAAGCACCTCGAGTTTCCGGTACTTTCTGAGGACTGAGTCACGGTGCTGAATGCCACAAACCACACACAGCTCATCCAGCTCAGAGAGTGTGTGCCTGTGGAGGGTGAGGCCAAGCTTTGGGCCGCAGACTCCATCCTTTAAAAGGACTGGACACTCCTGATAACACGGGCGAAGAAAGGTCAGTCACTACTACACTAGACCACACACACACACACGTGCACACACATGCACACACAGACCAACAAATACATGCACACACACACACGCACAGACTGACACACGCATATAGATGCCCGACTGACGTTGAGAATTGGTCCTCAAATCACAGTTCTTGAGGGAAGAGAAGTGCTGGTTATATACCCTCTCTTTACCAGAGAGTCAGGTGTTAAAAACAGTCAGGTCAATTAGCAATGCGAATCAGTAAGAAAAAACAAAACTGGGGACAAATTTGCATTCAAGAGCCAGATTTGAGGGTCCCTGACCAAGAGCATGATGGCTTGGCCTACTACAGAACACCCCTCCGTGATGGTTTGATCCTTCCATGAAATAGTTCTTTGAAATATAATACCCATTCACAAAGATAATCCTCTTGACATGGGAACACCCCTTCAAAATGGTATGGCCTGTCCATTGTCACCCTGATTATATGATATTATGTATTTCCTTAGTCTAATGACATCAGTGTAAACATAAGCCTGATAATACAGTATTGCCTCAAATATACCTCTCTGTGTGATCAGAGATCTGCCAGGGTAGTGTAGCCCCCTCGTACCGCAAACCATGACCTCTGACCGCCGATAGGTGAACTGATGGTAGCTACAGCCAACACTAACACTCCCACACTGTCAGTCAGCTCAAGGCTGGTTTATATGTGATTTTATCTTCATGGTGAAGTCCTAAAGTATTTGGATGTCACACAATAGAAAGGGCAGTTGTCCTTTCACACAATATACACGCAAATGAACACTGGCAGTCACTATTCAGACCTATCGATTACTTGTTGTTTTCAAATCCAATGCACTGCAAAACCAAAACCAAAAAAAGCAATTACAATGTCAAAATGCTAAGGCAATTCTTAGGCTAATGGACTGTGCTGTAAACTCAGGGTGGAGCCATTCTGTCAGCAACAGGGTCTGGCCCACCTCCTCGCTCAGTGAACTGAGTTACATCACTTCCTCTCCATACTGAGCCTCGCTTTTTTTCCTTTTGTTTTGACCTGTATTTAGCCAGGGAAAGTTTTCCACAACGAACATGTTTCTCCCTTTCAAGAATGTCTGTGGAGAAATGCCAGACAGAACAGTTGCAAGTGAGAGAGATGACAGGATTAAAGCACCCGCAGTAAATTTGGGGTTAAGGGCCTTGCTCAAGGGACCAACGACAGGGTTCCTCCAAACTTCATCTCTCCAGATCAAATCAGAACTCTAAGCTCCACTGAGGGCTTGAACCAGCGACTTTTCAAGGACCGGTCAAGCTATCTATCATCAGGCCACCCTACCACCAACTTCAACAAATGCTGAAGTTCGATGATCTTCGTACAGCAACAAAATTTTTGCTTATTTGTCTCTGTGCTTCAGCAAACTGGATGTCCATCGATCATACCTTGCAGGCATTTGCGACCATGCTGTGTGGACCATCGAGAAATTTCTGCCCTATGTTTACAGCATCACTGTTCAAATACTAGCGGAAGGCTCTGTCGCTTTGTGACCAGAATGCTCCTAGAGTCTCCACAACATCTTCTTCAAGTGGACTCCCATCAGCCCCGGGGAATGACAGCGGGCGTGGCCATCGTCAGGGCATCAGATCGCATCCCCGCCCAGGATATGAGCAGAGAGTGGCTCAATTTCATCTCGTTAAAGGAAGGGACAGACGTGACGCTCGCCGAGAAAATTTGATCGCGTCTCCGGCGACTGGAGGGATGAGATCAGTGCGGTGGAGTTTCCTGTTCTGCCATTTTGTACACAGAGCGTGAAATGTGTGCGTGACACGACGGCAAGGAGTCCACCCTGTCTCTAAACACTCTTAAGCCCAGATATGAGACGCTTTCGGACCAGCCAGGGTCTGACTCCAGGGCTGATTTTTACGGTTTGGGCTGGAGGAATACAATAACATTTTTTAATAATTCTGTTCTCCCCACAGTTCAGGGTCAGCCCTCTCCGATTCCGGTCCGAAGGCCACACAAAGTTCGTCAAGACTAGCGTGGGAGAACGTAAGTAGCCTATACAAGGCACCAACTTCAAATACACCAAACATCATCAGCTGTAAAGCATGCATAGAGCAAGGCTTTCCCCACCAACATCACTAGTCCTTGTGAGGCTAAAATGGGAGCAAACCCCCGCAGGGATGTTCTAACATCTAGTTGAAGCCTTCCCAGAATAGCAGAGACTGTTATAGCAGCACCAACACTTTTACTGTAAAGCCTGATAGCCCCATTAATTTGTGTGAACTTATTTCTTCTCTTTAACTCCATTTGTCTCAAGTTTTAGATATTGATCATAAGTTGTTAAGAGTTAACCTTAAAGTCATCCATTGTCTTGACTAATTGAGAGTTGAAACAAAGCCTGTCTGCAAGTTGAGTTAATGCACCTTTTCAAGGCAGCCGGTGAACCTTCCTTTCTAAGTTTAAACAGTTTGAAATTTATTACAGTGCTGAACCAACCCCATATTAATGACTGTGGTTTTGGAATGAGGTGTTGAATGAGTGGGTGTCCACATACTTTGGGCCATGCGGTGTTTGAAATAAAGGAGAGCTTTTGCAGCATTTGCTCCCTAGAGCCTAAATGGGCCTCATTAGAGAGAGAGTCCAAGTCAGCTTTAACCCCCCCACACACGCACACACACACACACCACCACCACCACCACTCTCCTTTATAACCTCCACAGCAACCAATCATCCACTTTTCTGGCGTAACTCTGACTCAGACTAACACCTTGATCTTCTAAGGAATCAGCAGCCATCACTACTCAAGCAGAGAAACTTTTCGAAGAGCACAGCAGTGTGTACGCAGCTCAAACATCGCATTTCATTAAATAAAGCTCGTAAAAACCAACAACATGCACACATACGACTCAGAGTGTGATTTTTTTTCTTAAATGTCAGCGTCTTTCTGGATTTGCAGCTGCGAGTTAAGGACGTGTTTTATATCCAACTGTAAATACAAGCTCTGATTGGCAGCGCCTCTGTAATTAACTTCAGTGATATTTAGAGCGACAGTATTTTCCTGTCATGTGACTGAGTACAACAAGTTTTTCAATAACCATACAATATAACTGAAAATTGTACTACCTACAATGAAGCATGTCACCACCAAATTTTATATATTTTTATGATTGAACCCAAAGGAATAAATAGCAAACTTTATAATCAACAAAATGCAGAGAGAATGGAATAGAGAGCCGCAGCATGTATATATACAGTAGGCCTATATAAACAGTATTTTGTACAATATGGCAGGGATCACGCATTGCTGTACAGATGACGCCTCTCAAACAATATTCTGTCACAAAAATGTAGCTGGTCCTGGTCCAGTTCGATTAGTCATAAAATAATCACATATTGACCTTTACGTTCTGCTTTCCATTGAAGAATATTTTTTTAACCACGACAGGGATTATAATTAGCGACGTGCGCGCAGTCAGGTTCGTGTGATCGAGGAGCGCCTCGCCTTCGCCAGGGGATCTCGCTGCACGCGATTGTAATTAAGACTTCGTTAGCGTGCGAGTTGGACTCAGACTCCGCCTCCACAGGCGGTTTCTCCCGAGCGCGGGGTCTGCACGGCAATTAGAGCCCGGCGACATCTGTGCGCGTCCTTGACACCGGCGCTTTGTAAGATCGGCGGCTGAGCGGGGCGGGGGGCGGGCGTAAACTGAAACCCCGGCCCAGAATGAGCTCATCGCTTCACACCGAGCCAGAGAAACATCGCACCCGCCCCGTCGCCACTGGGGTCACACGCCTTCAGAACTTTAATAACTTCGATTTAACACGGATTAAGAGCTTTATTTATCTTTTTATTACCGAGCTCCGTAAGTGCTTGGACAATGACACACAATATGGATGCCAAAACACGCAAAATTTCAAGCGCAGCCCCATTCGGCTTTATCTGAGGGTGTTATACTGAGTGAACTCGGGAAGAATTAAAGCCCATTAAAGTCACGTCACTGTTATAATGCCTACAGACCTCACTGTAAAGATGTCTGGTAGTAAAGAGGGCAAAAAACAGCATTTGATGCTCCAAAAACCGGGCATTGATGGCAGAAAATGTCAGCCCTGACAGTGGGCGACAGCCAAGATGGGCAGCAGGCGACTTGCTGCTGTACTGGCCAGGAAGAAAGAGTTACAGTCCATAGAGCGCTGCCCTGGCATAAATGTCCAACAGCGCCCCCTGCGGTTAATCTGGTAACTGCAGCCTGCCAGTTCTCATGAAGGATGAAAACACGAAATTTACCAATTCAGAAGCGGCTCATCCTGCACACAGCAGCTAAATGCAAAATAACAACAACAATTAATTACTTTGAGCAATTGTAGATTACAAGGTGATCAGTTGTCGTTTTGGCCTTCATTTTTTTATTTAAAACTGTGATAAAATGTGAAAGAGGCCACACCAAGACATTAAACAAAGAGTTTTCTGTTGAAAATCTTCTGTCCCAGCGAGGCAGGTTGCTAGTACACAGATCGGAGAGTGTGAGTGAGAGTTTAAACTCTCTGATTGGCTCATCCTCCCAAAAAAAATCTGAGTCATCTGATTGGTGGAGAAGTTCCCATGCACCCAGAGGGCCGGCTTTACCGTGAACTCACCCCGTAGCGTGCGACTGACCCACAGTTCTCCCAGTGACCCAGTCGTGAACCCCGAAACAATAACACTCTGGCATTCTGACCCTCCCTTACCCGGCCTACCTCAAACCGCCACAGGAGGGAAAGATTTTGTAAACGCCGTCATCTCTCTACGGATTACAGGGGGGAGGGGTTAGACCCCACAGTGTTTCCGTTCGCCCCCGCGGGCCAGAGTTACAGCTGTTATCCCAACGCCGACGATGAAGATAATATTTGTTATTATTGTCGGCCTTTTTATTACATTCATTAATTCCCCCTCGAGGCTCCCAGCTTCAATAACTGAGACTGCGGCGGGATTCTTATTCCGGCTGCTGAATTGGAAACCCCCCCCCCCGACACACCCCTCCAGCCCTGGCTCGAGAGCTGCCTCTGGGCTAATGCTGCCATCTACAGACTCAGCCCAAAGAAAACTGAAGGACAATGGGTCAGATAGCATGTTTAAAAATTGAATTAGAGGGGCAGCACAGAATATAGGGTTAGTAAACTGGAATTGCAATGCGGGCTTGCAATTACAATTGCAATTGTCATGTTGAAGTTTCAATTCTTTTGGGGTTACTGCCACTATGCACGTTATATATTCTCATTACATGTTGCATCATTAACCCCTTTGCGCAGAATACAAATAATAATAATTTTTTCCTGTTGTGCTTGAGCCTATTTCGGCTTTATAACTCAGTATTCGTGTCACACACAAATTACTATGGAAAAGACATTTGGAAATTCACTTACAGAATTATGTTGGAATTAAATTTTGGAATTTACGGACGCTGGCGTCAATATCTGCGCAAAGGGGGTAAAATGCCCCAACCAAATAACTGCATTGCACGTGAAGAACATCACCTGGGCGTGCATCCCGATAGATGGGGGAAACTCACAATCAAAATGTAAAAAGTGAGTCGACCTAAAGTTCAAGGACTGTCAGGGATTTACGGGTGAACAGCTCTTGCGAGAATCAGATTTATTCTTTTTCTTTCTTTAAAGCAAATGACACATGAACAAAATTAGTTTCACAATTTTTTCAGGCGCAGTTTTAACACACTGCATAGATTAACAGTGGGGTCCATAAAATGCTATGCAGTAACTGGCCAGTGATCTACATAATATGCAAATTATGGGCATAAAAACTGATATACTCAAGCTGACAGTTCCTGCTTTATCTTAATATTCATTATTTTCAAATTCAAAGTGCTGGATTACAGAGCCAAGAAACAAATGCAGTGTCGCCGTTCAACTAATAACGGACGGCACCATATGGAACTTGTATCTACAGAAAAAGTGTGAACTGGACACCGGCCTGAATTACACGACCGGACGTGTAGTAAAGTGCACATTTCACCACACGTAATGAACAGTTGCTTATACGAAGGAGAGGGAGGTGGCTGTAAACTGCAGGTGCCAGATTTCAATCGCCCGGCCGACTCACCATTCAAATAAAGACGCAAAACAAGCGCAAACACTTTTACAGTATGGTCGAACGAACGGGCATTCGTGTAGCTGCTATCATTTATTAACCACACACAAATACTTTAAATAGCATCTTATTAACTAACGATTAACAAAAACATTAACTACTGTTCTAGTCAATGATTTATATATATATATATATATATATATATATATATATATATATATATATATATATATATCTTCAAATCACAGGGCAAATTGAATCATTTTCACATTGTCGAGACTAATGAATTTAAAATCCAAAACGATCTTAAAAAGAAAGTACTGAAAAAATATGTGAAAAAAAAAATTAAATATTATTACAATATATAATATTATTATATATTATTCTAAATATTATAATCATATATAATATGTAAAATATACAGAAAAGTAAAATTTTTCCTTTGTGGTCTTCAATTATATTCATGAAACCAGATATAATGATAAATAAATTGATAGGAATAAATTAATATATCAAAGATATAAAATTAGGAATTGAAAAATATAAATTATTAAAATGATATGAGAATTACAAAGAACAAACTTGTCTTTTTAGTACTTACGACTTAATAACAACTATTGAAAATGTTCACATTTGCAATGGTCAATGACGGTTCATTTTACCTTGTTATGCAACCATAACCAATCGGAGTTTCCTTAATTTGTCTTTGATGATGAATATCACCACAAACCCTGCATTACCCACAACCCCCTGCTTTGCAGGTTGAGTCTCCCAGACAAAAATTCACACGTCACCTGCAGGTTAAGACGACAGCTGCCAGGACCCAACGGACTGGGGTCCTGGGGTCTCCAGTTATGCGGCTCATCACCTAATATTTCGCCACCTGACCTCCACAAATGCAAAGAACCAGAGCTTTCACTCAATAAAAAGCTCATATTTCCAGATTTAACATAGGTGAACATTTCATGCTCGAAGTAAAAAAAACCACAGAACCAGCTGCACATGCTAGATAACTGCAGGATGAATGCTATCCTAATCTGGTTATATATGAACTCGCCTGCAACCAGCAGAGTGAACATTTTAAATATGTGTGCTGCGAAACACTGTCTGAAAGGGTCCATATTCAAATGTAAAGATCTATTGCGCTTATAAACTACCGATGACTGCACCCTGGTTTAGGTAAGGAGTAACGGTTTGAACACTGTCCTGAACAAGTCAAGAGGGAACATTCATATAAAATGGACCAAACAGAGTTTGTCTTTAGTTAACCTGTTCCCCGAAGACAGGCCAGTTCAGCCACTTCCCCTTTCCCCCTAGAGTAGTGCTAGACGGCTTGCCTCAGGACTTTTTCAAATCAAGCCTGTCAAGGCGAGTGATTGGTCCACTGGGACGTGTGACCTTGTGCATATGAGGTCCCATTGGCTGGAGAGGGAGTGGGGGTTCGTGACATCAGTCACTGATGAGTTCAGCCGTTGGGCTTAGCTGATGCTGGGATTATATTTAATTCCTCACTGTCCTAGAGACCAGAGCTCACTGTGTGTGTGTTTGTGTGTGAGAAAGTGTGTGTGTGTGTTTGTGTTAGTACATCAGTCTCCCACAGAAACAGGGTAATGAAACAGCACTTTCATCGACAGGACATGAATTTCCCCCAGAGCCCGAGCACTAAGCGTGTGCCTGTCAGTCCAGAAGTGGGATCTGAATATGGAGATGACATTAATCTGAGGGTAAAATCGGCCTCATCTCCCACAGAACCCCACGGTCTCCTCAGCTGGCCTAGAGAGTGGTGCAAACACACATACACACACACACACACAAACGCGCGCGCACGCGCGCCAAGGGAGCGGAGACCGGCCAATCCAGGAGCCTGGGAGAACACAATCAAATCCTCTTCAAGTCTCTCCATCTCTCCCCCTTTCACATCTCCCTCCCTCCATTTTACTCTATTCCATCTTTCTCCCCATCCTTCTCTCCCGGTTCTCCTCTCCTGAACACTCCTCTTCAATCTGTTCTTCAATGCCGGACTCGTAGGACTGCCTAAATGGGGCTGCATCTTCAAAAAACAGGGGATTTGTAATTAATTGGAGGAAGATGATAGTCTCTAGAGTACAAATGTCTAGATGTCAGCCTGTGAAAGATTTGGAGATTATGACTAAGTGTGTGGGGAAAGAAGCATTGAGACGCGTAGGGAAGTCCGCTAAGAATGGAGGATTTTGAGATAAGAACTTCCAGCCATCCAGCAAGACATTCGCCGCGGCGCAAATCCATGTTTTTGAACACAAATACCGGTGAACTAACCTGGCTACGCTATATAGTGCGAGCCATCTCTCCACGTCATTAAGGATGATTACAGCTCCTTGCTGGCCGTCAAGAGGACAGCCTGCCAAATCGGGAGTACTTTTACAGTTAAATATACGACTCGCGACAGGGTGAATTTAGCATCCCTTGTTAGCCATTAGCAACTGGACATAAACATATCGTCGACAGGATTATGACCTCCATATCAGGCACTAGAGTGGTCTGAGTGAAGACTAAGCTCCTCTGGCGTTAGTCTCGCCCACAATCTGGGGTGAGCGCATCGTAAAGCCGGCCCCTTACCGCCTAGCAACCCTGCCACCAATCATAAGGCTTAGATTTTTTTTTGGGATTGGCTGAGCCAATTGGGTGGTTAAAATGATATTACTTGCACTCCCCTATCTGACTGCAGGTGACCAGCCAATCAAAGGCAGAATTTTAAAAGCAGGAAGCTTATCGTGTTGTGCCTTTATTTGGCCATTTTGACATATTAACACTTGTTTTTACAGAACAAAGTCGTAAACGACATCCGAACATTTCATAATGTGCTGTAACTTAACGTTTATCTTTTTGCATCGAGCCGCAGGAGTGTCGCAGGAAGAGCAGCGTTACCCAAACTTAAATATGGCAGAGCAATGACTTTCAACCCCTCGTGTGCGGCCCACCAATGGAGCCGAACGTGGCCCCCAGGCCCGGATGCACAGGATGAGTTTTAATTAAATTTCTGTACCGATGAGCCCAGGGGACTGGGGGGTGACAATCAAACGAAATGAGATTTACACAGGCAAACAGAGTGTAACTGCACAGCTTCTCCTCGGGGAAAATGACCCTGAGGAGTGGGTTGAGTTGAGTTAAACTCAGTCCGGTCATCAAACATCATTCGCAAAGTGCTCTCCTGCAGTTATTTTAGAAATGTGTGTGTCCGCGTCCCTATACATGTGCATTTTTTTCAGTGTCTGCAAAGGTGCTTGTCACTATGTATGCGTGTATGGGTGCCTCTACACACATTTGTGTGTGTGTGTGTGTGTGTGTGAGAGAGAGAGAGAGAGAGTGTGTTTTTCCAAATTGTTCACTAGTTCAATCTTGCAATTTTTCAGGCCTCAAAAAGCAAAGTTTTAAATCTTTTTTGATTTGTTTCACTTTGTGTTTGGACTGGCACAGCCCAGCCCCCATCAGCAGATATCCAAGTCTGAGTGAGTGACAGAGTGAGTGAGTGAGTGAGTGAGTGTGAGAAACAGCAAGTATATGAGTGAGTGAGGGAGTGAGTGAGTGACAGTGACAGAATGAGTGAGTGAAAGACTCATTGAGTGAGTGAGTCAGTGCGTGAGTGAGTGAGTCAGTGAGTGAGTGAGTGAGTCAGTGAGTCAGTGAGTGAGTGAGTCAGTGAGTGAGTGTACACAGTAAGACCTCTTTCAGAGACGCAGCACAAATGAATCCCTGTGGACCACAGCTGTTACTGCCTGTTCCCATTTTGGGCCAATGAAACTGCCAAGGGTTTGATAAATAGTCTAAACTGACATGTCAACCTCCAGCTGCACAGCGCAGGTAAGAAATCTAAAGCACGGACACTTTCACACCTTCAGCGGGGAGAGGGCTAGAACCTGCTCCAGATTAACTGTTCCTCCGTATCCCATTGAATGAATGCTTTTCCCCAGCCTAAACAAACGCTCCCAGGAGAGGGAATTCTGCCGTTCCGCTTCGTCCCGGCGTTTCATCCACTAACTCATCTCCCACACGGAACGAAGGAGACAATTCTTTATTTACTGGGGCACCAGAGGAGCTGGAAGTCAGGGACGCACTCAGCAGTTACTCACAACATGCGAAAGAACAGCGTTGAAATACAGCTCTGTAAAGTTTTTTTTTTCATTTTCCCCCCAGCAACAAACCTACTGGCTGCAATCCTTCACATACAGAGGACCTGAAATTCTTAATTTAAACAGCAATGAAATTTGTTGTGGAAATTCTTCGGAATCCAGGATCAAGAATACAGATCGCAACTTCACCAAAATGTAATCACTTCCTCTGTAGGACAGTATCTATTGAGACACAAAATTTAATTGACACCCATCTGTATCTTTTTGAGATATCCTGTTAGCTGACAAATGAATGAACGAACCAACCAATGAAAGAACAAACAAAACAAACAAACGAACGAACAAACAAACAAAAAAAAACTGTGGTGAAAACATATTACATCCTGGCAGAGTTCTAATAAAAATAACTTTTCAAACTTGGTCATGAATAGTTGGTCTGGATCTCTAGTTTTGTTAATTGACGTGGTGTGTTTTGTTGCGTGGCGTCACATTGTGTATAATATCATGTTTTGTAATGTCGTGTCATGTTGTTGTCATGTCCTGCCATACTATGACATGCCATATTACGCTACTGACAGTTATGGCATGCTGAATAGTTATCCCCCCCACAGAAGCATAGGTCTATGGGAACCTTCTGCCATCTCACTCTGTTTCGGACGAACTTCTCTCTCTGCTTCAAGCTGTTGCCTGCCCTGTCCGCCTCTTCATCCTCGCCTCTCGTCTGGGCACTGCTCTGTCATGTTATGATGCGCTATGCCACTTTGCAGCACCCAGTGTGCTGTGTTATGTCATTTTACGTTACATTCTGTCGTATTGTAATACGTCATGTCATGTTATGCTGTACAAGCACCAGCTCATAGGCCTTATTTCAGTGCAATCCAATCAGAACACTGTTTGAGCAGGATTTGTCACACTTCACACTGGAGACACTATTCATCTTCCGCCTCATCAGAGACACTGCCACACGTCAGAGAACCTTCCAGAAAAGCCAGAGACTCAGTCCTCCAGTCATCAACAGTCGCTTTGAGCACCATGACAGCCAAGTGAGTGTACAGCTGTCACTACATTTAAAATTCAATTATAAGCTCAACCATTCACCAATCACGGTCCTTCTGAGGTCAACCAATCACAAAGCATAAATAATCAGCTGGACCACTTCCATGCAAGAAATTCAATTGGTTCATACGGTTTTATTTTTCATTTGTTTTTACTCATTTTTTTCCAATGTGTTTGGACTGAAAAAAACATTGCATTACATCTCTTTTGGTCATATTTGTTGTTGAGACACTCAAAGATTAGGTGGTATTGGCAAAACTTTAGTGCACATTTTGTATAAGGCCAAGCCTGAAAGTCTGCCAAAGGCCTATTCTGTTAAATGCAGCCTTCACTGGACTATCCGGCCTCCTCAGTACATCGCTCTTCCCACAAACGTAGCTCATCTTTGGGCAGTTCCTCAACATTCAAATCACAGCGTCCAGTGGAGGCACCTCCAAGTATAACTCTAAAATGCACGTGCAAACAAGCATCCATCTTCACTCTCCAACCAATCAACACTCCACGCCTCAATCCTCAATACAGAAAAAATATGGCTCTGAATAAGCACATCACTTATTTCACTCTGACTGAAATGTAGGTGATTCAGAGAAACTCTCCCACAGGCAAAATTAAACATTTGGCCATTTCCAACAGCTGAGGAACACGTACAGAAGCCTCTTGAAAGAGTATTTTTTTCCGCTAATTGAAGGATATAGCAAAATGTTTGTATCTGGAGATAATCTGAAATATATTTATCCACTTTTATTTTGATGTTTTCCCAGGCGAAGACAGAGAGCAGCATATCGCGCTTGGTAAGGTTAGGACCACGGAGATATGCGGTTGAATTTAAGAGAGCTGGCTCATCCAGCAGAACAAATGAGCCAAACTCAAGATACCTCGTTTTCCGCTCGGCTTTCACGCAGACAGGGAGAAATTCCCCTTCTGCTCCGAGGTTTGAAGCCGCTTCAAATCGATTCCCGCTGACTCCCACCTCGGCTTTTCACACATTATCTCCCCGAATCAAGCAGGCGTTAGGACTGATTCCCCGAGATTCAAATCCTGGCTGAAATCAGTCTTCTGCCGTTCAAATCCCAGCTCAAAGCGATACTCCGAGATTCTAACGCTGCCCCATAGGCACCTCCACACGCAGCCCACCGCTGGGGTGCGACGTCTCGCTTAATGAGGCTTCAAAAAGACGGGAGACCCAGCTTTCGAGAGGTTTCCGCTGGATTCGAACCCCATATGGCGGCAGTTCTGCGGGATTTTGAATCTTGGCACCAAGCCCCCTCCTGCGATTTGTACCCCCAATACTCGCGGCAGTTGAGACAGACCGGAAAAATAATCTCCGGCAAGAAGCACTGGAGTTGAAATCTTGGTGACAAAAACACCGCAACGGAATTAAAGGATTCGCGCCAGATTATTCCCAGGCACAATCGAGTGGCCATCAGTTGCCGCAGAGCGTTGGGTTTCACCGGCGGGGGGATTAGACGGTGTTGGCTGAGGATCTTTGGCAAGGGATTTTGCGTTCATTCGCCCTGCAAACGCACAAATCGCAGATATACTTGGTGTCGCCGAGAGAGCAGCGCCACAGTAATCAGGCCCGAGAGCAGTTTGTTTGTCTTAATGCACCGAGTAAATCGTAAAGAGAAGCGCTTGAGTCTCAGTGTTAGTGTGCGGTATGACCCTACAAATCGTTGCATGTCGGGGAAACACCTTAGTAGAAGGCAGAGAGCACAGCTGTATTGGAAATGGATCTATCAGCAAACCTGTGACGCCAAAATACGAAAACAAATAAGCAATATGGCTTCAGTGACGCATTTTGGGCATAAACCTCCTAGACGGTTTATGTCATCGCTCAGTAAGTGCAAAAGAAAAGCCAGGCAATTTGCACTGCCACTCTTCTGAGAAGTTAATCAGCCCAGTAATGAATGCATAATGAATGCAAGATGAAGATATGAACACAAACCGCATTATCAACGAATACTCCATGGCCACGATTCACGTAGCAGTAGACACCAGCGCAGCGCAGTGATGAATTTAGAAAATACGTGATCAATTTCCTCATTAAACAGACAGTCTTTCCTCCATATCATTTAATCTAAATACGTAGAGTCATATTTGTGATGCTCAGTGACAGTTTTTAGCCAAAAATGACAAAGCATGATACATTCGGAGGCATATTCCCACCAGAAACACCGAAAAAAACAACACATTTCTAAAATAACACCCCAGGTAGCCTATAACAGAGGAATAGCAGGGATCAGGGCTGTGCTACATTGAATTAGTTTACAGTTCACTGAATTATGAATATTATTAACTCATGAGGGTATACAATATCATCACATTGGAGTAAATCAATGACAGAAAAAAAAAACAAACAGCTATTTAAATATTGATTGATATTGATATTGAAACAAATATGTTTTTTCATGGTGGATTTTGCAGTAAATTAATAATTTCTTTCACTTTAACCAAGCTTTTCTTTGCCTTTATTTTATGGTCGTCACATTCATATTCTAGGTTGTCGAAGTTTTTGAGCTACAGAAAGTAAACGCTAATTTTTACGCCCGTGACATTATCAAATATTACCCAATATAGCACCCAGGAAGATCATATCCTTCCAACCATCTTTACAACAAATTTTAAAAAAGCTAAGTAAAATGCTTGTGCGTTCTTGCATAAAACTTTTGATCTACCAAGCTTTCACATGATGCCGCAATCCTTTTCCATATATAGTGCGACGACAAAACTGGTATCAACTATCATTCGAGGACCAATCAGTGAGCAAACACTTACTGTTTTGCTTCAGATTAGCAGGGGGCTGGCGTGTCAGTATCAGTGTACATTTGCAAGCACAACATTAGTCGCTGTGGTCCTGTGTGTGCATTGGCCTAAAAGATGCAGCGTACCGGAGCCAGCGGGCCAGAGAGCTGAAGAACAGGCCTGTTCTGATATAAAGCCGACAGAGATAAAGTGGGACTCAAGCATTAATGAACAGATCCGCGCTGCTCTTGTATCAAATCCAGCCATTAAGACTTTAATGCTCAGGCAACATAAGAGTGCGCTAGAGGAGATTTACAGATTATTGACGCCTTGCTTGTTTGACACAGGTTAGCGTGCCGAGGCCCTGCTATCTGTTAGTCAACCATTTCGCATGAGGAACTGGAGAACAAATGAAGCAGGTTGATATTTAATCACAGCGCTTTGATAACAGGGGTGCAATACGATGGAGGCCACCCGTGAAGTTGCATTTGATAGTTGGAGTCTCACCCTGAATGCAGCTATCAGCTGCGTCCATTACACTTGTGAGTTCATGGGTCGTGTCACTAGAAATGCCCCCAAATAAGTACGCACCCTGGCTACCTTGCCAATAAGCCTGGCTCTTTGGCGATGTGATCATCGCGCGTGACTCTTACCCGGGAGTTTGGGGTTCAATCCCCCACCCAGGCCCCACTTCGGCCTGCCACAAACTGAATTCATTATAATTCAAAGTGCTCGTCTGTGTTAACACACTGGCTCCCTTCAACGACTAGTTTCACATAAGTTATGAGAATTGTGGCAAATAGCTTATCAGCAGTCACAAGGCATTCATAGTGCTTATGAGCTGTCAAAAGGCATCCAAGGTGCTTCGGCGCTTTAAATTAGGAACTAGATATTTCACCAACTGTCACAGGCTATTCATGGTACTTATGAGGAGTAATCTGCTGAATTAATCACTTATAAGCTGTTATAAGACATTCATAGAGCTTTTTAGATATAATTTGTGAGGTACCGAGCTTATTAGCAGTCATAGGGTTTCATAGCACTTAGAAGCTGTAATTTGGTAAGTATATATCTTACCAATAGTTATAGGGCATTTATAGTGCTAATGAGCTGTAATTTGGAGAGATAATATCTTCTGAACAGTTATAGGACATCCATAGTGTTTATGAGCAATACTTTGGGGGTGAAGAGTAGTCATAGGGTGTACAGAAGGTTGTTTAAAATGAATGGCACTGAGAGAAGAATATTTACAGCAAGCCGGCATGGAGTTCACAGTCTATGTGGGAAAAAACTAGACCTCAACCCTCAAAAAAACGAGTGTCTTCCCAGTGGAAAAACACTCACAGGAAAAGTAGAATACATATGAGTACTTGGCGCGGGTTGACTCGCTTATGCATAGCAATAAACTGGTCAAACCACTTATGAACATTCACAAGCACAATGCTAATTGGCAGTCAGAGTGGGAGTGGTGTCCTGTGAACGATGAAAACTAGCAGAGATACGTACGAACCTGCGCAGCCCATACGAGAGGCAGGGACACGAGGACAGGTGACCACTGTCCTCCTGGACAGGATTTCCTATCATATTAATACCGTTGAAAAAGAACTTAATACAAATATAATTCACTCAATTTCGATGTTTGCAAGTTAATGCAATCATAATCAACGTCTGTTTGAGTTGTTAAAGTTCACTGTAGTTCCAAAAAAGAGAATAAATAAAACAGGAAATGCATACTGCACGAACATTCAATCCGGTTCCATTTTTTTTCATTAGCAGGAATTCTACCCACTGGAGCCCGGAAAAAAAAAATTACCACCAGCACTCACAGTAACATTAGAACAGCATTGCTCAAGTTTTTACACTCTGTAAAACAACCCACAGACAGTCCAGGCACAGTTAAAAGAACCATAAAGTTTTTTTTTTTTTTGTTTTGTTTCTTTTTTTAAGTTAACATTCTTCCTTAAGAGTTTGGAGTTGCCGGTAACCCACACACACAGTGTATGGTCTGTGTCGTATTTTCCGCCCACCGGATCTTCTCACCGATATCTACTTACGGCAGGGGTGCGCGTCGTCCGCCGGAAAGATGCGAGAAATATTAAATCTCACAGAGGGCTGGTTACGAGAGGCGGTGGATTCGATGGCAAAGGATATGGTAAAACGGCGCCAGAGCGCGAAAAAGCCTGACTCCACCTCTCATGTGTCATAAAACACGGCAAAGCACAGGACAGCTGTGTTTTTATTGCCCATTAAACTGAACGAGGACTTCCACAGCCCAGTCTGCAGTTACTTTCCATGTACGCCTATTAAACTGAACGAGAACTTCCACAACCGAGTCTGCAGTTACTGCTCCATCTATGCTAAATGTGTGTGTATGTCTGTGTGTGTGTGTTTGGAGGAGAGAGAGCTTGTGTTGTTGCTTGGGATTGTGTGTGTGTGTGTGTGTGTGTGTGTGTGTGTTTGGAGGAGAGAGAGCTTGTGTTGTTGCTTGGGATTGTGTGTGTGTGTGTGTGTGTGCACGCGTTGGAGCCAGAGGGAGAGCTGCTTAATTATTCCACCCCTTGACACATGCCATTGTAATGAAATAATCAATGTTACTAATTGGTCAATTTTAAGTGCAATATACTCTCAACTAAACTCTTAGTTGTGCTCTGAATCACACTTTAAATTTACTTATCAGAAATGGAGAGAAATCAGTTTGAAAAACATTGTCAAACTATATCAGAGGTTATCCATAGAGACTGATACAGGAAGAAGGAAATCAGAAACATTACTTCAGCACACTATACCCCAAATAAAACTTACGGACCCACAGATGGCTCCATCAAATGCAGCTGCTGTATTCAAACCTGTGGAACTTCAGGCCTATTTTAAATTCTAGTGGAGATCCCAAGGTTTCCAGAGATCCCAAATATCTTATCTCATAAAATAATATTCCAAGGCAGTGCACGTGCAATGATGTACAAGATCTAGATACTTTCCACTTGATATGATGCCATAAAAACATGGCGGCCTGGGTTTGAGTATTTATCTCAATATAGGTGCGATTTGGCTTCTCTTAAGAGCTGCAACCAGCAGATACAGAACATGGTATGTGACATTGTCCAACAATAAATAATTAAAAGAAAAAGATTTTTCTGAATTTGGACCAACTAGAGAGGAAATCAAGTGTAAACGAGGAGTATATGGGGTTAATACAGGCCAGTGTAGTTTTAATAGACTTGATGAACCAGGTATAACTTATGTTCTTTTTCAGAAAGGGGAGGAGTGTTCAAGAGGTGAATATCTTGCTGTAATTTTACTGATTTATTCACAGCAAGACCCAGCATGAGTAAGTGAAGTTCAGTAGTCACCTGACATTGCCCTTGTAGCCATGACGACTCATGGTCAGCGCATGCATAAGTGATGTTCGGTCATTCATTTATCACCTCTATTTACACGTGAAGAAGTGGTACCAAATTTTGCCAGACGTAGGGTCGTCCCACCCATGCTCAGAGGAATTATATTTGAAATAGCTATGCTTATATATCATGTATAAACATGAAGCAGGCTGAGCGCGTGTAATCGCTAATAATTTATTCGTGTGGTCATCACTCATTTTAATCGCTTCTGCATCTCTCTACGCCCAACTTTCGGACAGTTTAATAAAACCGAGCATCGTTCCTCATTTCTGGTGTCATCCATCAAATTTAATTAGCTAAGGTCAGCTATAATGTGAAGTGCTCCCAAGATGTGCCATAGAGAACACCATTTTCCCAAAATATGAATGGGACAGGTCTGCCTATATTTTATTCTCGAGTTTAGTGAGGCAGGCTTCACCACAGCAGACGGAGTTTTCTGCTCTAACTTCTGTCGGGTTACTCAAGCCTACTTATTCGTGAAGATAAAAATGTATTATCTGCGCATCTTACACACATGCCAAATCTCTCAGTGGCCAATTCTAGAGCAAAACTGTAGAAAAGTTCACAGCAAAAGTAAATTTGCGATGGTGTCGGCCTACTTACCCTTGTACTACTGCTGGACTGCTATTCACGGCAGCCAAAACTACGATGCACTTCTTGCGATATTTTCATTCATAATCGTTCATGTCGACGATATTATTGAGGAGGAATTTAGCTGGTCAAAACACAGCGTGTAAACACAACAGCAGGGAAAGGGCTGTTAAGGAGAATTATTATTTTTTTCATTGCAGGTGGGAGTTTGTTGGACTCGTGGGCAGAACCAGGTGTTAATAGAAGTCTTTGGGTGAAGCCATACGATCAACGCGAAACGTTGGTGCTGAATATCCATTGCCGCGATAATATTTAATGTCACATTTCAGAGGTAAGGTTTATTTGTATTGAGTTCTTGATGTTCTGTTGCAGATTAGAGTATATTTATTTAGCAGGCGCTGCTATCTGAAACGACGACCAGTGAGAGGCATGAGCAAAGGCAATGCAACAGCCAGATCAAATAAGGTTCATTACCATAATGAGTCAGTCATCTCCAGGTCAAGAACATAAAACGTCGAGTAGCCAGAAATTTCAGCGAAGGAAGCTCATAGCAGTGATAATGGGACTGAGGACAAAAACAGTCACATCAAGACTCAGATGATAAATTACCATATGAGTGCTGTGGCGTAATATTTTTAAAATAGGTAAAAGATCAAGACATAGCAGATTGGCAGTTAGCTTCTTGGGATAAGCAATGTGTACGAGGTAGTTCAGGTGCTGTCTGACGAGATGGGTCCTTCAACCACAACTGGAGATGAACTTAGAAGAGTGGAGCCGTCATTTCACATGTTGAGTGCTTCAGTGGAGAAGCTCAAAGTCTGGGATGTGTGACCGCCATTTAGGAGGAGGAGAGAGAGGTTTCTGCAGCCTAGTTTCTGCAAAGCTGAGTGCTCAAGCAGGTTTGTGGCCAATGATTACTTCCTGCAGGTAGGAAGGAAGCCATCTTGTTTTCTGCAGCGAAGTTATGCTACTGTATTCTCTACAAGCAGCAGAGGCTGAATGGCCCAAGCTGGTGAACTTTATCACGAGCCAATAGGTAGTTAATGCAGAAGAAGAAGATACTTCACTGGAAATTTGGTCTTGATCCCCATAAGGAGAGTGATTGAAAAAAACTTCCTCTTCCTTGTGGGAAAATTATGTTCTTCACCCTCCTTTAAGCTATTTTCCCAAGAAGCCTGCAGGATTTGTGGAGGTGCAGCTATTGAGCCTTTAGCCTATCATTCTAGGGCTCGTGTGGTCTACTACCCACTCAGTTGTACTATACATCTGTTCTCACATCCAGTCACACCATGGGGTTGGGCAGTTTGCAGGGTAGCTTGGGAGTGGGTAGCCTGACAGGCAACAGTAGTGTTGGAGGTTGAGTCAAAGTCTTTACAGGAATGTCGTACGACTCAGCGGCCATCTTGGTAACACCTCCGTGCTGTTATTTCGAGCTAATAAAACCAGGCCCCAGTTTAAATGACTGGGGAGAGAACCATAACTTCACTTTCAATAGTCTCCAGGACATATAAAAACGATTGAAACTGTTGTCAATCCAAACTGTACATGCGCTGATGCAACAACACAATTGGCTTGATGTCTCCTGGTTCGGCTGTTTAAACCCAGCGACTGGCTTTTGGGAGGAAGGGGCGAGATATGTGTCATATAACCTCTGGGTTACGTACTTTATAAATAAAAATGCTTTAAGTGGTTCATCTTTTCTCCATAAGGTCTCTCTTTGAGTTTCCATGGCGGTTTGGGACTAGCAGCTGTAGAGCAGAAGTTGGGAAGAATTCTGTAGTTGGGCCCTTGAGCAAGGCCCTTAAACCCTACAACCACTGTAGCAGCTTTACTCCTTTTTATATCTAATGCTCCCCCATCTTGCAACAGTACCCTCAGTCATTTCTTTCAGGGCATCCTATGAAAAAAAAAATAGGCAGGTTCCCCATGGACATATTCTGATTAAATGAGGGAAAAGATGAGTTCATAAAAGCCCGATCTGTGCAGCTGTGTTGGCTTCTACACCTGGAGGTTTACTTGCAGGAAACAGACTAAACTTAGCAAGGTTCTTAATAGGCAGGGTCCTGATGGCGTTGTCCCTGCGACCACAGTGTTCCCTTCGTCCATTAGAGAAGACAAGGAGACCAATTCTTTACACTTAGTGTTTCAAATTGTCCATCAGTTGTTTTTACTAACAGTTTAGTTAATAATCGGTCGACATTTCATTCTACTTTCTTCTGTGTTTTTCCTCTCGTATTCTAATGGCTAATGTACAGCACTTGATTAACAGTCTGTTTGAAATGTGTTAGACGAATCACCCCGTCTTCAACAAGGTTGGCGTAGGCGGCTCGATTGTGTAATAATCAGGTTTGAGTAATTCGCTCCATGAATGTTAGAAAGAACGAGACACAATATTAATGCACTTGTTAATAAAAACAAGATGTTCCCTGTAGCCTAACAGAGACAGAGAGAGACAGCAAAGATAATTCTCTGTGAGAGTCTCTCTAACTGCCAGTGTGTTGATTAATAAGAAATATTTTAGCAAAGTGCTACATAAATGAGTGGTAGAGTGTGGGGTTGCGATGTGTCACTGTGATTTAAACCTGGTATAAAGTATATCAGTCTCCTTTTTCATGTCAGTTTAAAAAGGAGGAAAATGCGGTGAAAACTCAGGTGTCATTGCTTATAATTCTGACAACAGAAGCCTCAATCAGGAATGAAAATGGGTTTGCATTTCCAGAGACTTCCTCATCAAATAGTCCCCCCCCCACCAACTGCTAAAGAAAGTGCTTGTCAGTGCAACCTTGAAAAATTTCTGTAAACACAGAACATTTAGCTCTTCAGGAAACGGAGGAAAACTAATCTTTAAGATTCAGGGGGGAACTGTGCTGTTGGACACATTTTGTTCATGTTTTCAGAGATGCAAATGCAATTAGCAGAAATCAAAACATTGTTCCCTCTTGTGCGGACAAGAGGCACTCAATGACAGTACTCACTGGCCACCTAGAATATCTTTTAATGCCTTTTTCGACTGTTTTGAATCTCCATGTGGCGAGCCATTTGCAGTGCCTTGGCTACCGTAGCCTGTAGCATAAACTGCGACAACCCTCCCACTCATCATCTTATTTAAAAGATTTCTGGGAGTGGGATGTCTCTGTTGAGTTATTTAACGGAAATTACGATAGTAAAACCTTCGAATCCAGGGCACAGGAGGACTCACAGTTTGGCTTGCCGCGTGGTAACGGAAATACACTGCCCGTCTGGAAAAAAAAAAGAAAAAAAAAAGCTTGCACACTATTATGTTTTTTTGGGCCACCTTTAGCTTTGATAACAGTGCACATTTGTTGTGGTATTGTTTTGAAAATCTTATACAACATTACAGCATTCATTTCCGACCAGATTTGCATTCATTTTTGGCTGAGATATTGAACTGACAATGGATGAGACAAACCGCTCCATTAGCCTTCTTCCGACATCCCAAACACTTTCATAACATAACATGAGTGGCGAGAGCAGGCCAATACCAGCCCAACCAAACTCAATAAGCTTCACTTACTGCAAAAACGATTTGTTAGAGCTGCCACAAACTCAAACTCTAGAGCTCCATCCTCTCCACTATTTTATAAACTAAGGATCCTAACCATATTTGATAACAATATCATACAAATATGCACTTTTATTTATAGAGTAATTCATCAAAATCAAGAACTGCCCAATCACTTTCAACAATATTTTTGCAGAAATTTTAGTTTTTGCGCATATAGGTATAAGACAAGCAGAACACTTGCATCTTCCCCTGCACCACACCAGCAGAGGGCAGTACTCTGTCCATTGTGGAATAAACATCACAGTCTTGCTGTCAATGCCGCCTCCTTGCCAATATTTAAAAAGAGACTGTTCTTGAAATTATTAGAACACTATGTACAGTGGTCTCCTAGGACCTTCAGACCTCACCTGCACATTTTTTTTTTCTTTTAAACTCATTCTTCTAGAGCAGGGGTGTCAAACTGACCCGTAAAAGGGCCAAGAGGCTGCAGGTTTTCACTCCAACAATGCAGAAGCGCACCTGATACAACCAATCAGTTGTGCAGGCCTAGATCAGTTGATTAAATCAGTGCTTTCAGGTGAGCTTCTGCATGGTAGGATTGAAGACCTGCAGCCTCTTGGCCCTTTTACGGGTCAGTTTGACACCCCTGTTCTAGAGTGATCTGTCTCGTGAAATGTGTCTTTCACATGTGCAAAAAAAAAATAAAAAAAAATTACAAAAGAGAATCTGACACTTCAGATACTTGATGACTGAATGGTATCCAGCACTAAATCAAGCCTGTTCTTGAAAACGTCCAAGGTTTCTGCCTCAACAACATAGTCAGGGAAGCCACTATTAGATCACTCTGCACGAAAAAAATAAAAAATTCTTAATATCAGTGCTAAATTTACTCTTGGCTAACTTCCATTTGTGACCCTGAGTTCTACAGAACTTGGCCTGAGTAATCCTGAATAGTAAACTTTGGTAGTCCCTTTAACATACCTGCAGCCCTCAATCAGATCACCCTAAGTCTCCTTTTCCTATGACTAAAGAGGTTAAGGATCTTCAGCCTCTTCTAATAGCTTTCATCGCCTATACCAGGAATTAACTTTGTGGCTTTTCTCTGAACTTTTTCGAGAGCCCCTATATCTTTCTTAATGTGTGGTCCCCAGAACTGTACACAATACTCCAGATGGCGTCTGATGAATGCGTTGTACACGAGAAATATGACCTCCTTAGATTTATACTCAATACTTCTGGCCATAAATCCCAGCATCCTGCTGGCCTTTTTAACTGCACAGTGGCTAGAACCTGTAAGAGTTTGGTCAACAATCACTCTGGAGTACATTCCAGTTTTAAACCTCCCATGAAGTAATCCTGTCTCATGTTTTTATTATGTACATGTAGAATTTTACATTTAGCTTCATTGAATTTCATTCGCCACATTTCTTGCCAATTCTGAATTCTATCCAAGTCATCCTGAATGACCTTAGTGGTCACAAAACTGTTTGCCTAACCTCCCAATTTAGTATCTTCGGCAAATTTAACAAATTTGCTCTCAATATTCCTATCAAGGTCATTAATGTAGATGAGGAACAGCAAGGGTCCCAACACCGATCCCTGGGGGACGCCACTCCCCACCATACCCAGCTCAGATGAGATACCACTGACCACCACTCTTTGTGTTCTGTCCTGTAACCAGTTTTGAATACACTCCAGATTACCTCCTGTTACTCCAATGTAGCTCATTTTAAAAATTAGTCTTGTGTGGTACTGTATCAAATGCTTTCTAAAAATCCATGTACGTTGTATATGATGTCATTAACACCCCGCTCTGTTCATAAGTCTTGGTGGCCTCATCAAAGAATTCCAGACGGTTTGTCAGGCATGACCTTCCCTTACGGAAACCATGTTGGCTATCCTTTGCGATATTATTATGTTCAATAAATAAGTCCAACTCGTCTTTTATGATAGATTCCAGTATTTTGCACGCAATGTAAGTCAAACTGACTGGCCTGTAATTTTCTGGCTCAGTATGGTCCCCTTCCTTATATTTTGGTATTATATTGCCCTGTTTCCAATCATTTGGTGTTTCTCCAGTTTCTAAAGACGATAAAAATAACTGACAGCAGTTGAGAGATGATCTCACTAACCTCTCTGAGCACTTGGGGGTTTGAGCCATCAGGGCCAGCTGCCTTATTTGAATTAAATTTATGCAGTTTGTCCAATACTTCATTATTCCTAACCTCAATTTCTGCTAAACAGTTTTGAGCATTGGAAATGCCACCTGGGCCTAATACAAATCTGCTTCATGGTAAAATCCTCGACTAAATAATTGTAAGGTATCAGCAATATCCTTATTCTCATACAGCAGTGATCCTCCTCTTTGACTGTCCTTTTTCTTTCTACCACAGTTCTGAAATAAAACACTTAGGATTAGTTTTTCCCCCTCTGCTATTTGCCTCTAATACAGTCTTCCAGTATTCCTCAGCTCTTTTTTGACCACAGCCCGCATTTTACAGTATTCAGCCTTAGTAATCTCATTGTTATCCTTCATGTACATCTTATAAAGATTCCTCTTTTCCCTCAAACTCCTACAAATAGCTGTGGTCATCCACTGAGGATTCAGCTTTTTAAACTTACTTGTGCACACCTGTGATATGAATTTGCATTGTGCATCAAGTAAACTCCCTTGAATCTCCCCCTCATCTCATATACAGACTTACAATCAAGGAGCATCCTCCAATTTATTTTGCTTAGATATGTGCGCATCCTGTCAAAATTTTGCTTGCCTAAAATGGAAAATTTTGGTTTTCGGAGATAACTTTTTAACTTTCCACGAAACATCAAAACTAACAGTAGAATGAGCACTAGTCCCAAGTAGCTCCATTCTCTCTACAATGCAAATTCTATCAGGGTCATTAAAGAGCGCTCTCTAGTAGGTTTATTAACATAATTCTTCAAAAAGTTGACGTATATAACATCAAAAATTCTTCCTTCCCCTTCATCTGTCCTTTCACATTTTCTCAATCGATGCCAGGATAATTGAAGTCTCCCATAGTAATCATCCCTCCACCTCTACAAGCTTGCCTTATCCTCTTATCGAGGAAGAGGGACTAATATAATAGAAGACCAATTTCACTAGGACTCAACAGGTTAAGGTCCAGACTCTTATGAGGCCAATCCATGTGTGACAATGATTCCTCATGCCCGATGAGCCACTCTTTCACAGTTTGAGCCCAATGAATCTTAGCACTGTCACCCAGGAAAATGCTAGAGTCATCAGGTGTTAAAAAGCCAAAGAGGGCTTTTAAGAAATTGATCAGTGGGCGCTATACATAACAGATGCATCACTTCATGGGCTTCCTTTCTTACCCTGACCAGCCCATCACACTGGAAAAAAGGTAAATCTGGACACCTACGTCACCATTTTCCGTGGCTTTTCAGTTCAATCTTTATCCTCCCTTGAAAATTAAAGTCATTTTTTTCCCAATTAGCCTCTCTAACAAGCGGCTTTTTTGTGGTTACGCAGCTGTTTAGTCCCAATCCTCCAAGTTCTTGTTGGATTGTACGTGTGGAAATGTGTTCAGCTTCATGATGAAATAGAGCCATGAGTTCTAGTGCTGATTTTTTAAGATGAGATTTCACCAAGAATTTTAGTGGCCTCCGATCAGGACAAGTCATGATTTTTCTCCAGCTCATTTCTTTCGCAAAGTTAACAGTTCACCACTATCCTTCCAGGCTTCAGTAAATTGTTGGGCAGTTCATGACCTAACTGTATACTGACTTCAGCAATCGCCTTAGCTGTTTTCCTTAGTCGATGCTGGTCAATTATTTGCCTGTCTTGAAAAACAGTAACATCTTTTCAATGACCGTGAGACACATCCTCTGACATGATTATGTAAGAAATGAGAAGCTGTGCACTGAATGAGTCAGAAATAAAAGAATTATTGCCAACTGAAGGATATTCATCACTACAATAATGACTCAATCATGGGCTCTTGAGTATCTGCTCATTTAAATCCAAATGGCGACTTTTCTTTCGGAGGGGCAGTATATATTCCTCATAAACTGAATTTTACAATTCAGTGAGTTTGAACAAAAATCACCCGCTCACTCGGCACACTCTTCTGTGCGCTGAAACACTTTTTTTTAAAAACTTTAGGCCTTCATCTCCGGGGACTTCATAATCTTTGCACATACAAGTGGGCAATACTAGCATCTTACCAAATTAAGAGTTTCAAGAGCAGTCCTGAAAGAAAAACGTTTCTTGTTGCGATAAGTATTTGGTCACATTAAATGGCTTTCAGTGCGAGTTGTGAAGTCATCGTCAGGGTTTGAACCGCATCGGAGACATGAGTTTATCAAGTTATATCAGCTGTTTGCTCACAGATACCGAAGTCCCACCGCAGTTAGTCCTCCAAGGTGAAATGTGCTTGGATTTATCGATTCAATATTTCACTTTGTCTTCATTGATTTCAATACTTGTGTCTGTTTCCAGCTAAACACCAGAATGGAAGTTACACGTGTCACATCCAGAGCAAATGGAAGAATGACATCAAACTTACCTGAGCTGCTATAAATAACAGTTCAAATATTGCCACCCACAAGCGTCTATATTCATGGAAGTAAGGAATGAAAAGTACCTCAGTCTATCTACTGATTTTAAAACCCTCAGGCTTTACATAGATACAAGAGCAAGAAAAAAAGAGAGAGAAAAATACAGAGCAAAAAAGAGATTGATTTAGTGTCTGGCCTATTTCCACAAAGCAACATTACTAAGCGAGGTGATCACAGACAGAGAAAAACTCAGCTACTATCTCCATACCAATGGACCCTTTCGGTTTAAGGATGTGAAAAAGCGAGATTTGGAGTGCGCATGCTCTTTGCAGACTATGTGGGGCAGACGATGCACAAATCCTGTTTAAAAGGTGGGGAATTATAAATTCATTCGCTTTCCCCATGGTAAAAGCCAGTTTACAGCGTAGATTCTGACTAGAAACAGGAACAGTTTTTGTTCGGGAACATTTTAGGGTGTGCAGCGCACATTTTGTGTCTGGATGGCGAGATTAAGAATTCTGTATTTAACCTACTACAAATATCGATTGATGTTTAGCTACCCAGAGAAACATTAGGAAATGAAAACACGCTAGCGTACGTCCAGTTAAGAAATTTATTGTTTAGTTTCAAGTGCTGCTATTCGTGTCAGTTGCATGTCGTTATTGGCTGCTAGTGTCAAAACTTTCTTTTGTCTTACCTTGTGTCTGGTACAACGACATATTAAAGTTTTGTACGGCACCAACAATTCATCGTAACTCCCTCTTGTTCTGAAGAATAAGTCTGGAAAAGGCAAAACTTCACCCCTGAAATCTAACTTCCTGCCCAGAATTGTTCACGGCAAAACTCCACACAGCCATGAGATTCTGACGTGTGATGATTGGCTGGCGCTTGAGAGACCAGTGAGACCTGTCTCATGGCTTGATTATTTGGGTCAACGAAGTCAGGCCAGCTATGATGAAATCAGTACTGCAGACTCTAATGTGATCATTCAGGATAAAATTTTTCCAATTTAAAGCTCGAATCCACGCCTGTTATTGTCTCTTGCCACGGGGAACACAAAAAAACCTTAGATCCCCGTTTTCATGATACCGGTTTATGCACCTCTCTATGCAACGAATAACCTCTATATTTTCTTTTGCTCCACATCAGCTATATGGGGCATGCGCGCGCGGACGTCTGGCCTTAAACCGAACTGGTCCATAGCTTATTCTGTAGGTTTGGGTAGCCTCCCTGATTCACTGAGTGCAGTTATGTAGGCAACTCAGAAATCTTGCTTTGTGAATAAGGTCCCAGGGTTTACGCAGTTCGCCAGCAGCGTTTCTCTCATGAATATTAATTAGTATCCCCCCAACCACCCTGCATCTGGGAAATTCGCGGCCTAACCACGGAAGCAGGTACTGAAGTAAGCTCTTCCCGCAGTATGGCAGTCGCAGATAGAGGAGGTGGTATAACGCAGCAACACCGACCTCTGGTGGTAAAAGCTCATCTGTTCTGCCGGTAGTCGCTTACACAGGCATTAACAACTGAGAACCTGCTATCATTGTTACCCGGCACTTAATGGATCAGCTAAAGCACTCAATTACGCGGCTGAACTGGCTTGCTTGTGTCTATACTGGAAGATGGTTTAACATGAAAATAGTCAGCAGCTCCCTCAAATCTCCGGGTCTTGGGTGGGAGAATTTTAGCGCTCAAGCATTCACTGCTGTGGCATAACTGTGCAGTGTTCATTAAAACACTGATTAAGCCGGGTTTAGATACTCATTATGACAAGACTTTGACGCCAAACATGAAATTCTGTTAACACTACAGCAATATAAAAAATGGAACCAGTTAGTTTCACTTCTCTAAAACTATGCAGGTATTCCACAGCTTTTCCGAACCAGTTCTGAATATGACGGCAATGTTCATGAGACATGCCCATAAAACGGGGCATTTAGGCTCCATGTCTGTATTGGAATACACACAGTAATGCTTTCCGTAAAAATTCGATGGCTCTCCGAACAGAAGGGGGAACAACTCGTATATAAACATCCGTTCTACTCCAGTTTGTGAAACCCGGCACCCCGCCTGCTTGTCTGTCAATCCTCACCGCAGAAAAACATGTTTTCACTCCCGCAGATCATAATTACGCACAACAGTCTGGGTTTCTAACCCTCTTTTGGCAACCAAAGTATTTTCTTCAAATTCTCTGGCAAGATTCCCTATCCTGGAGCCCGAAATGACTGCTCATCTTTTTTTTTTATGCAAGAGCAAAGTGAGAGCAGTTTTAATTTGTTATTACCTGCTCTATTGTGATGAACTTCCAGCATTTAAAATATGGATCACGTTATGGAAAACATTGAAATCTGAGAATAAATGGGATAATATTTCAACAAAAGGATGTTTGGACTGAAAGCAATGTTTGGACTTATATAACTGTGTTGGTTGTCAAATGGCACTTTTTTCATTGATCAGTTTCTGAGAAAAAATTTGAGTGAGTTGCAATATCTGGGTTTATGGTGTCATGTCTCTTTCTAGGAAAGAGCCTCACTTGACTAGTATTGGTGGTGTAAATGCCGCACACGAGAAGACATTTATCGAGTGGGCATACTTACAATGGAAATATGAAATCGAAGCCATGCCTAAATGCGCTGTGTCCTTGCAATATGTACCGTCTACTACTACAAGACAGACTTTGCTGACAGTTCAATATAGCCACTCAAATATTATTCAGCTGTGAGTCATTAAACGATGGCCCTTGGAATAAAATGTATCCTGAAAAGTGTTTCGCCAAATGCTGTGAGCAAAACCCTGTAACTGCATCTATAATCTACAAGTATACTGAACAAAAATATAAACACTATACTTTAGTCATTTCAATATTACGCATAATTATTTCTGAGGTTGACTTAGTTGGGTTCATTTGTGTGACCAAGGCTGTGTGCCACTGGTCTGTGAGCATTTCAGTCACCTTCTCCATATCATTGTCAAATTCATGCCCTTTGTCAGAATTGGCCTGTCAGACAGGTGGGGCATGATCCAGAGCTATTGAAATCAGGTACAGTCAGCCCAGGCACATCCTGTGCTCAGGTCAATAAAAGGCCACTTCAAAAGTCCCAGTTCTGCCGTTGTTCAAAACGCCATCAATGACTCGAGCCATCAGAGATCGTGCCATTGGCAATGCTCAATGCAGGAATGTTTCTCAGGGATGTTTAAAGAGCTCTCAATGTCCATCTTTCAACAAAAGTCGCATAAAACACCTTTTTGAGGAATGAGGCAAGACTGCAGACCGCCTGCATGCACGACGACCATGTGTGACAACCTCCGCCCAAGACCACCACATCTGGACTCTTTATCTCTGCGATCGTCTGAGACCAGTAACTCCCACTGCAGATGAGACAGCCGGTCCCCACCATCACCCCATTTTTGCTGAAACCATGAGAAATAATCTCCAGGAAGTCCATATCTTTACGTCTTTTGCCCTTTGTGGATTGGACCTCTCCTCAGCTCAATGAAAAAATTGGTTCGACTGAGTGAATAGACACGTTTTACGGGCAATGGCACAATGGAGGACTGTTTTCTTTACAGACACATCGCGTTTCCAACTTCACAGAACGGCTGGACGGAGGATGTTATGCTGACATCATTGTGGTGCGCAAGGTGGCACATGGTGGTGGAGTGCTGGTTTGGGTGGGAATATTCCAGGGACACTGCACCCAACTGCAATTGATGAACAGCAACTTGAATGCAGTGTGATTTCACAATGAGATGCTGCTGCCTACCGTCCAACCATTCATCCATCAAAACAATAACCATCAAGCATGACCATTCCAGACCTAATTCACCCGTGTATGCACAGAATTCCTTGAGCCTGAAAACATCTGTGTGCTTGAATGGCTGGCTTATTCCTCGGATTTGCTCCCCTTCCAGCATGTTTGGGATGTCCACAAGCAACGAGTCAGTCATTGGTTCCAATTTTCAGCCAATAGCCGCCAACTCCACCCAGCTCTTGAAGAGAAGTTAGAACATGTCCACCAAGTCACCACTGACCATTTGTTACAGTCCACACAGCAGAGATGTGTAGCAGTGCAGCAGGCCAAATGCGGACAGACCCAATATTGATTTGTGAAATTTGGACAATAGACCCCATCCCCTTTATCATCACGCCATCGTGAGATTCTTGTTTGTCTTTTTAAATCATTGATCGAAATGCATTGCAATATGGTCATACCATCTGTCAACACTCAATGAAAGTACAATGAGCTTCTGAACGTGGTCATATTTCTCCCAATAAAAAGTGTTTCGTTTATATTTTTGTTCAGTGTAAATGGCATGTAATGGACATTTCACAGCTTAATAACCGATTTTTCAAGTGAACTCAATTACAGTTATGAGAAACCGTTTGCAGTTGGTAGTTTGCAGTATTTTTTAGGAGAGAATCCATATTTCCAGGACACTGCATTTGGGAGGCTGTTCCAGGCATGGCTACGGTGATCGTGATGCTCAGCCAATCAGTTCCAGTGCTCCTCCCACCAACTCAAAGCACCGCCCACCTGTCAATCATTTCAGCATTAAAGACACGGAGACCAGCAATGGCTTCAAACAAGTGTCTCCTGCGCTGGATCCTCATGTCATCATATGGGTGACAGAGTGAATCCCCGCAGCCCATTGTCACAGAGGTACTGAGAAATACCAGCAACATGAGCGCAGGTTCAACTGAACCATCGAAAGGTCCCCTATTAAGCCACCAGGTGCTCAGCTAATTAGCCATTGTGAGCCAGTTCAAAGTCTCCCCTACCTGACATCAGAAGGGGGAGTGACCACCCAGAATACTGAAATCTGATTGACTGCTTGGCTGATGGTGATCAGTTCTTCTTGCCTCTGGTTGGTTACTTCCCCATGTGATGTCAAGAGGGAAAAGATTTTGAAATGGCTTGTAATAATTAATTAGCTGTGCACCTTGTGACATAATAGGGGACCTTTAACAGTCACGACAGTGACACTTGTATGGTTTTCAGTTGATCTGTTTTTGTGTGTGTTTGTGCGGGTGTGTCATCGGGGTACACTATAGAAAAACTAGGATAAAATTACAATGTAAGCCGTATTGAGTATTTTAGTTGGTGTTTACATTTAGTAAGTGTCTGTTTGTGGGCAATTCCTGTGAACAAGATAACATTGTAACCATTTAAGATGCAGTCACGAAACATTGGAAGTGATTGGATGGGGCAAAAAAGAAGGCGGCTGAGTTCAAAAATGGGTGTTGTTTGAGTACACACTTGTTGGACAGGATGTGGTCTGAGTACACACTCACCGAACAGGGTGTGGCCAGGGTACGCACTCACTGAACAAGATGTGGTCTGAGTACGCACTCACTGATCAAGATGTGGTCTGAGTACACACTCACTGAGGAGGGTGTGGTCTGAGTACACACTCACTGAACAAGATGTGATCTGAGTACACACTCACTGGACAAGACGTGGTCTGAGTACGCACTCACTGAACAGGGTGTGGTCTGAGTACACACTCACTGAACAAGGTGTGGCTTGAGTACACACTCACTGTACAGGCTGTGGTCTGAGTATACACTCACTGAACAGTGTGTGGTCTGCGTAAGCACTCACTGAACTGGGTGTGGTCTAAGTATGCACTCACTGAACAGGGTGCAGACTGTGTGCACACTCACTGAACAGGGTGCGGTCTGAGTACGCACTCACTGAACAGGGTGCGGTCTGAGTACGCACTCACTGAACAAGGTGTGGCTTGAGTACACACTCAGTGAACAGTGTGTGGTCTGAGTACGCACTCTCTGAACAGGGTGTGGTCCGAGTACACACTCACTGAACACATTAAAATGAGGAATGTTATATCGAACACAATCGCTGCTGCAGCAGGTGCGATCCCAGATGGTCTCTCTTATAGTATGACATTTCTTTCACCCTTAGAGGGTTTTGTGTAATTGTTCATACAAATCCACATAAAAATTAAAGCTGAGAGGATAAAATGATGGTAATCAGGCCTACCAGAAGCTGTAACAAAAGTTTGTCAGATGTCTAACTTTTTAAAAGTACAACACTTAATCGAAAACATGCCACATTCCCGCTAGACTGCGCCAAAACACTTTAAAGTCAATACATTTTCACCAGAACCAAACTAAAAAAAAAATAGAAAATAAAAAAATTGCAGAGCCTGTAACAAACCCAGCAATGAACCAAATGAGTTTTCAATTGTGTGTAGCTGGTTCTTTGAAAAAGGTAGACATCTGACAAACTTTTGTTACAGCTTGGCGGTTTTCTTTGGCAGGCCTGGCAATAAGACAGCTATAGAGACTATATTGATGGCATTATTGTGTGAAGCTATGTGATACCTTTAAACTGCTATGAACTACTATCAAGCTGTCTTTCACACGCGCTCAGTACAGCCAGTGCACATGAGCTGTTTGCCCATAGGCTGGACTGAGGTCCACATGCACATTCAAAATTAAAGCACCATAGAAGACCATGGCAAAATGCAAATACACAAGTGTATGCATTATTTATGACTTTAAAGAGCCACACTGTGTGCCAGGGTTGAGCAACAGGATTAATGATGGGTCGATGATTAACAGTCACTCCGAGCCGGCTGCTGCCAACGCATCATCACTTACGCCTTACTGAAAGATTGTTCTGACTCCAAATTTAAAATATGATCAATTCATTTCCTCATATTGGGGATTTAGGATGGTCATCTGCCCTCCGGTAATGCTGTCAAGCGTATTTGTGGCAGTCCTTTTGTAAAAAGCAATAAACAAATAAAACTGAACTGAGCTGAACTCATCAAATGGTAAGAACATTAAGTCGTGGAAGATCCACCCTAATCACTAAATATTTTATTGTTTTCCTATCTCAGATTAGTTGGGGCGGTACCGTTGATTCAAATGACGGCAATAATAAAGTGCAGTGTTTCAGCCTAAATTTTTTATTTATTTATTTTTATTTCTTTATGTGAATACAGAATGTATTGTTACTGCGATACAACATGCTAATCTCCACAGCAGTATAGGCCTATGGAGTAGAAGCCAGCAAGTGGGAATAACCGTGTTTCGGGGGTTGCTACAAAATTTGGTCAGTGTACTACGTTGTTAATCATGTACCGTATATGTTACTTTTGGCCATGATTGGTATCCAAGTCATACCTGGTAGGCAATTCTGAATTTAGCCCCACTCCCTGTTGCTTTCTCTTTCAAATACAAATTAACATGGCATGGTCTCTCTCTCTCTATCTCTCTCTCTCTCTCCACTACATTAATGTTCTTTCATAGATAAGGATAGCCCAAAGAGTGTTGCACCTTCTGATCAGAGGAGAAAAACTGTCAGACTATTTCAAGCTATTGGTATCATATGATATCTCCCATTGTAACTCTGGGCCTTTCGAGACCTCAATATAAGCCCCATATGTAATATAACCAAGGTGCAAACTTGTAAGATGGCTTTCCTAATCCCAAGCGAATACCATTATTCTTGGAGTGACAAAAGGTGAGATTAATCTTTCACTGTACTCTATACAGCCTGGAACTTTAAATGTCAACACTGCTCCAACGGAACTCTAGTGGGGTCACACCAAGGTCGTCACAGGAAGCTGTAAAGCAACTTTGTTTCAACACTGCAGTGCCGTTCTTGGCTGTCTCGGAGTTACGAGCAATCTACTTTTTTGAAAAGTTTTGCAACGCGGAATTTCTATAGATTACGAAAACACTGACGACATCATGAGGCGGTGTGCTCCTTCAAAGTCAACAGAGTCTGCTTAGACAGTAGGCTAATCTGTCAATGCTCATCGACAAGCAGTAATCAAGAGTGGTATAATATCGCCACCTGCTGGACTAAACATGTAAACTCACCCATTGTCGCTTTTATTCTATTTTCGTTGCAGCATGTTGATATTTGTATAGCGTAATTGTCAAAACACACATTTCTTGAGAGCACCGTTGCGCTGTCGGGTGTCGAGGGCAGACGTTTTTTTTTTTTTTAAAGTGACTAACGGTTGATGAATGAACGCGATGCTTAAGTTGAGAGTCAAAATCAAGTCATTCGAGTAATCATAAATCGTCCTCCACGTTTGTCGGTAGTAGATAGATCGGGCTTTGTATTCCAGTATATCAGCACTGAAACCCTCACACTTCTTTACTTTACCTGGGATTCCTCTTTGCCATTTACCCCTGCGCTTTGGCAGGCCACTTGCTGCTGTCAGCCATCCAACCTGGATAACCGTCTGTCTGTGCATGTTGGTTACAAATGGAGGATTTCACATCTGGGGCAAAATTAAAAAGAAAACATACCCACCCGTTCCATTTGTAGCAATCCTATTCTCCGATCACATTTCGAAATTAATGACAAACGCATCAAGGGCCCGATCAAACTGGCGATAGCACAGACTGCGGGGATATTGATTAACAGGTTTTATGGGTCTCTTCACACACCGGAAACTCTCTCTGAATCCGCCTCCTCTTCACATAGGCCGCGCAATAAAGGTCGTTATTGCTGATTCATCTAATAATAGGATTTGGACAGCAGAATCTTTAATATAAATACATCCTTTGTGCTCTGATCATTTCGCATTGTAATCAGCCTGTTATGATTCTGCCTTTCGTGTGTTGTCTCGAGCTTATTTGTGCTTGTGCTTTATTTTCGTTTTATTTTTCAGCTTTCAGTTCAGCCGTCTGACGATCCACTCCCTCTCTGCCTTCAGTGATGTCGCGTGACTGCCTTCAGCATGCCTGCCTCTGGTCGTCCAATCACGTTTCCTCTTTCGGTTTCGGCTTTGGTATTTCATTCATTGCTTCCAGCTGTGTTTAATTCTGGGTCTCGCGAAACTCTGAGTGAATGCATTCTCTAGGATATTACTAACCCGTACTAACCAGCCCTTATTTAAGGGTGATTGTAAACATTTTGTCACATGGGATTAACCTTAATTAACTCATTAGCAAGTGTGTGCAAGTCTGGCTTTTGTTAATACAGCCTGAACTATCTCTGATTAACTGATTTAATAGCAGCGCTTTCCTTCGCTTTTCTTGTGGTGCTTTTTCCTCGTCACGTTTCGCTTACCTCAATCTAAACTGTCTCCCTTGATTGATGGTCTCAGGGTCTTGTCTCGAGTCATTATTGTTAAACACGGTTCTCATGTGATTGTTTATTAATCCCATGTGTTTCTGTTTCCTCCCGAGATTGCATTCCGAGTCCCCGCCTCCTCTCCTGACTATATGTGGCAGAGTTGGGAGAGCGGATGTCAGACGGATCCTCCGTATTGACTCAGTCTACATGGGGAGAGTGCACCAGCTCCTCGTGCCTTCCAAGTTTCTCCCATGTGTTATTCCCGAGTCTTGTTTTTTTTGCTGCGCCCTTGTCTTGTCTGCCCCGTGTTTAAGTCTCCCAGTGGGCCTGTCAGTTTAGTTAGGTTCAGTTTTTGTTTTCTTAGTTTATCCACTCTTGGAGTGAGTACTTTAGTTTTCCCATTTGTTTCGTGCTTGTGCACGGTGTTTTTTCTGCCGTGTTTGCCAATATTCTCTAGTGTGTTGTGTTTAATAAACACTTCTGGATCCTGCAATTGGTGTTCTCCTGACCTCTCCTTACACAGCCATTACAAATTTATTTGCATTTCAATCACTGCAAGTGGCAATCCTCTCAAAGAACTCATCTTCGGCGATGACATTACGGGAGAAACATAGCCAGCAGCAAAGAACACATTTGTCAATGTCATCGGACTCAGTGATTCGTTGCTAATTGAGGATTATTCCCTTTGGAGAAGGCCAAATATCTGCCTTGTTTTTAGCTGCAACAATAGAGCCAATGCGAGCAGAGGCATCATGGTCTATACCAGTGGTCGTCAACCCCGGTCCCGTAGGGCCGGAGTGTCTGCTGGATTTTGACGTTACTCTGCACTTAATTGATGAATGAAAGCAGTTGATTACACACTTAACTCATCTCACCTGGTGTCTTGGGTTTAAATAGGGTGGAGAAAACCAAACTCAGCACACCCTGTGCTGTTAGCAATACTCCTGCTCTGACGGAATAATAAGCCAATCAATTACCAGGAACTACACACAAGACTCCAAGAGCCAATTAAACAGACATGCAGGTTGTGACAGAAGTCAAAGTGGAAACCAAGATTTGTCAGTGTAGTTGGACATTTAGCATAGATGTACTGCAGACAAAGTAGAGGTTCAAAGTAAAGATAAAAGGTTATAGGGCAGGGGTAGAAAGCCCTGGTCCTGTAGAGCCACAGGGTGTGTGAGTTTGGTTTTCTCCACCCTATTTAAACCTAAGACACCAGGTGAGATGAGTTAAGCGTGTAATGAACTGCTTTCATTTATCAATTAAGTGCGGAGTAAAGTCAAAAACAAGCTGACACTCCAGCCCTCCAGGACCGGGGTTGACGACCACTGGTCTATGCATTTCCAAAAAACACGATACGAGAGGCATGGGTGGATTTTGTGAATAGGAATCAGGAGCCTAGATGAGAATCGGTAATCTGCTCTAAACACTTTACAGATGACTGTGTTTATCAGCCAGATCCCAAGTCGCAGGAGAAGTCTGGATATTCCTGCGGGTTAGTAATTACTGAAATTGTTGTTTAATAAGCCAAGCTTGAACTGTTCCGTTCTCCAACGCTCCTCCTCTATTCTGTACTAAGAAAAGCCATTTAATAAGCCCATTCAAAGTGAGTGAATATTTCCGAAAAAACATGTTTGACCATTAAATATCTTGTCTTTGAAGTGTACTCAATTGAATATAGGTCAAAAAGGATTTACAAATCATTATGTTCTGTTTTTATTCACGCTTCACACAACATCCCAACTTCATTGGAATTGGGGTTTGTAGTTTGTCCATTCAGTTAATGGTACCAACCAAGTAAGTTGGCATCTGTGATTTTGGGAAACGCACCCCAGCTGTCGAAACAGGGCCTCATTTTACCTTCATGGGCCGTGTTGTTTGACAAGTGTGCTCGGTGGAGTCAGAGTTTATAGGCTCCCAAGGCCTCGAGTTGTCATCATGTATGTAGGCTGCTTATTTTCTGACACCTTTCCTGGTCATGGCCTAATAAAACTTTCAGTAAAGTCTTGATGCACCAGGTCCAAAGGCTGGCTGCCACATCGTTCTTTTCCCCCCTTTGATGTGAACATTTTTTGTTTTCATCAATTTATGGAAATAATATTTTTGACAGAACCTTGTTTTCCTATAGTCTTCTGCTTGGCTTCTGCGTTTGGAACACCTCCCTTAAAGCCACATCCGCTAAATGGCTAATTTGGGTCAATGTTCATTTCGTTTTAGGAAATCTCCGCTCGGACCTCGATGAAAGGCTCCTTTTCGAGAAAAAGTGGCAAATTTCTGGCATTTAATCAGCAGGACATTGTTCATGAACTGTTTTGTCAAACGTATACCAGATTAGTTTTTATTCAAGAAAATTTGATGAATTTGCACTTTAAATGATTCTGCGTCTTTTCACGTGATATGGGTTTCGGTCACAAGTCAGCAAACTTGTGACTGGCATCTCAGACAAACTAAAAGAGGATGCAATTGGCAGGTCTACGCTCTTCAAGATTCTCAAATAAAATCGTATACATGAACACAAACACATACAAATGAGGAAATCTGTACTGAAAATAAATACATGACTGAAACCAGTGAACACATTTTAAAAATCACAAGTTATGTCCCCAAAAAATGAACCGTGCTGTAGCAGGTAAGAACAACATGCGTGTCGATGCCTGTCTGCTTTCACTGTGCGTACGAATTGTGCCATGATCCTCGACACAAATAGCTGATATGGACGGGCAGGGAAAATGTAAAATAACATAACTTGCTAAACAATACATTTTAACACTGTAATACAATTTCCTCTTTGTTGAATATGTGTGTTTGCACCTTCGTCCTGTGCAGCTGCAGTGGGCACAGCACTAAAAGAACACAATTCCCGTAGCTAACAAAACACATTAGACCCCACATTTAGCCTTAGAGCATCACAACTGGACTTGTTTGCTCTTAACTCCTAACATCAGTAAAAACAATGCTTCTGTACATTATTTTTGTGTGTCATTCATAAGTTCAGAAAATAAAAAATAAAAAAAATGGCAATGTTATGTTGGAAATGAAGAATAAAGCACAGCATCCTACTAAAAATGTGTATCTTTAGTTTCAATGACACCGCAGCTGTCGAAATGGTTAATTCAACTGCAGTGAGGAAGACTTCTGAATCATATTAGCGTAAGCACAGGTAATTTAAGAACATGTATCGGAGTTCAGTTGTGATAGAATGGACAGCACTGTTTATGCTGAATAAGACTCTGCTCTCATCTTTTCCTCAGCTTTCAACTTCTCTTCACATCAATTCTCTTCAGCAACAGAGGAGGGCGCTGTCCCTCACTGTGTCAGTGGGGCTTGAGAAGTTGTCATGGGAACCTGGTTGTTGATGGTGATTCGCTGCCTGCTCTGACATCGCAGCATTCCGGAGATGGCCCTCCTGAACCTACAGGCCAAACAGAGCGCATGAAACCAGCGAATTATCACTTTGACTTGCTGCCTACTGCAGGACTGATTAACTCCCAGTGTTTATCAAATGTTGTTACGTGTCCTGTCCACTAGGTGGCAATAACAACTTTCAATTAAATCTTTGAGGTCAATGCTAAAAACGACTGAAGCATAAGTGTGGATGTTGGGGAACTTTAAATTGAGAAGTATGTGATTACCGAGACGTGTAAATAAAGTAGACGTATGGAATAAATCAATCCTGCTTCCCCAAAACACGAACATTACCCTCTGCCTGCATATCTACCACACTAAGAGCTTTAACTCCAGCCCTAACTTAACACACCTCATTCAACAGCTAGAGATCTTGTGGAGCTGCAAATGAGCTCAATCAAACTCTGATATGAAAACCAACAGGAAGGACTGCATCAGTTGATCCACTTAGCGCGCAGTGGGTAAATGAAAACCTAACAAAGCAGAGCCCTCCAGGACCTGGATTGGCCAGCAGTGGGGAGACCTATGGTTTCTGGGCGGGGCTCACTTTTTGTTGGCGATGACGTATATGCAGGGGTTGTAGAAGGTGGAGGACTTGGCGAAGAGTGGAGCGATAATGGCCATCGGGGCGGAGATCTTCGTTGGGTCACCAAAGGAAGCCCAGAGGCACACGATGGAGTACGGGGACCAAGCGACCAGGAACATCACAATCATCACAACCGACATCTTATGTCCAAAAACAAAACATCACGATCATCAATACCAACATCTCATATCCAAAAACACAAAAATAAAACATCACAATCATCATTACTGACATCTTATACCCAAAAACACAAAAATCAAAATGTGACAGTCATCACTTCCAACATCTTATACACAAAAACAAATCATCACAATAATCATTACCAACATCTTTTATCTAAAACCAGCAAGACAAACCATGATGACCATCACTACCTACAGATTATATCCTAAAACACAAAGACAAAATGTCACTATCATTGTTACCGACATATCCCAATACACAAAAACAAAACATTGTGACCGCCACTACGGACATTTTATATCCAAAAACTGCTAAATAAAACGTCATGATCATCACACCGACATATCAAAAACACTGAAACAAAACATCGCAATCATCACCACTGACATCTTTAATCCAAAATCCGCAGAACAAAAAATTGCAACGATAACAACTGACATATCCAAACACAGCAAACACAAAACCTCATGATCATCACTCCCAATGTCTAATTTCCTGAAACAGCTTCATAAAGTTGAAGAACAATAAGCTAAGTTCTAACCGTCTCTAATCAAAATTAAATTAGAAGAACAAGACAAGTGGTAACCCCAGCTTATGTAAACCTGCACTTCTGTAGTCCAGTACATTTAACCAAAAAACAAAACCCAGATATAAGTCAAGGAGTCAATTTTGATTTGTAGGAACAGTATATGCACGGTGTATAAACCCTGGAGGGATTCAACACTTTCTCTGCAGTTCTCAAACTACTCAGATACAACACTTAACATCTGGATTTCATACGATGTTGCAATCAAATCACAAATCAGGATCACTGAGTTAGCAGGATGAGTACTCTGGGTCAATCTCTAAAGAGCTCTTTTTACTTCAGTTCAGATTCTGAAGGTACTGGGCTTTAGTAAGAGCAATCATCCCGCTAACCTAGTGATCCAGCATTGTGAAACAAGGCAGAGTAGCCTGGATATTAATTGTGAACTCAGTGCTGTGACATCATCGAAGCTGATGTCTTCGCCGGTACCTTGGTGACGTCCATCTGGTCTGACCAGTCGATGTTGATGCTGTCCAGGCAATTGCTGGCTTTGTACCTCTTCATGGTGACTGACACGTTGTAGTAGCAGTAGAACATGATGGATAGAGGAACGACAAAATTCACTGCAATCACGGCCATGGTGAACGACACAAACGACCTGAAATGCAGACCCATGTGACAGAGGACCTTAATTGCTAATCTGGACTCGGGCCCCAAGCCTTCCTGGAGAAATGATAAATTAAAAATTCAAAACGATCTTAGAAACAAAGCACTGAAAAAAATATGCAAAAAAGATGTAAAAATATATAAATATTATAATAATGTATAAAATATACAGAAATGCAAAATTTGGACTCTGATTGTTTTTCCTTTGTGGTCTTCACATTTTTAAACCTGTGGTCAAACATGAATAATCCAACATCCTGATTTGAAAAGGGACAAAGCCCCTTTATTGTCATTTCTATGAATAAAGACCAGTAAATGGAAAATTTTCCTCAAACTCCTCAACAAAAGGCTGACATAACACTATCATATAGAATATGACATGAGAGCTGTCTTAAGTTGTCACCGATGAAGTCAGTTTGTGCCAAATAACTTTGTACCGTACACTTTTGCTGGTAAATGTTATTGAAACGTGGCTGTCATGAATTTTACCAAATCTGTGATTACATTTTGATTGCATCTGGCATAAATGGCCTCTACGCTACACAGTCTTCTGATAGTTCATGTCATGCATATGATAGCATTATGCCGGTCTTATGTCGAGAGGGCCAGTTAAAGTACTACCAAATTAAAAAGTCAACTGACAGAGGTAGACATGTCAAGCATACTTTTGCCCTTTTCCTCTCAGCACAGAGGAAATACTTGACTAACCGGTAAGTTGGGCTGCTAACATCACTGACACAAATTCACCAGACAAAGATCGCTGCTAGTACAGGCTTTCCTGTGCAGTGACCTCTGATTGGTTAAGAGAAGTAATGATGCTACATAACCCACCAAACACATTGAGGTCGCTCATACTGCTATTTAGTGATTGTCACAGAGGGTAGATATTTCATTGATTAATTGGGAGGAACGAAAGATTTTTAAGGTCAGTAATTTGATGGTTGGTGAGAAAGATCTATTTTTGGCGGAAAAGTGGTAGAGTTATGGCTTGACATCAATCTGCCTTGTAGCTCCAATGTCAACTAGCCAGGCAGCAGGTTGACAATTGTGTGGGGGGAAAGACTGGCCCGAGAGGGACACCTAAAGGGCAAATGTCTCACACAGTCACAGGACATGTAATGTGAAAAATGGTCAGTTTGGTAGATTTTACCAAACTTAGAGTTGGGATGACGGAAATGTTTGGGAGGAAGACCTTCTGCCCTTTCTGTGGAGGCCATCAGAAATGCCCAGGATGCCCCGGGTACAGGCATTTAATGGGTTAGAGGTCAAACTTGTGTCTTGTGAAGACCCACGCGTCATTGTTTCTCCAGTTTACTGTACAGGTGGCTCCGGTGGGGTCCGGAGCGTAGCTGGCCCAGCCGAGCACTGGCATGGAGGACCAAAATAGAGCGTTTATCCAGGCCGTCAGGATCATGGTGGTATAGGAACGTGATGTCATCTTCTGTCCTGTACAGAGAAAAGGGAAGGGCTCAGAACCCAGCCCTGCTAGATCCTGATTGGCTCTCAGAAGATTGTCACATGTCCTGAGTATACTGTGTCCTGTTTGGTTGGTTCCCCAGTTATACCAGCTCAAACAAGCCAATTATGATACATTACAAAATCAATTACGCTGTTGCTTTAGTTGGTATAGCCTCACATTTCCTAATGATTTGCAAAATTCTCAATATCTTCACTGTATTTTTAAAAATCTATTTAACGCCTCCTCATTATCAGTTTCTTTTTTACGAACAAATATTATGCAATGATGCCAGTTTTTTTTTTTTTTAAGTAGACTGTAATTAAATAAAAAAATATTTTTGAGTGATCAAGAGCCATTCTTTTCCTGAGTAGTCAACGAACTATGACCCACAGAGAGTTTTGTGATTATTTTTGCTGTTATTTTTTGAAGGACAAAATGCGATCATTGTTAAAGCTATTTTGCTGTGAAATAAACTTATGTGTTTGTTCATTATACAATGGGATACGAGTGTAGCGTGGTAGCCTACCTATGTCTGGTCTGCAGATGGTGAGATAGCGGTCAATAGCGACGACAGTGAGCAGTCCGATACTGGCCATCCCAAAGAAGATGTTAAGGGCTGCATAAATCTGTTTAAAAGGGAACCGTTAGTAGGTCTAATTTAAAAAAATGGATTTTTATTCTCGATTATTGTCATATTAGGTCTCGTTGGCACGCACCTGACAGCCGGTGTAGCCGAACTTCCAGCTGCCGTGGAGATCCGACGCGGCAGACATAGGGTATCCGATCCCTGCGACACCAATGTCGGTGAAAGCCAGATTGATGATTATGGCGTTGGTGGCATTGCGAAGCTCCTTGAACTTGACGAACATCAGCAGAACCACAATGTTGCTGGACAAACTGACCACCCCTGCGGCGAACGCAGTCTGCAGTTAGCATTTTCTCCCACCGTTGTTTTCATGACCTTAACCTTTCCTTTCATCATCTCAGTCCGGGCTACGTTGCCCAAAAGCGCTGATGCTAACTCATAATTGGAACCATTGAAAGTATGGTCAAATATGTAAGCTCGTAAGTATGGTACATAGTTAGCAACTATGCTTGTGGGAAATGTACCGCTTGGCCAATGGTTGATTTTAGTCTGGATCACTGGACAATGCGATCAAGCTGATGGATTATTAGCTACCGATGAGAGCAGGGGCGTAGCTAGAACCGGGGTGGCACAGACACGTCCCTTTATGACAATTAGGATAGTCCTGGCTAGTTCTCAATTATTTTTCTTTATTGATGCGTTTTCCAATTATCATAATAGGCAACTGAAGACACGGTTTCTCATGCGATCTAACAGCGATGAAATCATGGGGTTAATTCCATAAAACTGAGAGTTGGGGTGGACGTAACTTCTGTTTTAAAGAATTATTAGTCCTGACCTGTTCGCAGTCATTTGCATGATTAACAAAACGTTCACTCCGAGAGCGCTCCGCACTTAACAGGTGCTGCTTGTTCTCCCCGATTAGGTAAGACGACAATCATTCATCTGGACGCGTTTGCTTAATTTAAATCAACGTCAAATAGAGCCGCATGCTTTTTATAGCCTATTTCACTGCCAAGTGCCACTTTTTTCCCCCACTCAATACCGAGAGTAATTTTGAATAACGCAGTTAGATCGCATGAGAAACCCTGTCTTCAGTTGCCTATTACGATAATTGGAAAATGCCACTGTGGAACCACTACTCCACTGTGCATTGATGAAATATCAATCCAATAGGCTAAAATGCCTGCTATGTTGACATATGTTGTGTGTAAATCTATACATAACTGTCTCTGTTGTGATTACAAGCTAACGTCTGCATCTGTGAGCCTCTCTGACGTCTACACGTTATAACAGTGCAATATTTCTGTTAATTTTCTTGCCGGGGAAGTACACAGTGAGGTCATATTCATCCAGAAATGTTTATAAGTTCTAATAACGCCAACATAGTTCGACATTGAAAAATTTCGCTCTCCACTGAAAACCAGCGCTCTGTGTGCGGCAAACCTGCTCTCTTCTCAGCGGGAGGGGGCGTGTCGGTTTCCGAGGGGATGACACGGTGCTTTCAAGGGAGGGCGCATGGCATCGGAGGAAGCAGAGAGGGCTTGGGGGAAGTGTGTGTGGCGGAGAAATCGTAGACTATAGCTTTAAGGGAAAGGACATCCATTCCAGTCTGAGCGTCAAGTCTGAACATTTGAAGCTTATGGATTATGAAGATAAGTTCAGTGATCCTTCACAGGACTAATTACTCCAAGCTGTGAGAACAGCAGGTATGTGAAAAGACTACATATGGCTAACATCGGGGGTGCATCCTGACTGGAGTCACCAAATCTGGTGCCGAACAACCAAAAGGGTCGTCCGGTTTTGTTTTCAGAATAAAATCCACAACTAATCCACTCATGAGAAGAAATAGTTGAGGCTTTATCATTTCAGTGAACAGGAACACCCCGCTGTTCCAGGGGACCTGGCATTATCCATTCTGTCATGAAGTGTTTCCACATTGTAGATTTTACGAGTTACTCAAAGGAGAGCTCAAAGCTTATATTTACTTCTTCCCCCTTTGTTTGCCCTAGTACAAGACAGAGCCACCTCAGACACCATTCCACGCAAAATAAAGAGGACAATATTTCTTCACAGTTGGACAGAATTTTCTCTTCACCAGTAGGTGCGCACACAATGAAAATGTTGTTACTTCTCCGGTGTGTTTCCAATAAGCCTACATATGCTTACATGATGTGTCATAATTTAGACTCAACAACTGAGCCACATACAAAGTTGCCCATTCACAAATGCTAATTGTTGAAAAAACTCTTTTCAATTTGAAAATTCGAATCATGTAGAGATATTTCCCGCATACACCGTAAAAGTTGACATAACTTAAAAATGTAAGGCAACCAGCTGCGGAGCATTTTTGAGTCAGGTCAACTTCAAGTCTCAGAAGTTGCACAAACTGACTTTTGAAAGAACTTGGAACTTGAAGTTGAGATGACGCAAAAAAAATGCTTTGCAGCTTGTTGCCTGTAAAGTGTAAAGTATTATGAGAAATGAACTGCAGGAGTCATTTCTGTTCTTTTCACAAATTAAAATGATGTAATCCCAGGATTACATCTGAGTTCATCATTCTTCCTGGAAGCAATTCACTGGTCAAAAATTTTACTAGTAAACAATAAACACAGATCTCAGATCAGGTGTCCTTTGCTTAATTTCCAGTCCCATTCATGATGACCAGACAAACCTACACAGGTCCTGGAGGACAGTTTATACACACATGTAAACGGCGTCTGAGCTCAAGTTCCTGAGATAGCGTAACGCATCACATCACCTGCCGTGATCAGATAGGTGGCCACGATGTTGTGCTCGGTCTGCGTAAATGCGGAGTGCGTTTCGCCATCCTCCGTCGAGTTTAACGAGAAGATCTCCATCGCTCATCCAGGGGGGATTGAGCCAGGGAAAAACAAGAGACCACCGATGTTGGTTATTTCCTCTTCTATAAGTGAGGCGGACGGTCCCAGCTGGATATGGGGCCTCAGCTTTGGCCAGAGAGGACTAAGTTTCAAACTCTGATCCATTCGGCCTGTGTGGGGGGTCGGGGAGGATTAGGTTTTTTTTTATTGATCTTCCCACCCCCAACGTCACGAGCAGAGAGAAGTGCTTGTTATTCAGGGAGTCCATGGCATGGATCTCAGCAGCGGATTATGTGTCACACGGAATCTTTTCATTTCGGGAAGCAAATCTCATTTCCACCCCCTCCCCCTAGCCCACCGTTAGCTGAAGTCCACAGAAAAAAGAGCAGTTCATTCATTTGTTCTTTCTTTCTTTCGACCTAAAAAAAAACAGATCACGTGAGCAAGAGGAGATTTCGAGGCCCAATACATCGTGTTGCAGAGCCCTGATGCTGTTCAAGCCTACATGACAACAACAGCACTGCAGTGATTGTGCTGATGAAAATAATAACGATTTTATGGTGACAAAAAAGTGGTGATAATGATGTAAATAGTGGGTCACATGTCTAACATGGCACCCACCTCTTCTGCAGCGATCATTAGTGGTGCAATGCCCGTTACCTAATGTGTACAAACTTCCTGCATCCCTGAGGAATTCTTTAAAGAGATTTCAAGCAGTAATCTCAACTGTGCGAGGCTACATAGCAGGCAAACAAGCTAAACAAGCCTAATCTTCTCAAATCCTTACGTTGAATGAATTCAGAACCCATGTGGAAGACAGAATAAGCAAAAAACAACAAAACATGGATGCTAACCCTTCAAAAAAGAGCCATTTCCCCCAAGTAAATACACTACCGGTCAAGAGTTTTAGGACACCACAATTTTTCCTGTTTTTTAATGGAAAATTAGCAGTTTAATGTCTCATTGTACTCTGGAATGAAAGCATGGACATAAAACAAATTAACAATTGAAGTTTAAAAAGATATCATGGAATCAATTTATAAACCAAAATGTACTTTAAACTTTTGACTCAAAGTAGCCAACTTTGGCCGATATATCAGCTGAACACACTGGTGGCATTCTTTCTGCCGTGGAAATCAAATATTCTTCAGAAAGTTCTTCCCAACTCTGTTGCAGAAGTTCCCATAAATGTGTGGCACTTGTAGGTTGCTTTGCTTTCACTCTTCTGTCCAGTTTATCCCAAACCATCTCGATGGGGTTTTAGCCTGGAGACTGCGCTGGTCACTCCATGTTTTCAAGCTTACCATCGTGTTTGCTTTTCCTAACGTAGATCTGGCAGAGCTTGGACTAATGTTTTGGGTCATTATCTTGCTGTAGGATGAACCCCTGTCCAACTAGGCACATATCAGAGGGAACTGCATGGCGCTGTGGAAGCCATTTTGGTTCAGGGTGCCTTTCAGTAAGTAAGTTACTGACCCCGGATCCAGCAAAACAGCCCCAGACCATCTTGCTTCCTCCTCCATGTTTGACAGTTGATGTCACACACTGAGGAACCATCCTTTCACCTACTCGACGGCGTTCAAAAAATCTGAGTTGCCTTAACTTTGTTTCAAACTTCTGACAGTTTTTATTTCTTCTTTGCTTTTTGAAGACTGCGTTGTATTAGCTGATGATGGCATAAATATTTTGCAGAAATTGGCTACAGAATACCAAAATAAAAGTCCTGCTTCTCTTCAGTGTTACTTTTGTGCTTTATTGTATAAAATTAATCAGAGGATCCCATAGTTTATATAATTACATAAGGGCAAATTAAATGGCAAATTATTATGCCAAAATAAACACAGTTTTAGTGCCATTTTTCTTCACAGAAGGAATTAGATTGGGACATATTCCCTATTTCTTTTTGACAAGGTCAGTAAAAATGAAACCAGAAAGTGGAGATTGGGATGTGACTGCAGTCTTTCTGTTACTAGCTAAGAGCCCTCCCCCTACGCTGGTTTGACTCATCACCAAACCGGTTATGAACCGATACGAGCAAAAAGATCACATATTATGTCTGTATTTGTGACTTTGCTGATTCTGGCCTCTGTCCAAAACCACACCTCCTGCAGCCCTGCAGTCACGCAGTTTCAGAGAAATGAAAAGTAATAAAAAGCGGGAGTGACTCTGAGCAGCAAAATGACGATCCTGAAGTAGGTCTGCTTACGACAGGGAGTTATTTTCCACACACGGGTTTTGGGACACTAGATTAAATTCTGAAGTATAAGTAAAGTTTCTTGCAGTGATAAAATGGCACAGGCTGGTTTTAATGAGGAGCAACTTAGCTGCTCGATCTGTCTGGATGTCCTGAAAGATCCTGTGACTATTCCCTGTGGACACAGTTACTGTATGGACTGTATTAAGAGGTGCTGGGATCGGGATGACGATACTGGTGTCTACAACTGTCCCCAGTGCAGAGAGAGCTTCACCACCAGGCCTGTTTTAAGAAAAAACACCATGCTGGCCGAAGTAGTAGAAAAACTGAAGAAGACGGGACTTCAAGATGCCCCTCCTGCTCACTGCTACGCCGGACCTGAGGATGTGGCGTGCGACGTCTGTACTGGGCGAAAGCGCAAAGCCGTCAAGTCCTGTCTGATGTGTCTGGCCTCTTACTGTGAGACTCATCTAAAAATTCACGGTGATCTCAACCCAGGAAACCTGCACGATGTTGTTGACGCAACTACGCGGCTGCAGGAAAATATTTGCCCGCAACATAAAAAACTGCGGGAGGTTTACTGTCGCACTGACCAGCGGTTCATCTGTTATCTGTGCGGGATGGAGGAACACAAAGGTCACGATACTGTCTCGGCGGCGACAGAGAGGACTGAGAAGGAGGTGAGCTCTTTAAGTCTTTCACAAAGCAACCATGCTTTTTCATGAGGGCGACAAATGTATTCTCATGTTACAGAATGTTGACTTTTACCTGAGATTTATTGCATGAAGTGCATTTCAAAATCTTTGTATCTTTGAAAGCGTGCTAAATAACAATGATTAGGTCCAATGTCCGTGGTCATAAATGCAATAAGGTGAAAGTGTATTTTAATTTGGACACATCCCTTGAGTCGAACCATACAATTTTTTCCATGAGGCACAATTTTTTTTTTTTTTTTTTCACACATTAACAACTGTTATAGTTTCCAAAGTGACAAGGAATCAAACTAGGAATCTTGAGAAAATTCTTCGTAATAGACTTTTATTCAACAATGCAAAAAAAGCCATGGTTTCTCTTGAGAACACCCAATGGCCAACACAACGTTCAGCGGTTCTCTTTCTGTAACCAGGAACCTCTTTTCCTTGTTTATTTATAGTTGTAATATGTAAGCACTGAGTCCTCAGTCACAGTTCTCCGTTTTACGAATATTATTATCCAGGAATCTCATTTCCTTGTTCCTTTGTACCTTGCTCTACTTCCTGCATTGCAGAGACGGCAAAATAAAACCCGATCCATCTTCGCTTCTGAGTCCAGTTCCCACTGTTCCTGTTCTCTGTGCACTCTCAACTGGGGCACAGAGCAAAACCTTACAACTGCATAGGATTAATGTGGCAGATTCTCAGTTGTATGCACGACACTCGGTAAGAAAGTGGATTGATAATGTATGTGATATAAAAAATATTCATCCACAGGAACAGCTGGGGGTGACACAGAGCAAATTCCAGCAGAGAATCCAGGAGAGAGAGAAGGATCTGCAGGATCTGAGACAGGCTGTGGCATCACTCAAGGTGGGTACTGACCAGAGGAGAAGATAACAGCTGGCTGCTGGAGGAGCCATTTCAGGGCTCAGTCAGGGCTCTCCTCCAGTCAGCCAGTGAGGAGCCCAGTGTTGGGCCACTTTCCAGCCCTGTGGGACTCAATCCCACTGAGCCACACTGTGGGGAACAGGCTGTGTGGGTCCCAGTAAGAACTGAGTGGAAGACCTAGTTAAAATGTACAGCCTCCTCTCTCTGTGTCTCCTAACAGCACTCTGCAAAGGCAGCAGTGGAGGACAGTGAGAGGATCTTTACTGAGCTGATCCGCTCCATTGAGAGAAGGCGCTCTGAGGTGAAAGAGCTGATCAGAGATCAGGAGAAGGCTGAAGTGAGTCGGAATGAAGGACTCCTGGAGCGACTGGAGCGGGAGATTGCTGAGCTGAGGAGGAGAGATGCTGAGCTGGAGCAGCTTTTACATACTCAGGATCACATCCATTTCCTCCAGGTAATGTCACTGGTTCTTTGATGATATGTGCCTATCACCATGCGGGCAGGACAAATATGTTGGGCAGAACCCCAGGAGGAATGTAATAACTGGATCTTGAATGGATTCTATTAAACTCTGGGCATCGTAGTCCATTATGCTCTATTCCCAGGGATAAATTTTGCTCCCATCATTGATCTCTGCATCACGAGGTTGTTTGGACCTCCTCACAGTCGAGAAGAAATAGCCACATTGTCAGAATGGTGAATGGACCCTGGAACAGACCTTTGTGAAAAGGCGAAAACATATTTGTTGTTGACAAAATCAGGGTCAGACTGTCTCTGGTACAAACCAGCAGGCAGAATGCAGAGCTAGTCCAAAAGGCAGAATCGACATTGTAGACAGACCAGACTTCATAAACCAGAAAGCAATGAGTTACTAGGGCGATCCAAAACTCGTAAGCCAGGAACCAAAAGAAATACAAACAAGGGAAGACAGTTCAGTTACTCAGAAAGACAGACTCGAGAAGAGAAGGACATCATAGGGAACTGAGACTGCAAACAAATCACAGAAACAAACTCAAAGCAGGCTTGGGAGAAGTAGGGTGAGTGACAGGGGTCATGGTGCCCAATTAGACAATTAACTGACTAATTAGCGAACAGAGTGAGGAAAGCTGGTGGGAGGAGTGAAAGGACACCAAGACACGTTGAGACCAAACTCAGAACTGGAGCTTTTAAACACGAGAAACGAACAGATGCACAGAACATCGATGTACATGATTAGGAGACGCAGGCAGGTTAGGACTCCGGCTGGAATCTGCTGGGAAATTGAGGCCGGTGAGACACAGGGGAACAGAGCACAAGAGGGCCTGACTGCAAATGGGGAGCAGTCAAGAAAACAGCGGGGAGGGTTAGGGAAAGGGAACATGCAGGCATGGAGAGAAATAAACATGGGAAATGCTCAAATAAACACCTGATACACAAAACATAACTAAACCCAACTAACAGAATGACAACACTGACGTACCCACTGTTATTTTTCCTTAAGGCTCTTCTATTCTAGCTTCCAAGCTGCCGAACATCTCTTCTCTCATTTAAATCCATGTTAGTACAAAACACAATCCTGTTACTGCTTAAACTTAAACATCTCTTATGTGTGCAGCAATGTTGGCAGATCTGGTCTCAGGTACAATGCGCCTTTTAAATGGAATGAACTACAAGCTGCCCTCATAACTGAATCATATGTTTCTTTAGGAGATTTTACAATTTTACTATGTCAAATGTCTGTCAGGATTTGTTTGTCATTTTAATCAATTACTTACCGATCATATTCCTTAGACTTTCTGTCTGTCGATTGCTTTTTGTTTTTTTTGAATGTTTCTAATTTTGAGATATCTCCTCAAAAAGTGATCTAATCTCAATGAGACTACCTGATTAAATAAAAAGTAAACATGGCAATGAATTTTCCTCATTGAAGAACGATATGTGTGTCTGTCGGTCCCCAGAGATTCCAGTCTTTCTGTGACTCCCCTGGACCTGGAGACTTACCCAGAATCACCGTCAGTGCGAATGTCTCTTTTGAGACCATGACGAAATCCGTCTCCAAACTTAACGAGCGACTAGAAGACGTCTGCAAGGAGGAACTGGTCAAAATATCTGAATCAGGTTGGTAGAAATGTGGATAAACCCATTTCCCTGTTTTTACTCTGCCCAGAATCAGTGGTCATCTTTAAGGGTAGCAAATGAAACTTAATTACACCGTAACAATTTGAAATGTCCCTATGTGTTGACATTACTCTCCAGCCTCATCCGGAAAGTTATCTCTTTCTTCAGGTAGTGTGTATCTCCAAAGTCCATCTGTTTCTCTGACTTTCTTTGTCTCTGCAGTGAAAGAAGTCCACATTGCATTCTCTGCAATCTCTGGCTCAAAGAAGCCAGAAACCAGTGAAGAAGAACAGGGGAAGGCCTGCATTCCAGTGCAGGGTGGTAACTATGGAAACGCTGCTGCAGGTATGAACTCGGCAGCCACTTAACAGCAGAGTGATCACTAGTCCCAAGTGGCTGCAATACCTCAACATTGCTAATTCTATTTGGGTCATATCAGAGCACTAAGTCTAAAATTGCCTTCTCTCTTGAAGGTTTATTAACAGAATTTTTTGGTGCTGTATATTTATAACATCTAGAAATTCTTCCTCCCCTTTACCCTGTCCTTTCACCATTTCCCAATCAATACCAGGATAATTGATAATTAATCCTCCTCTACAAGCTAGCCTAATCCTCTTTATGACCATTTTGTTGACAATACTGTCCAAAGCTGGCGGTCGATAGCATACTCCTGTATTTAAACCTGTCTCGTGTTTTCCAGTGAGCCTGACCCAGATATCTTTACAGGGCAAGGAGTTTTCAATTTCAGGAATTTCCTGTACATTTATGTTTTCGTTCACATAGATTGCTACACCCCCTCCTCGCCTATTGCATCTATCCTTTCTAAAGAGCTTATAACCTTCTGTATTATATTCATCTCCATCCTCTTCACTTGGCCATGTCTCTGTTATCCCAACTATGTCATAGCCCTCGCTGATCATAACGGCCTCAAGCTCTGGAAATTTATTTTTTATGCTTCTTGCATTTAAATAAAAACATTTCAGGTTATTACGAACGCTCCTCCCCTTCGATTTCCCATGTGCCTGCTGCTCTGGATCTTGCAGATCTTGGTGCAGAAGCCTTTCAACTGCAAGTCACAACTGTCTTTATTAAACCACGGTGGACTTTCTCAGACCTTGGCTTTATATTGATTAATGAATTTTACATTGCAACCTACGTTTCTGAGATGAGTGGTTTTTCTGAACCATTGCAATGTTTCATGTCGAAAAACTTTGAAGCAAATAGGCTGACTAGCTAGCTGGAAAATGATATAAATCGATCAGCTATAAAAGTATGACCACTGACAGGTGAAGTGAATAACATTCATTATCTTGTCACAATGGCACCTGTCAGTGGGTGAAAACATTAGGCATCAAGTGAAAATTCAGTCCTCGAAGTAGATGCATTGGAAGTAGGAAGAATGAGTGAGAGTAATGATGTGAGCGACTTTTACCAGGGCCAAACAGTCATGGCTAAACAACTGGGTCACAGCATCTCCAAAACTACAGCTCTTCTGAGGTGTTCCCAGGCTGCAGTGGGAAGGAAGATATATTGAATGTGATATTGATAGGCCATTCTTGAGGCACTCGTTTTTACCCCTCGTACGGTGGTGGCCGTCGACTGAGGGGTATTGTCGTCCCCATCGCCGTCCGTCTGTCTGTCCATCTGTCTGTCCATCAACAATTTTACCACTGTCGTGCCTTCAGGTTTTGTTCTAGCTTTCTCATTTTTGGATGGGCGTTACATCTATGGATGCTTCACGTAACTATCGAATTCCAGCCAATTTTGGCTCCTACTTCGGCCACCAGGGGGCTTATTGTTAAAAATGAAAAATTGCCATAACTTCCTTCATATTTGAGCTAGGACGCTCAAATTTTTACTGAAGGTACACGGATAACCCTTTATCACATATCAGATGCGTTTTAGATTTGACCAATTTTTAATCATTTTCTAGGTCGAATAGCGTAAACGCTGCCGATCTTTAAATTCAAGGATGTTACTGCTCTCCCGCCTTCAGTTTTGCTTCTAGGTTTCTCATTTTTCAACAGTTGGTACGTCTATAGATCCTTCACTTACCTATCAAATTCCAGCCAATATTCACTCTTAGTTTAGCCACCAGGGGGCTTATTGTGAAAAATGAAAAATTGCCATAACTTCCTTATTATTTCAGCTAGGATGTTAATAAAGTTTGTTATTTATGCTCAAGTGCAGCTGCGGTTATCAGCCATTAAAAGATGAAGGAAAGGAACTAAATTCAAACTGTCAACATAAACATATCTTTCGACCTTCTGTCAATAGGAATTTCAATTCTGAAATACAGCTAATCAGCAGAAAACAATCTCAACTTACAAAAGAGGATAGATTTATTGGAAGGTAGGACTGATTTTTATCGCGCTAAGAATGTAGGCTGCTTTGCCACTCAAAGCAGCCAACCTCAGCAAAAATGGAGCTTAATTATTTTCATTTCACTATAGTTTTGGCAAATATTGTCAAGTAAATATCAGAATTTAAATGGTAAAAAAAAAAACTGACGTCGTCCTGTTTTTCTGACAGGGTAGACGATTTTGGTCATATAAAACTAAAATTCTGCTGATGCACGACTTTATAAAAGACTGGTGTTCAACAACCCTCCAACGTTACCTTATGCAGTGTTCTATTTACCTCGATGAAAACTGGAGCTGGGAATGATATCGAACTGGAGTCGATACAGTATTATGCGCACAACAGATTTTATGGGACACAAATAGGACAGAACTTTTAATAAACAGTGCATGACTACTGCTTTGACTTTGCTGATACAGGGAGCAGTCATCTTGAACTCAGAACTCAGGGTTGGTGTGGTTCCTTCGACATACATGTTGGGAATCAAGCTTTAGGAGGCGTTCCAATTGAAATTTCCAACTGGGAATTTGGAAATTCCGATTAATCAAGATGCTGGGTAAATGCAACAATGTGACTCGTGCTGCGTGACATCAGTAATACGAACAAAAACATATTTTACTACGATTGCAAACCCATGAGAAATCTTAAAATAGAACATATCCAATTTCTTGACCCCGGATTATCGAAAGCATAATGAAAATTGCCAGAATTTTTTTTTTCCCTTGGAACATACTGGTTTTGGGGTTGTATCTCTATCGGCACTCAGTCCATTAAATCTCGACTATCTTGCGAGTACCATCCCAAATGATTGGAAGTTCTGAGAGTGGGATTCAATTCTATTGATTGAAAGACATCGCCTGATAAATCGTTTGGGTGCACTCGGCACGGGTAACCCTGTGATCATCTCCCACGGAGGTCTTCTGTGGTCTTAACGGTCATGTGTTATTGCTGAGCCTTCTTGTGGGTTTTTCCTCAACAAATTAATACAGTTCATTACGGCAATGTATTGCTGTTTCGGCAAACAATGTCTCCGATAAATTGATTGTACATTATCAAGATCATAATCACCTGCTTTCCTAGAATCAGTTCCAGGTCTTGCCTGATTTACTGTGCATGAAACACCCCGCTGGACAAGAGACCGCCAAAGAGCAAAGTAACCTTTTATCCACAGAAATGGTATGATCATATAAAAACTGATCTCTGATTTCAGCATGAAACCCGGAAAAGATGTAATCCACTTTAAAGCAGACATTTCCACATTTTTTATTCACGTTTAGGCAGCGTTTAATATCTGAAAAAAAAACCTTCAGTGTTCTGCCTGCCCTGTGTCTGCATTTGTTTTCTTAACAGGAGACCAAAGGGAGTTACTCCAGAAAAGCCTAACTTGATTGTACCAGACTGCTCGTATGTAATTCATTGTAATTCTTGGCCATTCCTAGGTAGAGCTTTCAGATTCCATTTAAAGATAAACAAAAATGCCTATTTTGGCCCAGTTCACACGTACACATGTATTCTTCTTTCGGTAAAAACATCCATCCGCATGAAGACACAAAAACACAGTTAAAGAATTTTCAAGAACATACTAAACCAACTGGCAGCCATGATACTTTAATGCAAGACCATGTAGGCCGAACAGAAACCTTTAAAACTCTCGAGAAGTTGCACTCATAATGATGTCTCAAACCAAAAACTCTGTTTTCCCTGTCCACACGTTAACTGTGAAGGCGAAGTTCCCAGAAATTTTAACCCTGGAAGGCGACTACGAAAAGATCGGTTTTCAACGACTGAAAATGCAGTTTGCATCTGAAGGATTGGCTGAAACGCATAGAAAATGTAGCATTTTTCAAAACTGTCTTTGCATATGTGGACAGGGCCTTATCTTGGACAACTTAAAGCGCCTTCCCACGTCTAATTGAAAGGCTGCCCTCCCCTTCATTCTTTTGAGTGTGAGTTTCATCTTTAGCCATTTATTGAGCTTTGTTTAACAAATTTTTAAAAATTATTTCCCTGTGTGGTCCTCCTCTTTGTTATGACACCATGGGTCCAGGAATGACATGCATGTAACTTAACTGAGTGTTAGGGAGTCAGGCTTTCATGGGTGATTTTATCACCTTTCATGTGTGATTTTATCGCCTGTACCACTGACAGCCTCTCCTCTTCTTCATCTGACAGGCAAAGACTTCAACTCTTGGGATCTCAATACTAATGCGACTCTCCCACCCACATTTTATCCTTCCCTTGGTTTTGGAACCTCCGGAATACCTGGAGCCCCAAAGCCCCTCTCGTATGGTACTTATAGGAATAATGGAATTCCTGAGAGATTTGAACCCCCAAAACCCCTCTCGTATGTTCCTTACAGGGATGAAGGAACTCCAGAGAAATTTGAACCCCCAAAGCCCCTCTTGAATATTCCTGATAGGGAAAATGGAACTCCTGGGAGATTCAAACCTCAAAAGCCCCTCTTGTATGTTCCTTGCGATGGTTATGAAACCTCTGAGAAATTTAAACCCCCAAAGCCCCTCACATCTGTTCCTTATAGGGTTGATGGAACTCCTGAGAAATTTAGACCCCCAACGCCCTTCTCGAATGTTCCTTACAAGGAAAATGGAACTCTTGGGAGATTAGAACCTCCAAAGCCCCTCTTGTATGTTCCTTGCGATGGTTATGAAACCTCTGAGGAATTTAAACCCCCAAAGCCCCTCCCATCTGTTCCTTACAGGGTTGATGGAACTCCTGAGAAATTCGAACCCCTAAAGTCCTCCTTGTATGTTCCTTGCGACGGTTATGGAACCTCTGAAAAATTTGAACCCCCAAAGTCCATCTCATATGTTCCTTATAGGGGTGATGTAACTCCTGAGAAATTCGAATCCCCAAAGCCTTTCTCGGATGTTCCTGAAAGGGGTAACGGAACTCCAACGAAATTTAAACCCTCATTCGGACGCCATTCCTTAAAGTCATGGAAATTCTGAGAAACCAAAACCACCAGACCCCTCCTCTCCTTATTTTGTTAGTATTATGCCTTATGTAAAATCTAATCCCCAAGTTTGCCCTTTTTGCAGGGCTTCCTGTCCCATGAAGTTCCAATGCCATTAAAAGCTTCCCTGCCAATGGGTAAGGCCTGCATCCACATGCTCATATTCACCAGCAGCATAGCCACATCGGGCCATTTTCTTCTCCGAATTAGAACAGATATATTCCCCAGCCAGTGAAATCGCTCAGGATTTGAGTAGAGCAAGTATATAAATGGTTAGCTCAAACCCAAGGACCTGTCCCAAAACCAACTCCAACGGCTCGTCCCAAGACAAACCCTTGAGACACATCCCAAGGTAAACCCCAAAAACTCATCCAAAGACAAACCACGAGGACTCATCCCAGGGAAAAATCCCATCAACTCATTCCAAGGCAAGCCCCAACAACCTATCCCAGGTCACACCCCAACAACTCATGTCAATGCAAACCCCTAAGAGTCACCCCAAGGAAGACCCAAATGACTCACCACGACAAACCTCAAAGACTCATCCCAGGACAAAACCCCAACAGCTCATCCCAAGGTGAGCCCCAAGAACTCATCTCAAGACAAACCCCTAGGACTCATCCCAAGGCAGAGCCAAATGTCTTGTCCTGGGACAAACCGCACTGTCTCATCCTGGGATGAACCCCAACAACTCATCCTAGGAGAAACCCTTTGGACCCATCCCAAGGCAGACCCTAAAGGCAAAACCAGAAAATTTGCTTCAGTGTGTTCTGTTCCGCAAAGTGATTTATTTCTCTGTCCTCCTCTCTATACTGCTCTCTGCCATTGTTTCTATTTTTAACCTCCGCCGAGGAGGTTTATGTTTTCGGTGCCGTTTGTTGGTTTGTTTGTTTGTGTACAAGATAACTCAAAAACTAATGGCCGGATTTTTATGAAATTTTCAGGGTAGGTGGGTATTAAGTCAAGGAAGAGGTGATTAAATTTTGGCATATCTAGGCTGAAGTACTGCTGAGATATACTCCAAAGTTCAAGATTTCAAGTCTTTCCAATGGGCCAGAGTTCCAATTGCCGTGCTTTTGGCTTTGCTGCCCCCTGGCGGCGGAGGTTCTGCGCTCTCTGAGTGCTCTTCTAGTATTAAAAATAAATTGATGACATTACCTCACACTTTTTTTAATATACTCAGAGCAATAAAAAATGCGTGGTCAGGTATCTTACTCATGGCTCCCCTGAGCGGGGTCGGTCAGTGACAGTGCCTGTTTCACCAATCTCAGACACACAGCCAACTGACTGTTGACCGGTGACAGTGCAGATGACGCGCCACCTCTCAGCTCTGAGACCTGCCCATAACGTGCCAACGGCTCGGTCTCTCTCTTGTGCTGTAAGCTGTGCCATTTTCCTGATGATGTAGCATTTTCTTCTGTTGGCTTTATGTCGGCTATTTACCATACCCAACAGAACAAGTTAAGTGTCATTGTACACATCGCAAACAGCTCAATGTTTGTGATTACAGAATGGTCAGGCGTGTCCACTTGGCGCGTCGGAATTACAATCCCAGTTGCTTTTCTTCGTTTCACTCATAACTCACTGAAAAAAAAGCAATAAAAACCAATTTGATTCCTCAATTTACAACAAATATACAGTACATACACTACCTGACAAAAGTATTAGGACGATCCTCATTCTCACTCAACCTTTGATGTACGTGCTATATTACACATGTGAGTGTTGTAGGAATTTAATGGTGTCCTAAAATGTACATGTAAACATCACAGAACATTATTTGAACATTTGGGGATGCTACAGATATACAAATTGGCATATTTTTTCTCTGCATAAAAAACTCTCACTTTGGGTCTGTAATAAATAAGAGATATTATAATAAATAGTGCTTGCAAGATGGTAATCTTCAAATTTACAAGTTTGGAATTGTGTCTTTGTTATAATGGAAGACCACGGCTACTATTAGTTCAATCAATATGATCAGGTGTGGCACATGGAGTGATTTTGATTCTCTATAAAAGGAGGGTCAAGACTTAGAATAATTCAGTTTGGTGTATCCAAAATGGGGTCTGTATTTTTATTTGAATAAACAACTATTTCCAAATATGATACATTCACTATTTTCAACTGCACTGTAAGAAAATCACACACATAAATAGTGACGTCCTAATACTTTTGTCAGGAAGTGTACATCGAGCATGCATTTTTTTTATGGCAGTGAGTATATTTAAGGATGTCTATTTTGGGGGATGACCCTGAGGGTTCTTAAATTTCTTGAAGATTTCAGCATCAAATGTTGTCAAAATGTAATTTTTTTAGTCTAGAAATCTGCTTAAAAGTATTGTTTTTATTAATAAAGGCTTATGAAACATTCAATATTTTTGCTCAATTGGCATTATAAGTAACTGAAAAAGCACTCTCACAATCATAGTGAGGACTCTTTCCAATCTTTTTATCTCGATACAAGTTCATTACTCGATTAACAGTCTTTCTCAGCCACAGAATGCTCTTAATATGTTCTTACTTTGTGGGCATTTTTCGGCCACGGCAATCCTAAATAAAAGTTTACTGTATGCTTTGATCTGGTGCTCAATATGTAATTTTTTTTTTTTGATGTAACTGACTACTGACTGTGAAACGAGGCAGATGACTGAGTGAGGATGAGTCATAACAATGGATTCATTTTCAACAGTAAAATTGTTTTTTCATGTCAATAATTTAATTGGAGAATGTAAAAGCTGCTAGCACTATCAAAGGAAAATCTTTTAGAATTATATTTTAATAAATGGAAATAATTTGAACTTGTGAGAAGTGGTAAATGTGAATTCAAACGCCTGTTTAAAATGCATATATGAAATTCCAGCAATGTATTTAAGTATTTCTGTCATCACATGATGAATGGTCAGTGGCAATACTTCGATAAACTCTCTCTGGTTTTATTCAGCTGACGAAATGGTCACCGCCCTCATGTGATTGCCGTATGTGTGTCTTTCCTTTCAGCTACTTGCGTGTCTATTAGAAGTGATGTGTCCTTTAGTGAGTTTGGCTCTGCGTGCTCCCATAACCCCGGCGGTGTCATGTCTCATAGCTACCCCCGCTCTTGTACAACGTGTACGATTCAACGTTCAGGCCTCCTCGTTTGAATTGCAAGTTGCTGGATTGTAGTTTGCTAAGTGTGTTTAGAACCAGTCAGGATTTGCAAGTAAAACTCTTTGTCTTTTTAATGTAAAACATTGCCTTAAATGATTGTAATTTATGGAAGTTTCCTTTCTCCTTCAGTTAATAAGAACAAGCTCCCAAGCCTTTCTCCCGGTCTCCAGGATTGGGACCGCGTTCTTGTCAATCCTGTCCCAGTCTAATCGCATGTCCAGTTTATTAAGAACGAGCTCCCAACCTCCACGGTCATCAGGACTGGAGGTGTGCTCCTCCTAAGCTACTCCATCCTGCCTTCGGACAGTTCAGCTCTGCCAAAATGTGCTCCATCTGGCAGCCCGGAAAGCTACTGGCCAGAGATTGGCAACGCCTATGATGCTTTGCCCATAGCATCAGACCTGAAATGTGCTACCCTATTCTGGGTTACATCCCATCATAACTGTTTTACTATCAGTAGACCGTACTTTTCGGTTGTACTCCGCCTCTGCACTTGATATGAACAAATAAGCTATTGATCACATGTTCATCATTTGAAAAATGTTCACATGCCATTAGTACGTACCAAGAAAAAATGCTTGATGTTGTTCACATAAGGTTGGCTAAAAAATAGATGTTGTGGCGCTTTTCCACGACATGGTACCGGCTCTGCTCTACTCTACTCGGCACCGGGTACTTTTTTGGAGTTGCTTTTCCATTAGAGGATAGGACAGCCTCTGTGGTACCTGCTTGTCGTTGCGACGCAGAATGTTACAGCCATGACGGCATCCTCAATTATATCAAGTTTACTTTTGTTTCATCGATTTTGTTAAATATTTATGTGCGTAAATCAGGGCACAGGCACTACCATCACATATGACAAACCAATTCATTATCTTGACATTCAGGCTTCACGAAACATTTCACTTTGAAATTGAAGGCAAAACACGTAGCAAATGGCAGGAGATGGCAGAGTATTAGAATTTATCGCTTTACGATGTGTCGTCTCATCTGATATAGCGTTAAGACAAAAATGATTTTTCAACACCCGTTAAGTTATTTTTCTGTGCGATTTTCTTTAAACGAGGGTAGCATCACATACTTTTCTCAAAGAGAATTATTTAGGGGAATTTAACTAGACAATACCGTCAGTTAATTTTGCCACGAACGGGCTCGCAGGCAAAGAGAAACGCATTCCTTGAATGTAGCAGCTTTGGTGAACCCACAGTATATCAAACAAGCAGCCTAAAACAATTTAAGTTGATGATCATAATTACTGCGCTAATCTTGAAACTCATGAATCTAAATCGAATGAGATGTCCTGAGGTCGACTACGGAGTCGTCTTTCACAGAAACGATTCTCTCTGACCAATCAGTGGGCAGTGATGTTGCACGTCACATTTTTGGAACCCCAGGAGAGCAGGTACCAGAAAAAGTACCCACTACTACCTGGTACCAGGTACTTTTTCCTAATGGAAATGCAAAAAAGCGAGTAGAGTAGAGGGGACTGGAGCCAGTTCCGTATAGTGGAAAAGCTCCATAGGTTTGACATTGACAACATATGCTATCAGTGGTGGCGCTAGTCCATGTTAACTGGAAAAACAAATATCACATTTTTTTGCGCACATCCACTCACTAGGCAAATTTGCACTCGCACTATTGTGAAGCTCAGAGAACGTCCGAACTGCGCATGCCTGAAGCTCGACCGAAGAATGACCTCTGCACGCAGATTACATAAATACAAAATCTTAAAATGTTTGGCAACATTATATTTTATGTCGGTCGAAATGAAAGTCGTCATATTTTACTGTCAGCATAATATTATGTTTTAATATAAACCTCATATGAACGCAAACATAATACTCTAATGTAGTTCAAGGATAAACACACAGAGAGGGGGACATCAGTCAAATTGTTGTAAATATTTTATGGGCGCTTCAAATGTGTATACTGTAAGAATGTCAAAGCAAGATTTATGACTGAATTCATGGAATCAAATTAGGTGTAGGCCTAATGTTTTAACAAACCAGGAGAGTAAACATTTTATATATTTTTAGTACTGATTGAGGAAATATCTGTTTCGCTGATTTCTTTGTATTATTAGAGAAAACCCAAAACCAGTGAAGTTGGCTCGTTATGTAAATCGTAGATAAAAACAGAATACAATGATTTGCAAATCCTTTTCAACTTATATTCAATTGAATACACTGCAAAGACAAGATGTTTAATGTTCAAACTGAGAAACTTTTTTTTTTTTTTTGCAAATAATCATTAACTTAGAATTTAAAGGCAGCAACACATTGCAAAAAAGTTGGCACAGGGGCCTTTTTACCACTATGTTACATCGCCTCTCCTTTTAACGACACTCAGTAAACGTTTGGGAACCAATTTTTGAAGCTTTTCAGGTGGAACTCTTTCCCATTCTTGCTTGATGTACAGCTTCAGTTGTTCAACAGTCCGGGGTCTCCGTTGTCGTTTTTTACGCTTCATAATGCGCCACACATTTTCAATGGGAGACAGGTCTGGACTACAGGCAGGCCAGTCTAGTACCCGCACTCTTTTACTACAGAGCTATGCTGTTGTAACAGGTGCAGAATGTGGCTTGGCATTGTCTTGCTGAAATAAGCAGGGGCGTCCATGAAAAAGACGTTGCTTGGATGGCAACATATGTTGCTCCAAAACCTGTATGTACCTTTCAGCATTAATGGTGCCTTCACATATGTGTAAGTTGCCCATGCCTTGGGCACTAATACACCCCCATACCATCACAGATGCTGGATTTTGAACTTTGCGCCTATAACAGTCCGGATGGTTCTTTTCCTCTTTGGTCCGGACGACACGACGTCCACAGTTTCCAAAAACAATTTGAAATGTGGACTCGTCAGACCACAGAACACTTTTACACTTTGCATCAGTCCATCTTAGTTGAGCTTGGGCCCAGCAAAGCCGGCGGTGTTTCTGGGTGCTGTTGATAAATGGCTTTCGCTTTGCATTGTAGAGTTTTAACTTGCACTTGCAGATGTAGCGACGAACTGTAGTTACTGACAGTGGTTTTCTGAAGTGTTCCTGAGCCCATGTGGTGATGTCCTTTACATACTGATGTCGGTTTTTGATGCAGTACCGCCTGAGGGATAGAAGGTCACGGGCATTCAATGTTGGTTTTCGGCCTTGTCGCTTAAGTGCAGTGATTTCTCCAGATTCTCTGAACCTTTTGACGATATTACGGACCGTAGATGACGAAATCCCTAAATTTCTTGCAATAGCTCATTCAGGAATGTTGTTTTTAAACTGTTCGACATCAGCTCACGTATTTGTTCACTAAGTGGTGACCCTCGCCCCATCCTTGTTTGTGAATGACTGAGCATTTCAGGGAAGCTGCTTTTATACCCAATCATGGCACCCACCTGTTCCCAATTAGCCCGTTCACCTGTGGGATGTTCCAAATAAGTGTTTGATGAGCATTCCTCGACTCTCTCAGTCTTTTTTGCCACTTGTGCCAGCTTTTTTGAAACATGTTGCAGACATCAAATTCCAAATGAGCTAATATTTGCAAAAAATTACAAAGTTCACCTGTTCGAACATTAAGTAACTTGTCTTTGCAGTGTATTCAATTGAATATAGGTTGAAAAGGATTTGCAAATCATTGTATTCTGTTTTTATTTACGATTTACACAATGTGCCAACTTCACTGGTTTTGGGTTTAGTATTTCATAAATAACTATTTAAAATTTGGAAATAATTGGGCTATTTGTTTTATTGTCACATCTATTTTATTGCACACTTAGCACTTTAAACTGTATGGATACGATGGGAAATGGAAATAAGTCAAAATTATGGGATTTTAAGGGTGCTTCACATTCATCATATTAATTTTTTTGCCAATTTTTATGAATTACTTTCGGAAAATCAATTAAATTGTTTAATTCAGTGCGTGACCCCTGCTTATTGGACGCTGCAAATCACCTTGCAAAATACTGCAAAGGTAAGCAATAGATGCTCTACCGAATTGATAGCGGGTACGTAACTTTTCATTAGAGTAATTTCCAATATCTAAGTCCAGTCCACGATACCCCCTATCCTTCCTTTGCTGAGCTGGCATCATGAAAGCAGCGTTAGCAATGAATGCCATTTTGAGAGTCAACCACACTGTTAAAAAGTTAGCGCTGGTCCTTAGGTGCGTTAACTTTAACGTCAAGTTAACACCCTGTTAAAGTTAACAGAGTTTTGAACAACAAGATAACAGCTCTGTTAAAGTTAACAGTCAGTTAAGTGTACTTAACGGCTGGTTAAAAAAATAACCGAGTTTTGAGCAACCCGGGCCCTTATTATCCCCCGCCAACACGAAGTGGGAGGGGGATATAGGTTTGACCTCCGTCCGTCCGTCCGTCCGTGCGTCTGTCCGTCCGAGATAGAGGGGACAGCTTTACTCAGAAAGTACTACAGATACAGTAACCAAATTTGGTGTGTAGCTACAGACCATAAAGGCCTTGATCGAGTTCGAAAATGAGAAGCGCACGATTGGCGGGGGATGTTGTAGACCATGTCGACTTGTTTCAATTTAAAGATTTCAGTAAGAATATAATCAGAAATTATAGGTTTGTATGAGACTGCAGTTTTTCCTGCAGGTAGCCAAGAGCATTGACCCTCTCTGATGAGAAGTTCGACTCGTCACTGTTGAGGAATTCGTACTGGTTAGCGTTGACCTTTAAATGAAGGCCCAAAAAACAGTTTCAGCAGCATAATACTTTTTCTGTATTTAATCAGAAGGTAAGTCATGTATACAATCAGGTAAATTTATATGCATGTAAATCAGACAAAATGTAAATAGGCATCAAACCATCAAGTGATAAAAAGTCAGATGATCTTCAACGAAGAGTTGAAGAGCGCTCAGGGGTGCTGGGTGTAGAGTTTCTGGTTCACAGGACCAGAGGGCTGTCAAAACTCGAGAGGCCCGAGACCTTCTAAGTCCCCATCTTCATAGCTCGTTTACTTCTTGCTTTCGTTGGATGGGTTTACACGTCTGTCATATTCTCTGCATCATGATCAAACTTTCCAGTTTCACAGTGTCCATGAGAACCACCTGCTTTACCCCTCCCCTAATCTAAAGATTCTTGACCTACACCTGACACGGTACTGCTCAACGTATAACGGCTCTGCTGCTTTTTCCTACATTACTCAAGGTCTCGCCATCCAGATGTCATCTTTTCTGCGGTTTACCAGGAGTCTCAACTATATTTCACCTCTTCGCTACTTAAATTTAGTGGTTCTGTATTTTCAGAGAAGAGGAACAGAAAATTCCTTCTGCAAGGAGGGCCCAGATCTTCGCTCTAAATTAAGAACACGCTTGATACAAAAACAGAACATTTATGGCAGCATTAAGGCTTTGTGCAGCACATGAGGCTTGTCTCTGCATGGTTCTCATGTTAAGAAAATACATTGTGCAAGTATATTTTCTTGGGTACACTGATTCAGTTAACACCACTTAGTTTTTAGTTATATAATGCCTTCAGATATGATTAATACAATGCTTCAATGAATCAATACAATAATGCTTTAGTTGATTGGTGATTGTTAATACATTTGATTAATATTTTCCCACAATTCCCTCCTTCGACACCATTAAATGGTGTCAACAACCAGAAAATATTAATCTTAACATATGGTCGCCTTGGACTGCCCCAGAGTACCCCTGCTACCTGTAGGTTCTGCGAATTGCTCTGTAAACCTCTTAGGTGCACAGCTGTACTCCTCTCCCAGCCTGCACATCGCTGTTTGGTGTCGCAGAAGATTCATTAAATCCCCGCTGCCCAGCAATACTCGACGTCCTCTAGCTTTACATTAATTTCATTTTGTAAGAAATGCGCATTCTTGGAGGCTGATTCTTAACAAGCACATGCGTTCAGCATATACAAAGCGAGGGTCATTTTCATCTGCTTGATGTATATAGCAGGCTTTACTATTGTTACTGTTGCTTGAAAAATTAGAGTCAGTGTACATTCAAATTAGCTTCACCCGGATTCTCCCAGAGCTTTAATTCAGGTGTCATGGCATTTTCATTCTCTGTAATAACCCCAGATATTCTCACAAAATACTTTACTGACCTGGGGGTTGACTCACTCCTGCCGTGAGTTGTCACTCCTACAGACAATCTTACCCGTCTGTGGAGTGAATCGCAACACACAGGCAGGTATCCAATGTTGAACTTTTATGCTGTGGAGGAGATAGATTTTCTCAATCCTCCAAATGAAATGGCTAAGTGATAATTCCGATTTATCGGGTGCTATTTCAGTTGCCCTGGGAATAACATGAAAACAGTCAAATCAATTTGACTTGGCACAAAGATTTCGAATGCTAACTCTGACACCAATCAAACAAGCCCATCATTCCAAAGAATTGATTTAATTACCTTTTTCCTCGCTCTGCTCTGCATTATGCTTTTACAAAATCACTAAGCGATGTTATCAATCCTTGTGTCAAGAAAAAGTCAAATCACTTATGGCACAATAGCAGGTAAGGGACATGCTTATGAGCAACTGGGTACCTCTCCAGTCCATGTACATTTGAATACACTCGATTAATATTATCCCACACCACCGAACCGGTTTTTAAATACAAACCGATAGATCCCGTCTAAATCGCTGTGATTGCAGCTTTGTTGAGCCTGGTCACCATCTTAAACCACACCTCCTGCTTTCCCATGCGGAACCAGGAAGTTATTCCCAGTCACGTGGTTTTAGACAAGCGAAAACGAAACCTATCTCTGTGAGTGTGAGCAGCACGACACCGATTTCTAAGTAGTTCTTCTTACTACAGGGAATTATCTACCGTACACAGATTCTGGGAAACTAGATGACATTCTGAACTGATAGTGAACTAATTTTCTTTAGGAGCGATAAAATGGCACAGGCTGCAGGTCTGTTGGACGAGGACCAACTTAGCTGCCCGATCTGTCTGAATCTCCTGAAAGATCCTGTGACTATTCCCTGTGGACACAGTTACTGCATGACCTGTATTAAGACCTGCTTGGATCTGGATGACTATACTGGTTTCTACAACTGCCCCCAGTGCAGAGAGAGCTTCACCACCAGGCCTGTTTTAAGAAAAAACACCATGCTGGCCGAAGTAGTAGAAAAACTGAAGAAGACGGGACTTCAAGATGCCCCTCCTGCTGCTCACTGTTACGCCGGACCTGAGGATGTGGCGTGCGACGTCTGTACTGGGCGAAAGCGCAGAGCCGTCAAGTCCTGTCTGGTGTGTCTGGCCTCTTACTGTGAGACTCATCTAAAAATTCACGGTGATCTCAACCCAGGAAACCTGCACGATGTTGTTGACGCAACTACGCGGCTGCAGGAAAATATTTGCGCGCAACATAAAAAACTGCAGGAGGTTTACTGTCGCACTGACCAGCGGTTCATCTGTTATCTGTGCGGGATGGAGGAACACAAAGGTCACGATACTGTCTCGGCGGCGACAGAGAGGACTGAGAAGCAGGTGAGCTCTTGTGCTGTTTCATAAAGCAGTCATGGTTTTTCACCTGCACGACAAATGTAATCTGGTATTATATCCACAGAACGTTGACTGCTGACCTAAAGTTTTTTTAAATTATCCAGTAAGTGCGTTTTCAAATCTTCGTATCTTTGAAAACGTGCTGCACAGCATTTATTTCCAGGTCTGAAGTCCGTCGTCGTCATGCAATGAGGTTCAACTAATTGGCTACTCAACAAGATCAGGAGCTGGGCAATTAAGTAGCTAATTAGTTGAATCAGGTGTGCTGAATAGGAGGTAGAGCAGAAACCTACAGGATGGTAGCTCTCCAGGAACAGGGTTGGTGACCCCTGCTGTAGAGCATCCACACAGGACCAAGAAATAACCATTTTTTTTTTCTATTGTTATTTATATAACATGCACTGTGGACTCTTTGCGCTGTTGTACCTTTTGTACTCCTGGTATATATGCCTTTCAACCCCCTTTTAGAAGAATTTAAGATTACATTTTTTTTTCTTGTGTGGTAACAGCACTCCTAGCTGCTACAATTTCGTTAGATATTATTGTCATTGTACAGGAATATCTATCTATCTATCTATCTATCTATCTATCTATCTATCTATCTATCTATCTATCTATCTATCGACTTTCAACAAAGTACTGACTTCACTGGCAAATATTGATAATTTGCTTACTATAGATGAATGTTGATACAGGCACCACACTTAACTGATCATCCATTAGTACTTTGTTGATGGTCAGTTGAGTATTTCCCTGAATGTTTACCTTTTCATCGTCAGTTGCGCATCTACAAGCGTCACCCCGTGTATTAGCCATATGATTTGTTGAAAGACTGATGATAATTTGTTGAGCATCTCCAAGTATTTCCCCAACCAGATCATCTGCTGATGCTTTAATGAACGTGTCTTGAGCATCTATTAACATTTCACTGTAAACTGTCAGCATAAATGTTTACATCGTGATAGATTGTATAATTATGTTTTGTTGATAGTTTTTAAAGGTTTACAAATCAACCTTTTTTGGATGTCAATGTTTTTTTGTGGTGAACATGCTATTTCTTGTCTGTACAGCATCAACAAAGGACCAGCAAAATAAAGTGGTATCAATGTAAAAAATATTCATCCACAGGAGCAGCTGGGGGCGACACAGAGCAAATTCCAGCAGAGAATCCAGGAGAGAGAGAAGGATCTGCAGGACCTGAGACAGGCTGTGCAGTCACTCAAGGTGGGTACTGACCAGAGGAGAAGATAACAGCAGCTGCTGGAGGAGCCATTTCAGGGCTCAGTCAGGGCTCTCCTCCAGTCAGCCAGTGAGGAGCCCAGTGTTGGGCCACTTTCCAGCCCTGTGGGGCTCAATCCCACTGAGCCACTGTGGGGAACAGGCTGTGTGGGTCCCAGTAAGAGCTGAGTGGAAGACCTAGTTAAAATGTACAGCCTCCTCTCTCTGTGTCCTAACAGCGCTCTGCCCAGGCAGCAGTGGAGGACAGTGAGAGGATCTTTGCTGAGCTGATCCGCTCCATTGAGAGAAGGCGCTCTGAAGTGAAAGAGCTGATCAGAGATCAGGAGAAGGCTGAAGTGAGTCGCGCTGAAGGACTCTTGGAGCGACTGGAGCGGGAGATTGCTGAGCTGAGGAGGAGAGAGGCTGAGCTGGAGCAGCTTTTACATACTCAGGATCACATCCATTTCCTCCAGGTAACATCACTGGCTCTATGACTTAGTGCACTGGCCATCATACTCCACAATCTACAGTCTGTTGGTCTAGATAAAGCCATACTGAACTGCTTCTACTTTGACCCACCTGACAGAATTCTGACAGTTGTTGCTGACGGCACTCAGTAAAACCTCTGTGTTACTTTAACTATTAGTTGCCTCAGGGGTCTATGCTTAGTCCATTACTTTTTACATAAACAATATGATTCTTCCTCATCACCATTTCAATCGTAAAAGGAAAATCTTTTTTGAGTTCAGCACAGTTTTGGCAGAAGGTGGAAACTCACCATCTCCAAATTTTTTCATATTTCACAGTTTGATGTTCTATGCCTGGAATAGAAAAATTACCCATGTCTGTTCCAATTAACTCCTCCCCTGCTGCGTGGGCCATGCCCATTTTTTTGGGGTAGTTTAACAACCCTAGCTGTTTGAGAGCATTTATCTTTGAACAGAATAGTTGGCTCATGGTTTTCACTGCTACAGGGTACTACCATGGCTGAGGTGTACCATATCTACTAAAAAAAATTGCGGGCTCAAGTTTCTGTCTGATGCTAGCACCACTTGGATTACAAAAAAACATTTCATTTCATTTATTGGATCTCCATTAGCACCAGCACATTAGTGTAGCTATTCTTCCTAGAGTTTAAACATTAAGTCAAATTTGTCCGTTCTCCCGAGTCCATCAAGGGAAAAAACAAAACAACAGCTAACACAGTCACGGCACAGATAGAATCATAGACGCAGACAAACATATAACACAAGACATGATAGAATACTTGTACAGTACAAATTGAGAATCCATCAATTTATGTAAGGGGGACACGATATAACAAGACATACAAACAGAAACTAAAATAGCGATCTCACAGGTCTGGGAAGAGAACAGCCACTACATCAGATAGCAGATACCAACAGCCTCATGTGCACCTGCACAATTTAACTACTGCAGCTGCAACATTAGAAGAAACTGTTTGAGCAAGAATTTATACCTCTCTTTGGAATCTATTAACACAATATATAGTGGCAACGAATTCCACTCCAGAATGGCTCTGAACAAAACCAATTTCTTTAACACATTAGTATTCGCCTTGGGCAAAGTAAGCCTCCCCTCAGTTGCATGTCTTCTCAGATAATTGTGTTGACTCTACTGACATGAGAACAAACAATACAAAACAGTTGGAGACTTATTTACGATAATATTCCGAAGCAAGTTCAACAAAACGTAAGAGCTTCTTTGAGTGACAGTTAGCCAACCCAGTCGCTCATGCATATGTGTCATGTTGGTTTTGTAGGAGCGCTGTAATGCACAGCGTGCTGCTTTATTTTGAGCATGACTGCGTATCCAAAATATTTGGTCCTAGCTTAAGACAGAATGGAGTGCCCATGGAATTTATGACTATTTTTCATTAAGGAAGTGTCCCTGAATTATAATAATGGGTATGTTCCTTGGGCCACCCATTCTGCAAAGAGAAAACTGCTCTCATACCAGGATGATGGGCAACCACGCCCAGGTTTTGGACCACCATGAAATATAAACAAATCTGGTGATGCTGAGTTTCCACCCCAGGCTAATCTTAAAAAATGGCCCTTAATTTTTTCCACAGATGATGCATGCTTCAGGCTGCACCTCTGCTCAGACCTTAACTCATTTTCAGTCCGCCTTTGATACATTTCAATTGTCATTTTTGAGTCACAGATTCGTTTTAAATGCAGATAAGACCAAGTACATGTATTCTCCACTACGCACTGTAACTCTGATTACCCTACCTGTAAAACCCTAAATGGGTCATTGGCATTTGGCTTGACAGCAGACTGTCTAAAAATCCATTACTCAAAAATTAAAGATTAAATCTGGATTCTTATACAGAATTAAAGATTGTCAGTCCTCCAATCATAAAACTATAGTGCAGCCAACCTTAATGTCTGTCCTTCATAATGGCGATATCCTGTTTTGCCATGCAACCCCATCAACACTTCAGCAGTTAATCCCTTTGTGTCATAGTGCATTACTCTTCATCACAAATTCCACAAATTTTGTACCCATCGTTGGACTTCCTTAAAGTTAAGAAGAAGTAAACACCCTGTGTTATTTATCTTCAATGCCCTTTATTGAATCTTCCAAACTACCTCATATGTCTTTTCTTATTTGAATCCAGTGATTACAAAACATGATATGGTAACAACTTAAATATCCTTATGTACACTAATGTTAGCAGATGTGGTCTCAGGTACTTTGCACCTTTTAAATGGAATGAACTACTAACTTGAACCTCAAACTCGAACCTCATGTTTTAAAGGGATAGTTCACTTTTTTTGAAGTGGGATTTTATGAGCTACAAATTGTCACTACTTACTAGTGATGCGCGGGTCGAGGTTTCTTAACACCCGCACCAACCCGACCCGACGTGACAGCTAACCCGCCCCGCCCGCCCCGCTAAAACTCGCACTGATTTTCAACCCGAACCCAACCCGACCCGACACAAAAAGGAGGCAAGAGAAAAAGAATACAGTGGGTCTGTGTGACATGATTTGCAGTGGAAAAAAACGATTCCTCGGTTACGCTATGGTTTTGAGTGGAGCACAACATACAGGCTTTTGGCTGGAATTATTAATACAAAGTTTAGGCGCTGTCTATTAATTGACCTTTACCGTGATTTCTGATATTTGCAACCAAACGAACTGCCATCAGGAAAAATATTGCAAACAGGCTGTTTTATTGGAACAAAATTAACATTACAGTGGTGCACTGGCGCGATCGCCTGCTCTCCCATACAGTGTTGCGATATCCTGTCTACGAGGAAATTTTTTTTCCTCATATATTCATTTCAAGATTGTTTTGGGGGGGGGGGGGGCTTTCAGCCTATTCTTTCAACACAACTTATAATGTAGGCCTAGGCGTATTTTTTCCCAAACTATGCAAAAACAAAATCGTGTCAACAGTGCCAGGGTTTAAGCGATTACGGCGCGCTTCCTGGACACGGCCAGCCGAACTGAAGGTTCGCTCGGCAACGACTGCTTTGGCCACAATGGAGTTTTACACGATTATTCTTTGTGTCATGGTATGGTAATTAATGACAGCAAGACTAAGTTTATGACCATACATGCTCCGAGTTACCTATTCGTTTGGGTGATATGTGTATAGAATGGTGTCATAGAAATGTATATCTAAGAAGTGTCTTTACTGCCGATGGCAGCACACGCTCTGCTGTTAGAGAACACATAGCTGATAAACGTAAGCACCTCAACAAGTTGATTTTATTTGTGAATAAGAATCGTGAAATGCCTTTCACTGTAAAGTGGCGAAAAAATGTTTTGTCTATGTGTTGTTTGGACCCACAGGTCAATAAAATTACTACTGGGCCTATAATATTTCGGTGCTGACTGCAGAACGATTTATAAGATGAGCTATCATTCAACCTTTAGATCCTTAGTCTAACCGTGGAGGATTAAGCTGCGCACCAGTGAGTGCGTGTACATCGAGAGTAGAAAGAGGGAAAGGTACAATTGGCATTCTATCCTGCTTAAGGTAGCGTTACATCGTTTGACAAGAGCATATTATCTAGGCTGTATGTCTAGAGCCCTCAAGTGGCCGATAGCTTTTTATACTTTTTATTCGCAATTTCGTGGGAATTAGATGTCGCCACTGTTTGGCCCAACCCGCCCGCACCCGCTAAATGTTATTAAAATATTGACCCGCCCCACCCGACCCGCGGGTTAACCCGCAGGACCCACGGGTTCCGGGCCGACCCGCGCATCACTACTACTTACATTAGATGCAGTGGAAAGCTCTCTGATCTCCTCCTGGTGGCCGTACCAGCGCATAGTGCTGGGTGGAGATATAGGCGATACACTGTTGTGAATGGGACCAGGGAAACGGCCTATTTTTGCGGCCTAGAAGAGGTGCTACCTGAAAAAAATTGTATTGTATTCAATTGTACACTATATTAAGTATTGGCCATTTGTAGCTCATTCAACCCCACCTCAAAAAAAGTGAACTATCCCTTTAAGGAGATTATACAATTTTTCTGTGCCTTGCATAAGTATTCACTCCCCCTGGACTGTTTTACTTTTTTTTTCCATGTAAGAACCACAAATGAAATTGGATTTGATTTGGGTTGTGTGGAATGAACAAACACAAAATAGTCCATAATTTTGAAGTGGGGGAGGAAAAACACTTTTTTACATAAAAATCTGAAAGTGTTGACTGCACATGTATTCACCTCCTTTGCTGCAAAATCCTTTTCTAATCATGTTTAACCACTTGCCTTCAGAGGTCACATTCTGTAATTCGTAAATCGAGTCCACCTGTGTGCGGTTTAATCTCAATATGAATACACCCGTTCCGTGTAGGGCTCAGAGTTTCTTCGAAGACATTACCGAACAAACAGCTTTTTGAAGACCAGGCAGCTCACTAAACAGGTCAGGGATAAAGTTGTGGAGCAGTACAAAGCACATTACAAAAAATATTTTATATCCCAAGCTTTGAATATCTCACAAAGAACCATTAAATGTATTCATTGAAAATGGAAGGAATATGGCTCAGCAGAAAATATACCAAGAGAAGGCCGTCCATTTTAACTGACAGTCCAGCGAGCAGAATGTTGATCAGGGAAGCAACCAAGAAGCTAATGGTAGCTCTGGAACATCATGTGGAAAATTCTAGGGGGGTAAATACTTATGCAAGGCTCTTTATTTTGTCATGTGTTTCATGATCTTGTTACCGTTTAAATTAATTCCTTGCTTGCTTATGTTGTGTGATGTTTCAGCTTGTTTAATTTTTTTCTTATTTAGTGAACGTCTTGTGTTCTTTGCTCTCCCCTGGAAATGAGATCTTATGTCAGTGAACAATCTGTGTGTCTGTCTGTCTCCAGAGATTCCAGTCTGTCTGTGACTCCCCTGAACCTGGAGACTTACCCAGAATTGCCTTCAGTCCTAATGTCTCCTTTGAGACAATGACAAAATCTCTCTCCAAACTGAGTGAACGACTGGAGAACGTCTTCAAGGAAGAACTGCTCAAAATATCGGAATCAGGTCCATAGAAATTTGAAGGAGCAAACCGTTCTGTGTTTTTATTCCATCCAGAATCAATAGTCATCTATAAGTGTTGTAAATGAAACTTAGTTACACCATTGCAATTAGAAATTTCCCATTTTTTCCCAAGACATAACCCTCAAATCCTTATCCTGAAAGTTCTTTCTTCAAGTACATAATGTATCTTCTAGTTCATCTGTTTCTCTGACTTCCTCTATCACTGCAGTGAAAGAAGGCCACATTGTGTCCTCTGTGAACTCTGGCTCAGAGAAGCAGGAAACCAGTGAAGAAGACCAGCCTGCTGAGGAACAGGGTGAAGCCCACACCCCAAAGCAGGGTACCAGCTCTGCAGACTCCCCCACAGGTATGGACTTGGCTGCTACAGCAGCCTCTGCTGCTGACTAGAACAAGAACTGTATGCATGAAAACTATGTAATATACTGTGTGTTAAATATAGTATTTATGTCATCTTTCATGCTGGTCATAGCCATATCCATGTCTACATCCCAGAGAGTTTTCCTGAACCAAATGTAAGCTACAAAAAGTATAACAAGTTCTTCTGTCATTAATGAAAATGCTTGGTGCATATAAATGGGATGACCATAGGGCTGTTATTCCTGCAATGGATGCATCTCAGCACAGATTTAAGATCAATGACTGCAAAGGAACAAAAGTAGTATGCCATGACTACTTCTCATTAGCCATTCTGAGAGTAGCACAGTGAAATGCCATTTGAAGATAAAGAGAACCAACTAAGAACTATTTAACCCATTCTGGGCAGATGTAGACAGCTGCTGAATTGGAGCTGCTCTATTTATGTATGCAATTACACTATCCTATCAATTCTGATAGGATCACTTAGTCAAAAAGAGAAATTTATTGAATGCATACAGGCATGTCCGCATACATGCATACATTGGGTTCGGTGACATGGCTCTGTCCTGAGAGATCTCTGCCCGTCCAAGCATGGAACTGAAGGCAGGGAGCTGATACTAACCCCCCAAACAGAACCATGCTGGGCATGGGCTAATTTGAATGCAGAATAAATTAGGAAGTGTTCAATGTATAGTGGCAGCCCTGCAGCTGGCACAATTTCTCTTGACGCCAATACAAGAGAAATATCCTAAGCGAAGTGTACTATATGTTGTGACAGCCCAGCGGCTGGCACAATCTCTCTTAAGCCAATACAAGAGAAATATCCTATGCGAAGTGTACTATATGTAGTGACTGTCTGGCAACTGGCACAATCTATGTTGATGCTGATACAAGAGAAATATATGGCACAATGTCTCTTGAAACCAACTCAAGAGAAATATACTACATGAGTATACTATGTGTAGTGACAGCCCCATGGCTGGCACAATTTCTCTTAAAGCCAATACAAGAGTGATGTACTGTATGATGTGTACCATGAGTAGTGGCAACCCGGCAGCTGGCACGATTTCTTCTGAAGCCAATACAAGAGAAATATGCTTTATGAAGTGTACTGTGTGTAATGACAGCCCTAAGGCTGGCATAATTTCTCTTGAAGCCAATGCAAGCGATAATATACTATACAAACCATTCAGTGGACTAGTATCCAAAGTATCATATAAACTTTAGAGATAGGAAAATGGGCTATGCTGGGCTGAATGGCCTGTTCTCGCCACTCTTGTTATGTTATGATATGGACTATGTGTAGTGATGTCCCAGTGGCGGTCAGAATATCAGTTGAAGCCAATTAAAGAGAAATATGCTATAAAGTGTACTGAGTAGACTGCCTGATGGCTGGTAAAATAATTTAAAAGAAATTGGAATTTTTATCATGAGTTGTGTCGTGGTGGAAGAGTTGGCATTAACTATGCTGTGTCACTGGACGACCTGCCTACGTGAAAGGAAGATATTTCATGCGATGCGTGAGGTGCTAGTGAGTGCAAAGATGAATATGAAGAATATGGAGGGACTGCGTGTGAGATAGCTGCCATGTTGCTTTAACTTAATACAAGAGAAGCCTTTTGTTACATCAGAATTGTGAATGAAAAAAAAAAAAAACATTGCCATGATGCACTTCGCAGTAAAACCTGGTCTGAATCCCCTCAAAAGCAAGCCAGTCGCAACAGCGGCAAGGAAGAACTCCCTATGTGAATCAAAATAGGAAGAAACCTTGGGAGGAACCAGGCTTAAGAGGGGTAGTCTATCCTCCTTTGACCGGCCCAGGGTATGAGTTCACGGTTGCCATAATGCAAAATAGTCCATTTGACAAGCAGTCGAGGATTTGTAGCTTGCCGGTAAGGGACCATGGACCAGACTATTCCGTTGGTGGTAACTGGGCAGCACTTGAGCAGTGGACCAGATGGCGATGATGACCAGCAGCATGCTCAGGGCAGGGCCCCACCACAGACTGCACTTTGTTTTTTCCACACCCGGAAAAGACCTGCTGTTGAACAGTAGCTATTCGCCATAGGTGGAGCGTACCGCAATTCTTGCCGTCAAAGTAATTATTGAGGGACAATGAGAAAACTGCCTCGCTAAGCAAGAACTGGAATAGTTCATGGCTGCCTCCGGATGAGCATGCCCTGCTCTAAATTTACAGTTTAACAATGACACACTAATTGCAAAGGTTCCATCAGCAACCACTTAGGTGGTGTTTTGAAACAAGCTACATTTCTAGACAAGCCTTGCGCAGGCTAGCCTTCATGACCGAGTACTTTCAGCGTAGCAGCTTGGGCGAGCATGACCTCAAAGAGCCAAATGAACTCTATTGAGGTGAAGTAGCCAAAATAAACCTTGTAATGGACGTTTTCAGTGATAATGAATACCACGAACCTTGTAGCAGGTGGATTTGTTCTGACGCAAGCTTTTTGTTGAGCAAGCGTGCCAAGGCACAGCTACTCGGGAGAGCAAACTTAAATAAGCCGACACATTACCGGCCAAGCAGTCATATGACAGCAGAGTCAGATGACAGTCAGATGCACTCAGGTGACTTTCCAGCAGGTGGGAAGTCCTCTACGTTAACCAAACTTGACTCCGTGGCCAATCAGAATTTACAGTAAAGCTCCATTATATGACACTACCGAAATGGTTATTGAATGTTCACAAGATAGCCGGGTGGGTTACTGACTGAGAATATGGATGAGTTAAGTCTCATCCTTGTTTCCCAGGAATTGTATGAATTAAGCTCCTCAGCCAAGCTTGATGTGCAAACTGCCTAATATACTTGCCCATAGTATCTATTCAGCAGTTAATAAAAATGAAGTCTTGTGACAAAAAAAAATTGCCGCCCTTTTTTGCAACCATTTCAGCTATAATAGGCCAAAGGTATCTCAATTAACTGGTGAAAAAAATCAGTTTTCTGAAGCAAAAATTTAACATGGTATTGATACTATATCATTCTACAATCAATCATTGATATCAAATACTGCAAATGAATGAATTATTAGAAAGTTAGGCTTTCACCTTTGATTTTACGACAAGCACTTCTGACAGCCTGTCCTCTTTTTCATCCAGCAGGGGAAAACTTCAAACCTGGGGATCTACCCCCAGTTTCCTTTTTTGATGATGTCAGGACCTCTAGCAAACCAAAAACGCCAGACCCCTCCCAATTTCTGTTTGGTACTTTTAAGGAATCCAGTAAATCAAAACCGCCAGAACCTTCCCCGTTTTCTTTTGGCACTTTTGGGAGCTCTAGCAAACCAAAAACGTCAGACCCCTCCCAATTTTTGTTTGGTACTTTTAGGGAATCCAGTAAACCAAAACCGCCAGACCCTTCCCCGTTTTCTTTTGGCACTTTTGGGACCTCTAGCGAACCAAAAATACCAGACCCCTCCCAATTTTTGTTTGGTACTTTTGGGACATCCAGTAAACCAAAACCGCCAGACCCTGCCCCGTTTTCTTTTGGCACTTTTGGGACTTCCAGCAAACCAAAACCACCAGACCCCTCCCAATTTTCTTTTGGTACTTTTGGGTCCTCTAGCAAACCAAAACCACCAGACCCCTCCCAGTTTTGTTTTGGTACTTTTGGGTCCTCTAGCAAACCAAAACCGCCAGACCAGCCCAGGTTTTCTTTTGGGACCTCTACTGCTCCCAAGGCTTCTGGAACTTCTACAAAGCCCAAGCCACCAGGCCCTGTCCCGTAAAATTCCAGTCATTCATAAGCTTCTCCATTGATAGGTAAGACCTGCATCCGCATTCTCACATAGCACAGCCCCATTGGGCTGTTTTCTTCTCAAAATTAGAGCAAATTTTTTCAACAGCCAGTGAAATTTGCTCAGGATTTGGTCAAAACAAAAATGTAAATGATAATATGAATTTGGTTCAGCCACTCACCCCCTCACACTCAAACACGCATAACAGATTTGACCGTTCCCATCCAGAATGCTTATGTGTACAAAGCAAAACCCTAAAACCTAGCAACAGTCAGTCATAGGCCTTTGTGATGCATGTGACGCTCTCTGTCCTTCCCAGGCCATGAAGAGACCCAATATGTGACCTGGATCGCCGTAACCCTTCAATCTACACAGGCCTGCCGTCCTAAAAATATAATACTTCAGGGAGTGGAGGTTACTTTGAAGAAAGTGCTATGCATCTTAATGAGTTTACCACTCATCCACCTGATGTCAGTTACGTCACGGAGAAAATGTGCCATTAATTCCCTGGAACACAAAAGAGGTGGAGCGCAGTCCAGCAGGTGAACTTCGCCATTGCGAGGGGTGTAGTCGGGGGCAGGACATTCACTTTAATTTGCTTTTTAAAGAAGAACTGCACAACAACGCTTTACAGAGGAGTAGTAGAGCAGATGGCTGTCCTAAGGTTTGTCTAATTGTAAACCCCAAAAAATCATCCCTGGACAAACCCCAATCCAAGGGACACCCCAGTGACTCATCCCAGATCAAACCCTCACAACAAATCTCTAGAGAAACCCCTACGACTCATCCTAAGGCAGAGCCAAATGGCTCATCCCAGGGCAAACCCCAGCAGCTCATCCCGAGGCAAACCTCAAAATCTCATCGCAGGCGAAACCCCTGGTTTAGTCTCGAGACAAAGCCTAAAGACAAAACCAGAAAATTTGATTTGAGTCTGTCAGATTTGGTAGATGTGTTCTGTAGTCTTATTTCTTTCTCCATCCTCCACTCTCTGCCACCTTTTCAGTTTTATGAAGGATAAACTGATGACTTCACTGTCACTCTTTTTACTGTATAAGAACATTTATTTTCGGGGCAAGCCTGAACGTTCTTAACATTTTTTGGGAGTTCAGCCTCAAGTATTCTTAAAATGTCCTTATTTTTTCAGTCTCAAAATTTCCTGAAAATATTATTTGTATTAATACTTATGGGAACTATTCAATATTTTTGTGCAATTCACATTTTAAACAGCTGATTGAGCACTGTCACAAAGACTCTGTTACCCATTCTCTCTATCTCGATACAAGTTCATTACTTGTTTAATACTCATTCTAAGCCTCAGTACTTAACATGCTCTTACTTTAGGGGATTTTTAAACTTCAACGATCGTATGAAAGTTTCTTATATAAATGTATGCTTTTATCTGCCTCTCAAACTGTAATATTATTTTTTCACTTTTGATTTAACTGACTCTACTGTCTGTGTAACGAGGCAAATTACTGAGTGAGGATGAATTGTTAATAATGATTGATTAATTTCTAACAGGAAAATGATGCCGTTTCATGTCAATAATCTAACGGGAGAATTAAGAGCTGCTAGCATTATCAAAGGAAAATCTTTTAGCTTTGTATTTTCAGTAAAAGAAATAATTAGATTAAACTCATGAAAAGTGGTGAATGTGAATTCAAACACCTTTTTAAAATGTTCATATGAAATTCCAGCAATGTATTTCAGTGTTTCTGTTAGGGTTGTGCTCGGAGCACCTGAGCACGAAGGACTGGAAATGTCGGACTGGACTCGGGTGCAAAGATGGACTGGGTTGCATTTATGATGCCTTAGGTACAGCAGGAAGGCAACAGGGGTAAAGTGGTAAATGTGAATTTTAACACCTGTTTAAAATGCATATATGAAATTCCAGCAAAGTATTAAAGTGTTTCTGTCATCTCATGATGGATGGTCTGTGGCAGTACTTTGATTAATTCTCTTTGGTTTTAGCCAGCTTATGGAACTGTCGCTGCCTTTATGTGAATACGGTCTGTTTCTCCTCCCGTTCAGCCACTTAGAAGTAACGTCTCCTTTGATTGGTTTGCATTTTGAATGCTGCTCATGTCCCCGCCTGTGTCATGTTTCATAGTTAACCCACCTCTTGTATCTGTGATCTATTCTACCCCCTCGTTTGAATCGGAAGTTGCTGGATTGTAGTTTGCTGTGCGTTTTCAGAACCAGTCAGTATTTATTTGTCGAAATCTTAATCTTGTGAATGTAAAACGTAAATTTTACTGATTGTAATTTACGGAGGTTTCCTTCCTCCTTCGGTTAATAAGAACCAGCTCCCACGCCTTTCTCACAGTCTCCAGGATTGGGACCGCGTTCTTGTCAATCCTGTCCCAGTCTGTTTGTCTGTCCAGTTTATTAAGAACAAGCTCCCAATCTTTCTACGGTCATCAGAATTGGAACCATGTTCCTCCTAAGCTACTCCATCCTGCCTTCAGACAGTTTGGCTCTGCCAAAATGTAAGCTCCATCTGGCAGTCATCCTGGAAAGCCAGTGGCCAGAGATTGGCCACCCTGCACTGCTTTTCCCGTAACATGTGCTCTCCTCCTCTGGGATACCTCCCACTGTTACTGTTTTAGGATCAATAGAGACCCTACTTTTAGATTGTCCTCCGCCTTTGCACTTGATATGGCAACAAATGACCAATCGATCACATCTGTCATTTGAAAAGTGTTCTTATACCATTACTACATGCTGGAAAAAAGGCATGATGATTTGCTTGATGCTGTTCAGATAATGTCAGGTAGAAATTGATATTGGTTTGACATATTGGCAACATATGCTATCAGTGGAAGTGCTGGTCGACTAGATAATGAAAGTGAAACAAATGTCATAAGTGAAGATTCAGAAAAAATTCTAAAAAGAAAAATTCTCAGGTTCAAAATTTCCCAATTGACTATCTTTTTTATTTTTTTTAAATTCCTTGATACAGGACCAGTGCATGCGGAGCAGTATCACAACTCCTGCGTGTTCTGGCCGAGAGGCCCTCATTACGGAGTTTCACTAGTGCGAACTATAGCCCCCACACTTACAGCAGAAGACTAAAGAACAACTGCCGAGTCAACTGGCAGTCATGCCCACTGGCATTCATTCAGGCATAAACTTCAATTTACATTTTCTGGGGTCGTAAAAAATGAAATAAAAAATCCAGAGGCATATAATTATACAAGAAGAAAGTAAAAGGGTGACATATTGTGCCAGAATAAAGACCGTTTCTATGCTGTTTTTTCTCTTTAAAAAAAAAATAGACAGGGACATATTTTCTTTTTCTTTTAGAAAATTACAAGTAGAATGAAATAAGAATGTGGAGGTTTGTGTGACTGCAGTTTTTTTTGTTGGTAGCCAGGAGTCTCCATCCTCTCAGTGCGTTGGTTTGACTCATCACCACTCCGGATATGAAACAGAAAGAAACAGACAGATCACATCTTAACCCCTTTGTGCAAAATCCAAATCAGGCTATTTATGTGTTACTTTATTTAAGGCTTAATAATTCAAGATTCTAGCTTCTCAGAGAGGATGAAAAGGGCTTAAATGAAACAAAGACACTTGTCGCATTTAGAATTACATTGTTTTTCAGTGTCTTTTCTTAATTTTAGTTCAGTGTAAGGGCTGTACACGCAAAAAATCTTCATGGAAATTCAGCAACGGAATTGAAAAATGGCTTTAAAATAGATTTAAAAGATTTAAAATAACACATTTCTGGGATCATAAACTCTTTGACCACACGGGTACTTTATCTGAGTTGTAATATTCAAAATTAGCTACAGCTCTAGACAGCTCTCCAAGTGGCTCCCCCTGCTCTCAGAGCCCTCAAAATTGCGCTCTGTGAAATCTTAAAATAATCAATAATCATGTCTGTATCACATTTCCATTACGGAAGTGTCACCTGAGCACTTCTGGGTTGCTTATGGAAGTTTTTTTTCTCTTTGTACTCACATCATCTGCTGGGCACAGTTGAGGGGGTACAACCTAGCTTGCGGTTAAGAGTTTAATGGGGTGGTCACATATGTTAAATAATGTAATTGAGTGTAATGGAAGCCTTCGTAGCTTAATGTAGCCCAACATGACGCACCGTAGTGATCCGTTGCCATCCATGGCCATCTGTTGAAATAACTTGGCCATTAGCATGGGAAAGCCATGCACAGAGGTTTATCTGCTGGGCATCTTCAAAAGATAGCCACAGTAGCGGGCATTTTTATTAACATTGCAGTGACTTAGTTTAATGTAGTTGCACGTAGTTTACTGTAGTGACAGCTGTAGCCTACCATCGCCAAACATCACGTACCCCGTAATCAACAAATTTGGCATGAGGCTACGGACAACTAAGGGCTACTACGTTACGCTACGATTATCAGTATGTCTCACTGTGTCTAACTATGGCGTACTGGGCTAGCCTACACGTCATTGAAGTCCGTGAAAGTACAGTAAAGAAAATAAAAAGTATTTTAATGTTCTTCTACATGGTCTGGGCTACAGTAACCCCCCCTATGGATAGCTACGGAGGCTAACGCATGTTTGACCACCCCATATGTACTTTTCAGAGGGTACAATCAAATTCTTTCAATTACTTTGGAAAGTTTATACTGTCTGGAATTAGATGAAAAACGTGCCAATAAAAAGATGATCACAGGGAACGTTTCACATGGACATGAACTATAACTGCTTAACTCAGATAAGCCTGAGCAAGCATTTAAGTGACTGAATTTCAATGAGAGATTGTATAAGGATTTAAGTGACTACTGTATTCTTCAGGGGACGATCAATACCATCTTGAATTTTTGCTTCAGAAAATTTTTTTTTTTTTTTTTTATCCCGCTACTTAATTGGGATACCTTTTGGCCTATAATAGCTGAAGGGGTTGCAGCTTTTTTTTTGTCTCACGAGATTATTTTTATTAAATGCTGGATAGACAGTACGGGCTAGCATATTAGGCTGTTTGCACATCAAGTTTGGCTGAGGAGTTTAATTCATGCAATTTCTGGGGAACAGTGATGGGACTTAACCCATCTCGACTCCGAATTGTTTACAAACACCACTTCCTCGCGAAATTTCAATAACCGTATTGGGTGTACGACCTATTGATAGAATAGTGTTTCTGTGTATATAGCAGGTGCCTACATCTGTGCAAGAGGGTTAATTTCTATGTTTGCAGCTTTGCTGGGCCTGTCTGCTGTCCAAAACCACACCTCCTGCTTCTCTATGCAGAACCAAGAAAGTCACTCCCAGTTTCTCAGTCAAACAGTTTCAGAGAAGTGAAAATGAAACTGAAGACCGCGAGTGAGAGCAGTAAAACAGTTGTCTCGAAGTTGTTGTGCTAATGACAGCATTATCTCCAGCTTTCTGCCCAGAGATTCTGGGAAAATAGATTACATGATTCTGGACTGAGAGTAAGCTAATTTTCTCTTGGAGCGATAAAATGGCACAGTCTGCAGGTCTATCGGAAGAGGATCGGTTTAGCTGCTCGATCTGTCTGGATGTCCTGAAAGATCCTGTGACTATTCCCTGTGGACACAATTACTGTTTGTCCTGCATTAAAACATGCTGGGATCGGGATGACGATACTGGTGTCTACAGCTGTCCCCAGTGCAGGGAGAGCTTCACCGCTAAGCCTGTTTTAAGAAAAAACACGATGCTAGCTGAAATGCTGGAGAAATTGAAGTCAGGACTCAGGGATTCCCCTCCTGCTCACTGTTACGCCGGACCTGAGGATGTGGCGTGCGACGTCTGTTCTGGGCGAAAGCGCAGAGCCGTCAAGTCCTGTCTGGTGTGTCTAGCGTCTTACTGTGAGACTCATCTAAAAATTCACGGTGATCTCAACCCAGGAAACCTGCACGATGTTGTTGACGCAATTACGCGGCTGCAGGAAAATATTTGCGCGCAACATAAAAAACTGCAGGAGGTTTACTGTCGCACTGACCAGCGGTTCATCTGTTATCTGTGCGGGATGGAGGAACACAAAGGTCACGATACTGTCTCGGCGGCGACAGAGAGGACTGAGAAACAGGTGAGCTCTTGAGCTGTTTCATAAAGCAGTCATGGTTTTACGCTGACTGCTGACCTGAGGTTTATTTAAAATGGCCATAAGTGCATCTTGAAATTTTTCAACTTTTTTGCAACCCAGCCCTTGGCCCAATCTATCCCAAAATTAAAACAGGTGATCTAGAAGTCACAGCCAATTACCCCACAAAATTTGGTGAAGATTGATTCAGAACTTTTTGTGTAAAGTTGTTTGCAGACAAACAAACCAACATGAGACAAACTTGCATTGATTTCCAAGTCTAGTTTATTTTGATTAGGATGCACCCCTGGAGTTGTGCCATCTCATTTTTCGATGGGGTTCTAATCTCTAAAACAATCAAAAAGCGAAAACGCACAACAAGTGCAGGTCGCCCTCCGTCACTCCCATATCCACTCCCTGATGTTAACACCCACCCACCCACATCGGCTAGTTTTCTAAGTGCATTACCCGTTAACGCACAGACCCTGTTATTTATACAGTAACGTGTCATGCTTTGGGTTCATCAGGGATATGAATTATAACTGAAAAATTTCCCGTAGTAACATGAGCTGAGCCGGCTGTACTTGCTGGTTTCTTCACTTAATTTCTACCCCATCTGGGTACTTTTTTGGGAATTTCAGCATGATTTCATCCTGCTCCTTTCACTGCATAAAAGTAATGTAACAGACTCACAGTTATATGCACTACACACACTAGGAAAGTGGATTGATAATGAATGTGATATAAGAAATGCCCATCCACAGGAGCAGCTGGGGGCGACACAGAGTAAGTTCCAGCAGAGAATCCAGGAGAGAGAGAAGGATCTGCAGGATCTGAGACAGGCTGTGCTGTCACTCAAGGTGGGTACTGACCAGAGGAGAAGATAACAGCTGCTGCTGGAGGAGCCATTTCAGGGCTCAGTCAGTCACCAATGAAAAGGCATGGATAATTTGTAAATGTAATCATTTTATTAGGGCTGTCGCTATAATTAATTGCGATTAATTTAAGCGCAATAAAAGTAACTGCCACTATGAGGCAGACAGACGTGATTGCTTATTACCTTTTCTATGACAGACACCTAATGCGGTCATTTGAAATGCTTCTGGGAAGAAAACTGCGATTTGAAGTCCGCTAATTACCAGCGAGGTTGGACAGCCTCCATCGCCTTGGCATAATTAACTCACCTTAAGTCATTTCCTGCGTACTTTGCCGAACTTGCAATTAAGCCATTTATTCAGCCAACTTGCTAATCAAAATCAAAATGAGGCCTATAATGATTAAGAAGTGATAATGAGAAGCAGACAGACCTAACCAGGTTGCCGTGTTAGATTGAAAAAATTTCAATTATCTGAATAAATAGCAGACCTCTGAATTCTACCTTTCATCAAGGAATTTTGTATGCATTATTAAAGATATTTCTTAAAAAAAAATGAAGTTATTCAAAGATGGCCCTGGTTTTAAGAGCTTAAAAATATAGGCTACGTGAAGTGGAAAACATTTTGTGAAGCATACTGAACATGAATGTGAGAGAGAATACGTTTGCATTGCAGGCAATAGTCAAATGCACCGAAGATTTGGCAATTAACGTTCAGGCGAATCTTTGCCGCAAATTTGAGGCATTCTTTATTAGATAATTGAACGACAGTAATTTAAAATAATGTAACTCATAGCACTTGATTTTATTTACTTTTGAGCATCTAAATCACCAACAGTGAAGGTGGAAAACATTTTGTTTAGGGGTATAGAAAGTGACATGTAAATTGTTAAAAGTTTGAAAATCTTTTAATATAACGCGGCAGCCTGGTTAGGTCTGTCTGGTTCTCATTTTCTCTTCTTAATCATTATAGGCCACATTTTGGTTTTGATTTGTCAGTTGGCTGAATAAATGGCTTGATTGTAAGTTAGGCAAAGAACACGGGAAATGATTTAAGGTGAGCTAATTATGCCAAGGCGATGGAAGCTGTCCAACCTCGTCCAACCTCGCTGGTAATTAGCTGACTTCAAATCACAGTTTTCTTCCCGGAAGCATTTCAAATGACCGCATAAGGTGAGTGTCATAGAAAAGGTAATAAGCAATCACGCCTGTCTGCCTCATAGTGGCAGTTACTTTTATTGCGCTTAAATTAATCGCGATTAATTATAGCGATAGCCCTACATTTTATTTATTCTTTTATTTTTATTTGATTTAAGATATATTTAAGCAGGGGGCCTGACTGAGACCAGAGTATCCTTTTCATCGGGGTCATGCATTACAAACAATTAAAATATCATGTTACACGGAAATTAAAATAGTGATACAAAAAATAGTATTGCCATCATAAAATTAACATAACAATTACGGAAAACAAAAGCAGTTCTCTCGATAAAACGATTTGGTCAAAGCTTTAAAATATCCAAAAGGAATCAGTTCATTCAATTTCAGCTCATCTTGCAGATGATTTCAGGTGTGAGAAACGTTATGAAGGAAAGCACTCTAACCCAGCTCTGATCTAACATGAGAAACATCTAGATGTAATAAATCATGTGACCGTGTCCAAGTGCAGCCCACTCGCCATGTCAGAAGAGTGGCAAGGTATGGTGTTATTCTAAATGTATCACATTTATGAACAAATAAAAACCAATGGTAATCTCATCTAGATTTCAACAGCCCCTATCCTACTGACTAGTATAAACCATAACAGCATGTACAGCCTCCTCTCTCTGTGTGTCCTAACAGCGCTCAGCACAGGCAGCAGTGGAGGACAGTGACAGGATCTTTACTGAGCTGATCCGCTCCATTGAGAGAAGGCGCTCTGAGGTGAAAGAGCTGATCAGAGATCAGGAGAAGGCTGAAGTGAGTCGCGCTGAAGGACTCCTGGAGGGACTGGAGCGGGAGATTGCTGAGCTGAGGAGGAGAGATGCTGAGCTGGAGCAGCTTTTACATACACAGGATCACATCCATTTCCTCCAGGTAACGTCACTGGCTCTCTGACTTAGCGCTCCTCATGTTCCGAAAATCCTTCTCAACAGTCTTCAGTCTGTAGGTCTAGATAAAGTGGTCGTGGTCTCCCATGGAAAAGTGATTTAATCACAGTCAGATCATCTGATAAAATAATGATTGAATTATACATATAGCAAGAAATGTTCCTCATTTATGACTGATCCATGCGGCTGTCTGTCTCCAGAGATTCCAGACTCTCTGTGACTCCAGCGAACTTGGAGACTTACCCAGCGTCACCTTCAGTCTCCCCAATGTCTCTTTTGAGAAAATGAGGAAATCTGTCTCCGAACTGAACAAACGAGTGGAGGACGTCTGCAAGGAGGAACAGGTCAAAATATCAGAATCAGGTTGTTAGAAATTTAAAGGAGCAAACCATTTTCTGTTTTTATCCCATCGCGAATAAATAGTCTGCTACACCATAGCTAGTTGAAATTTCTACGTCGTAACAGCATAACTATTTTAAAGTTCATGTTTTCCTGTGACATAACCCTCGACCTTCATCCCAAAAGTTCTCTCTTTCCTCAAGTGTATAGTGTATCTTCCAGTGCATCTGTTTCTCTTACGTCCTCTGTCGCTGCAGTTAAAGAAGTCCACCTTGTGTCCTCAATGAACTCTGGCTCAGAGAAGCAGGAAACCAGTGAAGAAGACCAGTCTGGGGAGTTACAGGGCGAGGCCCGCTCCCCAAAGCAGGGTACCAGCTCTGGAGACTCCCCCGCAGGTATGGACTCGGCTGCTGCTACCGCAGCCTCTGCTGCTGGCTAGAACAAGAACTGTATGCTTGCAAACTATGTAATATACTGTGTGTTAAATATAGTATTTATGTTATCTTTCATCCTGGTCATAGCAATATCCATGTTTTCATCCCAGAGAGTATTCCTGACCCAAATTAAAGTTAAAAAGTGACAAAAGTATGTCTCTGTCATCTTCTACAGTGGTATACAGGTCACTTGCTATTGTGAGCCTTTAGTATGTTTTTGCTTTTTTTTTGGAATGTATGATCTATGTCTCAGATTGATTTATTACACATTATCATAATCATAATAGCCTGCTTTCCTAGAATCAACTCTAGACCTTGTAGTGTCCATAAAACTCTAATCAAAACATGATCAATTACTGAAAATACTTGTGCTACACATAAATGGGATGACTAAATAATAATTGAGCTGTAAGTACTTTTCTGGATGCAACCCAGTACGGATATAAGATAGGCCCTCCAATTTATTGTAGATATTCTACAATTAACTGGCATATTAATTGTTTAATTTCTATTTTTTTTTTTAAGTGACTGCAGAGAAAAGAAGTAATAATTCTATTTGTCTGTTCTTGTGTTCTTCACAGGAGGCCCCTGGGCATGGCTCCGTCAAGCAAACTTTGATTATGCCAGTCTGTTTTCATCTACCGGTAAATAACTCTCATTCTTGGCTATTCCTGGGTGGTGCTGTAAACTGCCATTTGGAAATAAAGAGAGAAGCTGCTGGATAGCTCACTCGGTAATGCATCGCGTTGCGAAGCAGAAGTGACTATCACGCTGCGGGTTCGATCCCAGCCGGCAGTGGTCGGCAGCTCTTTTCAGAGGAGCGCGCAATTAGCCAATGTGCTACAGGGATGCGAATTGGGAAGGGTCTGTCGAGAAAGGGTATTGTCAATAACAAAGTTCTCAGGTGCCTCCTGTTGGCCAGACGGCGCTCGTTAGGAAGATTCTAAGCTCGTTCCCGTTCGTGTATCCTCCGCCCTCGTTCTGAACTTGCGAAGTTTCAACCAATGAGTGAATAAGATGCAGTGGCGACGGGCATGTGCTTCGGAGGAGAGCCGCGAGCTGTCTCACTCTCCTGAGTTGGCAATAGGGGGCCGCGTATGCGAAAAACTTGTACTTAGTTCCTCAATTGGACATTCTAGATTCGGGCAGGATTGGAGATGCCAAATAAAAAAAAAAAAAGGAAAAATAAAATAAATAGTACCTCTTTTGTAGACTGAACTATTTAAAGAGAAAGATGACCATCGAACAAAACCAACGCTGGATGAAAGAATTACCCATAAAGAGTCCAGATACTGTATCTTGGATATTTTTTGTGATTTTTGAGTGAAATTTGAAATGCTTGAAATGACAAAAATGTGTTCAAATAGTAAAAAGATTGGAGGTCACCAACAATTCATCCCTCGAAAAAGTTTTGCGAATGAGAGGCCAAGGAAATGCTTTGAAAGTCATGTGACTGGTGTCGGAGAGCCATGCCGCCACCAAAGTCTGCATAGGTTGACTTCAATTTGAACTAAATTCTCATTTGTTTTGAGATTTCTTTGTTAATTAACTGAGGGAGGGGAATAACTAATTTATCTTGGTTGCCAAACAGTGGGAGATTCATTGATGATCCCTTTTTTTTCTTTCATTGTTGATGTTTTATTTGCAAAGTATGCATGAGTAAAATATGAGTTATCTTTCGTTATTCATTATATTGAGCGGATATTTATATTAGTGCAGGAATTACCATCATTTTAATGAGGTTGTTGCTCCTTTTACAGTCATGGGATCTCAGAAGTTAGCCGCCAATTCGATCATATATACTGTTCGCCTACTTAGCAAACTAATTCATTTTTAGGTTAAGTGGTTAGCCTAACTGGTATCATTGCTAGATTGCTATGCATGTGCAACAGGTTACTTAACGCTACAATCATTTTTGTTTTATGAGCACATCATTTATTGTATTGGTGACTATGATTCTTCACAGATGATTAAATTGTCAGTGTGTTTAGCTGTGGGGCGTCTCACAGGAAGGCAGACACTTTGGGTCAGTGAGAGCTTTTATTTACTTCTTGCCTTTAAAAAGCTAAGGATGTTGCTGAGTGTGTGTTTTGATCCAGATGTTTTAGCGTTATTATTCTGTTCAGCTTTGTCTTAAAATGACCAAAACCATGTTTTGTAACACTTGAGGGGCAGTTGCAGTGTCTCACAGAAGTGAGTACACCCCTCACATTTCGACAATTAATTTATTATATTTTTTCAAGGGTCAACTTTAAAGAAATGAGACTTAAAAATGTTCTAATCACTGTAAAATATGTGTAGCAGTGTGGATTTACTCCACTGTCCAAATAACTGAACAAACAGCCACTACTTCCAAAATGGGTTGCAACAAAAGGGAGTGCACACCCCAATTGGTAATGTTCAACTAAGCAATGAAACGTGTCTTATTCACCATGTTCATGCTTTTGTCTGTTTGACTGGGCCGCATGAGGTTGTGTAACATGTGTTGAAGGTTTAAATTGTTGTGCTTTGGGCGTAACGCTCTCATTCTGGTCACTGGATGGTCAACATGGCACCTCATGGGAAAGAACTCTCTGAGGATCTGAAAAAGAGTATTGTTGCTCTCCACTAAGATGGTCTAAGCTCCAAGAAGATCTTTCAAACCATGAATCTGAGCTACAGCTCGGTGACCAAGGTTATCCAGCGGTTTTCTGAGACGGGTTCTACTGAGAACAGGCCTCGTCAGGGTCGACCAAAGAGGTTGAGTCCTCGTGCTCTGCGTCAGGTGCACATGTTGGCTTCAGAAAACAGATGCATTGCTGACAGCATTGCTAACGAGGTTGCAGCAGTGGAAGAACAGCCTGTCAGTGCTCAGACCATACGCTCTGCACTGCACCAAATCGGTCTGCATGGCCATTGGCCAATACGGAAGCCTCTTGTGAAGCAAGCCCACAAGAAAGCCCGAAAACAGTTTGCTGAAGACTCCCAGTCCAAGAACATTAACTAATAGAACCATTATTGTGTGGTCTGATAAGACGAAGATAAACTTGTTTGGCTCAGATGGTGGTGAGGCAGACCAAAACAAGTGTGTTCTGCCCACAGTCAAACGTGGTGGTCGCAGCATCATGGTCTGGGGCTGCATGAGTGCCTCTGGTCCTGGGGAGCTGTGCGTCATTTTAGCATTATTACACGAGAGGGTCTGCTTGACCGTCATTCTTGTCACGACAGTGATGCGGCCAGGAACGAGACGCTTGCGCCGAGTTTCGTTAGCATCACTGAAGTGACAAGAATGACGGTCAAGCACACCCTCGAGTGTAATAATGCAATTATACAACTATTACCAACAAAATAAAATGTATAATCACAATGTATTAATACTGTGGGCATTTCGCTCTCAAAATATAAAAGTTTTTTGTTAGTATTCTCTCCGTATCTGTGGAAATACATGAGATCTGACGTTAACTAGTCCTTGTCAGCCAGCCAATTTGGGCTTATGTTGTCTAGACATCGTGATTTCCCAAAACTGAATAAATACCGCACATAGCAACACAAAACTGCTTTTGCTGGCTCAGTCATCTTGTAACTAGAATATCCGCTAGGAAAAAAAAATCATTTTTTCATGGACTGATAGTTATACTTCTGCCGACATCTCAGTCATGTTTAAGCTAACAGGTGCTGTGACTCAGCTGATCTTCATCAGACGAACTTCTATTATCGGTTATACTGTATTTAAATGGAGGCAACAGCTTTCCAGTGTTGGCACCAGGACAAAAATCTGTCTTTAGATAAATTAGTTTTATTTCAGCTGGGGATGTGTCACTCCAATTTAACGTTAGCTCCGATTACTGTTGCCAAGCAGCAAAAGTTACAAAAGTAACCTGTAACATTAAGGCTGAACAGAGTTACATAATTTCAACCCCACCTTTCGGGGGCTTTAGCTACCCAGATAGCGAGGCACCATTGATTCAATGTTGAAATTCCATCAGAATTATCATTTAGGTTGAGGTTGAAAATTCTGTGCTGAATAATATTTAATCAATGTTGATAATTCTTTGCTTTTTCAGTGTTGATTCGATACTAAATTGATGATTGAGTTTAAATTGAATTAGCATAGATTTTCTGTCACTCTTGATGTAGTTTTCAATGCGAAATGACATTATTTATGGGTGCAAACCTGATGAAAAATCTAGGTCAAATTTCAACATTGATTCAATGATTTTTGTATTGAGTATTGGATTGTAATGTTGGTGTCAACACTGAAATGCTGATGATTCAATGTTGGTCTGCTATCTGGGTATCTTTTCAGGAGATTATCAATTTACCTGAAATAAAGACGACTGTTTTCACAGATGTGTTGATTTATTTAATGTTCAGTTCAGCATACAAATGCAAACAAATTGACAAATTAATTAAATCAATGGCCTAGGCAACTAAGATAGGCGGAGTAATATTTCCGTGATGAGGTGTTTTCCATTTGAGCACAGGTTACCCGTACTGTCTTGCTCATTTGACAACATTCTGAACGTCTAATTTACCAATCAGATTGCTCAGTCGGATCTACGTGTTGTATAATGATGGAATAATAGATTCCAACATGTACTGTGACATTCTGAAGCCGAACATGATGCCGCACGGGCCAGTCCTCCAACACGATAACAACCCGAAACACACCCCCAAGATTACAATTGCCTTCCTGAAGAAGCTGAAGGTGATGGTGTGGCCAAGTATGTCTTCAGACCTGAATCCCATTGAGCACCTATCGGGCATCCTCAAGAGGAAGGTGGAGGAGCAGCAGGTGTCCAACATCCACCAGCTCCGTGATGTTGTCATGGAGGAGTGGAGTATCCCAGCAACAACCTGTGCAGCTCTGTTGAATTCCATGCCTCGGAGAATCAAGGCAGGGCTGGTGGTCACTCTAGATATTGACACTATGGACACGATTTGGCATGTTGACGGTGAGGTTTACTCACTTTTGTTGCCACTCATTTTGGAAATAGTGACTGTTTGTTCAGTTAATTGGACAGTGCAATAAATCTACACTGCTACACATATTGTACAATGACTACTGTAGAATATGTTCAGGTTTCATTTCTGTAATGTTGCCCCTTGAAGAGATATAATAAATTAATTGTCTAAATGTGAGGGGTGTACTCACTTTTGTGAGATACTGTATTTCTTTCGCAGTTCACTTCAGTTGAAGGTTTTTTTTTTCTTTTTAAAGCTTATTTCCCTGTCTGGTCCCCCTCTTTGTTATGGATCTATTAGTCCGGTAATGACGCGCATGGAAGTGATTGAATATTAGCGAGTTAGGCTTTCACCTGTGATTTTTGGCTAGCTCCTCTGACAGCCTCTCCTCTTCTTCATTAAACAGGTGAAGACTTCAAGTTTGGTGGCACCAGTGCTTTTGGGGTCCCCCTAGGCCCCTCCCCATTTCCTCAATCCAGTAGTTTTAAGACCTCTGGGGCTCCACAAACTCCAGACTCCTCCCCTTTTTCTTCTTTTGGTGTTTTTGGGACCACTGGCACACCAAATTTTTCAGACCCCTCCACATTTTCTTCTCTTGATGCTTTTGGATTTTCTAGTGCACCCAAACCCCCGGGACCTTTCCTAGGTCCTTCTCTTGATGCTTTTGGATTTTCTAGTGCACCCAAACCCCCAGAACCTTTCCTAGGTCCTTCTCTTGATGCTTTTGGATTTTCTAGTGCACCCAAACCCCCAGAACCTTTCCTAGGTCCTTCTCTCAGTGCTTTTGGATTTTCTAGCACACCCAAACCCTCAGGCCCCGCCCCATTTTGTTTTCCCTCCGCTTCCGAAACCACTGCAAAGCCCAAACCACCAGGCCCTGTCCCGTGAAATTCTGATGCCTTCGGAAGCTTCTCCACCGACAGGTAAGACCTGCACCCACATTCTCACGCAGCACCGCCCCATCGGGCTTTTCTCCTCGCGCAATCAGGACGAATGTTTTCTGCCGCCTGTGAAGTGTATTCTGGACTGGAGAGTATCGAGAGAACAGTGTCTGTGAAGGCAAATGTGTTTTACGGTGCTGACCATAACTGAACATTACCGAACAAGAATATAAATGACTCGCTCAGTATTCCCCCCCCCCCGCCACGTGCAAATACTCATGAACACACACACCTCATTCATAACTCATTTTTGCACATATACACTCAACAAAAATATAAACGCAACACTTTTGTTTTTGCTCCCATTTGTCATGAGATGGACTCAAAGATCTAAAATTCATTCCAGATACACAATATTACCATTTCTCTCAAACATTGTTCACAAATCTGTCTAAATGTGTGATAGTGAGCACTTTTGCTTTGCTGAGACAATCCATCCCACCTCACAGGTGTGCCTCATCAATATGCTCATCAGACACCATGATTAGTGCACAGGTGTACCTTATACTGCCCACAATAAAAGGCCACTTTGAAATGTGCAGTTTTGTCTCACAGCAAAATGCCACAGATGGCGCAAGCATTGAGGGAGCGTGCAATTGGCATGCTGACAGCAGGAATGTCAACCAGATCTGTTGCTCGGGCATTGAATGTTCATTTCTCCACCATAAGCCGTCTCTAAAGGCGTTTCAGAGAATATGGCAGTACATCCAACCGGCCTCACAACCGCAGACCACGTGTAACCACACCAGCCCAGGACCTCCACATCCAGCAGGTTCACCTCCAAGATCGTCTGAGATCAGCTACTCAGACAGCTGCTGAAACAATTGGTTTGCATAACCAAAGAATTTCTGCACAAACTGTCAGAAACCGTCTCAGGGAAGCTCAACTGCATGCTTGTCATCCTCATCGGGGTCTTAACCTGACTCCAGATCGTCGCCGTAACAGACTTGAGTGGGCAAATGCTCACATTCGATGGCGTCTGGCACGTTGGAGAGGTGTTCTCTTCACGGATGAATCTCGGTTTACATTGTTCAGGGCAGATGGCAGACAGCGTGTGTGGCGTCGTGTGGGTGAGCGCTTTGCTGATGTCAATGTTGTGGATCGAGTGGCCCATGGTGGTGGTGGGGTTATGGTATGGGCACGCATCTGTTATGGACGAAGAACACAGGTGCACTTTATTGATGGCATTTTGAATGCGCAGAGATACTGTGATGAGATCCTGAGGCCCATTGTTGTGCCATACAGCCATGAACATCACCTCATGTTTCAGCAAGATAATGCATGGCCCCATGTTGCAAGGATCTGTACACAATTCTTGGAAGCTGAAAATGTCCCAGTTCTTGCATGGCCAGCATACTCACCGGACATGTCACCCATTGAGCATGTTTGGGATGTGCTTGACCGGCGTTTACGACAGCGCGTACCAGTTCCCACTAATATCCAGCAACTTCGCACAGCCATTGAAGAGGAGTGGACCAACATTCCACAGGCCACAATTGACAATCTGATAAACTCTATGCCAAGAAGATGTGTTGCACTGCATGAGGCAAATGGTGGTCACACCAGATACTGACTGGTTCTGAGTCCCCAGACCCCCAATAAAGCAAAAACTGCACATTTCAGGGTGGCCTTTTATTGTGGGCAGTATAAGGTACACCTGTGCACTATTCATGGTGTCTGATGAGCATCTTGATGTGGCACACCTGTGAGGTGGGATGGATTGTCTCAGCAAAGCAAAAGTGCTCATTATCACACATTTAGACAGATTTTTGAACAATGTTTGAGAGAAATGGTTATATTGTGTATCTGGAATGAATTTTAGATCTTTGAGTCCATCTCATGACAAATGGGAGCAAAAACAAAAGTGTTGCGTTTATATTTTTGTTGAGTGTATGTCAACAGAAATGTTGACCCACTAAATGGCAGCTCCCACCTTGAATACATATCATTAGCCTCATAGCATAATTGCCAAAGTCATATTTTTGCCATATTGAGATATCGGCTGCCTGTTCTTCCATGTAGGCAAAAAAAATGCTTTTTTTTTTTTTTTTTTTTTACATTTTTCTCAAAACCTTAAAAAATAAATAAAATCTATTCTCTTAAATAATAGATAAATACATACATAATAAAAAAAATTACCTAAAAAATGAGACAGGCTATTATGCTATGAGGATAACGATATGTGAACCTGGCGAAACCCAAAGCCCCAGCAACAGTCAGTCACAGGGCTTTGCTTTGGAAATACGTTACCCTCTTTGTCCCCTACAGGCCATCCAGAGACGCTACACCAGACCTGCATCGCCCCCTAAGACTTGTCCCTAAGTAGACCCTATCAACTCATCCTGGGACAAACCCCATCAGGTAATCCCCTAGGATTCATCCTAAAACAAACCACAACTACTCATCATACAGGAAACCCCAATGACTCATCTCAATCCAAACCCCTCAAACTCATCCCAAGGCAGAGCCCAAAGACTCATCCCAGAACAAACCTCAAGGACTCATCCCAGAACAAACCTCAAGGACTCATCCCAGGACAAACCTCAAGGACTCATCCCAGGACAAATCTCAAGGACCCATCCCAGGACAAACCACCACTCCCCTTCTTCGCCTCTCTCTGCCTCCTTTTTAATTAAAAAAAAATGACTTTACTGTGCGCTCTTTCGTTACACACATAAAATGTCTATTTTGCGGCTGAGCATGAATTTTCTTATTTTTATTTGTTAAGGATTTCAGCTGCTTATTTTTTTCATTAATAATGGCTTAAAACAAATTTTAGTGAAAATATATCATTTTAAGCAACTGATAAAGCTCTCGTAAGACCTTAACAGTTCAGTGATGGGTCTCTCCATTCTTTTATCTCAATACAAGTTCCATATTCCTTCGATACTCGCTCTCAGCCTCCAGATGTTCTGCACTTGTTCTTAATTTTGGAGCGATTTTAATACTTGATGTTCTACAGAAAAAAGTGTATATGCTGTGATTTTTTTTTTTTTTAATGTATACATGAAATTCCACCAAAGTATGCGTTTCTGTCATCCCATGATGGATAGTCTGTGGTAAATTCATTCTGGTTCTAGTCAGCTTATGAAACATGAGTTTGGTGTTCCACCGGGTAAAGCAGAGCTTAAATCATGTTGCCATGTTTCACAAGAAATGTACAGACGTGTCCATCAGATTCAAACCTGAAACACACCTGTTCCCTGGGGCTAATTTCTGTGTGTGGGCCCATGTCGCCTAAATTGGAGAAAGATTTTGCCTCATCTCACCTCATATAAAACAAGTCAAAGTCAAAAATTCACTGTGTGGATTTACACAAAATACATTCTGCATGCTGAAGTATTCCAAATTGTGAGAACATTGATCAAATTTAGTCTTTTCACAAAAGAGATTTAACTTCCACCTATTTGTTTTTTCACTGTGAGGGAATTAAATGGGACTTATGATTCCACCTAGTCAAACCTGTAAAGGCCACTAATATCCTCAATATAAAATAGCTAAATAAATTGCCATTTTCAAAATATTTCGATGATGTATTTGACTTTTTCGGTTCACATTTCCATACATAAAAATACTTTCTACCAGCTCCTTCTGCTGCTTTTGGTGTTAAGACCATAATTCTACCCAGAAGGTGCATACGGCCAACTACTGTACTGTAGAAGTCCCTGGACTACTTTACATAATTTTCCCAGTAAAGCAATAATAATAATAATAATAATAATAATAACAAAAACAAAGAAAAGCTAACTAAAAAAAAGAAAACTCTAAATTCTTCCATCTCCTTCAAATGTTCCCCGACTGTTTTCTCTGCATTCTGCACCCCATCTCCAGCAGTTCCCAGAATATCCCAAGAGGTTCCATTCCCTTCCTGCCATAACAATCTTTTGTGCCAATCTTATCCTCTGTTTCATATGCTTGTTTTGACAATACATGATCATACCTTCCTCATTCTCGGTAACTTCACACATCGAGCGCTCATTACCTCTGCCAACGAAGTTGGGGCGGAGGTTATGTTTTCGCCCTTGTTTGTTTTTTTGATTGTTTGTTTGTGAACAACATAACTCAAAAAGTACTGAATGGATTTGTCTGAAATTTTGTGGGTTACGCGATAACTCAACTTTGCTCCCACTCATGAAGATTTGGACTGTGCTGCCTTGGCGGAGTTTTGCACTAGTGCCTCTAGTTTAAAATACCATTATTATTGATATTCTATACTATACTATTTCAAAAGAAATAGTGTTTTACTGAATCCTGTGCGGTCAAGCCTTCGTATAGTTACAGCTGTCTTCTCCCTACTGCATACATGCCAACTCTACCGCTTTTGGCGGGACACTACCGCTTTCGGGGAGTTTCATCAGGAAAAAAACGCCCCAAAAGCGGTAGAGTTGGTATGTATGCGACTGCATCATCAAGTCACCCTCTGTGCGCGAGCAGTTTTCACTTCTACCAGTGTTAATCTGTCCAGCCCTTCCCTAATTCTTGCTTGAGTATCGCTTTGACTTCCCCTTCACCAAAAAATATACGCACGGCATTTAATTGTGATTTATTTATTATTATTATTATTATTATTATTATTATTTATCTATTTATTTTTGCTATTTTGTCTGATACTTCATGCCCTGTCACACCGAATTTCTGCACTCTATGCTCATTTTCAATTTAAAAATATAAACTACTTTTCCCAGTTGACGAAAGCAACAGCGGAAGTGTATTTACGTCCCTGGCGTACCGCTGAAATACTTCCGCTCATGTGAAACCAGTCATGTGACACGCATGGGGACTTGAATCACGGAATAGTTTTTCGCTTAGAAAAGGTAAGAAATCATGTTCTAATGAATCTTACAGTTATTAAAAAATGTGTGCGTGTGAGTTATTACGCGAAACCATCGGAAACCTGCTGCTTTTACTGAGCATTTTGTTAAAATAATGCAGCGTGATCGACATCAGCTGACCGTGTCCCAGCTGTTCACCGACTGAGGCTGAGTAAACACAAGGATGGTATTTGCACTGCAGCTCATTTGCGTCTTGTTTTTTGACCACTTTTGTTCTTTTTTTCTAGGATTTGCTTTTTGATTCCTGAATTTGTAGATATGGCTGATGTAAGTACCAAGTGTTAATTGTGGAGTTGAACTTCCGAATTCTCATTTCAGCCAGTGTCATGGCGAGCTGTCAAGCAGCTGAGTCGCTGTCAGTGAACGAAATTACTCGCCGGGTATTAAATCCTGATGTTCCCTGAAGATCTCTGAAAAATCAGACTTGTAGCCAGCTGATGTCCTCAAAAATTAAAGGAAATGAAGAAGGGAATATAAACTTATCACTGACATAAAGCCGGCAGTCACAGTTAAGCAGCTACGAACTGCCAAGTTACATATTTACTTGTGAATCAGTATAGTATTGCGGAAAAATACTATGTTACGCTTCAGAGCTCAATGTTAACTTTATGGCTGAACGATGCTCGTCAGCCGGAACTTAAGGTGCCATTATAAATGATCTGATCTGCCTTGAATGTCTTCTGTTTCCAGGACCTGAAGCGGTATCTGTATAAACAGCTTCCCAGGTTGGTTGTGCCAGTGCTGCTCCGGGACGCTGCATTACTGTCAGAAACATGAGTTGATATGGTGCACTGCGAGGTTGTGTCATGAGTTTAGCTAGAAATTCAGCTAGACCTCGTTAAACTGTGTTCATTGCTACGATTGATGACACTGAAGCGATTTCTAAATGTGACCTTGTTTTCCCTAGTGTCGAAGGCCTCCATGCTATTGTCGTGACAGACAGGGATGGAGTACCTGTAATTAAAGGTATTGCATTCATACATGACCATACGTTGCATTACATTACGTTGCATTTAGCCGGCACTTTTATCCAAAGCGACTTACAAAAAGGAGTAAATCAAGCATTAGTGGCAAAGTACAATGAGCAAAACATTCTCAAGTGCACAAGAAAAAAAAAAATAACTGGGTGAAGTGCTATTATAGCAAAACAGCAGGACAGAAAAAAAAAATTACCATTGGGCTTTGTTTGAGGAGAGAAGATGGACTTGAAGCTAGCGAGGGATGCCCCGGGTCTGGTTGCGGCTGGCAGGTCATTCCACCACCGTGGAACTGCCTGTTAGAATTGTCTAGCCTGAGAGTGCCTTGTGCGCAGGGATGGCAGGGAGGAGCGCAGTGATCGGCCAGGTGTATAAGCCTGTATGATGGGGTTGAGGTTGGAGGGAGCAGACCCAGATATCACTCTGTAGGACTGCAGAAGTGATTTGCAATTGATTCGAGCTGTAACAGGAAGCCAGTGGAGGCTGATGCGTAGTGAGTGACATGAGCCCTTTTGACGCGCCGCTGCGTTCTGGACCATCTGTAGAGGTTTCGCAACACAGGCCATACAATCATGTCTTACTTGCATTTCTTCTCTTTTTTTTCTGGCATTTCGCACTTATGCACTTACATTTGTAATCAGATTCATTGCTCCATTTGAGAAAAGTCATATTCATTGTCTGAGCGGTTTAGTTAATAGAATGCTATCATTCTTTCAACCCACAATCTAACAGTTGCAAACGACAATGCGCCGGAATATGCGCTGCGTCCTGGTTTTCTCTCTACCTTCGCGCTGGCGACAGACCAGGGCAGCAAACTGGGCTTGTCCAAGAACAAGAGCATCATCTGCTACTACAATACCTATCAGGTAAGTGTTGTCCAGCACCCATCTCTTCAGATGACCTTCCTGTCACGCAGTATTGGTGATTCCGCTGTTTATACCTTGGGCCAGATTTACTTAGACATGGACTGCTGGAAAAACCTTTTTTAGCACATTCAGATTCAGTTAATTGACCAGAATTTTATCATTAGTTTTTCAGTTCATAGTTTTGCCAGGGAAAGGTTTTTCAAAAGCCACCATCTTTGTAAATGGTAACCACATAAGCTACCTGCAGGTGTCACTGTCTTGCTAAATACTTCACTTCTCTCTCGGAAAGGTGGTTCTTTTGGGGTATTGGCAGATTTGCCCACAGCCCAATTTGAACCATCTTCTGGTTTTATGTACCTACTTGTGGGACTGTCCAGAAAATAGATTTGAAATGTGAAATTTGCATACAGGAAGTGAACTGTGACCTATTTAGTGATTTCAAGATTTTTTGTGGGGCAAGGCCTCGAAAGGGGGCATTATGGGCAAGGCCCATATTTAAACCCATAAATGGTTGTTATGAAAAATCAGATCTTTTTATTGGCTACACAACATGATGGACATTTTGATCCCAAACATTAGTATATATGTGAAAAACTGAAGAAGTTTCAGACAATATTCCATTGAAAAATTCATCTGTCTTGATACAAATCGTGAAGTTCATCTTGGAAAAACAACCAGGTTCCTCTGAAAACACACCTAAGATATTTTCCACAAAAGTTGCCTCATATAGGGTGCTAAATAATGTGCGAGAGTCATCATATTGCGAGACCGGTAACGTGGATCCAGATTGCGAAAATTGGAACCATTCCTGTATTTAGGAATTATTACCATCTCCTTTGGGTGTCAAAATAGGTGACTAAATAATAAACATGGAATGCTTGTTATAGATACTTAAGAATGAAAGAGTCTTAGAGTACATGTGCATGATTGATGAGACATTGGTCTTCCTGATCATTCTGGATCAGAACTACAGTACATCTGAAGCACATTTGTCTTTTTAAGATTAGACAAATATAGATTGTTACAGTATATAGTATGTAGTTGTATTTTAATTTTTTAGGATATAATAAAACTTTCAGGATCTCCTGTAATTGTGATAAGATCAGTTAACAGTGGTGTATTCAAGCCATTTTTATTATATCATATTTCTCAGAAAATCCATTTGGATTTTTTCATAAACTGCTGTACATTGTATAGGTTCTATATCTCCCAGGCCTTGTTTTTACATGGGCGCCATTCCAATATCCCCCGACCCACTTTGTGGCCGGGATAATGAGGGGAATCAGGAAAAGATGCGTGAATATTTAAGTCTAACCCAAAGGGTGCCAACCTCAAATTAAACTTAAGCGTGTGAGTTAAGAAAAGAAAAGAAAAAAAACCTTGTAAGTAATTTTAATGCGTTTTCCTTTTTAATTTAGTCTTTGAAAACTTCTGCACTGCTGAACATAAATGATGGTTGAGTGCACTGCATGGTGATGTACAGTGTTTTGCATCATTTTATTTCCTTGTTTCTGGTCTTTCCAGATCGTGCAGTTTAACCGGTTGCCGCTAGTGATCAGCTTCATTGCAAGCAGTACTGCCAACACAGGTAAAATACACACACACACACAAAAAAAAAAATGGTAAAAATAGGTATAAAAAGAAATGAGCAAAGCAAGACAATTTCTTCCTTTAGACTGCTTTTATATCTGCTGAAGAAATGGTATGTCCATCTGCTGTCTGGAAGCGTATTACTTTAATCTGTCTTACTCCATAATGAATGGCATGCTGAGGTCAGCTGTAGTTTCACAGACTGATATGATGTGCTACGGGCCTTGGTAGGGTAACATGTGATGTGCGAAGTTCCTTGCTAGGATAATGGATGTGATGTGCTTGGGTCCCTGTTAGGGTAATCGATTTTGAGTGCCGAGGTCCTTGCTAGGGTAATGGATGTGAAGTGTCATCTTCTATTCTAGGGTAATGCATGCAAACTACCAACTTAGCATAGCAGATGTGATTTGCCAAGATCTTTGCTTATGCGGCATACTGTGATCTGCTAATGCAACCAGTTTACCGTCAGTGCTAGCACTGGTGTAATGGATTTGACAGGCTAATATCCCCTCTAGTGTGACCGATACGACGTGCTAGCGCTACTGTTGTGGATGCGATGTTTGCTTATCTCCCTGTCCTCGTATCCCCAGGTTTGATCATTAGCTTGGAGAAGGAGCTGGTCCCGCTGATTGATGAGCTCAGGCAGGTGGTGGAGGTGTCATAGGAGGAAATGCCAGGGATTATGGGAAAGCTGCATCCTCGGAATTCTGGGATTGCACCAATTTGTGTGTCCTGTACCTGGGTTTTACCCGCAATCAGCGTCAATGGTCACTTTCCTCAGCATCACATGAACACACACACCCCCACACACACAGGGATGCTCTGAGGATCAGTTCTGCAATAGAAAGTACCTAGAGTTTGTTTTTTTTTTTTTTGTATAATTTTTACAGCTCAGCAGTTGCAGCAGATACTGAAGATGCCATATTTTAACCTGTCACTTCCTGTAGCGTCCCAGCGATTTTTAAATCCCAGCAGGATGTGTGCCACACACACACCCCCTTGAAGGTGGTCCCCCACCATCCCTTTGTTCACTTATGTATTATACAGCTCCACTGGTTTAATGCTGAAAGCCTTGTCTCCGCCAATGCCCAAGTGGAGTGTTGTGATTAGTCAGCTCCTCCTGAATATTAATGAAGGGACGTGGCTTCACCATACAGCCACAGAAGTACAAATGGCGCCCAAGCTCAAAGGTTAGCAACAGGGGCAGAAGTATCCGCATATCTGGTCAGTGCATAGATTATCATAGCAAATGCTTCCGCCCTTCACTCAGACTTAAGTAAATCAGACTGGTGTCTGCACTGCTCTCGCTTTTGTATTTAACAGCCATTATATATCGGCTCATGAGGTATTATGGGTGTTTATGTATCTATTGTATTGTCCTGATATAAAAATAAAGATGGAAAATAAACTAATGCTGGTTTTTTTTTCCCCTTTTAATATGAGTAAATTACAAAGGTCAAGTACGTAGGTTTTATTTTCACTTAAACTGATATGCTATGCAGGGGATTTTGACTATTAAATAGCCTGACACATGCAAGGTATACATCATTTCAGGTTATAACAATGCATCAGACCTCAGAGGAAGATTATAGACATAAACAATGATTTGTATTCAGAGGTATAAGAACTGTTGTTGTACTGGGGGATAGGGGGAGGGGGGACAGGTATTGTAGTCGCGCTGCATATTTACAGAGGAAGTTTGTTCCAGTCAGATGAGTGGCAGTCAGATCAATGATTCACACAACTCTTACTGCCATTTAAACACATTTGCAACTTATTTCTTTCATTGGAAAAGCTTTACATGAATAACACAGATACACGCATGACAGTAGGACTGGGTGTTTTGAATACATTTCACACACAGCATTCAGACAGCCAGGATAAAGGCTTGGTGATACTGAAAGGATCCTTTGCTGTAAAATGGGGTGATTATAAACCCAATCACAGCATATTCCTCATTTTAAAATCACAGGAAAAGGGTAGGTTTGTTACAAAAAAGGTAATTTGGAAAGGTATGGGTTATAAAACAGAATGAGTGCTGGGAGCTTGATTGGGTGGTATTCATCATGAAAAGATTAACATTTTCAAATAAACTTATAAATGGTGCATTATCAGACTAGGACAGCCTTCTGTCGAGGTACGCTACATTGCTGGAAGTATGTGGACACCTACTTGGGCAATGTCATTTCAAGGAACTTCACCAAATGGCTGAAAGCACAGAATCTTCCTGAATGTCATCATGTGCAATAGTGTCAAGATTTTGCCCAAAGCGAAACAGGTGTCTTGTCTGACCCATATACTGTAGCCCATAACTAAGGAGTGTCCACATACTTTTTGTCATGTAGTGGACATGTTAGCGGAGAGCTGACTATAACGAGTGTTCATGAACACGCACCATCATGTAAGCAGCCATTTTTTCCCCCCATGACAAAAGTTGAGAACTTCCATCCACGAGAATACTGCGGTCTCCACAAAGCTACATTATGCCGAGTACTGAATGGTGTCTTCATCTCGGATCTCCATTAAGGAAATTGGCTCATAACAGCACGGAAACATGGACATGCGCCCTCTGCTGGTAGGTCCTTCGCGCGTCACTCCGCTCGCAGCTCGGTCACCGGCCTTTTCTTATCTGTGACTGTGAAAACGGCGAAGAAAATCACATGACTACGAAGCGGATCGGAGTCAAGAGTATTGTTGGACATGTATGCAAATCATTGTCGGCGTTTGACCAATAATGCCTGCAGTTTGCGACATATAAAATCATCCCCAAAAGTGAAAACCCAGCCCATCTGTTGTTCAAAGCAGGCACACAAAGCAAGATCAACACCACAGAAAATCAAATTAAAGGAGCCATGTAACGATTACTGCGCATGCTCAGAATTTTTATCCCAACAAAACAATCTGCTTAACTGCAAATCATTATCTGATTCCGTCCTTGCCAATCCGTCTTCGTTTTGCATTGTATTTATACACTGTAGTTACTCCAGCATTATGCTTTTTATATTAAGGAGCTCTCTACGGAAATTCAAGGATTCAAAGCACTATTTTATGCTTTAGCCAAGGGACACAAAGAATGTAAGCTGGTTGCCATCTCCAATAATCATAAAAGAAGAAAAATACTGTATAGATTTTGACTTGCAGTTGTGTGCATTTACTAAGATCCAAGTTGGCAGCATTTGCAGTAATCCTGACACAGCTCCTTTAAATCAACACAAATACTGTTTGGACCCATGTCTGCATTTCATTTAAAGAAAATATAATTTTCATAGTCAAAAAGTCAATAAGGCACTGTCGATGGGTTTATCAGACACTTCAAGATAAAAACCAATTTTTCTGAGGACTTACTGCTTCATTATAGTCAGAACAGGCTTTCGTTTTGTTTGAGATTTGAGTACTGCAGTGCTCTCTGCTTCAGAGAGTAGAGGAGGAACCCTGTTTCAGGACTGTAATCTGATATGTGCGCACATTGCCTCTGAAAATCTGTTTCTCTCACAACAAACGCTGTGCTTCAGCTGCAGAAACAAAAAAAAAAAAAAGACTTCCTCAAAGCAGCGCAGAATAGACTGCTCTCTCATAGTGACAGAAGCTGATAAACATTCTGCGCACACAACATATCGGTTAATCTGCAACGAGAACAACTTTGGTTCCTGTCAGATAACAACAGGACGAGAGTATATCACCACTATCCCCCGCCACCATCAAGGGCCATAACTCTGTTAAAAAAAAAAAAAGTTTCAACATCCAATTTCGAACTCAACTTAGATCACGAGTGGCTTATTAAGCATACAAAATTTCACGAATCAAGGTATAATACTTTCAAAGAAATCTTGTCACCATCGTGGCCCAGATGCACGTACAGACAGACAGACCCCAATCCAATATCCTGTCCCACTTCGTGCTGGGGAGAAGTAGTCAGTATGAGCAGGGAAGAAAGCTCGTGGTTTTGAAGAGGAAGGAAAGACCAGTCATTTTGATTTTTATTTTGGTTTGCAGCAAGGCAAATCCCTCAAGCGCACAGTCCAATGTCATGAGGTCTCCGCAGCGGACTACAGGGTGTTGAGAGGCAGTTCAGTGAAAGCTCTCAGATTATAGTGACTGAAAGACCGGACCAGTCCTGATGTTGCACACGCCCACCCACATGCCCACCCACACCCCGCCCCCCCACCTCAGCATAGGAGTGGCCTCCGCACAACCTACCAGCTTCCACCGTAAAATCTTTATCCATTCATCCGCTTCCACGCCAGTCTTCGCACAGAGGTAATACGTCCTCTCAGGGAAAACCAAACTGGGGTCAGAGAGGAAATAAGACAGGAAACGACGTTGTCACATATGCAGCGATGCGCTTGCGCAAAACTAAGATGCTGGTCTGGTAAACGCTAAAACAGACTGGCAACATTTACACCCCAAAAGGCTGTATGGCTGTGTAGTTTATGGTCATTCTGGTCAATCCCTCTGAAAGAGACAGACACTTCTGCCGAGCACTAGAAGCTGTCACTTGGGAGTTGGGAGTAAAATGTAAGAAAACTTCAAAAGAAAATAAAAAGCGTTTGAGTTGGTTGACACCCAACACACCATACCCAGACCTGAACATCAGTGCATGGATGAAATATGTGACGTGTGATTGGTATGTAATTGATTATTAATTTCACCTGCCGGAAACCTTTATTAATGGTCTAATCCTGTTCTGTTCGACTCTGATGAAAACGCGATTGCGTTGAAAAGCGTCAGTTCTTTTAATGTTGTGCCGCTAAAATCTTCACAGTGATCCGTACTCTCCAGTTTTTCCTCTTTATCGAGTTCTGCACATTGTCCTGAAACTGAGAAGCACTGGATCAACGCCACCATCGGCAGATGCGCAGAGATCGATCTCGTCATTAAAAAACCTTGAGACATCAAGTCTCTCCATCGCTCCACATCATTCTCAAGTTCACAGGTTAATTATTAACGAACTTCAGATAAAAGCACGCTCAAACACCAGGAAACGGGCCTTCGGGGCTGGCAGTGCGATTTTACGCACAGCTTCATGACACCTGATGATAACAGTTAGGATTTGAAGACCTCAATGGAAAAATGATCAGATTCACATTTTAATGTTGTGGAGAAATGATGAACTGAAAATTCAAAACGATCTTAGAAACAAAGCACTGAAAAAAATATGCAAAAACTAAAAAATACAACAACATTTTATAACTAGGCTTATGCCATCAGAGGCGACGGCTTTGGGTATATCCCCGAACGCCCCAAATCCTCCAATTCCCCAATCCTTGAATAGACCCAATAAAGCCCCTCAGGTCATTACATTTCAATTGAACTTAATTTCAGGTCAATCGGACAAATGGTTCTGAAGATATGGCCAAAATGGTAATTTTCCATCACAAAGCTCCACCTCATGGCAAAATGTTGAACCATACAGGTATGATGTCATCATGTGACACGTTGTGAGGTCATGACCTTGCAGTCGCGTATAGTTTCATGTCAATTGGACAAATGGTTCCAAAGATATGGCAAAAATGGTGAATTTTATGACACAAAGCTCCCCCTTGTGTCAAAATTTTGAACCAAACAGGTATAATGTCATCGTGCAACACATCCTCAGGTCATGACCTTTCATTTGCACTTGATTTGAGGTCAACGGGACAAATATTTCCAGAGATATGATGAAAACAGTGAATTTTCAGTTTTTGGCCCCTGGTGGCCAATCTAGAAATTGTAAATTGTCCAAAATTATATCAGTTCTTCCTCTTTATGATACTTACTTATATGCAAAACTTGAAATCTAATTGAAATATTACTGAAGTTATCGCGTTAACACGTAGGGCGGCGCGGCGGCAGCGGTCAGACCAAAAACGTAATATCCCTGAAACGCTGTTCAGCGTTTGGGGATATAATAATATATAAAATATACAAAAATGTAAAATTTGGACTCTGTTCGGTTTTCCTTTGTGGTCTTCATTTGTGAATGCGGCCATCGTGGACATCGATCTGCTAAGCTGTTTTACGGGTCCGGTCGGGGACTGATGCACAGCGTTGGGTTATTTCTAGAAAGGGCAAGTGAAACCAGATGAAACCGTGGTAAAAGGTGGCGGAGTGGTGATGTTCCGAAGCGCGGAATCGGCTTCCCCTTTTTCACATTTCTCTCAGCCCTTCATACTTCCTCTTTGCACAGGACTGCAGCCTGTATTCTGGACTTCCGGCACATCTCTAATACACATTCACTTTATTCAGTTTTTAAGTAACGCAGGAAGTGAGACGCTTGGGCAACGGCAGTGACTCACTCGACCTCTCTTCACCAGGGAAAGGACGGGCCCTCAGAATTATTAGCCCCATCTTTTCTCCCCCACCCCCCCCAACTTATTTGTTCATTGTCCTTGAGATGAATAATAATGCTTTACTTGTGACATCTACGCAAGACTGACAACACTGTCATAAACATGACATAATATGACATAACAGGGGTCACAGGACGGCAAAACAGATAAACCCAATTCACGCCAAATGTGATTAAACATCACAAATTACAATTAATGCTAACCGCAGCAAAGAATTCTCAGCCCCGGTACAATATCACATCAGAAGCCCCCCTCCCCAAATATGTTTCCTGTAAAATTTTAAAGGCTCATTTCCCATATCCCGAGCCCCCGCTTGAGCATAGGGAAGCACAGGCCCAGCGCCCCCACCCTCCCAATCTGTAACAGCAGGGCTACAGCAGGGCTCCCCAAATCTAGGGCTCGAGTCCAGATCCAGCCCTGGTTCTCACTCCTTCCAGGCAATGAATTGAACAGTTATTGTCTCTGATTGGCCAGACTGTCATCACACCTGACTCCCAGGTATAGGGAGGGTGGAAAACAGGCAGTTCTCAGCCCTCGAGGAGTGATTTGGGGAGGCGTGGCCTACAGTACCTGAGGTGCGTTTGCCTGCGCTCATAACGCCAGAAATGTGTTCTACAATCAGCTCTACAGAGGTCAGTCAGAGGTCGAAATCAGCTCCAAACCACACGGTCGGTGAGGAATTAGCTGAGTTGTATGAAAGTAAATATCAGAGACCACATGAGCAGTGAAGCACCTCGGTGTCACAAAACCTAACGCTGCGGTAAGTCTGCTACCAAATGTCACAACGATGAGACTCTCTCTTAAGGTGACAGCAGCAGAGAGTAAGGTCCACACCACAAAGGTTGTCCTTCACACATTAACCAGAGGGGTCAGTAGTGTGACACACTCACCAGAAACAGTTCACTCGCTCCTGAGAATAGTCAAACTGAACCGCAGAGCAGGACGTCAGGTCCAGGGTTCGAATCGGCTCCGGTATCTGCCAGGACATGAGAGATGAAAGCATGACTGTTCGACTCTGTCGGAATGGGCTGAAAAAGTGCAACGTCACTTTCGCTGGGGTCAGCTTTCACGTCCTTGACAATGGTTCGAGATCACAGCATAGCAACACATACACTCATACAACTAACACATTGCACAAACTACGTAAATATTTCACGAAATGCTTTCTAATTTTTAATAATGAGCAAAGTTTTGAGTTTAAGATCGCTGAAAAGAAGGCACAATTCCATACGTAGCCATGAGGGCCATGGCGATAAACACTGTGCAAGTTGTTTGGTTCATTCGGCATGAACCAGTTGCCATGGCTGCTGCAGGTTGTCCTCGGCGTGACATCACAACTTTGGCAGCGCTTTACCAGCAGGCGCTCCAATCAGACAACACTGTTTCTGCATCTTCTTAAATAACTGCTACCTATTTATCTATGTGCTAAATTTGCTATTCGGGATTAGGGCAAACAGGCTTACCATTTTGTCTTTGAAGTATTTGAGTTCATTCCTGTTTAAGGTGAACCATCGTGTTTTCCAGTTCTGAAAAAGAGAAGGACGGAACTGAGCTCACCTGTGAACATGGACACGTATGCATTAATTTTACACGCGTACCATTACACAAAACTCTGCTTTGTACAATTTCAGCACGGGGGTGTGGATGATTATCCGTAACACAAAGCCAAATCCAGCGACTGAAGGTGGTGCATTTCATGCCTTACAGGGTATTGGAATGTGTTTTCAAGCGCACTGTGCATATCACAGTATGGTTAAAAATATATCGTGCATATCACGATGTAGTATATTAACCATATTCTGATGTAATTTAAGGGATGTTTTGAGTATTGTAATGTTGATTAAAGAATATTGCACATATCATGATGGGGCTTTAGTGATGTTGTGTATATGCTGATATGACTGGATGGATATTGTGCAGATTAAAGCAAATGGAATATATCCTGGTGTATTTTCGATAGGACTGTGCTTTATTTGTGATATGGGCAGTGTATTAATCAATCATGTGTGCATGTTATGATATTGACCTTAGAGCTTTAATTAAGGCACATATACAGGAGGCCTTCAGACTACAAACCTTAACCACTGCTCCCTGCTTCACCAGATATCCCTCCTTAGTGCCTAGCTGTAAGGAAAACAGAACTATGGGAAATGTAGTTCTGGACAAATAGCAATCAGTCATTGGACGGAATTCTGCAGGCATCACAATGATGAAGGCTCCTGATTGGCCCTTACCGAGGGAGCGTTGGCAACCAGGTCTTTCTCCGTGCGGCCGGTCTGCATGGCTGTGTGAACGCGCACAGACTCGTAGATGGACGGCTCCTCGACTCTCCGAGGGTACGGGCATTTGAGTATTATGAGAGTGCCTGAGAGAGAGAGAGCAGCGATAGAAGGATAGAAGGAGAGAGAGGGAGAAAGAGAGAAAGGAGGGAAACAAGGAAAGAGGGATGAGGGGAAGTGAAGAGGAAGAAAGAGAAAAAGGCACAGGGAGGAGGAGAGGAAGAGGGCAGGAGAGGAGTCCTTTACTTTCACTTCCTGTTTATCTCGATCGTGAATCACAGCAAATCTGAGAAATTAAATCTTATGCAAATTTACTATCAACTTACCTATAACTTTATCAAACAATTCAAAACCTTCAAATTAGCTCTTCTCTGTACTTAAATAATAGCAATTGCATAAATGAAAAAAAAACAAATGAATGACTTAAAAGGTTAATTTGGTCGTGAAAAGTGTTCAGTTTGAAAGCCAAACTCGTTTTTTTAAATGGAGGAAAGAGTTGAGGTGAGAAGTCAGGTGAGACTGACAGACTGAGAGAAGTGTTGTTATGTTTGGATAGTAAACAGCTGAAGACGGAGCGTGGGCTGCATTGTGAAATGGACGCGCAGTGAATGCTCGGACCGGAGCAGACTGCAGGCACCTGAATCGCTGCCCAGGAGCGGCTGGTTGGCAAAGTGCTCCACGAAGTTCTGCAATGACGGGAAGATGTTAAACCCGAAGGAGAATCCCTCCCCCTCTCGCTTCACGTGAAAGTGCTTCACAGAGTCCTTCGCTCTGAGAGAGAGAGAAAGAGAGGGAGGGAGGGAGAGAGGGTAAGAGAGAGAGAGAGAGAGAGAGAGAGAAAAGGAAAGGGGAGTGAATTTTAACAACACCTTCATTATGTCATTTCCTCATTACTCCTCAGCTGTGAAGCCACAGTTGGCTGCTGACGGAACGAAAGTCACAAAAACCAGGGGAGACGGAGGGCCCCCAGGACTGGAGTCAGTGGCCCCTGGGTTAGAGGCACAGTAACTGTCTTGAGCAGGGAAACTAAAATCTGGCCCTCGAATCCAACTCCAGCACTGGATCTCTTCCTTTCCAGGTAATTAACTGAACGAGCTCAACTGATTGGCCAGACTGTCTTTACACCTGACTCCCAGGTAAAGGGAATGCAGAATACCGCCAGTTCTTGGCGTTCTGAGGACCGAGATTAAAAGGACAGGGGTGGACAGGTTATGGTGAGAAGGGCCGTGTTATCAGGGCACCCACCGAACAGACAGGGCCAGGCAGTTGGGTCCCTCTTGGCTGTTCCTGAGCAGGTAACTCCCATCCTTCCCATTGGACAGGAGTAGGGCCTCCGCCGCATGCCGTGTAAGGTCATAGTGGTACCAACTGGTGGGGTCACACAGAGGTCAGAGGTCAACAAGGAACAAGGCACGCGTTAAAAACAGCTGATGTCAGTTAACTTTCTGCAACACATTCAAACTAGATTCTCTGTGCCACAAATGTCAGCTAATGATTGCAAGTATTCGTTTAACATTTCTGTTTGCTGCACACAACTGCACAGTCTCAGCTTTTTTACCAAGAGCAAAGCACAATCTAATTTACATGAGCATCTGATCTGAAAAGGAGGGCATAAATGGCGATAAACAGGGAGAACCCTTGAGTAATTTTACGATCACTTGGCAGTTATAGTTCTTCGCACTTCATGATTCTACATACTTTACGAACCTCCAATATCTAAGAAGTGGAGAAGAAAATTAACTACTGTTCCACATTTCAAATAGCAAGATAATTTAACTCGTTCAAACTCTTGTACTGAACTAAATCAGAAATTTACCTGTTTCCATGTTGGGGATTCTACTTAGTGCTATCTGCCGAAGTAAGAATATAATGTAAATCACCCCCAATATAAAATACCTCCTGTTTTAAGGGGCACCACGATATTCCAGAGAACTTCATCAGAGGAGCCAAGGTAAAAGGCTATTTCAGGTAAACAAGACAGCCCGCGACACTGACTCAACTAGCTGACCAACAAATGACTCATTTCAAACCAAGTCCATTATAGCACTTCCAGATAAAATCATCTCGTTTCGAATGCTGCCAGACATGAAATCAGGTCATGAGATATTTAGGATGCTATAAGACAGCTTTTAACACACCTACTTCACCACCGAGCCCAGATCTATTCCACCATTTTGTTCAGTCTTTGACAGGATAGCCTTGCGAGACGTGATAACGATCACTGGTCGAATTGAAGCCACTGCTGTCGTCAGCTTGTGAGGAGCAAAACAGGGCTCTACATTCAGACCCTTCACTTGTTCTCTCTTCTTTCGACAGCGGAGGATCATTCTGCTGAAGGGTCCACAAAATGATCGCCACTCTTCACCCAGGATTCGTGGAGAGCTCAGTGTTCTCCCGGGACTACACAGATTCAATGGTTTGAGAGGGGTTAGCAGTTCCATGACACTCATTGGCGCTTCCTCAGACACAGAGAAAAAAATTTGAACCCATTACCAATTTGACCCATTTGAGGAATTGGGCTAAAAGTGAACTTTGCGTGTGCAAGTAGGACACTCGCACAAAATTTTGCGTTCCGGCACCAAACAGAATCATCTTGTTAGTCGATTGGTCCATTCTCAATACTGATGCTTCCTCACTAGGGTGGCGGGGGAGCTGGAGCCTATCCCAGCTGACTCTGGGCGAAACACAGGGACACACACTGGACAGCTCGCCAATCCATCGCAGGGCGTACACATCGTTCACTCATACACTCATACCTACAGGCAAACTGGATTCTCCAATTAGCCCAGCATGTAAGTCTTTGGACTGTGGGAGGAGACCCATGTGAATACAGAGAGAACTTCACACTCCACACAGTCAGGCCCCAGGCCAGCTTCGAACCCACAGCCCTCTCGGTGTGAGTCAGCAGTGCTACGCCACCATGTCACTCACTATTGAAGGCCACTTTTTTTTTTTACCAGACTATGTACATGTATCCTTAACGACGCCAATACTGCCGTTGGCACGGGTCATAGCTGCCCATGATCATGGACGAGCCCCCATGGGGAACAATAAAGATTCTCAATGTTTCAGCAGGCAGGTTTCTGCTGTTACGAAAGCGCTGGAAGAGAACCAGGTGACCTAAAACACTGGTTCTCAAACTCGGTCCTGGGGGGCCACTGTGTCTGCTGGTTTTCATTGCAACCACAATTGCAATCCCAGAATTATTTTTGGCAGTTGATTTGTCTTAACATTGTTCGATTTTTTTTTCCCCCTTCTAACTTCACATTATGAGAGAAATGTAATGCCCGTCATGGGAAATGTCCATATTATGTTTATAATGCTGCAATGCTAGTAATTGCACTAAGTCTAATATATTTACTGATCCTAATTTAGCTCCTATAGGTCGCTGGATACACAAAGTTCTTTTTTTTTTGTGCAATATAATCACAAAATAGGTGTGAGTCATTGTCACTTGCTTTGCCCTCTAACTCCTCTTTATCAAATAAATGGTTCAATTTAGTGCCCATGCATCAATAATTATACTAGTTAAGAGCCAACTGATATTTTGAAAGTTATTGGTACATCTGGTTAAACTTCTCTCTAGGGATGCACGGTATATCGGCATTCATATCGGTATAGGCCGATGTTCGTCATTTTTTAACATATCGGCATCGGTCCGATGAGTAAAACTGAGTAAAACAACTGATGTTTATATCCGTCTAGTTGCCGTTTGCGTATGTGTGTAGGGAGAGGGGGAGAGCCGCTTTGTGCAGATGTTGATGCCAGCGACATGGAGCTGCAAATTTATGCACGCAGTTACAGTATTGTATCACTAGATGGCACACCTGGATCAGTTATTGTACTGTACTTGAATTTAGTTAAACATTTGCTACTCTGTGCTTGCACTAGGGAAAAAATATGTGTAGCCACTGCGGCTAAAGTCAGAAAAAAAATGTGCAGCCACAATGTTGGTCTGGGTCCATAATGCAGGCGCAAAGCGAAATTAATTAATTAAAAAAAAAAAATATGCAAGAGGGGCATCATCATATAGTTTAACAGGCATTTTTTGTTTACCATTACCTTTGTAAAATATTTTTTAACATTAAAATAAAATCATACAGGAAGGCAGTGACTTGTCAATGATCTAACGTAATAATAATAATAATAGTAATAATAATGACTACTCACTTGTCATATGACTGTCAAGAATACACGTTCAATTCTTTTCATATTTACATAGAGGAAGCTAACGCAATGCCATTAACAAATATTAAAACCTTATGTGGCGTTCAATGTGTGGTCAATATGTTTACGATAACATTTCCCTTGTTAAACTCGTACTTTTTAAATGCCATTTAAAAAAACAAGTAGTTTATTTTCAGTCTTTTTTTCATAATCGGATAAACAAAAGATCAAAACATACAGAATTACCGAGAGCTGAAATTTTTCCCCAATTAATTATTAAGATTTACTTCCTTGCAGTCTCGAATCAAAGAATAAAGGTAAATTTATCTTTTTGTCACCATCACCTCTTAATCATTGCAAGCTTAATTAACCAGAAAAAAGGTCATATTGATTGATTGACAATCATGCATCGTAAGTGGAAACGGACTGACAAAATCTAGCGATAAAAAAAAGAAGTCCCTGCCTATCCTGACCACACGCCCCTGGTTTACAGGTATGGCATTGTACATCAAAGTTGAGGTTTTGCAGAATTTGTATGCATTAAATTCCCTTACTTTGTGTAGCATCTCATCCCAATCTTCTGTTTTACTTCTAAATATTCGATCATTCATCTACACATGTGGACTTGTTGCACACATAGAATGTATAAAAAGATGGACGAAGCAACCGTGACGCCACCCATTGGTTTTTTTGAATCGCATTTTTTGTGAAGGGATTGTTATGATGATTAGCATTTTGTCAAAACTGCTGAAATATGATTCGAATTTTGCCATGCAAATCCGCCTAATCAAATCACTGCAGTAGATTTTAGCTTCGCCACAGTGGCTAAACGGGCTAAAAAAGTCATTGCCATACAGAATATGGCTTCGCCTATGGCGATGTGGCAAATGGCTAGCACAAGCACAGCTACTAGTGGTAAAGGTTGCCAAAAAAGTAACACTGTTGGTTACTTGTGTTTTATGGAAGCCCTGTAACCTTGTTATTTGGAAGTAAAACACATTTTAAAAATAAAGACATTTAAAAATTGAGTTAGCATGATTTTCAGTCTGTACAAAATTTTATCATCTCAAACTCTTTTTAAAAACATTTATATATACGGTAAATATCGGTTATCGGCCATAACAGCAATATTAATATCGGATATCGGTATCGGCCAAATGTTCATAATCGGTGCATCCCTACATTATTGTGCTGTGAATATTATTATTCAGCGTGATGAGAATTTGAAACTTTAATTACCTCCAACAAACGAAGTTGGCAAGAGGTTATGTGATTGGTGCCGTTTGCCTGTTTGTCTGTCCGTTTGTGTTTGATTGTGAACAAGATAAATCAAAAGTAATGAACAGATATCTCTGAAATTTTGTGGGAGGGTTGCCATTACATTAGGGATGGAGCCTATTCATTTTGACCGTGACCAGTCCAACAACATGGCCGCCCTAGCAGCCATCTTGAAACCCTATTGCCACAGCCTTGAGTTGTTCATGCCATGCATAGCTATTCTTGAACATATAGCTTAAAAAGGGTAATCGGGAAAATTTAACAACTTATTAAAATTCAAGGGTTGCATTTGTGTTTGGAATGAAAGCCTGCACACATGGTGGTCCCCCAGGACCGAGTCTGAGAACCAGGTGACCAAGAACAAACGGGTGAGGTCGAGCACTGAGCTGCTTGTAACAACAATCTGCTAAACCCAGTATGCGTCATGCGTCAGCCAGGGCCGTCAGCACAGATGTTTTACGGAGCCTAAATGCCATCTGGCTTCCTGTTGTCAGAAATATCGCTATTAAAAACATTTATCTAAAGGTCTCAGATGAGCCACAGGAAGGATGAGGGGGAGTAGAGTGGAGCAGATAGAGTCTGACAGAGCTATTCTCGTACTCTCGGCTGTAGAAGATCTCTGAAGATGGGGACAACTCCGTTCATTGGGCCCCTGAGCGAGTTCCTTAACCCCAAAACTGCTCTGAAGGTTTTTCCCGTCTCAACTGTGAGCGCACCTTAATAGCACCAGTTATATTTCACATTTCTCCAGGGCCATCTTGGCAGAAGGGACATTTTCCCAGTGGACTGGTCTATTTATATAAAGGTTAAAGAACACTTGTAAAACTAAACAGTTCTGGCAATGTTTCACTGCTTGACATGATGCCGACATAATGCTGTCACACACTGTGTGACACACTCTTAACAATAAACGTTATATCGCATGCAGTGGCGTGCAGTGATGGTGATGGACTTGATAAAATGAAGATAAATCAAAAGTGCTATTCAAGTATTTCATGTAATATTGGATCATATAGATGAAAATAAGTAAAAAAGATAATAAATGTAAAAACAAAAAAAGGGATGTCTTTTTGAGAGAAAAAGTCAATATCTAGTTTGGCCTCCCTTTTTTTTGATTACAGCATTTCATCTTTAAGGTACAGATTTCACAAATTTTTTATTTCCTCACTCGCTAAACCATTCCATATGGTTTGAAGTTCATTCCAAAGAGATTCTTTCGATGTTACACAGATTTGTTGTATCTTGGAATCAAGCAAATCCCAGATTTACACTATCGGATTGAGGTCTGGACTTTGAGCAGGCCATGTCATAACTTTTAAGTCACCTGATGATTCTTTCTGACTGAGATAATTCTTGCACAACTTAGAAGTGTGTTTAGAGTCATTATCTTGTTGAAAATAATATCCCAGACCAATCAGTCGCTTTCTACAATGGGAATGCGTGCCTCAAGGATGCTGTGACGACTCTGCTTTTGATACATGATTTGGCTGATTTTTATGAGATTAGCGGCTCCTTTCGAGCAGACTGAACCCCAAAACCATAACATTACCACTGAAGGGGTTAAACACTCATTTTTGAAACATTGTCCAACTCCACAGTGCACGAATGTTCAGTGTTTGGGAATTTTGATTCATTAGTCCAAAGGACTTGTTCCCAATCCACTGGTGTCCAATCCATGAATTTCTTAGCAAACTCAATTTTCATTTTTGATGTTGCCAGCTTTAAGAAGCCACACAACCAATCAGACCGTTTTCAAACAGGCATCTGGAAATAGCAGATCTTGACACTTTCATCTCTTCACTTCTGGTGCTACTAAGATCATCACAGAGTTGCCGTGCTGTCGAGCGCAGACTTTTTTTTACTAGTCATACACCGATAACGAACATCAGAGGCACTTAGCTTCCGTTTTACACCTCTAATGCCACTATTTTTCAGCGAACCGGCCTCTTTGAAAAGCTTGATGATGTTTCTTCTAGTGCCATGGCAGCATTTAACATCTTCATAAATTTTTCTATGTGACCAACCAGGATCACTTAAGGCCACAATGCAACTACAAACTATCTCGATGAGCGCCTTCCGTCGTGCCATAATGTCTAACACCACGACACGGCTCAAAGTTCATGTTAACTTATATACTGGAACAACTGACAGAATAATATTGTTTCAAACCAGTTTAAACAATTTTTTTAGCACCAATAATCAAGAAATGAGCCTTCAAACAGGCATTCATGCTATGCAAGAGTCCAAAAAGTAAAATTTGAGACACCTTTTTTTGTTCATTACTCATATTTTAACCTCAATATACTTGTGGGAATGATTTCTTGTTCTCTTTGCTTACAAAATTATTTTTCTATAAATTTTCACCAGAAAATTATAGAGAAGAATATTATTAGGACCCCTTTTTGAAGAAGTGGTGGTATATAATCATCACTGCACACCACTGTACGTACTGAAGCATAAACTTACCGTAAAATGCATTGTTATATTGATAGTAGATATAGAATGGTTTACATAATGAAATATAATAACTGGATTACATTCTTACATTTTTACATTTTACATTTACATTACGTTACTGGATTACATTTTTTTTCTGAAAAAAGAATTTGCTGACTCTGCTCTGTTATCTTATGTTACTAGTAATGCCATGCGTGTACGCGCCATATGCCCAGCCAAGCCATATCAGCTGAGGAGGGGGGGGGGGGGGGCATGACAATGGCCACAATTTATTTGGGCATCATTGCGACTATCTGCTTTACCAAACAGAGAAATATGTGTTCTGAATTTTCAACTTGGTGAAGACAATGAATTTTTGTTACCATCTATCTAGCAGGTAAGATTAGTCCTCAGGAGCTAATACAGGTGTAAATATGGGTGGTCCCAAACAGAATGAGACGTACGAAGCCTCGTGATCCGAAATCCAGGCTTTTTTCTTTACATGACGCTCCTCAGAATCTGTAAACATTTTATGAATAAAAGTTACTAATCATTAACATCTTGTGACCTTTTTCATACAATGTTTGCGATCTAAGCAACTCACAGTTCCGCCGAGTTGCTCCCAAAGAGGGAAAGTACGCCTGAAAGCCAGCGATGATTATCGCAACAACTTATTCAGGCTACAGATCGTATCCTCGTTCACGCGTAAAAGCTCCTGCCAAAGCGAACAGCACATCTACCAAGTCTGTATAACTTATACGAATTATGCACAAATACTGCCCACTTCCGAGATCCTATTGAGGATATTTGAGAGCTTGAATTTAATAAGAAAAGGTAGGTATTACTATTCTTGAGAGAAACCAGACGGAATGCACCGTAAAATTAGTCATATTAGGTGCGCAAAATTACCCAATTCTTAAGTGTGAGTAACGTGAATTATTAATGGATGATGATGATAATTATAATGTGCCCTCGTATCCGATATTATGCAACAGAAGGCCAAGTAGACCACAGAGTCAGAGAAAAGCATTCAGCAATCAAAGGCATGAGGATAGGCTGGACGGTGGATGGTTTTTTAAGCTCACCAAAGCGCGTCGAGCTCGTCCGTCGATTCCTCGCTGGAATAGTCACTGTGCAGCGACCCACTTCTGCTCATGCTTCCGAACTCCGGGACTCCGAGAGGTGCGATGCCTCCAGCGACGCGGAAATTTCACAGATACGTCCAGTGTTCACTTTCAACATGAGATATGAGACGAGACTTTCCACCTACAGACAGTCGAAGTTGGCCGAAAATGAAAAGAATAAAGTCGGCATGAAGAGGAAGTGGAACATGCTAACCACGCCCACAATCAGAGCTGCAACCTTTTCACTTTGCGTCATTAACGCCCCAATTACCGAGTTAGTGTTGAATCTACTGACCACTGGCCTGTGAGGACTTGGGGATCTATTTATGTGCTTCAGCAGTGGCGGCGGTGGACGGAAAACCGAGGGGGCAGAAAACATCCCTTGAAACGGATGAGATCAGTGACTCGATTTCAATCATTGTTCTTGGGCTACAGGTTAGTTTCCCTTATAATTTAATGTTTAGGCGAGTGAATAATACATTCTATAAAATGTTTCATATGCCTTAACTCGCAACTCTTCACGAAAAAACCTCTGTGGATTTTCCGCGTTGAATTTTGTCACATCCTAAGCAAGTCGTCGAACCTGCGCGTAAAGATTGTTTAATTGAAAAAGATTGAAATGCGCTCTTTTTTGCGTTCAACTGATGCCTTTGGTTTATCGTCTTAACGAAGACAATTAGCCACATCTGAGAGGGGAGAGTTAAAGTGTCTTTTGGTCGTACGTCAGAAATAGGTGTATACAAAAGGGTGGAGTTGTTACAATCCGATATTTTTTTCAGCATTCACTTTTGATTTTTCTCGGGTTGTGGTGAATACATCTGAATAAATCTAGTACCAATTTATTCCTTATTTTCTTGGCTTTCATTTGATACCCTCCATTCACCATCGGAGGCAAGAGCTGCAGAGCTAGGGCACATAAACTAAACGGAAGTCAGGGGTGGAGCGGAGGCGGTGGAGGGGGTAATAACACAATGTATTGCAGACAACTTGAAACCTAGGTTTGGGTCATGGATTAGCCCCTCAGTGTCTCTGGTGACAGGAAATGATCCAGTAGAAACAAAAGGAAGCCATTTTTAATCAAGGTCAAACCATGTGCTTTGGCCTGGAAGAGCATGCTGGATGATATCAGCCCAATCTAAGTTGTACTTCAGTGTATCATTTGACGAATTAACTCCTCAACATCAGGTAAATGAGATGAAGAGATTGAAAAAGTAAATAAGTCAGAAGTCAAGTCTAAATCAATGGCCAGGTTCATCAGAGGAGTGCATTGAGTGGATGGACCATGCGATTGGTCAAAGTTCTGAGTCTCCAGCCTCTGGTTCTGATGGAAGTAAGCATCCCAGCTGTAACAACTTTACTGAAAGGTCAACTCGCCCAACCAAAAATGTTCTGCACACAAGCTGGGAGTGCTGGTACTGACAATTTTCCTAGTATCCTTTCAGGTTCAAGATGTCTGAGAAAAAATTTAACTGTGACAGGTGTGGAAAGACATTTGTTAGGGCAGACCATTTTTGAGTCACTCAGTGACTACTTCTTATTCCATGTGACTTCCGAGGGTGTGGTCACCCTTTCAGAGGATCGTACTTGTGATGGCCATCACTATTCATCTGGGACTCGCATTCTAAGAGGAGTTTACTATGAACATGTTAAGTCAACCAGGAAGGGATTAGAGTACAAGAGGGGGAAAAGCTCAACTGCAATTCCGGCTGGATGCGTAGGTCTTGACTTGACTGATGAATGTAGGTCTAGACTTGACTGAAAAAGACGGTCATTTCCTCCTTTAACATCAGAACCATGAGGATATCATGCATGTTATTGCTTCCTAATGGACATTTGAATCATCTCAGGGCAGAGCTGTGACCAAGTCATCATGTTCAAGTCAAATCAAGTCACTGGTTGTTAGTTCAAACTCAAAGCAGACGAGGGAGAGCAGTGAGGAGTGAAAGGGGGCAGGGGAACAAATTAGACAATGAGCTCACTAATGAACAAGCAGAGTGGGCAAAGCTGAGAGCCATGAGCTGCATTTCATGTTGACATTGACCCCTTTCTGATCCTAAATGTATCTCAGCTTTTAACTCTCTCAGCTTTCCCCACTCTGCTTGCTAATTAGTTAGCTCATTGTCTAATTTGCTCCCCTACCCCCTTTCACTCCTCACTGCTCTCCCTCGTCTGCTTTGAGTTTGAGCTGATGATCACTGACTTGATTTGACTTGAACATGATGACTTGGTCACAACTCTGTCTCAGGGACACTGAACTGACCTGGCAACATACTAAACTGAGTCTACTGAGGGTTATTAGAGACCTTAAATGTCCCATTGATTGATTTAGCAATTTCCACCTGTGAAAAGGGTTGACATTTTTGTTGATTTCAATGCTTGGGGCATGGACCTTCAAGTAAGCAATTTGGAAATTTGATGGTTTTATGTTGAAGAGGAATCTTTCTTCTTCCTTTTGCAAAAAACCAGACAGAGTTATGTTCAGTATTAGGTGAGCTATGACCTCTTATTATCGTACAACCTATTTTGAGAAAACGAACAAAACGTTTTCAAATTGTAATGCATTTTCCTATTAAGCTGAAGTGTTTGGTCCCTCATAACTCTGGTTCAAAACTGCTTATTGGTGTTTTGATTTAATTTCCTGATAGTACTTTTGCATTCTAATAAAATATCAAAAAATCAAAAATTTGTCATTTTTGACCATGTAACGCAAATTTGCACCTATATGTGACATACGACCTTTTACCAGAGATATTGACTGAAAACCGATCAAGACTAATGAGCAGTTTAAAGACCTGTTAATCGCCCTCCTTGCTCTCTGTCCACTGCCCGCCACTGCACTTCAGTGCTGCGCGTTGACCGGTTCCGCAAACGGAATTTCTCTGAAGTGTCTGGTATCGATACAGCATTCGGTGGCGGAAAGAAATCTGTTCACGACTTTGCGGAAATTACTCACGCACTTTGTGGATCAGTCAGTTTTCTTTAGTCATTAGAAATAAAGCCTTGCACAGCCATTTTTCAGTGACACGTCCTTTGCCTGGTTCCGCAAGTAATTTCCAGTTTCGCAAACAGAGCCCTTTGTCAGGCCAAAGTTATGATATTCTTTGCTTATTGGCATAATTGCATGCCCCTGGCCACGAAGGAAAAGACGTGTATTTTCCATCAATTTTAGTCAGCATTACGCAGCAGGGTAGGGGAGAGCTGGTACGAAAGTTACATTTTTCACATGGACGTCATTTTAAAAGATAACGTTACAGACCGAAAAAAAATCGGAGCGATTACCTACTTTCATGTGAGCTCTGTCAATATCAGGTGCTAAAACATCGCCATTTATATTGACTTCGGCATAGTTTGACGTCGAACGGAAGTTGCCGGTTGCTACTTTCGACCCATCCAGCCGGGATGAAAGTAATGCACGGGCAGGGCAGAAGTAACTTGATCAAATTTACTGGAATCTTTTTACATTTATGTCGTTAAAACATAAGCAAAAACAGCCAGACATTCGTTTTAAACATTTTAATTGGCTTCAATTGTTCCAAAAGTGAACGTGAACATGTTTAATGCGCAAGGTCTATTTTGCTAATTATAATTACTCATCACAGTGGTGACAGGTATAATGAGTGGCACCCTCAGTGGATGCCTCATGCAACCACAGCAGACAAAAGATGCACCGCAGCCACACTTCTCCAGGCAAAGATGAGGAAAATGTCTCCCCAAAAACAAGACATTCCTCATCATCGCCCTGAGAAACTGTGGTTGCAGTGTGTCCACTAAACCTCGTTTTCTCTGGCCTCTCTGCCCACTGTCCTCCTCCAAAGCAGTTTTCACCGGGGTGTTGGTCAGTATTACTGTTGACCTGCAACATTCAATGAGATTATAGTCAGAATCAGCTTGTTTTTATACAAGCAAGAGAATCGAGACGAGTTATAAATGACACTCTGCTCACCTCTTTCTGCCTCTCCTTTTATTTTCTTTCCTGCAGCCAGCCTTTGGATATGGGCGAACCTTTTCTGGGCTGAACCTCTGTACTGGCATGTCACTAGATGTTCCTGGAACCACTAGCATACCTGGATAGATGAAATGGAAAAAAAAAATGTTTTGCAAGGCTCAACATGCACATTTAAAGACACACACGCGCGCGCACACACACACACACACACACACACACACACACACACACACACACAGACACAAACTCTCACCATCTACAGGACTGACTGACTCATGGGGATGCAGCTCCAATGGGCTCGGGCTAGGATGGTGTCTCAAGGGAGCAGGCGCTGGTGATGGTGCTGGTGTAGAACGGTCGCTCACAAAAGCTGGAGCAAAGTCTGCCTCACTGAAAATATCTGGATTCAAGGGCCAGATGCCGGTACACTCGAACCCAGACGAAATGCTGCTTGGTGTTGCAGCTTAAGGCAGAGCTTTAGCCACAAGACTTGGGATGTTGTCGATGGTCAGAGTTCTTCCAGGGTTCATTCGCATCCCATTGTCTGCTGCGCTGTTAATGTACTGCTTCAGAGGGCTAAAAATGCTTCGGTCGAGCGGCTGAAGACGGTAGGAGCAGTGGGGTGGAAAAGACAGGAGTACAACGCCCTGTGACTTCAATAGCTGCCACAGAGAGGTGTGATTGATGATTGTCTAAGAGTAGCAGCAACTTTGACTCCGAGGTCACGCTGGTGTGTCTTGCAAAATGCTGTAAAAACGCCAAAAAATCTGTCTCCTCCATCCACCCCGACCCATTGGCAGAACCAGCGCAGCCAGGGGGACCATCCCGGATGAAGTGGTCATGGAACGTCTTCCTTGGGAAGATAAAGTAAGGGGGAACAAAGTTGCCTTGTGCGTTGGCAAAGGCAACAGTCACCAATGTCCCTCTTTCCCCGGAGGTCACAGCACCGACCTGGCGCTGCCCCTTAGTGGCAATGATTTTGTCTGGCACTTGAACCGTTGTGGTACCTGAAATAATAAGTGAAATGATTTAGTGCTGTTGCAAATCACTGTTGCTTTGTAATTTATCTAAATATAAATTTTTACCTGTTTCAGCCATGTCCCAGATGTCATTTGCTTCAAAATTATAGCGGGTGAGGACAGTCTTTAGGTTGTTGTAAAACGCGGTCACGTTGGTCTTGTTGAAGCTGGTGGAACGAGACATGCTGGTCGCTTGAGGTCGACGGATGGACAGGGTTTTGTTGCGCTAGAGGAAGGAGGTGAGCCAATCCTTCCCTGCCATCTGGTTTTTCTCCCATGAACATGGAAATTTGAGACCAATATTTTTCGGCCCGCTCATATGCAAACTTTTGCACCTAAAACAAGCATAAAAAAAGAGGTTAATTCCCAGGTAGCAAGCACCTCCGCTCCAAATCTGCCCAGACTCCAGCAGATCCGGAGCGGAGGTGCTTGCTATATGGCGGCAGTGGTGTAGCTCTGTCTGTGGTGTTACTCCCACCTCTTTAGGACTCAGGCCAAAATATACATCAGCTGCTCTCTTTATATATGCCTGCAGTCTCTTCTCCTGTTCTTCTGTGCAGACTTTGTTGTGAGCCCTGTACCCCGGGGCTCTGGTCTGCTGCAGTCTCTTCTCCTGTTCTTCTGTGAAGACTCTGTTGTGACCCCTGTACCCCGGGGCCCTGGTCTGCTGCCCTCCTCTTGCAGCACCTGAACAGGGTCACATGACAAACGCCATGCACCTCTGCTGCCCTCCTTATACTATCGCCTCTTCAGACATCAAAAAAGGCCCTTGCGTAAACCTCCGGGTCAACCGTTCCTCTCTGGGCAGTTCTGACCCTAACTCTTGGCATTTTCTGTCGGTAAAACATAACACACATTTATTGAGCTTTTAAACACAAAATGCGGCCGTATTAGCTGAGAGGGACGAACGTAACTGTTGCTACTTCAGTCCTGACGGTGACTCCTGACATTTGAACCAGGATTGCTTCTAAAGTGGAAAAATTCTGACATTTCAAACTTCACCATATGTTATGGAACTAAATCACCTTTCATTTCATCATAAATATGACACATGGAGCGATAAAGACAATCTTTAAATCAAAAAGTTTAGCATTCATCTGAATTTACTCACGATTTATTGTTGAATTTTTTATTTTATTTATTTAATTTACCACGATGAAGACTGAACCCTTTCTAACACATCCTGACGACTTTCAGTTGCTAAAGGTCAGGGGCCTTATTTATAAAAAATTGCGTGGATTTCATTCCTAAATAATACGTACGCAAAAAAAAGACATTTTGTGGAAAATAACCTAATTTATAAACCTATGGTTAAAATAAACTGCATGGAATCTTCATTTATTTAATCAGGATGGACTTAGAATTTACGGACATTGTGCATAATAATTTCCCTTTTTTAATGTCAAGTTTGTTTTTATTAATCAGAAATCTGCAAAGAAAGTGACGTACGTATCTTTTTTGCACCTATGCACCATTTATAAATGAGGCCCCAGGACTTTTAGGTGGCCAATTCATGCGTAGAAATGATTTCTCATGCTCAATGAACCACTCTTTCACATTTGGAGCCTGATTCATCTTGGCATTGTCATCTTGGAACATACCTATGCATCCGGTGTTTAAAAAAATCCATTGATGGGATAATCTGTTTAATTGATGCATTTGAGAAGCCGTAGACTTCATTTTTTTCTGCATGACGTCGCTGAGCCAAGACCTATCCAACCGAAGCTATGCCAGATCATAAACTGCCTCGAGAGGTTTGTACTGTGGGCACGATGTACGACTATAGGCTTCATTTCTTATTCTGACACATTAATAGTGTCACCCATAGTAGCCTAAATTAGGACTGATCTGAACACATGACCCATTTGCACTGCTCCACAGTGCAATCTTTATGCATCCAAGCTAAGTGAAGTCATTTCTCTCTCCCCCCACCCCCACTGCCAAATTAGCCTCACTAACGAAAGGCTGTCTTGCAGACACGCAGCTGCGAAGTCCCGGTCCTGCTAGTTCTTGTCACGTAGCGCATGTGGAAATGTTCTTGCCTACACAATTAAACATAGCCATGAGCTCAACAATTAACTTTTTACAATGAATCTTCAAAGTGTTTTAATGATCTCCGATGATTTTTTTAGCAATCCAATTCTTCCACAAAGTTAATGGTTCGCCTATATGCATCCGGGTTTTAATAATAAAATAAGTTAGACACTACTTTGCCAAATTCAGGTGATTTCAACACTCTCTTTAGTCGTTTTATTTGCTTGATGCAGGCCAATAATTTGCCTCTCTTGAAACACTATCATTCTTAGTACAATCATGGGCTACGTCCTGACACCGCACCAGTCATGGTAAAAATTTTTTGCCAGCTGAAACACATTACTCACTGCGATAATGATTCATCCATAGGCTTTTAAGTGTGTACGCTTATTTTAGACCTAACAGTGACTTTTTTTTTGGCCAGGCAGAGGGCAAGGAACAACAATTGTCTTTACCGTGCTTGGTGAAGTACTTGCATTATAGGCCCATCGATGCTGCATTGGATGACCAATAATTACTGACACTTTGCATTGTTTTTTTTCCATACAAGCATAACATAACCAGATAAGTTGTGGATTACATTCTCACTTAAATTCTAATGAATCACAGGCTTCGGTTTGAGTGAATCGGGATATGCAGTGTGGAATTTGAAGAGGATGCACAGAGATTTGTCAAATGTGGTAATATACTGCAGTGTTTCCCAGCCCTGTTCCTGCAGTACCCCTGCGCTGCATATTTCATATGTCTCCTTGATTTAACACACCCGGATCAGGTCATTAGGTACTCCACTAATGAGCTGATCAGGTGTGTTAAATTAGGGAGACCTATAAAATGTGCATGACAGGGGTCCTGCAGGAGCAGGGTTGGGCCTCACTGATTTAACACACCTGATTCAGCTGATTAGTGGAGTACCTAATGACCTGATCTGGGCGTGTTAAATCAAGGAGATGTCTGAAATATGCAGCGCAGGGGAACTCCAGGAACGGGAACAGTTCTATACTGCGCAAGAATATAGCACGGTACCATATTTTAGGGTGAAGCGCTGACAGCATCAGTGCCTGTGCAGATTTATGCAGTCAACCCATTGAGAACTTTCATGGCAGACACTTGCAAACGGATCTCTTAGAATGTTAAGTACGCATTGACACACCTTTACCTTGCAGGATCAATGACCTTAAATGATACTTCAAGATCTTTGAATGCGTGTCTGTGTTTTTTTTCCGTTTCTTCAATTGTACATTTATAAGTTATGCTTGAGTGAGCAGACATGGACATTTGGAAGATGTTTGTGTCCAGTGCATCTAATGCAAATACAGCACTTCATAAATAGAAATAATGGATGTAGCTTTGTATGTTACAGTCTCACGGTGCAATGGAGGTCCTTTTTTGTTCCTGAATGAATGGAGCAAAATTGAATATTTACCAAAGTCGTCCATATACTCTGAGTGCTGATGCTGATTCATCGGTAAATAATCAAAATCCAACAAGAAGGGCAACATTCCCATCATGCCTTGGTGTTTATATAAGCATGGAAGTATTTTGGGCAACCAAACCCTCAGCATACAATATGGTGCATAAATATATGGACAGCAGCAGTTTTACTTCATTTTGTCGGCCACTGTTATGAATTTGAAGAAAACAAATCAACATGAGCTTCAAGTGCACACGTTCAGATTCGATGAAGTGTTTGAACAAAAAATTTGGATAAACCATAGGAATTACATCCATTCTAAGTGCAGCCCCCTAAATTTTAGGGGCTCAAAAAAAATTGGACGAACTATTCTTCGTCAATTGAATTGCCATTTTTGAAACCCAGTGGCAAACTCTGGCAGTCAATGACTGCCTCAAGTCTGGAACCCCAGACATCACCACATGCTGGGGTTTCCTCGCCGGTGATTCTCTGCCAGGCCTTTGCTGCTGAGGTTTTCAGTTCCTGTTTTGTTGTTGGGGAATTTTGCTTTCAGTCATGCGTCAGGCAAGTGAAATACTCATCCAGTTTTTTCAGGTCTTGTGAGTGACCAATCTTCTCTAGAACATTCCCCTTCTTTGCCTTAAAAACCCTGGGTAGTTTTTGCACTATGCTTCCAAGTCAATGTCCATTTTCTCTGCGAAGTATTATCCAATTAAATACGAAGCATTTGGTGAAATCTGAGAGGATAATGTAGCTCCTGGCCATCAAATTCATAATTACATCACCAGTAAATCCAAGGAAACCAGCTAAGTTAGCGGTCATGCAAGATCACACTGGACCGCTCTCCAGAAATAAGGTGGTATGCTTCAGATCATGAGCTGCGCACTTCTTTCTGGATATTCTCTTCCAGTCTTTCTGGAACAAGTTGATCGCTGTCCATAAGCGGTTGTTCCAGAACTATGCAGGCAGCGGTCCTCACCACCTTCTAGAGGCACTATGGAGTGTGTGTTTACCTGCAGTATCAGTCTGTGGTACGAGAGCAGTAGTGTCTCAGACAGAAAGGCACTGAGGAGCATGGTGACGGCAGCTGAGAGGATCACTGGGGTTATGCTGCCACCTGCGGATGTCTTGGCCAAACAACGGTGCCTGGGCAGGGCTCAAAGGATCCCGAAGGACTTGCACCCATCCCTGCCACCGCTCATTCTCCCTCTCGCCCTCTGGAAGGACGTACCGGAGCCTGAGGTGCAGAACAGCGAGGCTGCAGAACAGTTTTTATCCCACAGCCGTCAGGCTTATAACTCCTGAAGAAATGTACTTTTGGAAGTACAGAGGCATATGTGCAATATAATACATATATCGACACTATGTACTGTTCTTTTTTTGATACTGTTTTTTAATACATTGAATGATATAAATTGGTCGGCGAGTTCTAAGTGATGTTTCTGTCATTTATTTGCCTGCGCAAAAGGTAATTTCGTTCAAGTACGTGCACCATGAATGACAATAAACAAATGAACTTTGAACTCTTTGAAGTTTTTTTTTTGGGTAGATTTCCCATTTTAGAGTATTACCAATGATTTCCTTCCAGAGATAAACACTGTACTTTATTCTGGTGAAGACTTCTCTTGATTGCTAACATCAACAATAATATGCCTACCTCAAGGAGTGCGCCCTTGACCTTGCCAATGGACACAAGGGGTTTTTCTGAACCTGGAAATGAATTCTGTCATTCACCACACCTGTCATCTGTGATGATCTTGGCCTTTTTGTATTTCTGAGCTCAGCAGTGCTTTTTTTAAATCATCCACAGCTCAGCTGGCCCTGCCAAATGGGTTTGATTTTTCTCGGGAGTGTTTGCTTTTAATTTTCAGCCCAAACCCCCGGCCACATCGCAAGAATCTAAAATGTGCGAATTCATGCAACAAAACTGATTATCAAGATGGTTGGCCAGCTAATAAGTTACGTTCGTCAAATGGCTACGAGTGTCGTAAGGGAGGGTGGGAGCGAGAAATAAAGCGAGAGCGAGAGTAAGAGAGATTTCCAACCTCTCAAATGACGCAAAGGTATGTCAAAACTGATCATTTTATTACACTCTGAAGCTGAACCATACCACATTTTATTGCCAGAGACAAATACTTTTGAATGATACACTCACAATAATTTGCACTTTACATGAGGCTTAACACAGACTCCCATCTGGCACAGCCCACAGAAAACACAACTCCAAGATCTTTGCCCTTCCACAGCAGGTTTTCTAAAGAGTAACGACCATCTACATCTAGTGTTTTCATGTTAACGTCACAGTAGTTGGAGAGAGAGAGAAAGTATGAAAATACTGCACATAAGTTTGATAAAATATGGACCAGCCAGATTTGTGATGAGTCCGTGCTCTATACAGCCTTTAAGGCTTTGCATTAGGAAACTAGGTCATGGACGCCATTAAGGTCATATAAAATCGTATTTTGGAGGAAGATTTTTCTTCTATGCATAAAGGCATTTGATTAATTAGGTACACCCGTGTAAACATTTTGTAAACAGCACTTCTTCATTCTAATGTAAACAAAAAAAAGATTGTTTTCCTCCTTAAAGTGTGACGTTAAACTTGCAGTGTGTACTACAGCATCCACCTCTTTGCAGCAGAGAGACACACTTGTCAAAAGTATTGCAAAGGCACTAAACTCACCGCGTGCAACAAGGTATTACTTTGATCTTGAAGATACAGCTGTGATTTTCATAAATAACCAGTGTGGTAAAAAAAAAAATAGTCAACTCTCAAATTCCAATACAATTTGAAGAGCTGGTTTTTCAACATTCCGTGTCAGTGTTGTAGAACTCCAGTGCTTTCAGGAGCCAAAACTAATCATGAAGTCAGCATTACAATGTTCTGTTGAGAATATTATAATCACACAAAGTTTGATCTAACACCGTATGGTGTTAATGTCCAGTACAGCAATATATAACAAGTGCAGACCACGACTCGCGAGTCGCTCGAGACATCCGTGTGATCAGAACTCAGTACCTTTAAAAAAACTAAAAAACAATTCGCACATTCTTTAGAAAAAAGGAGTGATGTGAGCACTGACGCAAGCCGAACATCAGACGAAGCTGATTGGACGAAGAGATTCAGCACAGACGCCCTGAATGTCGCGACTGGCGACTCAGCTGGATCACTGCATAACATGAGTTACATAATGTAAACAAACCAAAAAAAAAAAAAAAATTGACAGCATGTATTGAAAACTTTTGGAAAAATAATCTGTCAGAAATGCACACGCGCCCACACACACACACACACACATGCACAGACACACTCACGCGCACACACACAGATACAGTGTAACGTTTGCTCAGTCACATTCAGATTCTACAGTGACCTGCACAGCACACACTGATGCTGAACAGGAAGTACTGTAGACCTACACAACTCAGCAAAACCCCCCACCCCCCCCACCCCCAGACAGCAGGAGCACATCACAATCAAAGTCCTTCCTGATTGGCCTATGAATGTTTGACGGACAGGCGCTCTCCCCTCAGGACAGGACCGGAGGCCATCTGGCCGAAATACCCAACCGCCACTTTTTCCTCCCTCGATCGTGCTTGAGCATCTGCGGGCCGAGGGGTGGCGCATTGCACCGTGCGTGCCATGCAGACCGTTATCAATTTAACACCTCCCTGCTGCTGGGTCAAGTCTTTGTTCATCGGCTTAGTATTACGCAGGCCCGTGTTCATTGGTCGAGATGTGCTGAGGTCCAGTGTTCATTGATCAAAATCAGCGCTGGGCAGCTCCAGTCCAGGAGGGTCACAGCGTCTCCTTTTAATTGGGCAATTAATGCCCAGAAAACACTGTGTGCGCATTCATGAGCCGATCAGTGATGATTCGCTCATGATGAATTAGTCACCTTTGAAAATAAACCCTGAAACCCTGCAGACACTGTGGGCCTCCAGGGCTGGACGTGACCATCTCTAGTCTAGATGTAATAAGGCGCCAGTTCATTGGTCTAGATGTACAAAGGCCTTCATTCATTGGTCTAGATGTGCCTTTGCTCTTGTTCATTGGTCCAGGTGCACACAGGCCCTTGTTCATTGGTGTAGATACCCAGAGGCCCTTGTTCATTGGTGTAGAGAAGAAAGGGCCTTCCGTCATTGGTTAACACACTCTGATGGCGATTATCTCAAGCTCAAGCAACATCTTCATTGGCCGAGGATGAATCAAGTCGATGTTCTCTGGTACCACCATGCTCTGGTCCCTGGTGCTGGGTCCGGCCATACACAGGCCCTAGCTGATTGGTCTGTGGAAAATCAAGTTCGTCTTAATTGGCTAATGAACATGGAAGTGCTTGTTGGGCCCAGACAAGCCCAAGTCCTTGTCGAAACACTCGGGTGCATGCTGACTGGCCCGAGCATGCTCAAGTCCTTCTAGATTGGTCCTCACATGTTAAAGCAGCTTTGTTGATTGGCCGCAACACAATCAAAGTCCTTTCTGATTGGCCAATGCATGTTTGACGGACAGGCGCTCTCTCCTCAGGACAGGACGGATTGTGCATCGGCCCTGCACTCCGTGAAACCGGAGGCGGTCTGGGCGGGGTCAGGGACTGGGACGGTGAGGAGAGGGGCGGGGCTTGGATGCCCCTCCCTCAAGCTCCGAATGCGGGCACAGCGCTCCGAGGGGCTCAGCTTTTCCAGCAGGGAGGCCTTCACGATGCCGGAGGGGAAGAGAGTGTTTCGGACGGAGAGATACAGGACTCTGAGGAGAGAGAGTCAGACGGGGTTAATGCCGAGGCAGACTGTGGGGTTGACACTGTAAGGAGAGGGGCTATACCTCTGATATGGGTCAATCCATACTAAACTGTACAAATGTGTTACAATGGTGATGAAAATTCAAATACACCTCTTCCAAAGTTTTTCATTGCAGTGGTGAAACCCCATCCACGGGCATCACAAAACAGCAAGTAGATACCGCGTGATCACTTCATTTCAGTGACCCCATTATGTACTAAGGTGGCAGGCGTTGTGGGTGTAACGAGGACACAAAACAGATAATGACCTCCTAAAAATAAAAATACATTTCAAAGTCAACTCTTTTGTATGATAAATGGCTTCAGTCTATCAGTAACATTTATGGATAATTACGGCCAGTCAATGTTTTTCATGTTTATTGTCCTCAATGTTTGTATTCCGTTCACCTGGTTTCAGTGCAAAGCATCGTTAACATTTTGTAACTGGTTACCTGTGGCTCTAAATCACCAAAGGCATATATTATTTTATTCACAAGAAGGTATTTGAAAGAATAAGAGTAGAATAATAAATCAGGTGGCAAAGTAGGGCCATTTTCTCATGGACTTCAGTAACATTGAACTTCTTTCTGCAACCACCGACGTCGGCCTCACTTTAGATCCGGGTGCTGCGTCCATCTTTTTAAACAGTCTATGCGCAGGACACGATCTATGCATATTTCTTGATGATGTTATGGACGTAACAAGATATTAGAACACAGAACATTTTTTCTTTTTTCAATCATTATTTTAAAAAGCAAGGTATATATGATTGTCTGACGCCTTGTGAAATTTTGATGCAGGAAGTGAGTGGTCATCTTTATGCTATTTGCATACATTATGCTAATTAACCCACAGTTCAGGACTTGAGGACCGCGAATGGTTACGCCCACAACGGTCATTTCAAATTGCATTTCTGATCAGACGAGTCCAGGTCATTTAGTGCAGACAATTGAAACCGTCATTATGGGTATTTCTCTGCAATATTTCATTTTACTTTGTTTCGAAGTATCAACATACATGTCATGAGCATTTCATGAAGTTGGCTGCCAAATTTTGCAACAAAACATGTCCTTCACAATGCCTTGGCTGACATCAGAACACCACTATTTCTGCTGCGTTGTTGGAACGATCACTCAGTTTTTTTCTTATGTATATCTTCAAGCCAGGAGTGAGTAAATATGAACAATGCAAATCATTTAATTCTCTTCGAGAAAAATTTTATTGATCATTCTTATGCAACACAGTAAATAGTACAGTTTAGTATGGAATGACCCATATAGGACACAGAGTCTGGGTCCGTCTGTGTTTATGAGTGTGAGAGAGAGAGAGAGAGAGAGAGAGAGAGAGAGGGAGAGAGAGAGAGAGAGAGAGAGAGAGAGAGAATACCTGGGTAGTAGGGCCACTGTAATAGTGAGGAGAGACACGCAGTAGAAGAGCGGGTTGCTCATGTGACGCGTGTCGATGCCCAGCGGGTTGGCTGGGGAGTTACAGGTGACGCAGGTCACACTGAACACCAAGGTGAAGGCAAAATAAATCGCAGCACTGCCCACCAGCACCGCTCCGTGCAGCCATGTCTGTAACACACACACGCGCACACACGCGCACACACACGCAAAAATATAGGCATCAAGGAAGTGGTAACATTCTACCTGAAATGTAAAGCACAGTCCGGAACAGAGTAGTTACTTTATATCGCAGACAATCACTTCCTGGTACTCACCAGGGTGTGGCTCTCGATGACTTGCTGTAGCAGAATGATGAACAGAGCAGAGGTGTTGATGGGCGTCCCAAAGGAGAACACACTGATGTCAGAGCCCGCATAGGCCTGCAGTACATACACATGATCAGAGCTCAGACACTGAAACATACAAACACGCACACGCGTGCACTCACAAACACAAACACACACTTCGAAGCACGCAGATATGCAGGCGCAAGAGAAAAACATTTATTAGAGTGCTATGGCGCACACACACTAAACAAACTGAGGACTGAGACGTACGCTAGCGGACGGAACTTAAGCTTGCACAGCAACGCACACCTTACGCTCCATCAGAGCACGGAGTCAGGTGCAAGCGCACACAGAAACATACGATCAGAACACTGCAACACACACACACACACACACACACACACACACACACACACACACACACACACCCACACACACTCACCAGGTAAGGGATGAAGAAGCACACCAGGCTCTGGTACAGGGCATCCAGCATCGTGAGCCAGAATGTAGAGGGGAGGTAGGCCTGTGACCAGGGGAAAATATTACAGTTATCCACACCATCCCTGCAGTCGTCCACACCATCACTGCACAGTCATCCACACCATCCCTGCAGTCATCCACACCATCCCTGCAGTCATCCACGCCATCACTGCACAGTCATCCACACCATCCCTGCAGTCGTCCACGCCATCACTGCACAGTCATCCACACCATCCCTGCAGTCGTCCACGCCATCACTCCAGTCGTCCACGCCATCACTGCAGTCATCCACGCCATCACTGCACAGTCATCCACACCATCACTGCAGTCATCCACGCCATCACTGCATTCATCCACGCCATCCCTGCAGTCGTCCACGCCATCACTGCAGTCATCCACGCCATCACTGCAGTCATCCACGCCATCACTGCAGTCATCCACGCCATCACTGCAGTCGTCCACGCCATCCCTGCAGTCATCCACACCATCCCTGCAGTCGTCCACGCCATCACTGCAGTCGTCCACGCCATCACTGCAGTCATCCACGCCATCACTGCAGTCATCCACGCCATCACTGCAGTCGTCCACGCCATCCCTGCAGTCATCCACACCATCCCTGCAGTCATCCACGCCATCCCTGCAGTTATCCGCGCCATCCCTGCAGTCATCCACACCATCCCTGCAGTCATCCACGCCATCACTGCAGTCATCCACGCCATCACTGCAGTCATCCACGCCATCCCTGCAGTCATCCACGCCATCCCTGCAGTCATCCACGCCATCCCTGCAGTCATCCACGCCATCCCTGCAGTCATCCACGCCATCCCTGCAGTCATCCACGCCATCACTGCAGTCAGCCACGCCATCACTGCAGTCAGCCACGCCATCACTGCAGTCAGCCACGCCATCCCTGCAGTCGTCCACGCCATCCCTGCAGTCATCCACGCCATCCCTGCAGTCATCCACGCCATCCCTGCAGTTATCCACACCATCCCTGCAGTTATCCACACCATCCCTGCAGTCATCCACGCCATCCCTGCAGTCATCCACGCCATCCCTGCAGTCATCCACACCATCCCTGCATTCGTCCACGCCATCCCTACAGTCGTCCACGCCATCTCTACAGTCGTCCACGCCATCACTGCAGTCATCCACGCCATCCCTGCAGTCATCCAAGACATCCCTGCAGTCATCCACGCCATCCCTGCAGTCATCCACGCCATCACTGCAGTCATCCACGCCATCACTGCAGTCATCCACGCCATCACTGCAGTCATCCACACCATCACTGCAGTCATCCACACCATCCCTGCAGTCATCCACGCCATCCCTGCAGTCATCCACGCCATCCCTGCAGTCATCCACGCCATCACTGCAGCCATCCACGCCATCACTGCAGTTATCCATGCCATCACTGCAGCCATCCACACCATCACTGCCATTATCCACACCATCACTGCATTCATCCACATCATCCCCGCAGCCATCCTCGCCATCACTGCAGTTATCCACACTATTCCTGTAGTTATCCACGTCATCACCGCAGTTATCCACGCCATCGCTGCTGTCATCCACACCATCACTGCAGTCATCCTCACCATCACTGCAGTCATCCACACTATCCCTGTAGTTATCCACACCATCATCGCAGTTATCCTAGCCATCGCTGCAATTACCCACACTATCACTGCGGTTATCCACATCATTCCTGCAGTGATCCTCAAACCCAGGGCAGTTACCTACACAACTGCAGCGGTTATTCTCACCCCTCCTGCATTTTTCTGCAACATCTCTGCAGTTATCGCCATCATTGTTGCATTTATTCTCACTCAACTGCAGTTACCGCACTCACCACAGCAGTTGTCCAAGCAGCTGTCAAACAATGGTGTGAACTCTACTGTACCTCATGTTATGGCCCCAATTTTTTATTAGATTTACAACGCAACAGCAACAGCAAGGGACGACAAACACAGTTTCAACAACTAAAACACATTTAATTTTTAACAAAGACAAAGACTAATAACAACCTACAACTAAAGACCAAGATTGATAAATAAGAAAAAACAGAAATAATTACAGTCCCTTTTTGGTGGGGTGGCTTGGTGATGTCCTGGATGAAGAAAATGTTCAAACACAGGCAAAGAAATCCACAAAAGAAACGTCACAGGTCTTGAACAGAATGGCAGGTCTGGTCATCTTCTTGCAATTTCTCCTACTACTTTACTGTCTCAATTCTTTTCCTTATATACTCTTTTGCAGACCCCACCCACATTTAGACCTCTTTTTTTTAACTTTCTGAGACTTGCCCCAGACATGTCCAGGACATGTCTAAACATGACTCCAGTCTGAGCTTAACAAAAAAAAAGGTAAATACTGCCATCTAGTGGCCTATATTCACATTACACCTCCATTCCAAAAGGGAAAAATTTTGACTCACAAAGGCAAAATTTTTCTTTTCAATACAAAATGGTTAAGTGAACACTTGTCTATATATACATATCATACAATATTCAAACACATGATATATATATACACATTCAAACACGGGATAAGCAATCAGCAATTACATTGTCTGTACCCTTCACATGCTTAATTTCCAAGTCAAACTCCTGTAAAATCAAACTCCAATTCAACAATCTCCGATTCTTGTTTTTCATCTTACTCAAAAACGTTAACGGATTGTGGTCAGTGTACACAATCATTGGCTTTTGTCCTGTACAAACATAAACCTCAAAGTGTTGTAAAGAAAGGACCAGAGCCAACAGTTCCTTCTCTATTGTGGAATAGTTCCTTTGGTGGCGATTGAACTTCCTGGAGAAGTATGCCACGGGATGCTCAATGTCATCAGAGTCACTTCTCTGTAGGAGCACAGATCCACAAGCTTGGTCGCTAGCATCGACCGCGATGGAGAACGGTTTGTTGAAGTCAGGAGATTTGAGCACGGGGAAGTGACACAGCAGAGACTTCAGGTGATCGAAGGCTCTCTGGCATGCATCATCCCAGGTGAACTTTACGCCTTTCTTCAGTTGGTTAGTTAGACTGAGAGCAATCTCAGCAAAGTTCTTGCAGAACTTGCGGTAGTACCCGATCATTCCAAGGAAGCGGCGCAAAGCTTTTTTGTTGTCAGGAACTGGAAAGTCCATGATGGCTTGGACTTTAGCATTTATGGGTGCCACCTTACCCTGGCCTATGACGTAGCCAAGATAGGTGACAGTAGCACAACCAAAGTCACTCTTGCTCAGGTTAACAGTCAGGTTAGCCTGGGTCAGGCGCTGGAACAACGTCTCTACATCTTTTAGATGTTCTTCCCAGGAGTCACTCCATGTGATCAGGTCATCGATGTACGCACCCGTGTGTGGCAATCCGGCGATTGTAGACTGTATCATCCTTTGGAACGTGGCTGGGGCATTTTTCATGCCAAAGGGTAGGACTTCATACTGGTACAATCCAGATGGTGTGGCAAAAGCAGAGATGCTCTTGGCCCTCTCAGTTAAAGGCACACACCAATAACCCTTCAATAAATCAATCTTGGTCAGAAACTTTGCTTGCCCTACACTATCAATACAATCATCAATCCTAGGTATTGGAAATACATCAGTTCTAGTTACAGCATTGACTTTGCGATAATCTGTACAGAATCTAGTACTTCCATCAGGTTTTGGAACTAGCACACAGGGTGAACTCCAATCGGAGTTGGAGGGTCTGATAATATCATGTTTTAACATGTACTCAACCTCTTTCTCAGCAATCTTTCTCTTTTCAGGATTCATCCGGTATGGATGCTGTTTTATTGATTTGGCATCACCAACATCTACATCATGAGAGGCTATAGTAACTCTCTTTGGAACATCAGGAAACAAATCCTCATATTTCTTGATCAACCTTTCAAACTGATCTCTCTGTGAGGGTTCTAAGTGCTGGAGTTTTACATCAAGATTTTGCAACACTTCAGTGTTTGACAATTTACATGAAAGAACTTCAGCTTTAATTCTTGGTTCATCATCTTGAAACTCCCCCTCATCTTCACACGTTTCGACCATTGGAGAATCTGAAGTGACAGCTGCAACCCTAGCATTTCTGTCATGATAAGGCTTTAGCATGTTAATATGGCACAATTGTTTTGGTTTTCTCCTATCTGGAGTCTTCACAATGTAATTGAGATCATTGAGTTTTGTCAGAATTTCATAAGGACCATGAAATCTAGCCTGCAATGGATTGGACTGCAAGGGAAACAACACAAGGACCATTTCTCCTGGTTTAAACTCACGGCTTCTAGCCTTATGATCATACCAAGTTTTCATTTTTCCCTGACTTGATTTCAAGTTCTCTTTGGCAAGGTCACAAGCTGCACGCAATCTTTCCTTGAACTTGCTAACATAGTCTAACAGACTGATTTGCGGCTCTTCCTCTTGCCATTGTTCACTCAATAATAGCAAAGGTCCTCTCACTTCATGACCAAACACTAGCTCAAATGGACTGAATCCAGTAGACTCCTGCACTGCTTCTCTAGCTGCAAACAACAGCAAATGAACCCCTTCATCCCAGTCTTTCTCATGGTCATAACAATAAGTCCTCATCATTGTCTTGAGAGTGGAATGAAACCGCTCTAAGGCACCCTGACTTTCTGGATGATAGGCACTAGAAAGAATCTGTTTTGCACCTAGTTCATACACAACCTGCTGAAACAATCCTGAAGTGAAATTGCTACCTTGGTCTGACTGAATTTCCCTGGGAAGGCCAAACAACGTGAAGAACTTTATCAAAGCCTTCGAGATTGCAGTTGCCTTGATGTTACGTAGAGGTATGGCTTCGGGGAATCTGGTAGATGCACACATGATTGTCAACAAGTACTGATTTCCAGATCTAGTCTTGGGTAATGGACCAACGCAATCAACAATGACCCTAGAGAATGGCTCCCCAAATGCTGGGATAGGCTGCAATGGAGCTACAGGTGGGTCTAACTGGTGTTTTCCGACTACTTGACAAGTGTGACAGGTTTTGCAAAAATTGGAAACGTCTTTCCGAAGCCCAGGCCAAAAGAAGTGTTTCATGATCTTATCAACAGTCTTGTTAACACCAAGATGACCTCCTAAAGGTAAACTATGAGCCATTGTTAAGATCTCATTCCTATAGACCTTCGGAACAACAATTTGCCTGACCACTGCCCAATCTGCATTGGCAGGGATATCAGGAGGGCGCCACTTCCGCATCAACACACCATCCTTGAGATAATACCCAACTGGAACTGCATCTATTTCTTTTTCAGGAAGGGCTCTCCTCTTTAGTACACCAATTTCAGGATCATTAGTTTGCTCCTCAATCAACCGCTTTCTGGACAGAGACAAGTCTCCAGACACATCAGAATCACCAGACCCATCCGGCTGGCTGAATAGAGAACTGATAAAAGTATCTGATAAGTCCTCAAACGGAGAAACCATAGTAGGCCAATCAGAGTCATGAGGCGAACCACCTGAGTCCTGACTATTCAATGTGCTGGACGGCACCACAACATCTTCTTCTTTAGCCTTCTTGGCCATAGCACGAGTCACTGCGCAAGAAGGATACAGAGATGGGTCCTCATCCCCATCTTCAGTGCTCGGCTGTGAAGTAAGATGTACAGGGGGAACTACTTTGCCCCCAGCCAGGTCATTGCCTAGCAACAGAGAAACACCCTTTATAGGTAGACTTGACATAAGTCCCACCTTTACCTGTCCTGTAACTAAATCTGACTTCAAGAATATAGAGCGCAGGGGTACAGATACAGTCCTCCCTTCAATACCTTGTACAAGTATGAAATCCCCTGAAGCGGTCTCATCACGTAACTCCAAGGAGTCCATCAACAAAAGTGACTGAGAAGCTCCGGTATCCCTTAGGATATATATGGGGACAGGAGTAGTATGCTCATTCAGAGCCACAAATCCCTCTGACACAAATGGAAGAAATTCCTCCCTCACAAAGTCAGCTGTATTAGGCTTTTTAGCCCCACAAGAAGCAGGCAATTTAGCAGATTGGTTATCTACTACAGGGGTTTCTAACCTTGTTTTCACAAAGGCATTTGGTTTGGTATCCTTTTCTTTTTCTTTCTTAGCTTTAAGGAACCAACAGTTAGTTGTAACATGACCAGATTTCTTGCAATAACTGCAAACTAGACCACTTTTGTCACTGTCAGCTTTCACACTTTGATCAGACCTATTACTGGATTTCTGAGCACCATCACCAGATTTGTCTTTGTCTTTGGGTGAGGAATCTTGGGTATCACCGTAACCCTTTTTCTGAAATTGGGACCATTTATTGTTACTGCTAGACTGAAATTTGGACTTATGAGTGAGAACATATTCATCTGCAAATTTGGCAGCTGATTGCAAGTTCAGTGCTTGCTTCTCATTAAGGTAGGTCTTAACATCATCCTTAACACAGTTCTTGAATTCTTCAACTAACACCATCTCTTTTAGTGAGTTGAAATCATCCTTGACCTCCATAGAAGTACACCAGCGCTCAAAGCAAACCTGCTTCTCATTAGCAAATTCAACATAAGTCTGATTTTCAGATTTCTTCAGACCTCTGAATTTCTGTCGGTAAGCCTCTGGAACCAACTCATAAGCTCTCAAAATAACCTTTTTGACAACCTCATAATCAGAGGAATCATCTGCAGACAAAGCCGAATAGGCTTGTTGAGCTTTACCCTTGAGGACAGTTTGCAACATCAGAGGCCAGTGTTCCTTTGGCCACTGGCAACTCTTTGCTACCTTTTCAAAACATTGGAAATAGTTGTCAACATCCTTTTCCGAAAATGGAGGCACCAGTTTTACCTCCTGGCTAGCCCGAAATTTATTTTCAGTTGCAATTTTTATTTTTAGTTGCTCCATTTGGAGTCTTTCTTCTCTATCGAATTTCTCTAATTCAAAATCTCTCTGTCTTGCAAATTTTTCTAACTCAAATTCTCTTTGTTTTTCTTCTCTTGCAAATTTTTCTAACTCAAACTGCCTTTGTTTTTCTTTTTCTTCCCTCTCAAATTCTCTTTGTTTTTCTTTTTCCTCCCTTTCTTTTTCTCTTTCTTCCCTTTCTTTCTCTTTTTCCTCCCTTTCTTTTTCTCTTTCCTCCCTTTCAATCTCTAGCATTTTTAATTTAAGTTCCATTTCTATATTTGGATTTTCCACTGGAAACTGTTCCAGATCTCCTGGTGCAAACACATTTTCATCAATGTAATATTCAACTATCTCTCTAGCCAGTCTTGCTTTTTGCATGGCTGGTTTTACCTCTGTCAGCTCCAACTGTCTGCAAATTTCTAGCAGTTCTGTCTTTTTAAAAGACTTCAAAACCCCTACGGTTGGTGATGCCAAGAAATCATCCATTGCTGTTGTCAATATATATCTAGGAAAATTCACAAAAACAATTTTACAATTTGGAATGTTAGATTTTCAATAAATTACTCACACAATGGTCTATCCCGGACCTTGAGCCCCCAATTTGTTATGGCCCCAATTTTTTATTAGATTTACAACGCAACAGCAACAGCAAGGGACGACAAACACAGTTTCAACAACTAAAACACATTTAATTTTTAACAAAGACAAAGACTAATAACAACCTACAACTAAAGACCAAGATTGATAAATAAGAAAAAACAGAAATAATTACAGTCCCTTTTTGGTGGGGTGGCTTGGTGATGTCCTGGATGAAGAAAATGTTCAAACACAGGCAAAGAAATCCACAAAAGAAACGTCACAGGTCTTGAACAGAATGGCAGGTCTGGTCATCTTCTTGCAATTTCTCCTACTACTTTACTGTCTCAATTCTTTTCCTTATATACTCTTTTGCAGACCCCACCCACATTTAGACCTCTTTTTTTTAACTTTCTGAGACTTGCCCCAGACATGTCCAGGACATGTCTAAACATGACTCCAGTCTGAGCTTAACAAAAAAAAAGGTAAATACTGCCATCTAGTGGCCTATATTCACATTACACTCAAAGTGCAACCACTTACAGGAGGCGTTTTTTGACCCCGCTATGTAAATGGACAGTGAGAACATAAACAAAATACGTTTGTAGGGACTGCACTGGTGGTTGGCCAACGCAAACCTATCACAGCTCGGTGCCTCCAATGAAACACAGGTCACATGATTGCAGGTGAAGCTGGGATACCTGGGAGTTCTGCCCCGCCCGGTAGAGCTCAGGCAGCTGCAGGAGTGTGTCCGCAGACACGTTTTTGTCCAGCACGCCGTACAGGAGGGGCGGTGCTGAGGTAAAGAGGAGGTTGAAGAGGATTAGCGCCCAGTAGTTGGTCATGGTCCCTCCCGAGAAGCCACAATAGAACTGGTACCAGAACAGCAGGTTCACATAGGCCTGCAGGAAATGGGAACAGGCAATGAGACACGCTAACCAGAGCGCACACTGCGCCCATACACTGTGACGTCACAGCGGAATTCTCAGGGCTGGTCCACTGTGATCTTACCCCATTGGTTCCAGTACAAAAGCGATCACAATTTACATTACATTCGGCTTATTTAGATGATGCTTTCATCCCGAAACTAACTGAGCGATTAGATTAAGCAAGAGAAAACTCACCCCCTCAAGCCATAAGCAATTAAGGGCATTACTTGAGCCCAACAAATGCACCAATCTTGCTGTGGGAACACTTGGACCCTTAACAAGAATTTGCTGCCGCACAGGCAGGTGTCTGCTGTCTGTGCAGAACTTCCAAGCATTTCTCTCACCTCATTATTAAAATGGATTATGATTCAGTCACACTTCAGGCCAAGCAACAAAAAGGAGCGTTTGCAATGTCATGCCCATTTTTATTTGACTCCGGTCATGTGGAATTCCAGTGACACAGATTTTGTGATTAAAAGCCAAGCGGCAAAGACGATTGACGTACACGTCACGCAACTAAACCTCATTGTATCGGCAGTGTCTGTGCTACACAGTCGCTCCACTAGAGGGCAGACTAAGGCTTCGGAGAAAAGGTTAATTTGCAGGTGGTGACCTTCAACACAACAATTTTGGACCACCCAGGCTTATTTCCTGGTTTTGTTGGCAGATTATATTTTTCAGCACCACAGTGGAGGGGCTCCAATAACAGCACACTTGCATCATGGGATACTCACCACGTTCTTGTAGAAGAAATAGAGGATCATATTAGCGAGCCGGTTGTAGCACCACTGCCCGTGTACCAGTAGGAGTTTCCGCAGATGCTTAAATCGGGACACGGCAAAATCACTGGACATCACCGCCTGAGGGAAGAAAGAGAACCTATCACTTCATTAACAGCCAAACAAGAAGGTTTAGGCAAAAGTAAGGAAGATTATAGGACCTCCTACATTTAAAAAAAAAAACATGCTTTTGGTTGTAGGCAGTTTGGGAAGTCGAGTTTTGATGATAAATTGTAAGGATTACGACAAACATTTCCAATGAGCATTTGGTGGAGAGTAAAAGCTAAGGATGGATGATGATTGGATCCCAGCCCCGATGACTGACAGGCAGAGGGCGGAGCTTCGTACTTGCATGCCCTCCTGCCCGGAGATGCCGACGCCCACATCCGCCGCCTGGATCATGCTGACATCATTGGCACCATCACCTGAAACGGCCGCAGAGTTACCACCATCGCAAGAGACAATGTCACCGACAGACGCTCTTACATCAATAACACCTTATTATATCCCCATAATCTGCAAAATACCCCTGCAATCATATAATGGCCATTTTTAAAAAAATCTGCCTTCATTATTTCTACAGTTATCTCAGGGGCTGGGTGTTTGTAAATAGACCCAGCAATGAAAATTTAGCAACACCCAAATTTTTAGCACGGTTGAAAAAAAGAAAATGTATTGAAATTGAGAACTATAGCCTTCCTTAACAGAATGTATCGCACCAGCAATCCAAGTCACATGTTCATTTACACGTGCTTTTCGCAGGTTTTTGTACAATTCGCGGCCCACGTGAATCCTGTCACTCTAATCCCTTTAAAACCTGGCTGACAGGCCAGGGATGATCTTCGTTCAATGGAAAACACTGAAAAACTCAAAATCAAAATTATGGCATGTTATAGAGGAGTGTCTGAGAATGCCACACATGAAGCCATTGGCATGTTAAGGGCAGGGATGAGCTCGCGACAGGCTGGGCAGCACTTTAACACCAACCATGTCTTCAGACACGCACGGCACAGACGGGGACCGTCCAAGGCCGACCTCACAGCTACAGACCGCATTAGACGACGGCACTTGAAGATCGTTTCAGAGGCATCGTCACGATGCAACCGAATATTAAGTGCGGCCGAACCTGCTCGAGCCCTTCGTTGAGCCACGGGAACACAAGTGCAGCACAGCTTGTCCACAATTGTTTCCATGCAGCCGGTTTGCGAGCCCAATGTCCCCTCAAGGCCATACCGTTAACGCCACTTCACATCCAAGAGCAGATGGCCTGGATACGGGTGCACCAAAGATGCAGCAGGCACAATGCAGGCAAGCGTTATTCATGGCCCACTCAGGTTTTTGCCTTCAATTTTTACGCTGAAGAACCCATGTCTGGTGATGCCAGAGATCTGACCCCAATAACGACACGAGAGTTACAGATATGGCGGCCGTAGCAAACTGGTTTGGGGAGGAATGCCCTGGGGTGGGAAAATAGATCTCATTGTCCTGTGCGACACTCTGATCGTTCAACGATTCTGTGATCAGGCGAGAACACCAGTGGTTCAACCGTCCACGACGTCACACTCAGGATGCGTCTTTCAACGAGACGACACTCACCTCCACACAGCTCGGCTAACTCGGAATCCGTTGCAACACAATATTCAGGTCCTGGATTGGCCAACACATCTTGCTCCTATCGAACACGCCTGGGATATTCTCCATATGCATCCCCATATCGATAACGTCCATGACCTTGTCCTTGGTCTTGATCAACCACGGGCAGCCACTACTCTTCACGAGATCAGGGATCTCACTAGAAGCAGGCGTAAACGGTGCTTGGCAGTTCAACAGGCTGGTGGGCGTCACACTCGCTAATGAGGCCTTGTGGGAAACTGGTCGACTCACCTCATACATTCTGAGTGACGTTTATTCATCTCACCGATTTGTGTCACACCTGTGTCAGGCATTCATGGATGTCTAAATGTTCTCCGTAATGGTCAAGACAATTAAATGCACATTTCACTTTAGTGAAACCCATTTATTGTGCATTTATATCAGGTGATGCCAAACTTCCCTTCCTGAGTACACCTGGCGATGTAAGGGAGCAGTCACAGGGAAGTTTCAGAACTGCGGCCGTCCACACAGCAACCAAACTCTCTCCCTACAGTTATTTTTGCCTCTTAGGTTTCTACGAAGCTGTAATTGTCTCCCCAATTTGGCGATTCATCCCAATTCTGTTTGATATACCTGCATTTTAGCCACTGTAGGATGTATATCTCCTACGCTGTTGAAGTATCTATACAGGGTACAATATGAGTACATATTATCCCCCATTTAAACCTAAAGGGAACCAAGTTTTCTGTCACAAAGCTCCTTGTGGTTGACCAGCCAAATTTCCCCATGTCAGAGTTGAGACCCGGGCGATTGCTGACCTATGGCCAGGGTTGTGACCCTCAGGCTGTCCCGGACCAGCTTCACCACCTGGCTCTTCTGCAGTGGGGCGGAGCGACAGCAGATGACAGCGCGGCACTGGCGGGTCAGCTCCAGGAACGAGTCCCTCAGGTCCGGCTGCAGGGCCCAGTCCAGCGTGCGCCCGTCCAGAACCAGAATGAACCCGGGATCCTCGCCCCGATCCCGCCTGGTCCCGGATCCGCTGGCCTCGATCACTGCCTGCAGGTCGGCCATCAGAGCCTCACACTCGTCCTGCAGGCCGGAGGGCAGAATTACCGCGTTACATTTCATTACAGAGAGTTACATCACACTGCAGGATAGGAGTGATACAGTATGTAATGGAATCAATGAGTTACATTCCACACATTGAGCTACATTACATTATAAAACAGCGATACACCACATTACATTACAGAATAAGAGTGACTCAGTGTGCAACTGAATCAACAAATTACATTTCAGACGAGTTACATTACTTTATAAAACTAGAAAGGCACTCCGAGAGTGCAGACCTCCGCCAAGCACAACATTTCCCTCCATATTGCGACTTCCACCATAGATATTAGTCTTACATTTATTTTATCTTCATTTTTAGATTCCTTGACCATGATTCACAATGCTATATCAATCTTAGTTCCACAGCGTCTTGGCTGTTTAAAGGTGTCTGTTGCATGTTTCTAGCTTCATTTGTTTTTTTTTCCTTATGATGCAACATTTCCCCTCATGTTGAGATTTACACATAAATATTAGTCCTACATTTATTTCATCTATTTTTTCAGATTCCCTGACCAAGAAAACATACCATTAGCAAGTGAATTCATAATGATATCAATATTAGTTCAGTAGTTATTCACGAAAATCAAATTTTCCGTAATGGTGTCTTTCTTCTGGATCTAGTTCCCTGGCTTTTGAAGATACAGTAAATCCGGTGACACCTTCCTAATTCTGCAATATCTTGGCTATATAATGGTGTTTGTCGCATGTTTGTAGCTTCATTTGTTCTCTACCTATAATGAAAGTTCCGAAGGTCCCCTACTTTCGTATTCTGGATCACAGTATCCGGAATTATTCCATTTTCAGGATCAGTCTTTGATATATTGTAGAACATGTTCGAAACTGGTCCTGTATTATTTTTCCAAGTGCCCTGACCATTTTTGGTGTAGTTATATGCATAAACGCTGAAAATGGCCCTCTCCCCCAATGTTAAAGAATCCTTTAAAAAATTCCTGGATCCAGACGGAGATTGGATCACTTCCAAAATCTAATCATTTCTTCCTTATACCAATCTGTACAATCCCTGAAAATTTCATCAAAATCTGTCCATAACTTTTTGAGTTATTTTGGAAACCCACAGACAAACAAACAAACAAACCCAGGAAAAAACATAACCTCCTTGGCGGAGGTAATAACAGCCATCTTTTTCATTGCACTGCACAGTTAGAGCATTACATCACACTACAAAATCACAGTCTCACATTACATTGCAGAATGAAATCACAAGTTTACACTGAACAATAAGAGGACTACATATCAGCCTCTGAACATTTTATTACAGTCCAAAAGAACAGCATTACATTACAGCACTGGTCCCTTCATGTGCCAATATCAAGATGAAAACTAATTATTTAGCAGTTTACAGGGCCCCATCCAACATAGCATGGCCTGTGTCCCAGCACAGGATCCGAACCCGCATCTCCTGACCAAAATGGTTCCTCACAGTGGGATTCGAACCCGCGCTCCCTCACCTTGCTGGTGCAGTTGGCCATGAGCGGGTGGTCGTTGGGCCGCAGCAGTCGGCAGGCGCAGGCGATGTTCACCGCCGTCTCCTGCTTGTCGCCCGTCAGGATCCAGATGCGAATCCCAGCTCGTTGCAGAGCGTCTATGGTCTCCGGCACCTCCTCCTGCAGCCGGTCCACGATACCCGTTGCCCCTGGAGGCAGAGCGTCAACGGAAATAAAACGGCATGCAATCTCCAGGACCCCCAAGGATCATGCGAGCCGCCGCCATCTTAATCATTTTCCCACCAAAACCACTGACCCTCCACTTCCACTCATGGTGAGGAACGAATAATCCTCGTTTCACATTACTATTCCACCAGTAGAGGGAGAGTCATAATAACTGCATCTGTGAGCTCGTGACAATAACCACACCAGTGAGGTCAAAGGACATTTTTTAGGGAAGAAATGCGTTCAATATGCCGACATAAGGAACATGCTGGGAGGAAAGGCACTCAGAGAGTGCAAACCGCCAAGGCAGCACAGTCGAAATCTTGCGGAGTGAACATGGCTCATGAGAAATTTAAGGTATTTGCAGCATAGGATTTAAAGATGGTTGCTGAGGTGGCCATATAGTTCGACTCATCGGGGTCAAAATCAATAGTCTCCATCCCTGACTTAAAAGCAACTCGCCAACAAAATTTCAGAGATATCCGTTCATTAATTTTGAGTTATCTTGTACACAAACAGACAGAAGGACAAACCAGGGCAGGCAAAAACATAACCTCCGAGGCGGAGGTAATTATACGTTGCTATGCATGAGCCAATGCTCTCAGCCCTCCTAATGAGGCCACTCCCTCAGCGCAGTGCACTTACCCAATAGCGTGAGGCCATGCTCCAGCCTCTGAGCGGATTCTGTAAGAAGCTCCTCCCTGTTCTCGATGCTGGTCTCGGCGAAAACGTGATGCTTCAGCCACATCTCGTAATCCTGCTCCTCCAGATCCTGGAATCACAACAGTCGTCCTGGGAAACATGCAGAGTCGGCGTCTGCGGCAGAGCTGAAGTAAAGGAACTGAACTTCTCACCTTTTTAGCAATGCACAGGGTGCGCAGGCCCTCCCTGGCGTACGCGTCCAAGTGCCTCTGGGTCTCCTCAGCGATACTCCTGCCCTCGTCGGGGGACTGGGGGTCACCTGTCACAGAGAGTAAAAGGGTGACAGGCAGGAATTAAAAACTATGCAACAGAACACGGCGCACAAACTGACAGGAGACAGAAAAGGCAGGCGAGGAACATGAGAGAAGTAAACAGGAAGTGACAAGGGGCAGACAGGAAGTAAAAAGAGGGCATGAAGGAAGTGCAATGTGGGCAGACAGGAAGAGAACCAGGAACAGACAAAAAGTGAATAAGGACATACAGGAAGTTAAGAGGGACAGGCAGGAAGTACAAAGGCCACAGCTGGACAGCTATCCGGTTGCCAGTGCCTCAGGTTGTCTCAGGGACATTTACAAGCCAGTATTGTAAACTTTGCTCTCAGGGAAGGGAACTACTCCGCTAAACACCATACAGGAACCTCCTGACCAGGGAAGCTCAGTTTACTCAGTTACGAACACTCATAAGGAATCTGGCCTCGTATTCATTACTTCACTATCACAGTTAAGGCCCCTCCTCCCCCGTCTAAAAAACTGCACTGATCTTAATGTGACAACGCTTGGGTAGAACCACCAACCATCCATGTACCACACAGAAATCTCAGCGAGGCTACAGGCTGGAGAACTGCCAAGGCGCGGTATTTAATTATCAATCACCACGGCAGCGTGTTAACATGCCATATAACTGCCCATCCATCCGGGCTAAAACACACTCTGGAGTATTCTCGCCCCTGCTGAGTCAAGCTCAGCCCGAAACAACCTTACGCTGAGCCAGACGTCCACCATTAACCAGAGCGAGTCGGTCCCCCAGCCAAAGATCACAATACAATACACACAGCCACAGGGAAAAGAAAGAAATAAATCACAACCAACTTTTGTCTGCACACACTCACGCATGCGCGCAAACACACACACGCGCGCGCGCACAAACTCACACACACAGTCACAAAGAGTCACAAGCAGACAGAAACAGTGCTTCAAGAAACATACTGAAGTATTTTTTGAACGATACTTTAACCCCCTATTAACCAAACCCATGTCCAACTGTGTAAAAATCATTTCCCTCAGCAAATATGTTGATTATGGGCCAATATTTGGAAAAATAGTTAAAAAAAAAAAAAATAAAAAATTCGACCCTTTGGCCCACCTTTCCAAAATGTAGCAGATCTGCTACATTGGGTAATAATGCGAATGGAAAAAATTAAAGTGACCGACCATTCAAGTTATTCTCAAATGTTTGTTTGGCAATAAGAAACAAAACCAGCAGGGTGTCCAGGCTGTTAACCCTTTTACTTCATGTAGCAGATGCGCTACGCTGGTTAATAGAGGGTTAATCAAGACACAATAACTTGTCTTTCAGAGCACTGACACATATAAGCGTCTTTACAACATTTGTGTCACTATAATCACACACACAAATGCGAGGTCAAGCTCCAACATTGCTGTAGCATAACCAGTTCTTGCTGCACCAAACCATAATAATGGTGTAATCCATGGTAAAGAACTACTGTTTATACCTACACAGATCTCCAATGAGGGTAGTCTCTCATTCAGAACACCACAGACACACACACACACACACACACACGGCAGGGCAGCCTAACGCTGCCCCCAGCGATGCATCACCTGATATTTTCACTCCAACGCAAACAGACATTATGACTGAAATGGAGTTGCACTGTATGTCACTATGGTAGATCTCCGTGAGTAAGGTAGCAATGACCAACGCGAAACAGGGTATACCATTCAAGTGATAAAGACTCCATGATGGAAAAAAACAGACTGTCGATGTTTCGTGGTACAGTGTGCCGCTGTATTCATTATCTCCAGTGTTTGTGCCAGAAACCCCTTGAAGAGCCATTATCTTCACTTACCTTTTATGTTTTATATTTGTGTCAGTATTTTTGATGCTGCAGGTCTTTCTTGAAAAAGAGATGACTGATCTCAACTGACTACCGGGTGAAATAAAGGTTATTATAATAATAATAATAATGATAATGATAACGATCATAATAAATTGAGAAAATCTTGTAAAGACATATCCTAAATTGCCATCGTCTCATCTTCTACCGCTTATCCGGGGCCGGGTCGCGGGGGCAGCAGTCTAAGCAGGGATGCCCAGACTTCCCTCTCCCTGGACACTTCCTCCAGTTCTCCCGGGGGTATCCCGAGGTGTTCCCAGGCCAGCTGAGCAACGTAGTCCCTCCAGCGTGTCCTGGGTCTTCCTCGGGGCCTCCTCCCGGTGGGGCATGCCCGGAACACCTTCCCAGGAAGGCGTCCAGGGGGCATCCGATATAGATGCCCGAGCCACCCCAGCTGGCCCCTTCTCGACGTGGAGGAGCAGCGGCTCTACTCTGAGCTCCTCCCGGGTGACGGAGCTTCTCACTCTATCTCGAAGGGAGCGGCCCGCCACCCTGCGGAGGAAACCCATTTCAGCCGCTTGTACCCGAGATCTCGTTCTTTCGGTCATGACCCAGAGTTCATGGCCATAGGTGAGGGTAGGAACGTAGATTGACTGGTAAATCGAGAGCTTCGCCTTTCGGCTCAGGTCCTTCTTCACCACAACAGACCAGTACAATGACCGCATTACTGCTGCCGCAGCACCGATCCGTCTGTCAATCTCACGCTCCATCCTTCCCTCACTCGTGAACAAGACCCCAAGATACTTGAACTCCTCCACTTGAGGCAGGAGCCAGTGGCGTAGGCATTGCCGGTGCCGCCGGTGCGCTGAACCGGGGCCCCGACGAGCGCTGAGGGCCCACGGTGATTAACTAGACCACTCTTCTTGTCACAACACATAAAGAAAATATTTTACTGAGGTGTCATCCTCGAGAATTTTGGGTTACCTAATCATGATATGATAGAGAAAGCGAGTTGATGAGTTTATATATTGCTCTACTGTTTCATACAACACAGTCATGGTAACAACCCCCCCCCCTCGCCCCCACACACATACTGGCCATTTTTCCTCTTTTCTTTGATATATGTCTTTTGTATTTCAGTAATGATACTTTTCAGTTATAATCACAATTACTACTCATATATTTGATTGTTTTATTCACAACATTTTCAAAAGAACATGGCCTGCTGGGAAATGTGTTTGTCCAATTAGGTGACATTTACTTAATCCTTTCTGATCGTAGCTTCGTAGGCTACGCACTTGCTCGTGAATTGTTCTTTTTTGAGAGATCAGCTCACCCTTTAGCTTAGTATTAGAGGTGAAAAGTCTTGAGCACCATGTTGAGCAGCACAAAAGCGGTGCTCAAAAAAGAAAAGAAAGAAAGAGCTCGATGTACGGAACTCCAAATTGGTGAAATAGAATGCATTTTTTAAACAGTCATCTTGTCCAGATCCAGTTCCTGCTAGCGTTGTGAATGGTAGCAGCGACACGCAGCAGTCAGACTTGGAGGCTAATGCTACCACCTCATTGCCCTCTTGCTCAACGACTTCGCAGAGCAGAAGGCACCCAGAGTTAACTTCTGAATGGGTGAGTGCAGTTTTTTATTAGGCTACTGCAAGTGATCAGCTTGCCGGTTGTGGTTAAATGGCTGCTGTGCCAGGATGTGTGTCCATCTATCTGTTTACTTTTTGATTTGGCCACTGTTGTGCTGTTAGGGAAATATGGTTGACTGTTCAGCCGTATGGATCTTTTTTGCATTTTGTTTGGCAATGTATTGTCACTGTTGTTCATGGTTCAAACAGCCTAACGTGTTGTGTGATGTTGAGATGCTGTGCAAATATTCATTGTTCATGGTTCTAATAGCCCTAATAATTATGGGTGTCTACGTTTTTCAGAAAACTGATTTATCTTAATTACTGATTTGGATACCTACTGGCTCACTGTAGCTGAAGTGGTTGGCTACAGAGGACGATTGTTTCTGTGAATATTCAATAACTGATGCGGGTGTGCCATCTAGTGATAGAATATTGTAACTACGTGCATAAATTTGCAGCTCCGTGTCCCCGCCCTAAGATACCCTGCTGCCGAGCACCGTTGTTCTTCTCGAAGACGCCAAATCCAGATAAACCTTAAACGATGAATTGCGTTCATATTTTAATTTGTAACGAAGTAAAATGATAAATTTTAAGTTTTAAATGTTGTAGAGTAAAAGTCCAGGTTTAAAAAATAACTCAGGTAAAGTACAAATCCTCAAAAAACCAAAGCTCTGTTAGGATTTACATGTATTCCGGGGGGGGGTTGGGGGGCTAGCGCCATTCTCGCACCGGGGCCCAGCGCCTCTACGCTACGCCACTGGCAGGAGCTCTCCTCCAACCCGGAGGAGGCTAGCCACCTTTTACCGGTCGAGAACCATGGCCTCGGACTTGGAGGTGCTGATTCTCATCCCAGCCGCTTTGCACTCGGCTGCAAACCGCCTCAGTACATGCTGAAGGTCCTGGTTCAAAGGAGCCAACAAGACAACATCATCCGCAAAAAGCAGAGATGAGATCCGCTGGTCCCCGAATCGGACTCCCCTTCCGGCCCCTGGCTGCACCTAGAAATTCTATCCATAAAGATAATGAACAGAACCGGTGACAAAGGGCAACCCTGCCGGACTCCAACATGCACCGGGAACAGGTCTGACTTACTGCTGGCAATGCGAACCAAGCTCCTGCCTCGGTCATACAGAGACCGCACGGCCCTTAGTAGAGGGCCCCGGACTCCAAACTCCCGAAGCACCTCCCACAGAATGCCACAAGGGACACGGTCAAATGCCTTCTTCAGGTCCACAAAACACATGTGAACTAGTTGGGCAAATTCCCATGAACCCTCAAGTACCCCGCAGAGGGTATAGAGCTGGTCCAGTGTTCCACGACCAGGACAAAAACCGCATGGTTTCTCCTGAATCCGAATTTCGACTAAATCGGCCAAATTCTCCACTCCAGCACCCTGGAATAGACTTTACCCGGGAGGTTGAGGAGTGTGAGCCCCGTATAATTTGAGCACACCCTCCGGTCCCCCTTCTTAACCCCTTTCTGCAGATGAAGACACCGGCGTCCGTAAATTCCAAAATTTAATTCCTAAACAATTCTGTAATTGAATTTCCAAATGTCTAGCTTCACTTGAATAATTTTCAAAAATCTCTGTGTCACAAATCCTGAGTTCTAAAGCTTAAATAGGCTCATGCACAACAGGAAAAATTGGCAAAATTTTGTATTCCGCGCAAAGGGGTTAAATAGAGGGACCACCACCCCAGTCTGCCAATCCAGAGGCACTGTCCCCGACTGCCACGCGATGTTACAAAGGCGTGTCAACCAAGACAGCCCTACAACACCCAGAGACTTGAGGTACTCAGGGCGGATCTCATCCACCCCCGGTGCCTTGCCACCAAGGAGCTTCTGAACTACCTCAGTGACTTCATCCCGAGTGATGGACGATCAGCCTTTGGGTCCCCAGCCTCTGCTTCCTCTATGGAAGGCGTGTCAGTGGGGTTGAGGAGATCCTCAAAGTATTCCTTCCACCGGCCGACAATATCCCCAGTCGAAGTCAACAGCTCCCCATCTCCACTGTAAACAGTGTTGGCAGGGCACTGCTTTCCCCTACTGAGGCGCCAGACGGTTCGCCAGAACCTCTTCGGGGCCGACCGATAATCCTCCTCCATGGCCTCCCCAAACTTTTCCAATACCCAAGTTTTTGCATCTGCCACCGCCCGGGCCGCAGCACTCTTAGCCTGCCGGTACCCGTCAGCTGCTCGGGAGTCCCATGAGCCAACCAAGCCCGATAGGACTCCTTCTTCAGCTTGACGGCATCCCTTACTTCCGGTGTCCACCACCGGGGTCGGGGATTGCCGCCGCGACAGGCGCCGGAAACCTTACGGCCACAGCTCCGAACGGCCGCGTCAACAATGGAGGTGGAGAACATTGTCCATTCAGACTCAATGTCTCCAGCCTCTCTTGGGATCTGGTCAAAGCTCTCCCGGACGTGAGAGTTGAAAACCCCTCTGACAGAGGGTTCCGCTAGACGTTCCCAACAGACCCTCACAACACGTTTGGGCCTGCCAAGTCTGTCCAGCTTCCTCCTCCGCCAGCGGATCCAACTCACCACCAGGTGGTGATCAGTGGACAGCTCAGCCCCTCTCTTCACCCGAGTGTCCAAGACATACGGCCGAAGATCAGTTGACAAGACCACAAAGTCGATCATTGACCTCCGGCCTCGGGCGTCCTCGTGCCACGTGCACTGATGGACGTCCCTATGTTTGAACATGGTGTTTGTTATGGATAAACTATGACTAGAAAAAAAGCACAAGCGCGCTCAACTCCCGAAAAGTTATAAAGAATTAAGCAATGGGTGCTAAAACCTATGAAAAGTGAAAGTGAAAACACACTAATCAAGGCATAGGCAGCACTCCAAATGCATATAAAAGTATATTTATTGCCACACTATAGGACGTTTCGGGTGATACCCTTCCTCAGCATGTATGGCAAACAAGATCAATTGACACAGGTGTGTTTTATAGGCACAGGTAATCTCATCACTATGGGCATCAAACAGGTGTCTCTAATACTACTTAATTAGCCTGCATAATACACACAGACAAACCCCAGTCACTGATTACATTGTTACATGATTTCATGAATACATAGTACATGCAAAATAATATAAACTGAAAATAAAATTAATAATGATGAATCTCCTCCTACTGGCCATTCAGAATGAAATTAAATCAGGCGTCATTAATACTGCTAATTGACATCTATTAATGACAAACCTAGTCGCTAATTATGTAATAGATGATCAAGATCAAACCACAAACTTCATAAAAAACAAGAGAAAGAGATCTCCTCATTCAGGCCATTAGGAATGAGTGTATGAATCCAATATGACCCCCTCTGGAGAAGAATTCTGTCTCTATCACCACCTCTCTGTGGCCTATCAACTGTCTCTATACCCTTAAATTGTAGATCCCTGAGATTGTGTTGAGTACTATTGAAATGACGCGCCACAGAAGACTCATCATCATAGTTGCGGATTGAACACTTATGTTCACTAATCCTAGTCTTAAACTCACGTTTTGTTTTCCCCACATAATACAAATTACAAGGACATTTCAACAAATAAACAACATATTTTGTGTTACAAGTTATTCTACCCCTCGCTGTAATAACGTCACCAGATTTTGGATGAGTGAACTGTTTGCCTTTACACATAGAATAGCACTGAACACAATTATGACACGGAAAGTTACCACTTGGTGTCTGTGACAAAAAATGTGTGGGGCGTCAAGGTGAGCAGACATCTGATTTTACTAAAAGGTCCCGTAAATTAGAAGAGCGCTTATAGAAATACCTTGGCAAAGTTTGAAAAGCACCTGCAATTTGTGTGTCTGTCTCCAAAATATGCCAATGTTTATTCACTATGCGTTTGATCTCCCCTGAAATGGGACTGTATGTGGAAACCAAACCAATCCCTTGAGATGACCGATCCTTAGACTTAGGTGTAAGAAGGACTGATCTGGGAATTTTACGAACCTTCTCTAAATGGCCATCTAGTAACATAGTATCATAACCACGCAATCTAAAGTTATTATACAAAGATTCAGCATGCGTCTCAAAAGACTCATCAGAGTGACAGATCCGTATGATCCTTAATAGCTGACTGTAAGGTAAACTTTTTTCAAAGCCGTAGAATGGAAACTATTAAAGTGTAAAAATGTATTTCTATCTGTGTCTTTTTTATAGACCGTGTTTAGAGATTTACTCTCTTTTTTCACCATTACTTCCAAAAATGAAATATAATGTAGGTTAAAAGACAATGTAAATTTAATGGATTCCATTCTGGAATTCATAAGATCATGGAATTCCTTTAACTCATCGGCGCTGTCACTCCAAATGAAGAATAAATCATCAATATACCTCCAATAGCTCTTAATAAACTTAGAATAGGGGTTGTTATTGTAAATGTAATCGAACTCAAATTTCCCCATAAATAAGTTAGCATAATTTGGGGCGACTGGTGTACCCATTGCTGAGCCCCGTAATTGAAGGTAGTATGTGTCTTGAATCAAAAAATAATTTAGTCAATACTTCATTAGTTAATGATAACAAAAAATCAGTAGACGGATGCATCACAGTCCTATCATTCAAAAAATATTTCAAAGCGTCTAAACCATCAGTCTGAGGTATACTAGGATAAAGGCTAGAAACATCCATAGTACAAAGAATGTCATTCGAGTCCACATTACATTCCAGCAATTTGTTCAAGAAGTCCGTTGTATCTTTGAGATATGAAGGCAATGCATACACTAGATCTTGAATATTCAGCTGTCGAATGAGGAGCGACTTGTTGGCGTTGAAGAGAAACACTCCAAGAGTTCGAAGAACATGGCACGGTTCCTTTAAAACAAGATTTTCAGGAGTGGGGTATTTGAATTTGAATAGTAAACATCCTCATCTCTCCTGTGGCTTAAAACTGGCAGAAAATAAAATGCGTTGACAAGAACAGGGACCGCGCCCATCTGCTCTCCTCGTTTGCCTTCACTCTATCCAGTCTTTACCCTTCACAGCGTCAAGCCTCGACTTGAATTCCCTGTGGGCTTCTGTCACCAACTGATAACTGGGATAAGTAGTTTTACACACCAGCAAATCTCAGTCCACTTTAACATCTTCCGCACAACAAAAGGATCGCCAGATTTAAAGCCCAGTCAAAAACAGACCACATGGGCTAGCCTGTAGCTTTGTGGTTAAGGTTCTTGGCTCACACCAGAAAGGTTGACTCGAGCCCCAGTGTTGCCACAGTAATGATATCAGAGCAGCCATTGGGCTCTCAACCAAGGCCCATTGCAGGAATTTCAGAAGAACTGCCCCCACCAATTCCACAACCACCTCCATCCTAGGAACAATTTACAGGGCTATGGGACAGCATTGCCCCTTGAACTCGTGGGGTTGAACATAAATCCAACATAACCTCCAATTCATAAACCAATCACCCAACACCCCTTAGAACAAACATTATTCCCCTGCCCACGCACCCACCTTTGGGAGAAGCGAGGAGATCCATAATCGCCGAATCGGCCCCCTTAGTGTAAACCACGACTCTTCCGGTCAGCGGGTGACGCACCACTACGGACATCCTCTTCCTCGCGGAGTCAAAGGGCAGGACGTGCAGCAGGGGGATGGGGAGGCGGCCGACGCCCGGGAGCTCCGCAATCAGCTGATTTGATGCGCGGGCTCGCAAGACGCAGCCGTACGCTCGAGCGGCGTGGACCAGCGCTGCCTCGTCCGGGCTCTCCGCTTCGTACACGGGGCCTTCATCGGGCCGCTCCACTCCGACCCCTGCCAGCTGAGCCCCGCCCACTGCAGGCGTGATCACACCCCCTGTGTAATTAGCCCTGCCCCCAGTCAACTTGGGCTCAGTTCCCAAATAATTTGCCCCACCTTCCACCAACTTGGGACCACCCACTTCAATCTTGGTCCCACCTCCTTTCCACTCAGCCTCACCCACACCCAACCCTGGCTCCTCCCCTGCTGCACCAGCAGACACCGTGACAATAGTGGGCGGAGTCGCCGCAGTCCGTCCGAAAAATCTTTGGGCGAAGCGGGAGGGGCTTTCAGTGCCGGGAGAAGCAACGTTGGCTTGCGGGGAAAATGAGGCAAAGCGCGGGACGGCAAAACGCTGGAAGAAGAGCTTCACATCCTCCAGGGATTTCAGCGGAGTGCGGGGCATGCCTTGGACCTGCAACTGGTGGGTGGGAATAGAATTAGGCAAGAGAGTAGACCAATCCCCTAAATTCCAGCAATTCCAAAATTCAGCCCCCTGCACTCAGCCAAGCCTTAGGAAATAAAAGGTGTGTATGCAGCCAATTATGCCAGCAATTAGCAATGAAGTATTTACAACAAATTGTAAATTTTCAACTCATCAAGTGTGGCGGTTTATGCAAACAGTAGTTTTAGTGTATTTGTTCAATTTCAGTGAAATGTAAAAAGCTTGTCTTACAGCGTGCTGTGAATGTTATGAGTGTAATAAAGGGTGAACAGTATATGGTTAGCTTACTGCGTGTCTTGGCTGGTGCGGCAGAGATACGACAACGGTGTTGCAGACTGCTAGTGCGAGGAAGAAGTCTACGATGTAGGTAAGCTCCTGCGACGCACTTCCCCCTCCGTCCAGCAGAGAGAGGTCTGGGGAACCGAGGCAGTTCAGCTTTTGCAAGAGCAGGGGGTCAGGGAGCACCTCTTTTTCCTGGAGACACACAAACACATAGAAAAGATCATAACTGTGGGAAAAGAACACGAAACCAAATTAAGATCACTACTGCGAGCAGCTGAACTTGTAGATGCAGAACTTTTCGAAAGTTTGGAATGACTAAGAGACATTCACGTTTTCGAAGGCAACAGTTACTTAAAATTCACCTAGGAGACAGTAAATTGATTAAAAATACATCCACACTGACATTAATATAAATTAGTGCAACCGTTATTTTATTTCTTTAATTCGGCCTTCCTCACGATTTACAAAGCCTGATTTCAGCGGCGAGTTTATGCTAGTTGTGTCAGGCACTCCAAACTGTTCAATAGCAGCGCGCTAATAAAACTAATTGTGCCATTTTAGCGATTCTTAGGGCAACTGAAAAGTATTTTTGGGGCGACTGATTCTCACCATGCGGCTACTAAATGCTGCCGCATGTCGGGGGTTGGGCATGTCCTGGGCCTCCCCCTGGTGGCCAGAGTCAGGATCGCAGGCGGTTTTGGAGTCCAGTGAGACTGTGCTGCGAAAGCTTGAAGACCGAACGCTCGACCGCGACTTGAGCGATCCCGCCTTGAGTGCTCTGTCATTCCAGTCCTGCTCCCCGTAGAGCTCCATCCTCCGCGCTGAAAATAAGTAAACGAATAAATAAATAAAATTTTTTAAAAAATCAAGGAGAAATGCAACACATCAATTTATACGGGATTGAAATTTGATGTGATCAGTGTCCCTAAAAAGAGTGGCGACAACTCAAGGATAGAAGCCATTTTGTTTCCATTGCGCAAAACCATTTCATTGAGCTATTTCTCGTTTCGAAAAATGTTGGACTTTCTCAGCTTTTTTGCAGATAGAAAAGGTTCAAATTTCCAAAGAAACGCAATAAAAAAAGCTAGTGATGATTCGTGGCACTGCCCTTTTTTCTTTTTTACATGAAAAAGATCTGGGAGTGATTGTTGACCAAACCCTTAAAGGGTCTATCCATTGTGCCTTAGCAGTTAGCCCAACCGTAGCCATAGCAGTGCCCAATATATACTGAGATATATAGCCAAAAGTAGTAAGTATAAATCCAAGGAAGTATACCTCTCTTGTACAACACATTCATCAGGCCACATCTGCAGTATTGTGTACAGTTCTGGGGACCATACTTTAAGAAAGATAGAGGCTCTAGAGAAAGTTCAGAGAAGAGCCACTAAGCTTATTCCAGGTATAAAAAATGAAAGCTACGAGAAGAGGCTGAAGATCCTTAATCTCTTTAGTCTTAGGAAAAGGAGACTCAGGGGTGAATTGATTGAGGTCTTTAAATATGTTAAAGGGATTAACAAAGTGAAGTATGTAGGATTCCTTCAGCCAAGTTTTGTTCGTGGAACTCAGGGTCACAAATGGAAGTTGGTCAAGGGTAAATTTACCACCGATATTAGGAAATATTCTCTCACCCAGAAAGTGATCTCAGAGTGGAATAGCTTGCCTGACCATATTGTTGAGGCAGAAACGTTGGGAATTTTCAAGAACAGGCTTGATTTAGCGCTAGATTGAGTCATCGAGTATCTGAAGTGATATAGTCACTATAGTAATAAGAAAATGGCGAGCATAGTTGGGCTGAACAGCCTGTTCTCGTCACTCATGTTATGTTCCATGTCATGTGTTATGTTATATGTCATGTTATGTTATGTTATCTGAGTAAAAAGTCTTTGTGACAGTCCATCTGTGAAAAGCGCTATACAAATAAAATTAAATGGATTGAATTCAGGGGAATAATCCAGCCAGGGTCACAAACTGACGTGTTTAAAGTCAAAGGTTGGGTTGAGTTAGGTTGAGTGGGTTTACCGTTGTCCTCATGCGGGTACTCAACCCCGGCAACCGTGCAGCGGCGGAACACCATCTTGTTTTCCGTGAGGGTGCCCGTTTTGTCGGAGAAGAGGTACTGGATCTGACCCAGGTCCTCTGTGATATTCAAAGCTCTGCACTGAACGGTGGAGTCCAGTCGCTCGCTGTAAAGGTCCACATCGTTCTGGATAAAGAAGATCTGACCCAGCTTAACGATCTCAATGGACACGTAGAGCGAGATTGGAATCAGCACCTGTCAATGAGCAGAATGACAACTGTGTGATTAGTGTTGGCATAGAAAGAGATATTTTTATGATTAATACTTTTCGCAACTTTCAAAGGATTAACATAGCAAGATCACAAATTAAGTGGGACAAAAACTATGAAGAACCATTCGTCCCATGAATGACAAAAGGTTGCAAGTGACATTCCTGATGAAACCCGTTTTTCTGCACCACGAACTACTACAGCGGTTAATTAAACATTGACCAAGACCGTTGATGGAACCTGCCATTGAAGCAAAGATTACTTATTCCACTATATTCAATGAAATTCCAAGCTATGACAGAACACCATGCAGACATGGAAAACAATAAATTAATTTTCCATAATTGTTGATTAAGACCATGCCAAAGGCATCATCATTTCTGGTCCAGGCAGGAAATTAATGGTATAATAATACAACCACAGAGCATCATCACTAAAGCAAAAATGTATTTATTTGTGGTTCTGTCGTCCTGCTCATTTTCTCCATGTAATGCTCTAAATTGCAGTTTTGCCTCACACAGTGTGAACACTGCACCAGATCAGATCAGTTCGCAAGTAACGGACTGATGACAAAGCCATCAACGATCAATTTCCTTTCACTGGTCTATGGTCCACATGGGGTTCCAATGCTTAACATGGTGCATATGTCCTGTCAATTAAGGAGCGCTCGAGCCAATAGGAGGGCTGGACTACCTGCAGGACGATGATCATGGTCCAGAACATGTAGAATCCAGCGAGGACGGGGGAAATGCCATCAGGAATTAAGAAGGGTGGGGCCTTCAGTCCACTCAGCCACAGGCTGTGCCCTTAAAAACCACAACAACACACTTTAAAAACCCCACATAACGCCCTCTTCAAATCCCACAGAAGACTTCGACACATCCACACACTATACTTTCAAAACTCTACACAACGCTGTAAGGCATGAAAAAAAAAAAGACCCAGTTCTGGTGAGAAAAAAAAACAAGTACATTTCAAAAACAGATGTCAGAAATGTGTTATACGGTTCAACAGTGTCAACTTGAACGCTGAACTTCCCCAAAAAGGGCCTTTTCAAAGATACAAGACCTTTGACATAGGCCAGATATGTTCCTTGAAATCGGGCCGCATTTTCATTGAAAAAGGTCCTCAGACCCACACACATCCCACATGCATGGCCATCAACCTCAATTAATTTCACCTCTGATCTCACACTTCCAGTCACTGCCCTATAATTAGCAACTATGCCGTTGAGTCTTGATGACTTGTCGGTTACGCACATAGCCTGCATTGTTCTTATGATAAGTCATCAAAACTGCTACAATAGGGAGGCATCCTGGGTTGTTTCAGTGTTTCAGACTTGAGTGGATGATCTTACAGCAAACATATTGAGTTCCAGTCAAAAGGCATTTTAATATGCAATGATGCACTTTGAAAATTCTCATCCAACACACTTTCAAAACCCCAAAGACTCATGATTAAAAATGCCACACAGTGAGAAACAGACAGAGCTCCAAGTATCGTCAGAATTCTCGTACCGGTACATCTGAAACGAGTACACGCACATCTGAGTGTGCCGTGGTGCACACGCGCACGTAATGATGCGGATGTTGCAGGTTCAGATCCTAGCTGCTGTGTCTCCGTGACGCCGCCACAGGCAGCTCACACAGGAGCAGCGTTCTGTAATACTCCACTGTCTATGGTTCAGCGAACAAACTCATGCAATCAAATGAGCTAACCAGAACATGGCTGGTTTAATGCTGTGTATAGACCCGTTTCCACCAAAGATATTCCTGGTAGTATTTGGGGGGCAGGAACTACTACAGGAACGTCGTCTCACTCGGCCTTCAACCGCTGTGTCTCCATTGAGAGGGCGAAGTAGGAGGAATAAAAAAATACCGGCTATTGTATTGCTTTCTGCTTTCCTGCCCTGAGAAAATCCAACCAGCGCCAAGTAAACCCCAAGCCCCACCCATGAGTTTTTCGGGGCCGTTCAGAGTACCTACTCTGAGGCAGGGACTTTTTTAGCCTCTGTAAAAGTTCCGGAATTCTGTCCTTTGGGGGTGGTTCCAGCAGTGGAGACACGCAACAACAGCCCCGGACCCGAAAAATTACCCCGAAGTTCCTGCGGTGGAAACGGGCCTTATGGGTAAATCTGCATAATCTTTTTCAACGAAAGCCTCGCCCCTCTGAAATGAATTCTTCTCAAACACTAAAAACTGAAACAGCGAAAAACCTAAGAGACTCCACAACGCGTCTGCATGCCATGCAGTTTTATCTATTTTTTTCTTTTTTAATGTCAGATATCTTCAGGGATATTTGAAAAATTCCTCCTCAGTAAGGTTGTTCCCGATCTTCAGTAGACATGAACTGTAAGGGAGGGGAACTGAAAGATTCATGTCGTGGTACCAATCTTCACCAGCTGCCGTTTCCTCAACACACAAATAAATGCAGAACTTGACAGCACCTGGGCAGTGTATTTAGTCACGGTGCCTAGCAGAGCTACAAGAACTGAATAAACCGGTTTCTCATAATGATCCCTTCATGTTTAACGTCTCGAAACAAACAGCTCTGTGTTCTCCCACTGACTGTAATATGGGAGGAAGCCTGGAGGCATGAAATTGGTTTTATTAGAATTTACAATAAACAACCAACTACTGAAATATTGCTCACACTAACCAACTAAACTTTTTAAAAAAGTTTAGGAATAACTATCGGCTTTTCAGTTGATCCTAAGCTTGCGGTGAGGCTGATCTTAAGTCAGTAATGGGGTGGGGGTGGGGGTGGGCGGGGGGTAATATTTCAGACGCTTCTCCCTCCAATCAGTGAAAAACAAGCCCAAGAGGTGATTTCTCTCTAGACGCACACAGGCCTTTAACCTTGAGTTTGGCTGATTAACACTTAAACTCACACCTAAACTCAATCACTTTCACTGGGTTTAGCTGCTATCGCTAAACCACATGAGCGGTTTGCAGTTTGCACAGCTAATGCGAACATCCACAGCATTGGCCCTCTCTCCGGTTCTACACCCCCCCCGGTCTCAGAACACACAGAAACAAATAAAACTCAGATGAGAATACTTTTGGCACTGAATTAAACATAGGGCACTGGCAGCCCCAGAAGCTACCGCCTTTAAGATAAACAAAATTTCAAAGTTTTTGTTGATGGACGCATGCACGGATGGAGCGCGATACCATAGCTCCTGTGCCACTCGGGCGGCAGGAGCCAATTAGGAGCCTGTACCTGAAAATGTTGATAAGATAAAGCAAATTTTTGACGTTTTTGGTGATATTTTGAAGCCATTGACCCTTGAAAATAGGCCAAGGTCACCTTTAGGCATGTCATTTGGAGGCCTTTATGAGATGCATGTCCAGTAAAAATTAGGAGTCTGTAACTGAAATGGTTGATGAGATACAGCAAAATGTGTTGAATGACACACGCACACACGCAGACACGCACAGACTGAGCCCGACACCATAGCACCCACACCGGGAGCGGCGGGAGCTAAAAAGCACAGGAAACGTCAAGCGATGGGCCTGTGCTTTTACCGGGCATTTACAGCTTGCTTCCCGGTAAGCATGTACGTTGTATAACTCGCACGACAGCTTTGGAAAATTTATGCGTTGGAATATTGCCAAGCAGTTCTGGTGTCATTGCTGAGAAATATCACTTAAATGTTCAAATTCTAAATGCAAGTGACTTCAGGAAAGGGCATCAGCTAGATGAACACATCATATGTCACTGAGTGAGAACATTCTAGCATTTTTTTTTTTTTTTAATGGCCCATTTTCAGAATCCTAAATGCAGCAGTTTAAAACTCAAGATTTTCACATCCAATTAAAGCAATTCTTACCTTTCTGGCATTATACGCTTTTCTCTTGTAATCTTAAAATGCTCCTAATGAATATATGGCACACTAAAATGTAAAAGAAATCCACCAGGTGTATTCAATATTCAATTCTCATATATTTCTGATTAAAGTCTGACCAATCATTTTCTTCGGTCCTAATATAGTGTTTTGCTGAGCTTTCTGTCTGTCATCCGTCGCACCGCCCCTTCCAATTACCTACCACTGTCACCCTTGCGAGTCACACGCCTCTGGCAAAAAAAACGAAGCATTTAACTGTAAACAAACGGGCGATGATGCTGAAATGCTATAATTACAATAATAACGTTAATGGTAGTTCGTCAGACTACAAAGGTAATTAAACGTTACGAGGGCATTTTATTCCACATATTGAATTGAATATTATTTAATTATTGTTGGTTAGTTTTCACTTACCGGTGCCTCGGAATCTGACTCCATTGACCCGTTTCACTCTCCTACGAAGAAAAATATTGCGTGTGGCGCGAGGAAGTGATCAGTGCGAGTGAAACGGGTGAATGGAGTCAGATTCAGAGGCACCGGTAAGTGAAAACTAACCAACAGTAATTAAATAATATTCAATTCAATATGTGGTATAAAATAAAATGCCCTCGTAATGTTCAGTTACCTTCGTAATCTGGGGGAAGAGGGTGGGACTTCGAAGAGAGGCGGAGTTGTTCATGTTCAAATTTTTATAAAGTGCTGAGCCTAATGCCAGAAAGGTAAGAATTGCTTTAACCCTTATATAATGAAAGATGATGCCAATACATGGTCATGTGTCCTTCGACAGGGCACGTTAATGCTTTCGTGGAAATTAAACCTGGTAATTGAAAGCAGTGCAATTCCACAGTACAAAACATTCCAGGAACGCTTCTCATTAAATGGTTAAAATAACTTCTGTAGGGAGCAGAGTATCTTCTCCATAGCACTACAGTCCTATATAGCAAACAGCCTATATACATACGGCAACATGAAAAATAAATGAGTTGTGTAATGTGAATATAGGCCACTAGATGGCAGTATTTATCTTTTTTTGTTTAGCTCAGACTGGAGTCATGTATAGACATGTCCTGGACATGTCTGGGGCAAGTCTCAGAAAGTTAAAAAAAAAAGAGGTCTAAATGTGGGTGGGGTCTGCAAAAGAGTATATAAGGAAAAGAATTGAGACAGTAAAGTAGTAGGAGAAATTGCAAGAAGATGACCAGACCTGCCATTCTGTTCAAGACCTGTGACGTTTCTTTTGTGGATTTCTTTGACTGTGTTTGAGCAATTTCTTCATCCAGGACATCACCAAGCCACCCCACTAAAAAGGGACTGTAATTATTTCTGTTTTTTTCTTATTTATCAATCTTGGTCTTTAGTTGTAGGTTGTTATTAGTCTTTGTCTTTGTTAAAAATTAAATGCGTTTTAGTTGTTAAAACTGTGTTTGTCATCCCTTGCTGTTGCTGTTGTGTTATAAATGTAATAACAAATTGGGGCCATAACAAATTGGGGGCTCAAGGTCCGGGATAGACCATTGTGTGAGTAATTTATTGAAAATCTAACATTCCAAATTGTAAAATTGTTTTTGTGAATTTTCCTAGATATATATTGACAACAGCAATGGATGATTTCTTGGCATCACCAACCGTAGGGGTTTTGAAGTCTTTTAAAAAGACAGAACTGCTAGAAATTTGCAGACAGTTGGAGCTGACAGAGGTAAAACCAGCCATGCGAAAAGCAAGACTGGCTAGAGAGATAGTTGAATATTACATTGATGAAAATGTGTTTGCACCAGGAGATCTGGAACAGTTTCCAGTGGAAAATCCAAATATAGAAATGGAACTTAAATTAAAAATGCTAGAGATTGAAAGGGAGGAAAGAGAAAAAGAAAGGGAGGAAAAAGAGAAAGAAAGGGAAGAAAGAGAAAAAGAAAGGGAGGAAAAAGAGAAACAAAGAGAATTTGAGAGGGAAGAAAAAGAAAAACAAAGGCAGTTTGAGTTAGAAAAATTAGCAAGAGAAGAAAAACAAAGAGAATTTGAGTTAGAAAAATTTGCAAGACAGAGAGATTTTGAATTAGAGAAATTCGATAGAGAAGAAAGACTCCAAATGGAGCAACTAAAAATAAAAATTGCAACTGAAAATAAATTTCGGGCTAGCCAGGAGGTAAAACTGGTGCCTCCATTTTCGGAAAAGGATGTTGACAACTATTTCCAATGTTTTGAAAAGGTAGCAAAGAGTTGCCAGTGGCCAAAGGAACACTGGCCTCTGATGTTGCAAACTGTCCTCAAGGGTAAAGCTCAACAAGCCTATTCGGCTTTGTCTGCAGATGATTCCTCTGATTATGAGGTTGTCAAAAAGGTTATTTTGAGAGCTTATGAGTTGGTTCCAGAGGCTTACCGACAGAAATTCAGAGGTCTGAAGAAATCTGAAAATCAGACTTATGTTGAATTTGCTAATGAGAAGCAGGTTTGCTTTGAGCGCTGGTGTACTTCTATGGAGGTCAAGGATGATTTCAACTCACTAAAAGAGATGGTGTTAGTTGAAGAATTCAAGAACTGTGTTAAGGATGATGTTAAGACCTACCTTAATGAGAAGCAAGCACTGAACTTGCAATCAGCTGCCAAATTTGCAGATGAATATGTTCTCACTCATAAGTCCAAATTTCAGTCTAGCAGTAACAATAAATGGTCCCAATTTCAGAAAAAGGGTTACGGTGATACCCAAGATTCCTCACCCAAAGACAAAGACAAATCTGGTGATGGTGCTCAGAAATCCAGTAATAGGTCTGATCAAAGTGTGAAAGCTGACAGTGACAAAAGTGGTCTAGTTTGCAGTTATTGCAAGAAATCTGGTCATGTTACAACTAACTGTTGGTTCCTTAAAGCTAAGAAAGAAAAAGAAAAGGATACCAAACCAAATGCCTTTGTGAAAACAAGGTTAGAAACCCCTGTAGTAGATAACCAATCTGCTAAATTGCCTGCTTCTTGTGGGGCTAAAAAGCCTAATACAGCTGACTTTGTGAGGGAGGAATTTCTTCCATTTGTGTCAGAGGGATTTGTGGCTCTGAATGAGCATACTACTCCTGTCCCCATATATATCCTAAGGGATACCGGAGCTTCTCAGTCACTTTTGTTGATGGACTCCTTGGAGTTACGTGATGAGACCGCTTCAGGGGATTTCATACTTGTACAAGGTATTGAAGGGAGAACTGTATCTGTACCCCTGCGCTCTATATTCTTGAAGTCAGATTTAGTTACAGGACAGGTAAAGGTGGGACTTATGTCAAGTCTACCTATAAAGGGTGTTTCTCTGTTGCTAGGCAATGACCTGGCTGGGGGCAAAGTAGTTCCCCCTGTACATCTTACTTCACAGCCGAGTACTGAAGATGGGGATGAGGACCCATCTCTGTATCCTTCTTGCGCAGTGACTCGTGCTATGGCCAAGAAGGCTAAAGAAGAAGATGATGTGGTGCCGTCCAGTACATTGAATAGTCAGGACTCAGGTGGTTCGCCTCATGACTCTGATTGGCCTACTATGGTTTCTCCGTTTGAGGACTTATCAGATACTTTTATCAGTTCTCTATTCAGCCAGCCGGATGGGTCTGGTGATTCTGATGTGTCTGGAGACTTGTCTCTGTCCAGAAAGCGGTTGATTGAGGAGCAAACTAATGATCCTGAAATTTGTGTACTAAAGAGGAGAGCCCTTCCTGATAAAGAAATAGACGCAGTTCCAGTTGGGTATTATCTCAAGGATGGTGTGTTGATGCGAAAGTGGCGCCCTCCTGATATCCCTGCCAATGCAGATTGGGCAGTGGTCAGGCAAATTGTTGTTCCGAAGGTCTATAGGAATGAGATCTTAACAATGGCTCATAGTTTACCTTTAGGAGGTCATCTTGGTGTTAACAAGACTGTTGATAAGATCATGAAACACTTCTTTTGGCCTGGGCTTCGGAAAGACGTTTCCAACTTTTGCAAAACCTGTCACACTTGTCAGGTAGTTGGAAAACACCAGTTAGACCCACCTGTAGCTCCATTGCAGCCTATCCCAGCATTTGGGGAGCCATTCTCTAGGGTCATTGTTGATTGCGTTGGTCCATTACCCAAGACTAGATCTGGAAATCAGTACTTGTTGACAATCATGTGTGCATCTACCAGATTCCCCGAAGCCATACCTCTACGTAACATCAAGGCAACTGCAATCTCGAAGGCTTTGATAAAGTTCTTCACGTTGTTTGGTCTTCCCAGGGAAATTCAGTCAGACCAAGGTAGCAATTTCACTTCAGGATTGTTTCAGCAGGTTGTGTATGAACTAGGTGCAAAACAGATTCTTTCTAGTGCCTATCATCCAGAAAGTCAGGGTGCCTTAGAGCGGTTTCATTCCACTCTCAAGACAATGATGAGGACTTATTGTTATGACCATGAGAAAGACTGGGATGAAGGGGTTCATTTGCTGTTGTTTGCAGCTAGAGAAGCAGTGCAGGAGTCTACTGGATTCAGTCCATTTGAGCTAGTGTTTGGTCATGAAGTGAGAGGACCTTTGCTATTATTGAGTGAACAATGGCAAGAGGAAGAGCCGCAAATCAGTCTGTTAGACTATGTTAGCAAGTTCAAGGAAAGATTGCGTGCAGCTTGTGACCTTGCCAAAGAGAACTTGAAATCAAGTCAGGGAAAAATGAAAACTTGGTATGATCATAAGGCTAGAAGCCGTGAGTTTAAACCGGGAGAAAAGGTCCTTGTGTTGTTTCCCTTGCAGTCCAATCCATTGCAGGCTAGATTTCATGGTCCTTATGAAATTCTGACAAAACTCAATGATCTCAATTACATTGTGAAGACTCCAGATAGGAGAAAACCAAAACAATTGTGTCATATTAACATGCTAAAGCCTTATCATGACAGAAATGCTAGGGTTGCAGCTGTCACTTCAGATTCTCCAATGGTCGAAACGTGTGAAGATGAGGGGGAGTTTCAAGATGATGAACCAAGAATTAAAGCTGAAGTTCTTTCATGTAAATTGTCGAACACTGAAGTGTTGCAAAATCTTGATGTAAAACTCCAGCACTTAGAACCCTCACAGAGAGATCAGTTTGAAAGGTTGATCAAGAAAAATGAGGATTTGTTTCCTGATGTTCCAAAGAGAGTTACTATAGCCTCTCATGATGTAGATGTTGGTGATGCCAAACCAATAAAACAGCATCCCTACCGGATGAATCCTGAAAAGAGAAAGATTGCTGAGAAAGAGGTTGAGTACATGTTAAAACATGATATTATCAGACCCTCCAACTCCGATTGGAGTTCACCCTGTGTGCTAGTTCCAAAACCTGATGGAAGTACTAGATTCTGTACAGATTATCGCAAAGTCAATGCTGTAACTAGAACTGATGTGTTTCCAATACCTAGGATTGATGATTGTATTGATAGTGTAGGGCAAGCAAAGTTTCTGACCAAGATTGATTTATTGAAGGGTTATTGGTGTGTGCCTTTAACTGAGAGGGCCAAGAGCATCTCTGCTTTTGCCACACCATCTGGATTGTACCAGTATGAAGTCCTACCCTTTGGCATGAAAAATGCCCCAGCCACGTTCCAAAGGATGATACAGTCTACAATCGCCGGATTGCCACACACGGGTGCATACATCGATGACCTGATCACATGGAGTGACTCCTGGGAAGAACATCTAAAAGATGTAGAGACGTTGTTCCAGCGCCTGACCCAGGCTAACCTGACTGTTAACCTGAACAAGAGTGACTTTGGTTGTGCTACTGTCACCTATCTTGGCTACGTCATAGGCCAGGGTAAGGTGGCACCCATAAATGCTAAAGTCCAAGCCATCATGGACTTTCCAGTTCCTGACAACAAAAAAGCTTTGCGCCGCTTCCTTGGAATGATCGGGTACTACCGCAAGTTCTGCAAGAACTTTGCTGAGATTGCTCTCAGTCTAACTAACCAACTGAAGAAAGGCGTAAAGTTCACCTGGGATGATGCATGCCAGAGAGCCTTCGATCGCCTGAAGTCTCTGCTGTGTCACTTCCCCGTGCTCAAATCTCCTGACTTCAACAAACCGTTCTCCATCGCGGTCGATGCTAGCGACCAAGCTTGTGGATCTGTGCTCCTACAGAGAAGTGACTCTGATGACATTGAGCATCCCGTGGCATACTTCTCCAGGAAGTTCAATCGCCACCAAAGGAACTATTCCACAATAGAGAAGGAACTGTTGGCTCTGGTCCTTTCTTTACAACACTTTGAGGTTTATGTTTGTACAGGACAAAAGCCAATGATTGTGTACACTGACCACAATCCGTTAATGTTTTTGAGTAAGATGAAAAACAAGAATCGGAGATTGTTGAATTGGAGTTTGATTTTACAGGAGTTTGACTTGGAAATTAAGCATGTGAAGGGTACAGACAATGTAATTGCTGATTGCTTATCCCGAGTTTGAATGTGTATATATATATCATGTGTTTGAATATTGTATGATATGTATATATAGACAAGTGTTCACTTTACCATTTTGTATTGAAAAGAAAAATTTTGCCTTTATGAGTCAAAATTTTTCCCTTTTGGAATGGAGGTGTAATGTGAATATAGGCCACTAGATGGCAGTATTTATCTTTTTTTGTTTAGCTCAGACTGGAGTCATGTATAGACATGTCCTGGACATGTCTGGGGCAAGTCTCAGAAAGTTAAAAAAAAAGAGGTCTAAATGTGGGTGGGGTCTGCAAAAGAGTATATAAGGAAAAGAATTGAGACAGTAAAGTAGTAGGAGAAATTGCAAGAAGATGACCAGACCTGCCATTCTGTTCAAGACCTGTGACGTTTCTTTTGTGGATTTCTTTGACTGTGTTTGAGCAATTTCTTCATCCAGGACATCACCAAGCCACCCCACTAAAAAGGGACTGTAATTATTTCTGTTTTTTTCTTATTTATCAATCTTGGTCTTTAGTTGTAGGTTGTTATTAGTCTTTGTCTTTGTTAAAAATTAAATGCGTTTTAGTTGTTAAAACTGTGTTTGTCATCCCTTGCTGTTGCTGTTGTGTTATAAATGTAATAACAAATTGGGGCCATAACAGTTGGTTATCATCCTTCACATTTAAATCATCAGGGTTCAGCGGGATTTTTTTGTTGTACCAGCTTGAGATCCAAATGCTGCAATAAATCCAAATCACAAGTACAAGTATCTAAAGAAGCATCAGAACTGCCCAACCTAGAAATGGCAGTGTGATTGAAAGCCGAACACATTGTCTGCAGCCTTGGACAATTTCTCTTACTTTCTTTTTGGAGCGATTTTCACCGATGTATTCAAAATAAAAATGAATATATAAAAATAGAAGGCGGGAGGGTTTCTCGAGGGCGGGCAGGGATGCTAACCAGGTTCAATTTTTCGCATGGCATAACGAAACCAATAAAGCAGTGACTGTAAGCGTCAGATCGCTCGCACATTATGCTGAACACCAGCACAGTACGTTAGCGCTTCCAAAGCAGGTCCGGTTCGCCGTTTTGCCGGGCGTGTGTTTGTGGGGGAAGAGGCCTCACCGATAGCGCCGGTCAGACACATGAGGAAGAGCAGCACCACACTCCACAGCACGTCCGTGTTCAGCCGCCGCTCCAGCTTGCTGCGCTTGTAGCGCAAACCGCCGTTATTCTTCATCGCCTTCGTCTCATGACCTGCCGCCGCAAGCGAGTCAGAGGGGTTAACACACAGCACTCAACTGTCTACAGTTTTAAGCCTTGAAAAGAAACACCACAAAGAGTGGAGAGACAAAAGGCTTGACATCCCAGCGGGTACGGAAGAGAGACCCTTTTCCATTCATAACATTTAAAACAAGAGCCGACAGGAGACTGCACATCCCAGGGGCCCCACATATTGAAAGAATGAAAATGCCACCTACTCCGAAAACAAACCATACCCCCTAAAATTCTAACTTCAAAATGTTTCCATGGAAACCAAGAAAAAAAAAATACAAAATTCATCAGCTTTGGATTAGCAACTTTGGTTTGAGAATATAATTACTAAGCGATATAAAACAGTAGCCCGTGAAGGAGTGACCGTTTTGCCTGACATGATTTTCCCCGAAGGATTGAACGGCGGTTCGCCGGACTCACCTGCGTAAACCACGATCCCCAAAACGGTCTCAGTGTTACGAATGGTGCAGCTCCGTAGCAGCAGGTTCTCATTGTGCAAACCCACTCGCACCTTATTGGAATGCTCCCTGAAATAAAAGCAAAAAAATGCATAACTGAAAGAATATGAACATAAGCACTGCTGCAGACGTGTGGGGTACAAAATAATTTTATTTGTTAAAGATTCAAATACTTTTCGGCATTTCATTGAGCTGGCCTAGTATTTCTGAGAAGCACAAACCCCTCCCATCGACTTCGCCTACCATTAAAGACCAACATTCCTCAGAAAAGCAAATACTGCTTTAGTTCAATACAATACCGGTGCCATTTGGTCAAATAGTAGCAAATACCATTTGAGCCTAAATCAAATACTGAATCATATACTATTCAATCCAAAGTCCGATTACCATTGTAAACCAAAACTTTAAAAGAGAGCACAGCACTTACTGGCCAACGGCCCGCAAGAGCCAGGCGATCCAAAAAAAAATAAAAAATCACAGCTTCACACCCTTGACAGGAGGAATGTGTACAAAATTCTGACATTTATGACACCGATATTACATAATAAAATCGGAGCACATAAGTCATAAGCAAATAGGAAAATTAACCAGTGGAGATCCTGTGGGCCCATTTAACACTTATGGTTTACAAACAGACATACAGGACATGCTGTATCAAATATGAAGCAAAAATAAGTCTGCACACAGAAAAAGAGGCAACTTGAAAAAGCAACAGAGAAACAGGTCTGTCTTGCAATAAATCATTTGTTCAAGTGGCTTATTTTTCTGACTGCAATCGTTCATTTATACTTCATACTGGACTCTCCCTAAAGAGCCAACACACCTCTAAAATCATCCAGGGAGACAGCTTTTAGCTTACTTGTTATTTGGAAATGCTTTATCCAACAATTTTGCGCATGCCCAAGTGAAAGTGATCTTATCCAAAATATTACTGACATCAAGACAAGTGGGAAAATCTCACTATAAGCACATACCTTTAATATGGTATTTTTTAATTTTCTACAGAGAACACAATTAAATTCATTTATCAGAATGATCAGCAGAATATTTAAAGCGGAAATAAAGAGATTATTTGACTCACATGAAGCCCCGGAATCGATTGAGGTCGTTGTTTGGCGCTTCACATTCTATTCTACTGGTGAATTTTTCTGGGGCCATTTCAAAACCCTGACGGACACGAGAGGCAGGGTGAATAAGCACACAGACGACAACAACAATAACAACAATAATAATAATAATAATAATAACAGCAATGAAAAGAACAACAAATATATTACTGTTACTTTCACAGTGTCTTTCCAGAGGCCAGTTTCTCAGGGTCATTTGACAAGGTGAAAAGCAGTACAGACAGAGCAGTCTGTGCTTGTCCCTTATATGAAGAGCAAGAGCATTTATTTGTGGTTTGACGCTGTCCCCCAAACAACTGAGATGACAGAATGGAAAAAAAGTTAAAGTGACCTTTTGGGGGCGGGATAAATGATAATAATATCTTGACGCTATAGCATACAGCAATACTCCAGATGATTCGGACCCTCAAAGCCCAAGGTTTTGGCCTTAAATCAAGCCTGATAGTTGGGACTGTCTACTTCCTGGTGAAGCTCAATAAAATGATAAACTAACAGAAAAGCGGCTATCGTTTGGCCATGGGATGTTAGGACACGGAATGATAGTTTCTCGCCGTTACCCTTTTTGCATGCTCCGTGGGGGGGAATATCATGTTTTTCTGCTACAAGTGTGCAAGATTTTTTTTTTTTCCATAGCCTCACAGACGCAGATAAAATGTTGAATATCGCTTTCCTTCCGTTAAGGTTTATTAAAAAAAAAAAAAAAAAAAAAAAAAAAAAAAGGCCTACAGTACCGCCCCACCCGCCCGCCCGCCAAATCGCCCCCCCTCCCCCCTCCCCCATTGTCAAGGCGCAGACCTATATTCTAATTGTGAACTCAACGAACCAGCTGCAGAGCGAGTTGCTCTACAAATTCAGCTCGTCCCGAAAGTTGCATTCTGAAGGAGAAAACACTCCGAGATCCAGTGTTTTGCCACCATTTAGTTAAAAAAAAAAAAAAAAAACATCACATTGTGCCTGTTTTGTGGCTCCCAGCATTCCCAAGACTTTCGTTTTTTTTTTTTTTAAAGTCAGGGGAGGACGTAACCTCAGTAAACATGAGCTGATCCAGACTGCTGCAAAGCCAATCTGAGGAAGTGAACCAAACAACTCACTGTAAAAGCACTGGAGACTGAGTCTCTGGGGTTCATATTTCAATCAAAGGCTGGGGGCGGGGGTCAAAGTTCAAAGGTTAGGGTCACAGAGACCTGCTCGCCTAGCCGACAGACCTAACACCACTGCAGCTGGTCTCTCATGCAGACGCATTCTCTCTCACAGACACAGACACAGACACAGACACAGACACAGACACAGACACAGACACAGACACACAGAAAAATACACAGACACAGACCACCAGTCTCTAAGGTTAGTTGATTGCCAACACACACACACACACACACACGCGCACACGCGCACACACGCGCACACACGCGCACACACGCGCACACACCTGCTCTGCCAGCCCGCGGACCACCTGCCGCTGTTTGAGGTTGGTCTCTCCGTCCAGGTTTGAGGTCTCGATGTGGCAGACTCCCTCAGGCTCGGAGGAGTGAAGAAGCACCATGTCTGCCGGGATGATCTCGTTACAGGAGAGACGCACAAAGTCACCCACACGTACGTCCTTCCAGCACTGGTCCACATACCTCTGGTGTTTCCTGTACCACAGGAAGTGGGCAAACAGGCTTTAATAAAGGAGCACTGAATTTCAGCACGTCCAGACAGACCTCAAATTCAACTCCTTTTCAAGGCAGGAAACTGACCGTTCTGTGTCTGAGACACTGACCAAGGCAGTGACCCCGAGGGTCGTCATGAGCTCCATTCGTCCCATTCTTTTCAGTTTTTTGTGCAGGGCCGGACCCAAAGACGCATGCAGAGTAGGTGAGGACTTCAAGCAAGTATAACGGCACTCCCTTTCCCAATTCCACCAAAATTTTCAAACTAAAAACCACCAAGAAAAGGTCCCACGCGTTGAAATTTCACCTACTTCATTTTTTTTATTTTACCGTAAGTCTCACAAAGACAGAGTATCCTCTGCAAGAGGGACCTGGCCAAGGTCGCAGCCAACACAATGCCAATATTAAACAAGGCAATACAATGTTACAGGATCTAACTGCGTGCGCCCGAAGGCCGACATCAGTTCAATATGGCTGCCGGAAACCGTTAAAGCCGAATGATTACAAACATCAGTTATTTTGAAACTTTGTCACAAGGGAAAGGGGGAAAAAAAGGAGGTTAGTTTTCACATCTGGGTCATTCCATGTCAAATGTCCAAATTTCAGAGAAATTTCCCACTTGACCATCTCAGATTTGGCTGAAAAAAAAATTCCACCGGGTGCATACACCTCCTAATAGGATAAATCCAAAAATGTCTAGCTCTCAACTCCAAATAAAAAACATTTTTGCAGATAAGCCCAGGCCTTTCTGAACAGCGATTTCTGAGGAGCCACCTTCACTTGGCTATATCTAGAAAAGTATTACAGCCAAGTCCTTCAAATTTTCAGGGGTGAAAATCTGCTACTATAACTTCAGGAATATGGACAACCAAAGGTGTCCCCTCAGTTTATCATATACATATGGCTGGTGAATTCTCCCGCTGGAATTTTTTTCAGCCAAATCTGAGATGGTCAAGTGGGTGCCATTTGGCAGTTGGCATGGAATGACCCATCACCTTCCTTCAAGATGCTGCGGTGCGGCATTGATACTAGTCTTCCAGGCATACCAAATATTACCAGTGCTGGGCACCACCAGATATTGCACCGAATTACAGCAGCCAAACAATTATGCTAAGTTCCCACTGTCTCGCGATCCGTTAGGAACGCCACGATTGGTGATTCGTAGCCAATAGTGGAACTTCTCTGAAGCTGCTTTCACACTGGACGCGAAACGAATTTTTCGCACATCAGATTACATTCAAAATCAATGCAAAGACGCAAATATTTTGCATTGATTTTGAATGTAATCTGTCGTGCAAAAAATTCATTTTGCGTCTAGTGTGAAAGCGGCTTCAAATTTCAGGTTTGGATACGAGGTGATGCTATGATCACGATTGACAATTAATTGTGTTGATCGTAGACAATTTTTTGAATCATTGTACATCTTATCTGTTCTGCATCTAAACCCAAAAGTTCTTCAAACTTTGTCCAATTTTTTTTTTTGTTCAGAGTTATCTACCTTTTTAAACTGCTGGCCAGCACTAACTAACATTCATGGAGAAGTTTGAAAACGTTAGCAATCATTAGCCAACACTGACAGTCTTGAAAACTCACCTGTTTTTTTTTTTTTTTTTTTTTTACACGTTTTTTTTTCGTCATGTGACCGAACTTCTCGAATGCAAAATCAGCGCCCAGTGACGCTGTTTGACAGTTTGACACGGAGCCATTGCAAATGTAAAGCAGTTGGAGTGGCTAAAGGTGGAGGAAAAAGCCTCAAGGCTAACAGCACCACCCCCCCCCCCCCCCCCCCCCATATCAAATGCCATAAACTCTAAAGACAGCGCAAACTCACCAAGCCTCTTATACTGTCGCTCATTGATGTCGCTAGTTCAAATACAAATCATGTACATCAACAGAATAAATAGCTACCGCCTTCACTGGCATAGCTGCTAAAAATAAAAAGCAATACACGTCATGTGAACGCCTTCTTTCAAATGGTTATAAGGAGGAAACAGGACTGACACCAAGACTGCAATAAATTTTATCATCCTGCGGTCACTGAGACGAGACACCGTGCCAAGCAATGGATCCGGGCCAAAGTAACCCGAACTAACCGTGTCGGTCAGGGCTTCTAGAAATCAAGCCATTTACAAAGTGGGCAATCACTCCAGTCCCTAGTATCTAAAACCCATAATCATTATTCCCACCGCGAGATGGCGTACTAGTCAGCGGTAAGAAATGAAAAAGCACCATGCCAGCATTCACCGAAACTGCCACTGGTTTGGGACCATTATTAAGGTGAGAAACGCCACCGATGATTACAGCCGGTTAAAAGGTCAAAAATCGACCCTACTGAACATTCATGACATGCAATGTCCAGCATTTAACACAAAATTAATACCCTGTCGTTAGTGCTGAATACATGAGGACCCATGGGAGGCTTCACACAAATACAAACAACAACATTGCCTGACATTACGGTTACAAACCTTGCAGACTGTGCCCAGAACTGCCAAAAAAGTCCAAAACCCCATTAAATGCACCAAAAATGAAATGAGCGGAGTTACACAATAGGATAAATTGCCTTGTGCTACAGACTCCATATCCCATAGACTTTTACTACAGGAGCAATTTCAAAATCAGGGGTCCCTGTTAAATAAAACCAAAAATGAATGAATGAATGATTAGATAGTTTCCATCTGTGAAATGCACCAGTGCATCCTACTGGACTGCAAACTTGTTCTGGGACTCCCTACATGTAGAAGCTGGACTCAGTGTAGGATCTGATCCATGATATATGAAACGTTGCCCCTGACTATCGGATGATATCTTGCGCATGCACATAAAAACAGAGCCCTGGTTACCTGCTGTAGACCTCACACAGCAGGTTATTAACAGACCGGTCAGACTTCAGTCTCCTCAGATCTTCACACAGGTCCTTAACCGCAGTGATGGCGAGGACGGCTACGATGGGTATGACACCGATTTCCGGCTGAAAAGCGTTCACCACGGGAACGAAGTTAAGAGCCGCCAGGAATATGAAGTAGAAGTTGGCAAAGCGGTGAAGCTGCTCGAACAGGTTCCGGGGTACGAACGAAAGAGGGGTGTACTTGGTGGTGGTGATTCTGTTCCCGGCGTACGATCGCAGAATCTCTTTCAGCTCTTCATCAGCAGTCAGCGAGGAAACCACCATCCTTCTCCGTCTTCTTCGGCTGTTTCTAGCCAATGGCCACTTGCCTTGCCAGGGCCAAGTGAAGCGCATTTTCAACGATGCCATGACAATGAAGACCAAATGGTTAAACCATAAATCTGGTTCTTAAGTCTCGCCTGCGATCCATCGGATCACCAACAGCGTTCCCAGCGTTCCAAACAGCTCTCAGAGCAGCACGGAATCAGCAGAGAAATGTCACAGAACGTTCCGGCAGGCGAGCGGACTTCCTGATGAGCGTATCGTAAAGCTGCAGTGATGCCCGTCAGCTTCACGCCCCTTTCTGTAAGAGTGCGGCTCTCAATCTCGACAGCTGTGAAAAATTAACAGCGTCGATTCTGCCGGACGTCAACTTGACCTCCTGAACTCGTCCGTTGAGGAGCAGAGATGAAGTCTGACAAGTTTGTTTCCTTGCTCGTCGTAAACCCAAGCTTTGCGTCTCCAGGCAAGCACCGAGAAAAGCCGCAGTCGAAGATTCCTCCCTCCCTGACTTACACAAACCGTTGCTCCTCTGAAATGCCTTGTCATCTATTGTGCTGGCTGAATACCTAGCAACCAGTCTCCTTAACTTAGAGTGGCAGCGGGCAGTTGCATCACAAACTCAAAGTCCAACTTTTATGACTTCCTGCTTATAACACATAATTGATGTTCAAAAAAAAAAGTCAGTGACAGTAAAATGCTGTAAAAATCCCCAGGAAAATAGAATAAAAAATAAATAAAAATAAGTGGTGCCAGACACATCAAACCCACATACTTTGACCTACTTTTCCTAAATTCAATAGGCATCTATTCTGGGTCAGTGGCAATCCCTAAACCTAATTTGGGGTCAATCTGTCCATTAGTTTTGCTGCTAAAGTGTTAACACACAAACAAAGAAACAGAACCAAAGACAATACCCCCTGCCCTCCCCCTTCGGACAGGCCGGGGTAAAAATTGAGAATAAATCTCAATTAACAGGAAAATGATACAAATCTGTAGGTGAACAGTTTTTTTTTTTTTTTTTTAATTGAAAATCTGCACTGCGCTTGGGATCACAAAACAAAAAGTGCTACTTCAGGAAAAGCAGAGAAACAAAAGATTACAAAGAACTGCGGGTGATTACTGTGCTGCCAGCGGAGTGTAATTGCGCATGAAATGTTATCACTTTACGTCACTGCGTTTTGGCTGACCTTAAAATGGGAGAAACACTCAGGTGACTCGTGGCAGACGTGCTCGTAAAAACCTGGCTGGACTCTGCAGTGCCAATTATTAAAGGTCCTGAGTTTGACCGCGTCATTGGGGGAGAAGGTAACGAGTGACCCATCCTAACACTGAGTGGGGTACTTCTGCTGAGGCAGGAGAGGAAATAAACTCCGTGTGGATTGGCTCACCCGCTGTAGACCTTGACGAGCAGGTTGTTGATCTTCTTGTCGTAGCGGTAGCGACGATAGTCCTCCAGCGCGTCTTTGATGGCGATGACGGTCAGAACCACGAGCAGGGGGATCATGGTGATCTCCTTCTGAAAGGCCTCCACCACCGGAACCCAGTTCAGCACCACCAGGAACAGGAAGTAAAGATTGGCCACTCTGAGGATCACATGACCAAACAGAAGACATGTGATTGGATCCCAGACAGGAAGTACGGACAGGGCGCTCTGAGGATCACATGACCACACAAAGAGGCTGTTTCTCACAGTGTCGGCTTCATTTCTGCACTGTTGCAGGTCATTGCAGGCAGTTCCGTTGAGGCACTTCGGAATACAGCTGAGAAATGCAGCCGTCATCTTGCCTGATAGTAGACGGAATTCCTCCTGGCATCAGAAAGATGAAGGATGTGCTTCACTGCAATATTTGAAAGTGCCTTCGTAAACTTCGATGACGTAGCGGCCTTAAAATGTAGCCGCCTTTTAAAAAACAGCCTATGACAAATGGATTCCAAACAGGAAGAATGGATATGTCATGTGATCCAAAAAGCAGACTCCTGTGAGCACAGATTGGTGTTTCAACAGAACAAAACAGAGCACGCGCGCGCGCACACACACACACACACACACACACACACACACAGAAAAATGGTCAGAGGCTCTGCTATGCAAGTTCAGATCAACTGTTTTACGTCTGTATGTCTTTGAACAGAACAAACCGACCCGCCCTTGCTTCAGAAATGCAAAAATAAACACCTAAAATGGGCATCACTGTGTGGTTGACCCAGTGAACACATGCATGTTAGCGTGCATGCACACGTGTGTGTGTGTATCTACATGTGAACTGATCATTTCTGAAGTGCTTACTAGCAGCAATGGAAATCTGTTACCATTTCCAAGTTGATAAGGTTACTCAGGCCAACAGCAGTTGTTTGACCTAGGCAAGTCATGAGGATACAGTTTAGCCAGTGTTATCAGGGTAAATAGAAGTGAACACACACACACACACACACACACACACACACAAGCTCACCTATGGAATTGTTCAAACAGGTTCATGGGGATGAAGTTGATCAGGCTGTACTTGGTGGTGCGGATGGCGTTGCCCTGGAAACCTTTGGCGATGGCGTGGTACTCGCTGTGATACGGTCCGTGCCGTGCAATGACCGTTCGCCTTTTCCCCGAGATTTTGTGCACCAGGGGGTCCGACTGTCCTGACGCACTTTTCGGGGGAATGGTTGCCTCGGGGGGCGTGTACCAGCCACGGCCCGCCTCCGAGGGGAGGAGCCTCCGGCACTGCAGCTGAACCTGCCGCAGCCGCTCCATAGCAACCTCTAGTGGCCGAGCCAGCTCACCGCACCGCCCACCACCTGTGACAACATCAGGACCACCTTAAATTTTACACATGCCCGCCTCCAGCAATACCACATTAGATTTTACAAATGCCCACCTCCAACGTCAATAACTTCCCAAATGTTACATTTTGCAAGCCTGTTACGTCGACACCAAACTTTATTTTACGTACACTCCTGTTCACAACATTGATGCCTTAAATTTTTACCAAGTCCCAGCTCACATAATCAGTGCCACCTTAAATTTTTTCATTCACTGCCGACCATGATGTCAACCCAAAACTACAATAAATTTTGCACAAGCCGTTTAGCATTGATGCCTCTTAGACCGTTTGTTGAGGACTCGTTTCCTCATTGCCAAGTAAGGGTAGTTTGTGGGTACAGTTACTTCAGTAACCTCTGTGCAACAAAGGGTAAAATTTTACACATGCTCACCCCATGGCATCCAAAAAGAAAAAAAAAAAAAGTGGTCAACTGCCACCCTGAATGTAGGGGTTACACGAGATTTTTACACTGTGGCCATTTTCTGAGGCCAATAGCTTATTGCTTTTGCCTATAGTTTTTTTTTTTTACCCAAATATCACATATTTACTTCATTTTTGGGCCTGAGATTAAACCTGACACACAGTGAGCCATCAAATTGCAAACAAAAAAAATTTCTGTCCAACCAAAATCCCATTTTCAAATGCTCATAGATCCCAAATGCTTCATCACAGTTGAAGTTTGATGCCAGATTCTGAAAGCCAAGGCAAAAATTAACACAAGTGGCAAATTACAGCTTTCCATCTCATTCAGAAAAAAATTTTATCGCCTTTCAAAAACCCTCACGAGCCAATGTCGCGATTCACAGGCGCAAAAACAGGGGCGACACCCCATTTTAAAATGGCTCCAACACGAAAACAGTTTGAGATATTGAGCTGAAACTTGGGATTCCTGCATTTGACACCCTAAGGAGTGTCTAGAAAAAAATTTGGCCAAATCGGAGACGGACCCCCTGGAGGCTCTGGTTGATTTGGCATCGAGTTACTCGCCCCTAAATCTGTCAATAAACGAAATAAAGAGACTCTAGCGGCCTTCAAAGTGTGAAACACTTTTCCAGAATGACCATATTGGTAGCAGCTAATGAGAGGTCTACTTAAGGACTAGTATAATCTAGACAAAACAAAGGGTGCCGCAAATTCATGTTTAAAACAAGAGCCATCTGGCAATGGCGGATCCCCCCGGCTGTAGGTTGTGTAACCTAGAGGTTGTGTGGACAGACGGACGGACCGAAACCCCCAAAAGGCACAACTAGACCATAAGGAGAAGCTCCATACCAAATTTGGTGTTTTTAAGTGGTATAGTTTGAGTTCTGGTCCGGAAACGATTTTATTACAGACGGACGGACGGACACACTGATCGCTATATCCCCCGCATTATATGCTGGGCAGATAATGATGGAAACCCAAAGGGGTCACCCTAAGGTAAGCAGAATCCTGAAGAAAATCCCCGATTTTTAGGAGAGGTGCAGTACACAAGCAACCCTAGAGGCCTAAAGTGACTTCACACCTTTCGAAACAGGCATTTCTGGCAAATTTGTGCACAAGGTGTAAAATTTCAATCAAGACAATAAACCAATCAGGAGCTGATAATGTTTGTTTCAGTGGATAGTGTTAAGTGTGGTCTTCCCCCAGGAGTCAAAAAAAGGGAAATTAAATGGGAAACCTGTCAATTGGTGGTCAGTCGGCGAGAGGCGACTTTGGAATATGAATGCTACTTGGTTTGCACAGACCAGCCAAGGTGTTGTATTTCACAGAGTTATTTACAATAAAACCTGTTGAATCTGACTCTGAACTGTGTGTCCATTCTTGGCAGTAGATCCTCAGGTGTGAAGAGAAACCTTAGTCCATGGGCCCGGATTAAGGATATTTTCTCCCGCAAAACCTTTTCAAGATTTTTATTTTTAACACGAATACGTGCTCTGCTATCACAGGTGTTTTGTGAAAATGTACATCATTGACGGTTATGAAACGGATCACAGGTAAATCCTGAGGAGAAACAACGCTCAACAATTCAAATCATGCGTTCGCGAGTGTGAATGGGGCAGCATTTCCCGTGCAAATAACTTCCTAGCAGACAACAGCTCACGCCAGGTCTCAAACGGCCAAGTCAGACCTGCCAACCTTAGTACCAACCGGGTACTAGATACTAAAAAGTGACGTGACACACTAAGGCCTACTGATTGGTCAGAGTGTATCGTCACTGCGAAAGACGACTCTGTCGTCGACCTCTCATTCAAGTTCGATTGAGGAGTTTTAATAATCAGTTATAATAATCATAGAATTATACCGTTATAGACATCTTGTTCGGTACACTGTGCGTTGCCTTACCTTTCAAACACGGTTTCGCTTATTCATCAAAGCTACATTCATGAGATGTGTTTCTCTTTGCTTGTGACCCGTTCATGGCGAAATTAAGTGACGGTCTTGTGTCCAGTTATGTTCCCTAACTAATTCCCCTTAAGAAAGTTCTGCTATCAAGCCTCGTTTTAATAAAATCGCACAGAAAAAAACATGACGGATGTCAACGAATCATTTTTCTCTTAAAGTTATCACAAATGAGATGACGCATAAGCGATTAATTCTGATGGCTGCCATGTCCTGCGATTGGCAACGAGGAACTCTGCTCTGCAATGATCACTTAATGATCCCATACTTCAACAATTCGTTTGTTTTGCCGTGAACTTTAGAGTGAAATATACATTCGCTTTCCATGCCTTTTACGGATTTCACTGCTTTGCGTTGTGGGGTGGCACGCAATTTTACGGGCAACTGAATTGGACACGACAATGTCAAATAGAAAATGCAATTCAATTCAGAAAATACAATACCGGATTTGAACACAAAAATCTTTAACAAAATCGATGGAATAAATGTAAACTTGATATAACTGTAGCTACATTGTGTGTCGTATTGAGGATGACATCGCGGAGGTTTCGTGCTGCGCCACTATGATGACCAGCTTCACAGAGGCAGTAATATCCACTCAAGGCAGACAACCTCCCAGAAAAATATCCGGGACCGAGTAGAGTAGCGTAGAGCCCGTACCACGTAGTGGAAAAGCGCCATTAGTGGTGCATTTGAAACAGCGTATCAAACGCTGCCTTTGGAGGCAATCAGGTGGAACATTACACAGAATGTCAGAAAGCCTTTTGCGAACTTCGTTATTACATTTCATTGTTTTAGGTCGTTTCACAGTATTTCTGCAAACACAAACCCAAATAAAAGCGAAATTATCTCACACTAAAGTAAATGGCGTTCGCTTTTCGTGACAATGAGATTAATACACAGTGAAACGGCATTATAATCGAACGTCAGCTCTTCAAGCAGCGCCAGGGATTCTACCGTAGGTATTCTACTAATCAAAATACAGGATTCGCTGCATCCATGGTAGAATTCACCATTTCACCGATGTTTGAATTGGGTGTATTTTCAACATATGATGACCCAGAGGTGTGGCGAAGAGGGTTTGCAGCCTATAACTTGGGAATGAGACTAAAGTCAATGAAGCGAGGTTTTTTCCGAGAGGGTCGTGGCTGGGAGGGCAGGTGTGACACACGCACTCTCTGATTGGTCGAATTATTTTCGTTATGCATACGCGCCTCTGCTCACTGGACATCAACTGATGAGTGTGTCAAATTAAACTGACGCATAAACTGAAACTGGAGAGATCCAGCGATATGCGTACTCTAATAGCATCAACTCGTACCAGCGTACTTTGATGTCAAAATGCGTACGTTGTACGCAAAATGCGTACATGTTGGCAGGTCTGTATGATGTATAAATGCCTCACCACACACAGACAACAGCTCACGCCAGGTCTCAAACGGCCAAGTGTTAGTGACAACCGAGTGATTCGGGCCTGAGACACTGAAACGACTGCACGTTTTAACGCAGGGAGCCTAGCTAATCAAAGTTTACCTCTACAATGGACAGCGCTGCCCCTGTGGGCCCACAGCACACGCCCACGCCAAACACACACACAAACACACACGGGTGAAAGAAAGCCGGTTACCATGGCAAACTGTAATGAGAGCAGTTCTCAGAAGGCTTACGGTATACGCGTAAAGCTGGGTTACGTCCCACATGACAAAGCAACGCACGGCTGGAGAGTTCCTGTCATACTTCTGAAACCATTAACCCTTACGTGACCGCTGTGACTTCGAGCAGTACACGGCGAACCACAATGCAAATACAAAATGTGCTCTTTTTATTTCACCGATATTAAACAGTTAACAAAAAGGAGAAATGGAGCAGTACAACAGCCATTGTTCAAGAGGCGATAAGGCAGCCCGGACCTGAGACGGATTAACAGAACAAGCAGACGGTCGAACCTGTTTTTACGGAGGGAGGTCAGGGGAACCACCGGTAAAGCAGAACTGAGACATGGGCTGCATTTACAAAACAAGCAAAATTAGCACGCCATTATAGTAGCAAATAGTATTTTTCCTAAAAATTCTCAGACGAATATCAGCAATTAACAAGTGTTGCCAGGCAAAACACACCTCGCCCGACCGCAATTATTTTAGTGCTTTTCATACGGACTCAATTTTACAAGTGTGACCACAACCATTTTCAACTCACAGTCCTTTGAAAATCCATGACCAACAGTGTGGTCACTCAAGGTCAAAGGTCATGGTGTCAAATAAAAGTCCATACAGGAGTTCCTATGTGGTAATAATATAGTAAACATCTGTTTATCTGCAACCGTCTTTGAGTTATATTGGAAAATATATATTGTTTTTATGGATGACCTTGACCCCCTGACATTTTAACCCCGAACCATTACAGACACCATGAAAGCTTCCCCAGCATACGACTGGAAGCAGAATAGAACGCCGCACATTTTGGTTTTAGTTTGAAGTCAATGTGATGAACTTGAAGGAAGTTATTGCAAAAAAAATAATTTTGGCATTTCCAATGACCTTGACCCGATCACCCCAAATTTCATCGGATAATCTACGGACTATTGGGCACCAACAGTGAAAGTTGAAAGCCAATCGGTGCAACCGTGTAGACGCTAGATTGTTAACACAAGGACACGCAAACAAACGGCCAAACAAACAAACTGCACCATTTACAAGATCTTGCCCCACTGACTGTCGCGGGCGGGGTAAAAATTTCTAAGAGGGTGGTGGGAGAGAGATAGAGAGAGAGAGAGAGAGAGAGACTCACTCACAGGCAAATCTCAACAAGAATTTCACAGCAGGATGACACGGTACCACAAAATGCCATCCAGGCTAAGGGAAGATGGACAGAGAGACAGAGATGGAGGGAGAGGCAGAGATGAAAAAAAAAGAGTGGCGTTGTCTGCAACATACCTGTCAAAAACAATAAGGGACAACCAGTGAGGCGCCATCTCTACTATCTCCATCAATTTCCGTATCAGTGTTCGTCAAACAATTGGCGCAGGTCAAAAGCAGAAACGTAAAGCGAGAGCATTTCAATGCCAATGTAACCCAACATGCACATGAGTGGGCCGTGGACAACGATCTGCAGATGGTGGGGAGAGACTGACTGCGTACAAAGAATGACAGACCGATGGGAATGTCCAGGCCATACACAGATTAACAGACCAGCAGAGAGACTGGCCTGGATACGCTACCTTAAACGACCAAAGATATTCTACGAACAACTCATGGATATCGTAAAAACATGAATGCACTGGTCGTACCGGCTTCGAATTCAATTGCGGTAGCATGCAAAATGACGTTAAGCCCTCTATCTGCCAACAGCCGAGTGAGTGAGTGAGCGAGTGACATCGGAGTCTAGTTTCATTGCTTTGAGTGTCCACAAGTTAGTGCCTTATGTGAGCGCTGTCTGTTAAACTGCATGCATTTACCAGGGGCCCTCTTATTTAGGAGAGGAGTGCTGGCATGGTCCAACGTAGTGAACATCAAACTCAATGTACGCAAGATGTCCGCCGCAGAACCTCGGGGCAAAGACACTGCACTGTCAAAAGCAGGTCGACACCCTCTGGCCTGCGGCTGTCTTTCATAGTTCAGGCTCGGCGTTGTACCTCCACCAGACAACTATGTGCTTGGAGTAGTTTGATAAGCAAAGTATTCACAAACAAACAAAGTGGATACATGAACTGTTGAGATTGGTCAGCCCTGTCAAACAACGTTGGGATTGGCTGGAGTATCAACTTTGAGCCATGCCAAAAATCGCCTAACTTCACTGCCCGTTGCCCAAGTTAACAACTTCTTTCAAATCCTAACAGTAATGTTCTAAAATCTACAAGTCAAGAAATTTTTGTTTGTTGTGCATGAGCCGACTTGAGGCTTCATGACTCGGTATTTGCGTCACAGAGACTGGGGAAAAATCAGGGTCCTTCAAAAAAAAAAATCACCCATGGGAGAACCGCCCAGCTCCATTGTCTCAGAATTACTGTGTTCTTTAATATTTTGGAGCCTGTTTTGGCAAAACAAAATTGCAGTTGGTTTTCGCTCAATATCTTTGTTCAGTTTTCATAGGGGATTGAAAAAGGGGGCGTGTCCGCGTTAACCCTCTACGACGGTTTGTAAGCATTTTCAACTGCCACTGTATCAATTTATTCAGGAGATCTTTATTTCATCTCAGACATTTGCTCCACAGTACTTAAAATCACTTTTACCCTTCATGGGTTGCGTAATCAACAACCAAAAAGTGAAATTTGAAGGAAGCATACGAAAAATGAGCCCGTTTGAGGGTGGTACTCAAAATGTATGCATGACATTTAGATTCTCTCTTCAGTTAGATAGGCCTTCATGTGCCTTCAGCCAAAATCAACCTCAAATTCTAACAGTCTTTGAGAAGTATGAGAAAATCCTGAGAAAATGCAGGTGGGAGGTCCAGTGATTTCATGTGGGATGACTCGTTATTCCAGTGAAGCAAGACATTTGTAAATTCAATTCCAGAATCATTCAGCAATTAAATTTTGGGACGTATGAACGCTGGCGTCTATATTTGCACAAAGGGGTAAATGAGTATTGCTGTAGAGCTCCACAGCGAATGCAGGGCCATGCCAATCTCACTCCACCACCAGACCCTCAGTCCAGGTCCTGGGACCCAAAGCATTGAATTCACAGTAGGAAACTGAAGATGCCACAGGACAGAAATACTCACACGATTGCCAATATACCCCTGAAATTGCTGGGAAGGAGGGCAAATAAATGCACATTTTTTATCATGTCAACAGTTCCAACAGGCTGGGCATTAGCCAGAGGGAGAAAATATAATGTCTGAAGTTGCAGGGCACTCACGGCTGTGTCAACTCGAGATGGTGCCCATCCTATATCCAGTATGGCAACTTTCCAAATACTCATCGGTCTATACCTCCCTGCTTCCTTGAGAGGAAAATGTTATTCTGCAATTGGCCCCTATGCCTTTCAACCATAGACCCAAGATTTTGGGCTACTGCAGCAAAAATCTACATTCTGGCAAAAATCTACAAACCTGCCCTGGACTGACTTGATTTTTGGGTGAGCCGCTCTTTTTTAATCCTTAATTTCACAATCCGACTGCCTTGGCTTGGACTAGTAAGAAAAGGCAACAAACAACAATGTTAAAATGTTTTGCAAATACCGTAATGAGGAAAAAATAAATACAGGGATAATTAAAGTATTACCTCACAAATGGCCAATTCTAATAAATGGGTAAGTCAGCACACCATGTGCCGACAACTATAGTCTGATGGATGAGCCACTCCCAAAATGATCCACAAAAAGGAGAGAGAGCAGAGAAATGTATGCACTGCTCAACATTATCCCTGGCTATATAAATCCTGGTGTAAGAACTTAATATTTGTGAAAATGTTGATGGCCGGAATGAGTGTAGCCAGAGTTTCAGCACACTTCGGAGTGCATTGTGCGACTATTTTACATCTGCAATGGCAATATAGGCAGATCAGAAGCATCCGAGAACGATCGCCGCCTGGGGAGCCACGTGTGACCATGTGTGCGCAGAACCGTAGCGTTCGTGTGATGCATCTTAGTTGGTACAGATAATATAGTCTTGACCGAGCCCTGACATCAACATCATTATGGCTGTCTGCAATTACTTGGAGGGATAGACTCAAGTGAACAGTCAGTCTGCAGAGGAACGGTGGCAAGTTTTCCACTCAGATTGGAGCAAACAAAAAGGCAATCATCTTATAAAACTATTCGACAGTGTCCCAATTTTTAAGCAAAATGTAGTTGCACCAAATATTGGTTTCATTAAGTTTTCCACGGTTTACTGCTCTGGACTGCATTTCCCAAAGCATAGTTGCTAACTAAATTAGCAACTTATAAAGTTCGTCCAGTCACTCAGTGGTTCCAACTATGCAAGTTGGCGTCTGTGATTTCAGGAAATGCACCCCTGAATAATACATCTCCAAGTAAGAAACTCTTCTCTCTTTTTTGCAAGAACATTTGCCCTATGAAATTGCTTACTGTACCCAAGACAATTACTCAGTATTACATGTTCCCATGTTACAAAAAAAAAAAGTCCTGAATAAAATATTAATTAAAAAAAGAAAGTGAGCAACAGACTCCAACCACCCAGGGATACAATATGTTGGAGTTTAGCTGCCCCAAACCTACACCCCATACACTGAAAACACAGAATGTCCGAAGAACAAGCATCATCCCGAGGTCTATGAACTTAGTATTACCAACATCCACACTGAACGAACTGCCTGCTAAACCTGATACGTGTGTGGCAGGCTTTATCTGCACAGCCATTGTTATCGGAGTCAATACCGCAAGGAGTCCAAACCAATTCCGCACAGTGCCAGCTATGCAAATTACACTTGCCCTTTACCGACAAATGCATGTACGACCGCTCCCAATAACGCTCATGACAAATGAAGATGAAATCTGGCTCAGCTGACAGACGCAAAACAACTGCTGTCCATCTAATGACCAGTAACTCTTGAGATCAGTTTATGTCCCATGCAAGGACACTGTCACATTAACTCATTCATAGATATAATGCAGCTCCTATAACATTTAGTGAGAGAAATCCGGGCACACCAAATCATTTAAGGGGTCACTCTCTGTGTAATTTAACTGCCGGAGAACTGGGCGACGGGTTTTTCGCTTCTTGCAAGGCCACCACGAAATTCCTCATGATAATCTGCCAAGCAAACGCTGTAAAAACCTGAACAGTGTTGGAGGCGCACCGCACTCCTGTTTAAGCGCAGGATCTGCAGCTCCAATGACGCGCTACGAATAGCGCAATGCTGGGGAACATGGGCTTAATCGAGCACATTCAAACAAGCGATCAATCGCAAAAAGGGGAATGAAAATGCTACGAGCATTAAGCCCACTTTACAACGACTTGATTTATCTCGAATAAACAGCCGTTTCATGTCCGAATGAGTGACGCCAAGTACAGAAATATCAGACTGGATGTAACTTGGCCATTAACCACAAAGCCGCCTCCACTTCGTGTCGGTCAATTCATACACAAGTGTGGATCTACGGAGAACGACTGACGTTACTTAAGAATTTTCTGATTTATTATTATTTTCGTAGGACACCACAAAACACGGATTTTCACACCGTCAGAAGCAGGCTGTTGGGCTACTGGTGCCGAATGCAGAACCGGAAACGGATCACCGGTATTTGAAAGCGAAGGAAAGCCCCACTTTAATTCAGATAAGTGTTGTACTGTCATACCTGGTAGCTTTATAACAACGCGCTTACCTCCTGTGCTTCTAAATCCAGGCTGTACTTAGTGTGCGGCGATCAATCCCATTGCTGTCTCGGTGATTGTTATCATCTTGACTGGCGACGCAGCAGGATTCCTTTTACTTTCTCGATGCAACGTTAGCAGGCAGCTGAACAAAGCAGAGGAAGTTGCTCCTCGCTTTCTCAGTCGCCCTTCTTGCAACCGAAATCACGTGTGTGCTGAAAAAGGCGTCTAGCACATAGCCTAAGTCGGGTGATCTGGGGTAATTCCACCCCCCACTTCACGTTTTTCATCTCAGGCATAAATGTAAAGGCCTCAGAAATAAGTTGTGGGGTTCCTTTTCCTTGGTCATTTCCCATGTTATGAATTTGGTCTGAATATGAGTTAAAATACCAAGGACTTTGCTAGAATTTAATACAACAATGAGAGTATAGAATTTGTATTTAATGGGGAAAAACCACCCCCTCCCTCAAACAAGTCGGTGGCAAAAAAAAGTTTGAGAAAATGAAACTAATTGCCTGAATTAGTGCAAACAGGTTGGACAATGGCTGGATTTTTTAAAGTTAGAACAGGGTCGTGCAATCATTCTTTGCCTTGAGGCTCCAGTTATAACCATAACAGCTCCTCTGAACCTAACAAGTAATGTTGGCAACAGTTGAAAGTATGTCCATTTCAACTAGAAATGAAAAATCTATCCATCCATTCCCTATACCCACTTATTCCTCATTAGGGTCACGGGGTGAGCTGGAGCCTATCCCAGGTGAATTGGGGTGAAAGGCAGGGACCCACCCTGGACAGGTTGCCAATCCATCGCAGGGCGCACACACGATTCGCTCTCACGCACATGCCTATGGGCAATTTAGCGTTTCCACTTCGCCTAATATGCATGTCTTTGGACTGTGGAAAGAAACCGGAGTACACGGAGGAAACCCACGCGAACACAGGGACAGCGTGCAAACTCCACACAGAAAGGCTCCAGGTCAGATTCAAACCCGTGACCGTCTTGCTGTGAGGCGGCAATGCTAGCAGAAAATAAAAATATAATGTAAAATATATGTATTACCTCTATGTCTAGACTAGTGTTGTGGGGCAATTTCACACCCCAGCGGGTGGAATATCCCTGAGCATATGGCATACTGCAGCAGGTATAGCAAGAAAAGGGAATGTCTGTCTTGTTATTTGTGGGGCCAATTACTTCAACTTATTTGTATATGAAATAAAAATAATGACTCAATTAGATGCTCAAGTATCCAATGAAAAATACCCACCACTTTGTAAGTCCAGATGCTACACTTTTCTAGGCAATTTTTCAGGATAATTCATGAGTCAGCCAGGGACCTGTCAACTCTTTCCTGCAGCTGACTAAGACGGCTCAGCCAATCAGAAGAATGCTGACTGAATGTCATGGTAGGTGGAGATTCACCATGAACTAGGACCTCTGGGGTGCACTAGACTGGACAAGAAAGAGTGTGGAATTGCCCCAGGGGTGGAATACCCCAGATCACCCTATCCCTACATGAGCGCTTGCAGGCAGAGGTGGTTATACATTAGCAAGCGGTCCTCCAAGAACATCATTTGAAGTAATTGGGAGGATGCAAAGACATCTCTTTGGGCTGTGTGACGTAGGTTTCTCACAGCTCTTCAGGTCTTTTGCCAGATGCACTTTACAACAATCCAATATTAATTATGATTATTGGTTAATAAGCATAATAAGGAGGAAAGTCTACAGAAAGCATTGTCCGTAGTTTGATTACTTTATCTATCTATTTATTTATTTATCTATTTATTTAGTCTTCCAGCGTGAGTCATTTGCAGACTCTTGGCAAATATATATATATATATATATATATATATATATATATATATATATATATATATATATATATATAGTCGGCAGTTGCAATAGAATACATGAGCACAATAGATTATATTAGCAGATACTACTCAGTGGTTGTACTGAGGTGACCTTTTCAATCCTTTTCAAGCCTATGCTGATTTACTGACACTTTAACAGTGTCATAGTTTTGTGTAAGTTCACGGTAAATTGTGACAAACAAATGAGATTGTTTTTTTATCTGAAACCATGAATTTCGCTTTCATATCGGAGTCTCATGACCGAATACATTGCATCGTTTGGTTTAAACAGGAACTCAGTGTGAAATAGAAGGGAACTAAGAGCGAGTCTTTCTACCCGTAATTATCTCTGAATTCCAAATCACATGACTTCCATATACCGGTCAGCTGACTTTAACGCGCCGTCCTGTTGACGTTTCTGAAAGAGACTGAAATAGACTGTAGAGCAGGAATTATGATCAAATTACTTGAAAAACTGCCGCTAACTGAATGTCCGAAAGTAAGTGCACAGATCTGCGCCGTGAGATGCATGCAGTACATGACTGATCATTGCGAAAGGTGGCGGATATTAACACGGCCATTTCACTGCATCTGAATTCCACACAGCGCGATTAGCAAGCAGGGCGCCGGATAAAAAGTCTTTAACTTTGATTTTAATTTAACAGCCGGTATTTGACTTTAAATTGTTGGAGTGTAGTTCGAGGGCGTGTGAATTTTGATGGTTAACGTTACCTTTATGTCATCGAACAGGTTATGACATAAATAATGACGTAACCCACCCCCTGACGGGAATTTTGATTTTCCAACTGGAGTCTTGTGCACCAATCAAACCAGGTTAAAATGAATAAATCGTAACGACCTATAGATTTGTGCCAGATGTTTACTAACCTGGGGGGTGTAACGTTACCACGAAGCTGGCTACGTGATTAAGCCTGACTTCAGCTAAAACCAGGAACCTCTTCAAATCTGGAACATGGACTAAAATAAAGTGAGCTACTCCGGGTTTTACATAAGCTTAAAGTCAGGCTTAGTCACAAGGCCAGCTTTATAGTACACTCCCCTGGTCGGAAGTTGACTTAAAATGCTCTTTTATTACCATGCAATATGTAAAAGAGGAAACTGATTACAATTTGCGAACTGCTTTATAGTGAACACATTTGATTTTACATTTGATTTTCACAAAGGAAAATTTTACTTTTGATTTTTATCTTCTTAAAAATTGTTGTTTATCAGCACGTTGTGGCTGTTTCTGTGGTCTGTATGAGGGTGTGAAAATAAAAATTCACTTTAGTGTGGGATAATAGAAATCAGTATGGATTATGAGACAATGGCAGTCGCAAATGGTGCAGAGATCATTCAAAAAAGTCCAGAATGATGCTGAAACATGTGGCAAAAATAGTTCAAGTACTTTTATGTAGAGTCATTATTAGGCTGTAAACTTTATGGATCAGAATGCTCCCAGGATTCTGTTCTCAGCTTTGGAGTTGGATATCATACTTCATGGGATTGACATTCAAAAAGTATAGAGAAAAGCAAGATGTCTGAATTCAGATATCAAAAGGTTTTGTCGGGGGGGGCCTTTCAAAAACATTCAGTTGTAAATGGTGTATTTCTAATCATGAGACCTATTTTCTTTGACCCCTAGGCAAAATTTTATGGATAATTTTCCTCATAAGGAGTTTACGTGTCAGGGCTCACACTAATTCAAGAGGGATGCAGGAACAATTGGAATGCTCAAGCGTAGACTTGCACGCGATGCATGACGCTGCCATCTACTGGATTTGCTGCATTGTGTTCTCATTCTAATCATTAATTGTAACCCTTGTCCATGAATGGTAAAGTTGAGCAGATATTGCCAGTCTACTGCAGACTGTTTTACCTTACCTGTTCCTTTAGTGTGGCTTTCCGTTGTGTTATACGCAAGACTTAACTAATGTCGGGTTTGCTGTGTGCCATGGATGTTGTGGCTCATTGCAGTCATGTTTCTGTGGGAACACGTTGCACTACAGAGGCCTATTTACAGGTTCTTATGACTGGAGAACAGGGGGTCGCTCTCAAAGTGTGGTCTGCAGCCTTTGAAGGAAGCAGCCTACTCTTTGAGATGCACCTAAGGTATATAGTAAAGGGCTGTCCATTTTGTTATCCTGCTAGTAGTTCTGTGACAGGTATATATAAAAAACTGGTCTTTGCTTCCAAGAAACAACAACTTTTTTTTTTCAGCAGTGACTCAGTTGGTTTGATAGACAACGATTCAGCATATTCCTGGACTAAACGGATTTGCACTGAATGGAGAATCTCCATTAAACTTTCATCTGATTCTCGGATGAGGTCTAATTTGTGTCTCTGAAACTGGTGTGAAATTTAAGATAACTTTTTTGGCACCAGCTTAAATCACTGGTTACTCTTCGATCCTTGTTACCCTTAAATTACCGGCCCTTCGCCTCACCTGTTTGCCCGTGTTGAACCTTGGTGTAGTGTTCAGGACCAGTGTTAAATTGTGGCGTAGCGCTGGTTCTCTTTCTCAGGCGTGTTCAGGGTGGAGCATGTTCTCTTCGTGATCCTTAGTGTGCCGCGATGACGGCTAGAATGCATTTTGTCACAAGTTTCACTTCATATGGATTAGGCAAATGAACCTTGATATCTTTCGAAGTCTGGTATAATAATTTGCCTGGGAGTGTTCCTCTTTCTGTTTGACACACTTACAACTGCAGTTGTGTATTTCTGCTCTGGGGCATGGTTCTCTTCCTCTGGTGAAACAGGTTTGTATGTTTTTCTGGGAAGGAAGCGCAATGACATGATTGAGTAGTGCAGCAAGAATGATTGAAATGATAATGATTAGTGTCAGTGCAATTCCATTGTGACTGCTGGACCTGCACTAGAGTGGAGATAATCTCTTGGAGAGATAAAACACTGAAACATCCACGATTCACATCCACCAGTAATGTGCAAATGAGTGAATTGATTTGGATAATGTGCAGGGTGTATTAAAAAAGTAGACTCTCCGAAAAGTACCCAACAAATTTACAACTGAACATTTTCATGAAATTTCTTTGCTTGCAAATGTTGGTATGGACATCCTGCTTCGGTCCATACCAAAATTAATTGCATAATTTCATGCATGACTGAACAAGGGCCCGTTTTCCGGGGGGCAATAAAATGTCCTTCCTCCAAAAAAGTAAAAGGTTAAAATTGGATCAAAAATCTTAAACTGCAATGCAAAATGTGAATTTTTGGTTTTTCTACGCCACGATACTCAAATTAACCCTTTGTTTGTTGCTTTCTTTAAATTTCAGCATAAACCTAACCCCAACTGTAACCCGACGCTTTGGTGTACATAGATTTAATGCCTCATGCAAGTCACATGCTAGTTAAACAGAGTCGTTACAACCCCCGGCAAAAATTACGGAAAATCACCGCCCTGAGTGGATGTTTATCCAACTTTTTTACTTCATAGCAAATAAACAAATTCCAGATTTAACACAAAACAGTTTGTTCTATAGCTACTCAGTCTGGCTTAATGAAACACACCTCAAACAAATTAGATTAAATTATTTTAATTACAGGCACATTTTGTTCCAGATCAAGTTGAGAAAAATAGAGATGCATTCAAATAAATCCAGGCAAAATATGCCCTTAAAATGACTCTTGAGTCAGTACATCTCGTCAGTATTTTTCTGTGAGTTCAGCAATCAGTTAGAAACATGTATTTGTTAGTATTTGGGATGGGAAAAAGTCATTAATTTTGGGGAGATTATGTTGTTTGCATTGAGACAATGTTAAATGTGCAAAACAAATGTAAATTCATGCAGCATTGCTACATTTTCCCCCCCGTCTTGCTCAGATGAACCGGATGATGCAGAGCCTTTTTGAGATAATATATTCCTGCTTTCTAATTGGCCGTTGGGAATTACTGGAGGTTCCTCAGGCCTATTCCTCGTTGTCATCTCTCGCAGGCCTCATATTACCATCGATTATACCGAAATAAGCTCTGTTGTAACATGCCAAGACGAACACACCCGGCCTGCTTTATATTATTATTAAAAAACAGTTTAACCGCATAACCCCAGGTTACGTTAAGACTGGAAATTGAGGAAAAACGCAATACGGATTAGAGCCGTTGTGAGCCCGGCAGAAGATGATGACCACTAGAGGGAGCAAGACGGCTTTAGTAATGGCACAGATTTGGCGGCAAATACGTGATAGAAAAAAAATTGAACATGAATATAACAAAGCAACAAATTGATTTTCTTTTTGCATTTTAATTATTTGCCATAAAAAGGGCTGTCTCAAATCTGACTTGGACTCAGAGAAAGCCTGTTTGGAGCCTCTTTCAGCATCAAGCCAAATCAAGAAGTCATATTTTGGTAGTTATCATTCTCCTTTTTTCTGAAAATTTAAATGCACAAATCTTTCATTGTCACACCTACAGCACCTGCTGAAGAAGTGTGAAGCTAAAACCTGTGAGGCCTCACACAGAGGAGAGGCGTGACTATCTGTATTTATCAAATTACTGTAATACTTCTCCCATAGCACAGCTCATTACATTTTTGATATTATCCTCGGTACATATCGCTTTTGCGAATATTTCATTGGCTGAGAGCATGTGAAAAAAATCGCTCCACATTGCATCACGCTGTTATTGTTTAGACAAGCTGAATACCAATTGTAACATTGATTAAAGCAGTATGTCTCAGTGCTGTGGAAAGCTGGCTGAGTGCTACTTACATAACTAATTTCAAGTTGGATAGCTAGCTAGCATCCACGCAGTACGTTTTCATAACCATTATATAACTTTAGTTTGTTAGCTAGTGAGCTGACATTTGCCAGCTACTCGGTTGACTGAATTTACAAACCGTTGCTAATTCAAATGTGAATTTATCACATGACTGCAGTACTTTTTCAATAGCCCAGCTCATGAGATATTTTTGATATTACTCTAGAGTAATATTGCCTTTGTGAAGATTTCACTGCTGACAGCTTGGGATAAGAATTGCGCTGCATTACATCATCCTCTTAGTATATAGCCAAACTGAATACCAAGTGTAATGTTGGTTAAATCCATATGGGGTAGTGCTGCAGTGAGCTAGCTAATTGCTACTTTCAAAACTAAATTGACATTACTTAGCTAGCTAGCTTGCATGCACACTGTACTTTTCCATTACCATTATGTAACATTAGTTTGTTTGCTAGTGAGCCAACGTTTGCTAGCCACTCAGTGAACTGAATTTTGACACCGTTGCTAGTTCAGCCACGAATGTCTGCGACTCAGTGGCTGGCTATGTTAGCAAAGCAGTGGAGTTAGGAGAATGCTAACAACCAATGGGCGCTTGTTTTCTATTAAATTACACAATTCAGTTATGTGTTAAACAGAATCTTATACTCTTGGTCATGTCATATGGAAGTCATGAAACTCATTGTGCAAATTTTGGGTTTGTTGCAAGCTTTACAAATGCAAAATTACTCAGCTCGTCTCATAACTTTCATATGACACGCCCACTCGTGTTCGATCCTGTATTTAACACCCTGCTGGCCAGACAGGGTACTACATGAGTGGCACTTGCTATTTTAAACCCTTCTGGCCACTCCAAACAGCGATCTGCATATTTATTCACAGTGTCATTACGCATTTGGCTGTAGGTGTTACACTATTCCTTCCCAAAAGTTCCATATTAAGTGGCAAAACGTCTCTTGTCATATGGACTCCCCACCACACTTGACAATATGAAGCAAGTGAAGCAGTCAGACCGAGCCTGTCTTTGTCGCAAGCATCATTCCCAAAATTCCCAACAGGAATATATCAAATATATCAAAAAGGCCTGCCTCAGCTTGTCTGCTGTGCTTGTAAACTCATTTTAGAGTTTAAAAAGACTCAGCCATTTTTATTTAATTATACACCACACTGAATGCAACTACTGTTTGCTGAAATCCAACTGCTATGTGCAAGTTTCGGTTATAATGTGTTATTGAACAGCAACTATTACATAAGCCGGCTAGGTGCGAGTTCCCACCATAATGTGGTACTGAATAGCCACATATTGAACGGAACCTCCATGCGCGAGGTCTCTCTTTGCTGCAAATGTTTTCTGCTTAGACCTAGTGAATTACTGTGTAGTTACAGGTAATCTAAGTCTCTCAAGGGAAACAGCGAGGTGCCAGTGTAGAGACGCGAGTGAGTATCACAGCTGTGATGAGGAATGGCTCTCTAGCGGCAGATGTGACTGTTAGGCCAAAGCTGGCATTAGTGTACGGTGAACGGCGTTTAAAATTATGATAAATGTCACTCCTTGGATGCTGTTTTCTGAGGCTGTAGCACGTGACGCACAGCAAGAGAAACTCACACCAATGAATTGGTGCTGTTAAGCTCATAGCCAAAATTATCCTGCATTTAAATTTTTGCTGCTGTGCAGTGCCGCAGTTGGCCTGCATTTAAATTGGTAACACGCAACACAGTTCAGCAGGTTTTGAATTTTTGCCAGTTGACGTTGGCTTGCATTTAATTTGATGCAGATTAGCATGTAGCCTTGGTTAGCCAGCGTTTAATTACGAGCAGTTTAGCACGTAGCTGTAGCTGGCCTTTGTTTAACTCCTTAAACTCACAATTTTTTTCATGGTAGTATCAAAATCAGTGAAAACATTTTTTTACTCACGACGGTCAATGTTTTATTCAATGTTGGTCTGTATCTGCTGATTGCAGTGCTTCACTGGAACTTCATTTCACTTATAATGAGAGAAAATTTCCAACCCACAACGCCATGTTTTTATGGCCCCAGCTTTACGTCAAATGGAAATGTCTAGATATTTTATACACATTTCCCTGTCACTCAGCAGGACATTTTTGGGATTGTTGGAGACCTTGACATTTCAACTACAATATAAAATAGGCCTGAAGTTCCACAGGTTTGAAAACAGCAGCAGCATTCCACAGATGCGTATATGGGTCTGTAGGTTTCATGGGGTTAAATCAATGCAGTCAAACCCACAGCCTTAGTGGTCCTGTGTGTAATTCAGTGTAGTTTAGCATGTAGCCATAGTTTGCCTGTGTGTAATTCAGTGTAGTTTAGCATGTAGCCATAGTTTGCCTGTGTGTAATTCAGTGTAGTTTAGTATGTGGCCATAGTTTGCCTGTGTGTAATTCAGTGTAGTTTAATATGTGGCCATAGTTTGCCTGTGTGTAATTCAGTGTAGTTTAGCATGTGGCCATAGTTTGCCTGTGTGTAATTCAGTGTAGTTTAGTATGTGGCCATAGTTTGCCTGTGTGTAATTCAGTGTAGTTTAGTATGTGGCCATAGTTTGCCTGTGTGTAATTCAGTGCAGTTTAATATGTGGCCATAGTTTGCCTGTGTGTAATTCAGTGTAGTTTAATATGTGGCCATAGTTTGCCTGTGTGTAATTCAGTGTAGTTTAGTATGTGGCCATAGTTTGCCTGTGTGTAATTCAGTGTAGTTTAGCATGTGGCCATAGTTTGCCTGTGTGTAATTCAGTGTAGTTTAGCATGTGGCCATAGTTTGCCTGTGTGTAATTCAGTATTGTTTAGCATGTAGCCATAGTTTGCCTGTGTGTAATTCAGTGTAGTTTAGCATGTGGCCATAGTTTGCCTGTGTGTAATTCAGTATAGTTTAGCATGTGGCCATAGTTTGCCTGTGTGTAATTCTATGTAGTTTAGCATGTGCCATAGTTTTCCTGCGTTTAATTCTGTGTAGTTTAGTATGTGGCCATAGTTTGCCTGTGTGTAATTCAGTGTAGTTTAAGCGTGTGGCCATAGTTTGCCTGTGTGTAATTCAGTTTAGTTAATATGTGGCCATAGTTTGCCTGTGTGTAATTCAGTGTAGTTTAGTATGTGGCCATAGTTTGCCTGTGTGTAATTCAGTGTAGTTTAATATGTGGCCATAGTTTGCCTGTGTGTAATTCAGTGTAGTTTAATATGTGGCCATAGTTTGCCTGTGTGTAATTCAGTGTAGTTTAATATGTGGCCATAGTTTGCCTGTGTGTAATTCAGTGCAGTTTAGTATGTGGCCATAGTTTGCCTGTGTGTAATTCAGTGTAGTTTAGCATGTGGCCATAGTTTGCCTGTGTGTAATTCAGTGTAGTTTAGCATGTGGCCATAGTTTGCCTGTGTGTAATTCAGTGTAGTTTAGCATGTGGCCATAGTTTGCCTGTGTGTAATTCAGTATAGTTTAGTATGTGGCCATAGTTTGCCTGTGTGTAATTCAGTGTAGTTTAATATGTGGCCATAGTTTGCCTGTGTGTAATTCAGTGTAGTTTAGTATGTGGCCATAGTTTGCCTGTGTGTAATTCAGTGTAGTTTAATATGTGGCCATAGTTTGCCTGTGTGTAATTCAGTGCAGTTTAGTATGTGGCCATAGTTTACCTGTGTGTAATTCAGTGTAGTTTAATATGTGGCCATAGTTTGCCTGTGTGTAATTCAGTTTAGTTAATATGTGGCCATAGTTTGCCTGTGTGTAATTCAGTGCAGTTTAGTATGTGGCCATAGTTTGCCTGTGTGTAATTCAGTATAGTTTAGTATGTGGCCATAGTTTGCCTGTGTGTAATTCAGTGTAGTTTAAGCGTGTGGCCATAGTTTGCCTGTGTGTAATTCAGTTTAGTTAATATGTGGCCATAGTTTGCCTGTGTGTAATTCAGTGTAGTTTAGTATGTGGCCATAGTTTGCCTGTGTGTAATTCAGTGTAGTTTAATATGTGGCCATAGTTTGCCTGTGTGTAATTCAGTGTAGTTTAATATGTGGCCATAGTTTGCCTGTGTGTAATTCAGTGTAGTTTAATATGTGGCCATAGTTTGCCTGTGTGTAATTCAGTGCAGTTTAGTATGTGGCCATAGTTTGCCTGTGTGTAATTCAGTGTAGTTTAGCATGTGGCCATAGTTTGCCTGTGTGTAATTCAGTGTAGTTTAGCATGTGGCCATAGTTTGCCTGTGTGTAATTCAGTGTAGTTTAGCATGTGGCCATAGTTTGCCTGTGTGTAATTCAGTATAGTTTAGTATGTGGCCATAGTTTGCCTGTGTGTAATTCAGTGTAGTTTAATATGTGGCCATAGTTTGCCTGTGTGTAATTCAGTGTAGTTTAGTATGTGGCCATAGTTTGCCTGTGTGTAATTCAGTGTAGTTTAATATGTGGCCATAGTTTGCCTGTGTGTAATTCAGTGCAGTTTAGTATGTGGCCATAGTTTACCTGTGTGTAATTCAGTGTAGTTTAATATGTGGCCATAGTTTGCCTGTGTGTAATTCAGTTTAGTTAATATGTGGCCATAGTTTGCCTGTGTGTAATTCAGTGCAGTTTAGTATGTGGCCATAGTTTGCCTGTGTGTAATTCAGTGTAGTTTAGTATGTGGCCATAGTTTGCCTGTGTGTAATTCAGTGCAGTTTAGTATGTGGCCATAGTTTGCCTGTGTGTAATTCAGTGCAGTTTAGTATGTGGCCATAGTTTGCCTGTGTGTAATTCAGTGTAGTTTAGCATGTAGCCATAGTTTGCCTGTGTGTAATTCAGTTTAGTTAATATGTAGCCATAGTTTGCCTGTGTGTAATTCAGTGTAGTTTAGTATGTGGCCATAGTTTGCCTGTGTGTAATTCAGTGTAGGTTAGCATGTAGCCATAGTTTGCCTGTGTGTAATTCAGTTTAGTTAATATGTAGCCATAGTTTGCCTGTGTGTAATTCAGTGCAGTTTAGTATGTGGCCATAGTTTGCCTGTGTGTAATTCAGTGCAGTTTAGTATGTGGCCATAGTTTGCCTGTGTGTAATTCAGTGCAGTTTAATATGTGGCCATAGTTTGCCTGTGTGTAATTCAGTGTAGTTTAATATGTGGCCATAGTTTGCCTGTGTGTAATTCAGTGTAGTTTAGTATGTGGCCATAGTTTGCCTGTGTGTAATTCAGTGTAGTTTAATATGTGGCCATAGTTTGCCTGTGTGTAATTCAGTGCAGTTTAGTATGTGGCCATAGTTTACCTGTGTGTAATTCAGTGTAGTTTAATATGTGGCCATAGTTTGCCTGTGTGTAATTCAGTTTAGTTAATATGTGGCCATAGTTTGCCTGTGTGTAATTCAGTGCAGTTTAGTATGTGGCCATAGTTTGCCTGTGTGTAATTCAGTGTAGTTTAGTATGTGGCCATAGTTTGCCTGTGTGTAATTCAGTGCAGTTTAGTATGTGGCCATAGTTTGCCTGTGTGTAATTCAGTGCAGTTTAGTATGTGGCCATAGTTTGCCTGTGTGTAATTCAGTGTAGTTTAGCATGTAGCCATAGTTTGCCTGTGTGTAATTCAGTTTAGTTAATATGTAGCCATAGTTTGCCTGTGTGTAATTCAGTGTAGTTTAGTATGTGGCCATAGTTTGCCTGTGTGTAATTCAGTGTAGGTTAGCATGTAGCCATAGTTAGCCTGTGTGTAATTCAGTTTAGTTAATATGTAGCCATAGTTTGCCTGTGTGTAATTCAGTGCAGTTTAGTATGTGGCCATAGTTTGCCTGTGTGTAATTCAGTGCAGTTTAGTATGTGGCCATAGTTTGCCTGTGTGTAATTCAGTGTAGGTTAGCATGTAGCCATAGTTTGCCTGTGTGTAATTCAGTTTAGTTAATATGTAGCCATAGTTTGCCTGTGTGTAATTCACTGGAGTTTACTATGGGACCATAGTTTGCCTGTGTGTAATTCAGTGCAGTTTAGTATGTGGCCATAGTTTGCCTGTGTGTAATTCAGTGCAGTTTAGTATGTGGCCATAGTTTGCCTGTGTGTAATTCAGTGTAGTTTAATATGTGGCCATAGTTTGCCTGTGTGTAATTCAGTGTAGTTTAGTATGTGGCCATAGTTTGCCTGTGTGTAATTCAGTGCAGTCTAGCATGTGGCCATAGTTTGCCTGTGTGTAATTCAGTGTAGTTTAATATGTGGCCATAGTTTGCCTGTGTGTAATTCAGTGTAGTTTAGCATGTGGCCATAGTTTGCCTGTGTGTAATTCAGTGTAGTTTAATATGTGGCCATAGTTTGCCTGTGTGTAATTCAGTTTAGTTAATATGTGGCCATAGTTTGCCTGTGTGTAATTCAGTGTAGTTTAGCATGTGGCCATAGTTTGCCTGTGTGTAATTCAGTGTAGTTTAAGCATGTGGCCATAGTTTGCCTGTGTGTAATTCAGTGTAGTTTAGTATGTGGCCATAGTTTGCCTGTGTGTAATTCAGTGTAGTTTAGCATTTGGCCATAGTTTGCCTGTGTGTAATTCAGTGTAGTTTAGCATGTGGCCATAGTTTGCCTGTGTGTAATTCAGTGTAGTTTAAGCGTGTGGCCATAGTTTGCCTGTGTGTAATTCAGTGTAGGTTAGCATGTAGCCATAGTTTGCCTGTGTGTAATTCAGTGTAGTTTAGCATGTGGCCATAGTTTGCCTGTGTGTAATTCAGTGTAGTTTAAGCGTGTGGCCATAGTTTGCCTGTGTGTAATTCAGTGTAGTTTAAGCATGTGGCCATAGTTTGCCTGTGTGTAATTCAGTGTAGTTTAGTATGTGGCCATAGTTTGCCTGTGTGTAATTCAGTGTAGTTTAGCATTTGGCCATAGTTTGCCTGTGTGTAATTCAGTGTAGTTTAGCATGTGGCCATAGTTTGCCTGTGTGTAATTCAGTGTAGTTTAAGCGTGTGGCCATAGTTTGCCTGTGTGTAATTCAGTGTAGGTTAGCATGTAGCCATAGTTTGCCTGTGTGTAATTCAGTTTAGTTAATATGTAGCCATAGTTTGCCTGTGTGTAATTCAGTGTAGTTTAGTATGTGGCCATAGTTTGCCTGTGTGTAATTCAGTGTAGTTTAATATGTGGCCATAGTTTGCCTGTGTGTAATTCAGTGCAGTTTAGTATGTGGCCATAGTTTGCCTGTGTGTAATTCAGTGTAGTTTAATATGTGGCCATAGTTTGCCTGTGTGTAATTCAGTGTAGTTTAGCATGTGGCCATAGTTTGCCTGTGTGTAATTCAGTGTAGTTTAAGCATGTGGCCATAGTTTGCCTGTGTGTAATTCAGTGTAGTTTAGTATGTGGCCATAGTTTGCCTGTGTGTAATTCAGTGTAGTTTAGCATTTGGCCATAGTTTGCCTGTGTGTAATTCAGTGTAGTTTAGCATGTAGCCATAGTTTGCCTGTGTGTAATTCAGTGTAGTTTAGTATGTGGCCATAGTTTGCCTGTGTGTAATTCAGTGTAGTTTAATATGTGGCCATAGTTTGCCTGTGTGTAATTCAGTGCAGTTTAGTATGTGGCCATAGTTTGCTCGCGTTTAGTTCAGTGCGTAGGTTCACACCTGGTGTCTGGGAGCTCATTTATCTGAAAGTATTATGAGGCCCTCCGGGGATTCACCAGGTGCAGAGACAGTGACAGTTTCCCTTACTTACTCCATCTCCCCCTTTTCTTGCTTTCTTGCTCTGCAGTTTCTGCACAGAGTGGTGGATAGTGTTTGTGGGCGGGAGGCTCCGCGGCTGAGGGATTATGGGAAGGTTTGGAGCCTGCCTGAGTGGACGGAGCTGTTGGACGGCCTCTCCCTTTTCTTTCGTGTCGCTGTGGGACGGAAGTGCTCCAAGGAGGAGGTGTTACATCATTTCCTGTCGACACTGTACCACAACTGCTGTTTTTTAATTTTTGAGGGTGTAGGACAGTGTTCCCCAAATCACGGCCTCCCTTGACCTGGGAGTCTGGTGTGAAGAACGTATGGCCAATTGGAGGCACTAATTGTTCACTTTTTTTGCCCGTAGGGAAATAAAACCAGGGCTTGATTTGGATTTGAAGGCCAGATTTGGGGAGCCCTGGTGTAGGATATAATATGTACATGTGTCTGTATCAGTGTTCGGTTGCCTGTGTGTTGGAGGGATGCGTGTGTATATGTGCTAGTGTGTGTGGTTATCATTGTGGATATCTGTGTGTTTAATGCGCGCCTGTGTGCATGCGTGTACAGTTACAGGAGTCACTGGCGGATCTAGGCTCTCCCCATCGCGAGGCTGTTGCGGCATGTCTTAAAGGAAGGGAGGCGGAGATCCGGCACGCCTTGGTGGAGCGGACCAATGCCATATCATCTGCTCAGCTCCAGGACTTTGACTGGCAGATCAAGGTACCAATCCCAGGCAGCCATGTTTTCTCTCTCTTAGCTGTGTGGCATCTCAGTAGCAAAGCTGCCCCAGCATGAAATTGTGATGAAATTGTTTCTCACTTCTGCCAAAAAAATGAGCTGTTCTTCATGTTACCACAAGATGCACAGCAAATGCAACTCGAGTACTTGATTTCTAGACTTCTGAGCTTAACTTGTTTTTATAGGACATGTCAAGGTAGCCTTACCAGAGAGTTAGATGAACAACACACACACACACACACACGTGCACATACACACACCCTGACATGGGCACAGAATTGTGGTCAAGATCAGCTATTGAAGGCTTGTTGTCTTTGAAGCAGCCGCGATCAGTGATATTTGAAGAGGGTTCATTTCGGGGCTTTACAGAAATACAACAATGGTTCGCCACTGAAAGCTGCACTTGTCAGGGTGGGAAAAAAAAAATCTCATTTGAACTTTCCAGAAAGTGGCCTCGGGGAGCAGCCTAATTAAAGCGGATTCTGCTAGCGCTGGAGCTAAACTCCAACTCTGGCTAATTACTGCAGCTCCATGAATCCCCGAGCATCCTCCCGACTTCTTAATGCTCCGCGCTTCATCGAGAAACTGCCTTTCCTCTCACTTATGCGCCACTTGGAGCGGATTAATTTTTTTGTTAAAAATGGGTTTAAAAAGGTGCTGTTTTTAAGGAAGTGATGCTGGGAGGCACCATCACCGAAGCGGCGTGCTGTGTGCTGACTGTAATCGTGGTTTTGTGTCCTGATCACATATCGGAGAGGCGCGAAACTGCGCTTTGGCGACATCATTCGTCCAGAGCACCGCGATTGCTGTGGCCACATGGCGTGGGTGCACTGCGGCTTAATTGCATCTGTCAGGACGTATTGTGATCACTTGGATTACTCAAAAACTATGACTCAAAATTACTCAAAAGGATTTACTCAAAAACAATTACTCAAAATCACTCAAAAGGATAGCTCAAAAATTTTTACTCAAAATTAATCAAAAGTATTACTCAAAAACTATTACTCAAAAATACTCAAAAGGATTACTCAAAACCTATTACTCAAAATCACTCAAAAGGATTACTCAAAAAAGTATTACTCAAAATCATTCAAAAGGATTACTCAAAAACTATTTTCTGGATTACCGCTAAATTTTATGGCTAGTTGGACTGTATGAATGGGAAGAGGTGATTGAATATCCGGACCAATCTGGATACAGATCCGGATTCTGCAGCTGATCATTGGTGCTAGTGGATCAAATCCTGCTGGTGGAGATATGGGCTCTCTGGGTGTCTTCCAGTGTAAACATTCATCTATCACCTCCTTCCCTTCAATGCACCAGGCCCATAACTGAAGCCGAATCGAGCTGATGTTCGAAGGATAGAATACTCTCCCTGTCCCTCGTTAATGTCTCTTCTCTCACGTCTCCTTATTCGCCATCCTAAAAATGGTCAAACTGTTTAGTCCACAGCCGGTGACCTGCTCTCATCAACGCGGGCGCGTGCTGCGCGATTCCTCCGATTCGCTTGATGATTGACCCTCGTTTTTTTGTGCAACACAGTCAGGCCTCCAACAACGCACTGCCTGTGTCGTCAGAGGCACAGTCTGTGCACAGTTTAGCTGATACTGCTTTGTGCACCTGTTCAACTGGCAGTGGCCACTGGGGAGCCATGAGGCTCATCGTTACCAGCTTAACCCCTGTTATCCTGGACGAGGATGAGCAAATTCATGCTGACCTTTAGTCACAGCCGGTAATGGCTCGGCCTGGATTTGAACACTGTGCTACAGAACTCTGGGCTGATCCCCCATCTTCGCCTCCTTCACTTTACCTCTGCGTAGAGCCAACAGCTAGGAAATGAGTCAAGGAAAGGAGGTTAAAAAAGTGAAAATAAGTAATTGGAACAAGCCCGCAGAGTCCTGACTGACTGGTGTGGGCAGATATTTGCAGAAACTCCCGCGGAATTTCTGCCGCGGGATTGGCCAGTCCTGATCCTGCAGCTCCCCTGGGTTTGGTTACGGTTCATTTGCACTTCAGAATCAGAAATTAATTTAGATCTGGAACCCCCAGTGAGGTTGGCCTCTGGTGATCACTGCAGCTAGAAGGCATTAACATGTGAGATCACAAATATGTAAATCAGCTGTTCTTCACTGAGCATGATTGCAATGCTACTGGTTACTCAAAGCAGTGCATAATTTTGGCTGTAAAAAAAAAGCACATGTCTTGGTTTTAGGTGTCCAATTAAGCACTTTGGAAGACACTCTGTCTCTCCGGAATGAGGGCTCCAGCCCCCTCACTTTACCCCTCTGTTAGCCGGCTCGACGCTAGCGTTAGCCGCAATATCGTAACACTCGATTAGATTAGTCTATCTTATTCTAAGTGCATTTGCTAAATAAAGCTTCAGCAGACAGTCCAAAAATAAGCTTTTGTGTTCACCAAAACTGTTCAGAGCCATAAAGAATCTGAGCGGCAGGTAGTGATATTTGTCGCTGTCTCTTATGGGTTAGCTAATTAAGCTCAAGTACTAATACTGTGCTCTAAATCCCTCCTTTGCAGACAGACAAGGTATTCTGGGATACAGTCTCTCCCCTTCGGAGGGGTGGGATGGAGGGATAAATCTATCACAGTCAGGAAGCTACAGAGGTCATTTTCAATTTCATTTTAGGGGTTGCAGGCAAACTCTCCACTTACGAAAATACAGGTGCACATACTGAATGATCTGATCATGAGCGCACACATACACACACACACACATACACACACACACACACACACACAAGAATGCCGTGCTCTTGAGCACACACCATGAAGTCTCAGCTCATGAACACACATTCACATGCTCACTCTCCCTCTTTCTCCCCTTCCCCCCTCTCTCTATCTCTCTCTCCCTCCCTCCCTCCCTCCCTCTCTCTCCCTCTCTCTCTTTCTCTCTCATGCAGTTGGCCCTCTCCAGTGATAAGCTGTCCAGCCTCCAGATGCCGCTACTGAGTCTGACTCTGGATGTGAAGCAGGGCGGCGTAATGAAGCCTGTGAGTCTGGAGCTGAGCCGCGAGGAGCTCAATGCGCTCATCAACAACCTCGAGGCAGCCAATAAGGTACTGCGCTCACTCATCAACAATTTATAGCCAGCCAATGAGGTACTGCGCACTCATCAACAACCTCGAGGCAGCCAATAAGGTACTGCGCTCACTCATCAACAATTTATAGCCAGCCAATGAGGTACTGCGTACTCATCAACAACCTCGAGGCAGCCAATGAGGTACTGTGCTCACTCATGAACAATTTATAGCCAGCCAATGAGGTACTGTGCACTCATCAACAACCTCGAGGCAGCCAATGAGGTACTGTGCTCACTCATGAACAATTTATAGCCAGCCAATGAGGTACTGCGCACTCCTCAACAACCTTGAGGCAGCCGGTAAAAAGGATCATGAACAGAATGAAATTTAATAATATAATTTTACATTTATTAGGAATAACTTGACTTCAGAATTGGCTAAGCTATACTATGATGCAATGATTATGCCACACGTCCTATTGCATAACTAGCTGAGCAACAGACTGTAAAACAACTTTAAAGCCGATTGAAACAGTCTATAAACTGTTTGATTGATTATACTTGATTGAAAACCTAAAATGTACCATCACTGTCTGATAACTTGAGAAACTAAATTGTGACAACACAATAAAATATGCTGACGCTGTATTGATCTATAAACTTCATCATGGTCAAGCTCCACCCCCATTACTTGAATTTGAAAAAACATTCAAGTAGATCAACCAGAGCAAACTCTAGAGGCGATTGTGTTGTACCAGTCAGGGAAAGTGCTTCTGGTCAAACTGCGTTTTCCTTCTGTGCATCACGGACCTGGAACCAAATACCCAGCACTACACGTGAACTCCCAACTGCTACCTCTTTTACAAAACTTCTTAAGCATGGTTATTGGAAAATCAGACCTGTGATCATAATCCTGACTGAAATTGTATGTCTGTCTTGTGGGCTAACTGGTTGGGGTACCATTTGTATTTGCATAACTGCATGCTAATTCTGTGCAATAATGTGTGTATAATGCATTTATGTATGTTAACTGCGCACTCATCAGCAACACAGAAGCAGCCAATAATGTACTGCGCTCACTCACTCACAACTGAGTGGCAGCCAATAGGGTACTATTTTAGGCTCGTACTCAAGCTTTATGAGGTACAGGGGCTGTTATGGCCCCAATTTGTTATGGCATATCGGACAGCAAGGGATGACCGACAGAATTTTTATACTTTGACAGATTTAATCAAACAAAGACTGACCAAGATTGTAATAATAAAAAAAGATATTTACAGTCCCTTGGTAATTGAAATGGGGCTGCTTTGTGTGATGTCCTGGGACAGGGAAATGCTCCAACACAGGCAAAAATCCACAAAAAGCTTCACAGGTCTTGAAAAGAGTGACAAGTCTGGTCAAATGTATCCTTCTCCTTGCAATTTCTCCTACTACTTTACTCTCTCAATGTTTCTCCTTATATACTCTTTTGCAGCCCCCTCCCACCTTTAGACTTTTTTTTTAATTCTCTGGGACTTTCCCCTCTCAAACTTGCTCAGGACATGCCCAAAACCTAGCGCCAAACTGGGCTTAACAAAATAAAAGTTAATACTGCCATCTAGTGGCTTTTTTTTTCCCCCACATTACAGTGCTCTCTGACCCATTCAGCCCTTAACCCTAACCGAATTTGGGAATGCGATCTGGTTTGTGGTGTGAGATGGAGCGAGACTGGGATGATGTATGGAGAGCATTATCTTGACAAAATATCAATGCCTGGCGTGGATCACTTTGAGTGGGAAATGTGAGGCCTCTGTTGGGACTGGGAGCCTCCATTTCTCACAGGTAGAGCGGCGCACTGAAGTCCTGTGTGAATGAAGCTTCACCAGGGCCTGACTGGGACAGTGAGTGGACTGTGCTTCTCATTGTTAGGGGCTGGCTGTCTCTGACAGCAGCTGTACAGGAACGCTACACACACACTCATACACATCCTTGTACTTCTGTCCTTGTGAGGACATTGCTTTGACTTCCATTCATTCTTCATGTGTCTGTACTGTCTTTCCCTAATCTTGACAATAAGCCACGCCTGTCTAACCCAAACCCTTACCCTAACCTTAATCCATCCTTAATTCTAATCTGAATCCAAACCCTTACCCTAACCTTAATCCATCCTTAATTCTAATCTGAATCCAAACCCTTACCCTAACCTTAATCCATCCTTAATTCTAACCTGAATCCAAACCCTTACCCTAACCTTAATCCATCCTTAATTCTAATCTGAATCCAAACCCTTACACTAACCTTAACCCATCCTTAATTCTAATCTGAATCCAAACCGTTACCCTAACCTTAATCCATCCTTAATTCTAATCTGAATCCAAACCCTTACACTAACCTTAACCCATCCTTAATTCTAATCTGAATCCAAACCCTTACCCTAACCTTAACCCATCCTTAATTCTAACCTGAATCCAAACCCTTACCCTAACCTTAATCCATCCTTAATTCTAACCTGAATCCAAACCCTTACCCTAACCTTAACCCATCCTTAATTCTAATCTGAATCCAAACCGTTACCCTAACCTTACTCCATCCTTAATTCTAATCTGAATCCAAACCCTTACCCTAACCTTAACCCATCCTTAATTCTAACCTGAATCCAAACCCTTACCCTAACCTTAATACATCCTTAATTCTAACCTGAATCCAAACCCTTACCCTATCCTTAACCCATCCTTAATTCTAATCTGAATCCAAACCCTTACCCTAACCTTAATCCATCCTTAATTCTAACCTGAATCCAAACCCTTACCCTAACCTTAATCCATCCTTAATTCTAATCTGAATCCAAACCCTGACCCTAACCTTAATCCATCCTTAATTCTAATCTGAATCCAAACCCTTACCCTAACCTTAATCCATCCTTAATTCTAACCTGAATCCAAACCCTTACCCTAACTTTAACCCATCCTTAATTCTAATCTGAATCCAAACCCTTACCCTAACCTTAATCCATCCTTAATTCTAATCTGAACCCAAACCCTTACCCTAACCTTAACCCATCCTTAATTCTAATCTGAACCCAAACCCTTACCCTAACCTTAACCCATCCTTAATTCTAATCTGAATCCAAACCCTTACCCTAACCTTAACCCATCCTTAATTCTAATCTGAATCCAAACCCTTTCCCTAACCTTAACCTATCCTTAATTCTAACCTGAATCCAAACCCTTACCCTAACCTTAACCCATCCTTAATTCTAACCTTAACCAAACCCTTACCCTGACCTTAACCCAGCCTTAATTCTAACCTTAACCAAACCCTTACCCTGACCTTAACCCAGCCTTAATTCTGCCCTGAACCCAAGCCCTTACCCTAACCTAAACGTTCTGTAATTCTAATCCTGATACACCTCTCCTGCAACTCCTGGAAATCTGTCTCACTAAGAATGATTTTGAATTCAACAAGTAGTTCTTCCTACAGATCAGTGGCACGGCTATGGGCAAAAAATTTGCACCAGCATATGCCAACATTTACATGGCAACTTCGGACGAGACTGTTTATGAAAAATGCCCCAAACTACCCACCAATTACTTTATATACTTAGATGACATATGGGGAACATGGACACATAGCCTGGAAGACTTCAAAAACTTCATTCATATCCTCAACACTCACCACAGAACAATCACAGTCAAATACTCCACACATAAAGAACGCACAGACTTCTTGGACACCACCACATATACTCAGCAACAAAAGTTTCTGTGACACCATTTATGTGTATGTTATAAATGACACGCAAAGATCTCAATGCAATCAATATGTTTATTTAACAGGAGAAACACTGACTTTTCAGTGCCAACGTCACTCAAAACGAAAAATGTCATTTTCATGCGTCATGAAGCACTTGTCTGACGTCTAACCAATTGTGACCTTCACACTTCAATACCGGGTGTGACTTCCTCGTGCCATGATGCAAGCAACGCATCTCCGGCGCATGGACCGAATCAGATGTGCCAGAAATTGCTGTGGGATGTCATTCCAAATCTGACGTAGACGTTGTCGCAATTCCTGGAGTGTAGCTGGCGGGTTATCCAACCGCCGCAAACGTCGATCCATCTCATCCCAAAGATGCTTGATTGGGGACATGTCTGGGGATCTGGCTGGCCATGGCAGGACATTGACTTGTTGTTGCATCAGATACTGCTGTACAATCCTTGCAACGTGTGGTCTGGCGTTATCATGTTGCAGCGTTATTCCGGGACCATGTTGCATCAAAAACGGTACCACTAATGGCCGTAGCACTTCATCGCGATATCTTTGACCTGTCAGATTTCCATCAATAACAAGCAAATCTGTTCTGTTTCTAGCCGTGATCCCTCCCCAAATCATGACACTACCACCTCCAAAACGATCAAATTCCTGAACACAGTTGTTGGCATAACGTTCTCCACGTCGACGGTATACACGTAAACGACCATCACATCGGTTAAGCATGAATCTTGATTCATCAGTAAAGAGTACAAGATCCCACTGACGTTGGATCCACCGTCGATGTTGTTGTGCCCACTGTAGACGCAGTCGTCGGTGTTGTACTGTGAGTATTGGACGTCTTGCTGGCCGACGTGGGACAATGCCAAAATGACGGAGACGGCGACGGATTGTCTGTGCAGACAGTCGCCTCAAACCAGGTATCGTTCTTGCAGTTATGGTTGCAGGTTGGAATCGATTTCGGAGATGGGTTGTTCGAATCCAGTTGTCCTGTCTGGGAGTGGTTACTCGTGGACGGCCGCTGCGAGGACGGTCTCTGACAAGTCTTGTCTGCTGATGACGCTGCCATAAGTTCCAAATGGTGTTTCGGTGGACATTCAGGCGATGAGCAACTTCCCTCTGCGAGGTTCCGGATTCAATCATCCCATTGGCCCTCCACCGATCATTTTCAGACAGTCTTGGCATTTAGAGGGTAGAGTTCCTGATCCGAAATGGCTGTGTTTTCGATAAGTGATGCTCCCGTCGTTCATCAGGCACAATGTGAACATTCCAAAAATTCTCCTCTTTTATTGCCATCCACAAGCATGATTTACGCACATTTTCACGTGCAAAGTCATTTTCTCGCATTTTCATGATTTCCATTTCAATGTTGTGTTTACGTGTACTGTTTCAGTCTGATATCACCATGTATGACAATTTCATAATTGCGTTATGAAAAATAATTAACAATATTGGTGTCACAGAAACTTTTGTTGCTGAGTAAAGGACCCTCATTTACCCAGACACACACATCAGACACAAAGTTCTTCTTTAAGGACACAGACACACGCACCTTTACACAAAAACAGTCTCCATCCAGAACACACTTTTAAAGGCCTGATGAAATCACAATTGCTCATGCACCACAGGATTTCTACACAGGCAACAGATTTTGAGGAGGCGACCCAGAGCCTCTTCAAAGCATTAAAACCCAGGGGATACACTCGATCCTTCCTCAGACAGAACCGGAGGAACTTTCTGACCACAAGATCTGAGGAATATAATCCCACTTATCACAACCTACTCAGCATTTAGCCAAGCTGTGAACACTGAAATTAAGCAAAATCTAAACAGAACCCTGCAGAACACCGACATTCTCCAGAACTCCTGAGTCATCTCAGGATGTCAGAGAGGCAAAAACCTCAAGGACCGTCTGGTAAACAGCAAATTACCATAAATTAACACAGTGCCTCTGCACAGGGCCCAGTATTTTACAAACAAGCCACAACAATCAGGAACAGCACAACAAACACAACATACTTAAACAAACACTCACACTCGATACAAAAAACTGCATACATGTCATTCAGTGTAACCACTGCGACATAAAATATGTAGAAGATCAGCTCAACACATGTATAACATTAGAAATCCTAGAGAGACAGACACACACAGAGCTCCTCACTTCCTTCACCATGGACTTGAGGCACTAGAAATATCCAGAAATATCCCAGCTTCAGACAAACAACAACTGGACACCGGAGGACAGACGTAGGACAGAAAAACATTGGATCACAAAACTGAACACTTCGTTCCCAAAAGGACTCATCCAACACACATAAAACTCAGCTACAAGAGGGACCAAATTCTCCCATATAAAGGCTCCAGTACACTGAATGGCCCGTGCAAACTTTTCTTTCCCAAGAGGCTCTCACAAGGGGAAACTTGGGAAAGGAAGATTGTTTTCCTAAACTTGACCTATCCTTAATTCTAACCTTAACCCAAACCCTTAACCCAGGGCCATTCAACGTTGTCCAGAAAGAGCCTCTGTGGGTGCAGCTTTCATTCCAGCCAAGCTGCCACACACCTGATTCTGCTGATCAACCTCAAGAGTCTTTGCTAATGAGCTTGATTAGTAGTATCAGGTGTGTAACTGCTTGGTTGGAATGAAAGCAGCACCCACACCGGCCCTATCTGGACAAGGTTGAATAGCCCTGCCTCAACCTATCCTTAATTCTAACCTTAACCTATCTTTAATTCTAACCTTACCCCTAACCTTGACTGATGAGTCACAATTTGCATTTGTAGTGGTGAGAACAGGCAAAAATGTCCTAACTTCCCGGTAATGTCCCTGCTATTGAGTTAAAGAATGTTTTCTGGCTCTCACTGTGTTGCAATTTCTAGAACACACGCGCACACACACACACACAGACGCACACACACGTACACGCATATCAGTCACTCGCGCGCACAAGCTCTCTCAACTGGGGCCAAGAGGCTTGCTCACTGATACTAATTTTAAATGGCACCTTAACTTGACTATGATGGATGCAGTGTCAGAGCTGCCGTGTGGACAGAGCTCCACCAGAGGGCACCAAAATAGCCAGAATTGCAGCAGTCATACTGCAGCAGCGGTAAGCGTCTCCCTTGTCCCTGAGTGCCCGTCGGGTTATTTTTGATGGAGGCTCATGGGTATCGGCTGATTACACTGTCGCCTGCAGACAAAGCCCGGATTATTTTAATGAAAGTCGGGCGTCTACATATAAGATGAGGTTCACCCAAACCATCTTGTTCACTGAAAGGCCCTCTTTTGTCCCCCAGTAACTGTCTCTCTCTCTCTCTCTCGTTCTCGTTCTCGCTTTAGGTCGTTCTCCAGCTGAAATGAGAAGTAGCTGGTGGTGATTGACAGCATGAGCTACAGCGCAAACAATGTCTCAGCCTTTCAGCATTTCCCGTAAAGAGGGAAGAGATGAAGATGGAGAGAGTATATGGGTGTGTGTTGGAGAGAGAAGCATTTCAGTGTTTCAGGGAGAGAAAGCGATGATGTATGTGTGGGAGCGTGTGCTGGTTAAGTGTGTGTGTGTGAGAGAGAGAGAGAGAGAATGAGAGCGAGGGGCAGGGTGGGGGAGAATCCGCAGACAGAAGAGAAGTAGGTATCTAGAATGATGTAATTGTGGGGGCCTGGAATTGGGCACTGTCACCTGACTGTGTCGGCCAATCAGGCTCCAGCACCTCAACAGTGCCAAGAAGAAAATCATGTCACTTTCTCCACACATTCCTGAAATGATGTTTATGTACTGCAGTCACTTTTCACTAATGTTTGTGTACCTGTAAATAATGTACGTCTATGACCAATAAAAACTTGAGAAAAATCCTCGTTTCTTGGTTGGAATCCATCAATATCTGCTTGAAAGTGAATAAATAGTCAATTGTATACAATTGCGACTACTAATAATAAATAAAATGGTAGTACACAGACAGTATATGTTTAGAAATAATATTAAATCATATTGCGCAGAATTACATCTCAGGTTTCAAATATTTAAACCCGTGAATTGTACAATTGCAAAATTTATATGTAAGACTTGCTACAAAATGTTTCCATATGGCTTCCAAAAATTGATAAAATTGAGAGAAAAAGATCATTTTGCGTTTGATTTTAACTTCTGGTTATGCAGCAATGCCATTCCTTGTTTGAAGAGCTTGGCCAGAACTGAAACTATGTTCCTATCTTCCTGGAACACCACAAAACCGTCCTTCCCATTTTCATGTCATTTTACCCTGGTTTAATCTTGCGGGCATGGAGTTCGTCCCAAAGGTCAAGGAGCAAAGATAAATGTACCCTCTCTGATTGGTCAGCCTGGCACAGACTGAGTCAGTTTACTGACACAGTTTAAGGTTTGTATGATAGATCTCTTCGATATATTCAGCGTAGAGCAGGACTTAAAAAAATTACTCGGTGCCGAGTAGAGTAGAGCCGGTACCATGTAGTGGAAAAGCGTCATTAATCTGCCTGTGACTGACCCTAATTACAGAGAAATAATGAATACAGAGCTCTTATTAGTTAAAAAGCTCAACCACTAATGGAACAGAAGTCCTGCTGACTGCAGTGATCGCTCGGATTTGCTCCATCAGAAGTTATTGACTCTATTTGACCTCATGCCACACAACTTTAGTGTGACTGAAGATGGCTTCACCCACGATTGGAGGCAGCAGTTGGATGTAGAGTAAATATTGTACCAACAGCAGAGCTTGTATATTTGTGGATTTGTTGTAATTGTCCCATTAGCCTCTCGTGGTACTGGCACAAATAGGATTTTTTGTTGTTTATTTATCTGTTATTCTGCTTCAAGCCCAATATTAGATTCTGCTTACTCGTATATATCATTGTTACTTCAGCTTCATAGAACGTGCGGTTGTTGGGATTGATATACATCGCTCAGGCTCCAGACATTGGACGTTTTCTCAATAATGAGAATCATTCCAGCCTCATATTTCTTCTAAATCTTTTCTTCCTTCACGCCTAACCCAGAGATCAAGGCCCACTGTTATCGAGGAGGTTCCAATCAGAGACTGTATAAAAGGATGGACGCAACACTCTGGTCTGAAAAAAGAAGCCCATGAGGAAGTACCGTAAAATGGCATTCTATTTAATGGCCAGCAGATGGCGACGTTGGTGGTTACGGAAAGAAGTTCAATGCTGTAGAAGTCTATGAAAAAATTACCCTACTTTACCACCTGATTTTTCATTTAAATAATAATTTTTCACATTGTCTTATAGTAGCTATTGCAAGTTTCAAGTCTCCTTCGATATATCATGATGTTCATTTTTGGGAATTATAGTCCCAAGTAGACTAGAATAAGGGATAAAGCCAGAATATGCTTTAGAGGCGTGGCTATCCTCTGGTCCTCGTCCGATACGGTCAGATCAATGGGTCAGATCCACCTCTCACGTCCCTCCCCGGATCTTGATTCTCAATCTCGTCCAATAGAAATCACATCCGGTTACAAAATGACAACATGGCGCAATTCAAATTGCCAAAATCAAGGCTTCCTTTATGGTACAGTCGTATGAAAAAGTTTGGGCACCCCTGATCATTTTTAAGATTTTCCTTTGTAAATCATTGGTTGTTCAGATCAGCAATTTCAGTTAAATATATCATATAGCAGACACACACAGTGATATTTGAGAAGTGAAATGAAGTTCATAGGATTTGCAGAAAGTGTGCAATAATCACTTAAACAAAAGTAGGCATGTGCAAAAATTTGGGAACCCCGACAGAAAAATTACAAAACCCAAAACCAGTGAAGTTTGCACGTTATGTAAATCATAGATAAAAACAGAATACAATGATTTGCAAATCCTTTTCAACTTATATTCAATTGAATACACTGCAAAGACAAGATGTTTAATGTTCAAACTGAGAAACTTTTTTTTTTTTTTTTTGCAAATAATCATTAACTTAGAATTTAAAGGCAGCAACACATTGCAAAAAAGTTGGCACAGGGGCCTTTTTACCACTGTGTTACATCCCCTTTCCTTTTAACGACACTCAGTAAACGTTTGGGAACTGAGGAGACCAATTTTTGAAGCTTTTCAGGTGGAACTCTTTCCCATTCTTGCTTGATGTACAGCTTAAGTTGTTCAACAGTCCGGGGTCTCCGTTGTCGTATTTTACCCTTCATAATGCGCCAAACATTTTCAATGGGAGACAGGTCTGGACTACAGGCAGGCCAGTCTAGTACCCGCACTCTTTTACTACGGAGCCATGCTGTTGTAACACATGCAGGATGTGGCTTGGCATTGTCTTGCTGAAATAAGCAGGGGTGTCCATGAAAAAGACGTTGCATGGATGGCAACATATGTTGCTCCAAAACCTGTATGTGCCTTTCAGCATTAATGGTGCCTTCACATATGTGCAAGTTGCCCATGCCTTGGGCACTAATACACCCCCATACCATCACAGATGCTGGATTTTGAACTTTGCGCCTATAACAGTCTGGATGGTTCTTTTCCTCTTTGGTCCAGAGGACACTACGTCCTCAGTTTCCAAAAACAATTTGAAATGTGGACTCGTCAGACCATAGAACACTTTTCCACTTTTCCACTTTGCATCAGTCCATCTTAGATGAGCTTGGGCCCAGCAAATCCGGCGGCGTTTCTGGGTGCTGTTGATAAATTGCTTTCACTTTGCATTGTAGAGTTTTAACTAGCACTTGCAGATGTAGCGACGAACTGTAGTTACTGACAGTGGTTTTATGAAGTGTTCCTGAGCCCATGTGGTGCTGTCCTTTACACACTGATGTCGGTTTTTGATGCAGTACCGCCTGAGGGATCGAAGGTCACGGGCATTCAATGTTGGTTTTCGGCCTTGTCGCTTACGTGCAATGATTTCTCCAGATTCTCTGAACCTTTTGACGATATTACGATAATGAAATCCCTAAATTTCTTGAAGTAGCTCGTTGAGGAATGTTGTTTTTAAACTGTTCGACAATCAGCTCACGCATTTGTTCACTAAGTGGTGACCCTCGCTCCATCCTTGTTTGTGAATGACTGAGCATTTCTGGGAAGCTGCTTTTACACCCAATCATGGCACCCACCTGTTCCCAATTAGCCCGTTCACCTGTGAGATGTTCCAAATAAGTGTTTGATGAGCATTCCTCAACTCTCTCAGTCTTTTTTGCCACTTGTGCCAGCTTTTTTGAAACATGTTGCAGGCATCAAATTCCAAATGAGCTAATATTTGCAAAAACTTACAAAGTTTACCTGTTCGAACATTAAGTAACTTGTCTTTGCAGTGTATTCAATTGAATATAGGTTGAGAAGGATTTGCAAATCATTGTATTCTGTTTTTATTTACGATTTACACAACGTGCCAACTTCACTGGTTTTGGGTTTTGTACATCAATATTTAGTAGATCCTCCATTTGAAGAAATACAGCCTCTAAACGCTTCCTATAGCTTCCAATGAGGGTCTGGATTCTGGTTGAAGGTATTTTTGACCATTCTTGTTTACAGAACATCTCCAGTTCAGTCAGGTTTGATGGTTTCTGAGCATGGACAGCCCGCTTTAAATCACACCACAGATTTTCAATAATATTCAGGTCTGGGGACTGAGATGGCCATTCCAGAACGTTGTACTTGTTCTTCTGCATGAAAGCCTTTGTAGAATTTGAGCAGTGTTTAGGGTTGTTGTCTTGTTGAAGTATCCAGCCCCGGCGCAACTTCAACTTTGTCACTGATTCTTGAACATTGTTCGCAAGAATCTGCTGATACTGACTGGAATCCATGCGACCTTCAACTTTAACAAGATAACAACTTTACCTGCACTGGCCACTCAGCCCCACAGCATGATGGAACCACCACCAAATTTTACTGTGGGTAGCAAGTGTTTGTCTTGGAATTCTGTGTTCTTCTTCCGCCATGCATACAGCCCATTGTTATGTCCAAATAACTCAATTTCAGTTTCATCAGTCCACAGCACCTTTTCCAAAATGAAGCTGGCTTGTCCAAATGTGCTTCAGTATACCTCAAGCGACTCTGTTTGTGGCATGTGCGCAGAAAAGGCTTCTGCCGCATTACTCTCCCATACAGCATCTCCTTGTGCAAAGTGCACTGAATAGTTGAACGATGCACAGTGACACCATCTGCAGCAAGATCATGTTGTAGGTCTTTGGAGCTGGTCTGTGGGTTGAGTCTTTGGAGCTGCTCTGTGGGTTGAGTCTTTGGAGCTGCTCTGTGGGGTGAGTCTTTGGAGCTGGTCTGTGGGTTGAGTCTTTGGAGCTGGTCTGTGGGTTGAGTCTTTGGAGCTGCTCTGTGGGTTGAGTCTTTGGAGCTGGTCTGTGGGTTGAGTCTTTGGAGCTGCTCTGTGGGTTGAGTCTTTGGAGCTGCTCTGTGGGTTGAGTCTTTGGAGCTGCTCTGTGGGGTGAGTCTTTGGAGCTGCTCTGTGGGTTGAGTCTTTGGAGCTGGTCTGTGGGTTGAGTCTTTGGAGCTGGTCTCTGGGTTGAGTCTTTGGAGCTGCTCTGTGGGTTGAGTCTTTGGAGCTGCTCTGTGGGTTGAGTCTTTGGAGCTGCTCTGTGGGTTGAGTCTTTGGAGCTGGTCTGTGGGTTGAGTCTTTGGAGCTGGTCTGTGGGTTGAGTCTTTGGAGCTGGTCTGTAGGTTGAGTCTTTGGAGCTGGTCTGTGGGTTGAGTCTTTGGAGCTGCTCTGTGGGTTGAGTCTTTGGAGCTGGTCTGTGGGTTGAGTCTTTGGAGCTGGTCTGTGGGTTGAGTCTTTGGAGCTGGTCTGTGGGTTGAGTCTTTGGAGCTGCTCTGTGGGGTGAGTCTTTGGAGCTGGTCTGTGGGTTGAGTCTTTGGAGCTGGTCTGTGGGTTGAGTCTTTGGAGCTGGTCAGTGGGTTGAGTCTTTGGAGCTGCTCTGTGGGTTGAGTCTTTGGAGCTGGTCTGTAGGTTGAGTCTTTGGAGCTGCTCTGTGGGTTGAGTCTTTGGAGCTGGTCTGTGGGTTGAGTCTTTGGAGCTGGTCTGTGGGTTGAGTCTTTGGAGCTGGTCTGTGGGTTGAGTCTTTGGAGCTGGTCTGTGGGTTGAGTCTTTGGAGCTGCTCTGTGGGGTGAGTCTTTGGAGCTGGTCTGTGGGTTGAGTTTGACTGTTCTCACCATCCTTCGCCTCTGCTTATCTGAGATTTTTCTTGGCCTGCCACTCCGGGCCCTAACTAGAACTGCGCCTGTGGTCTTCCATTTCCTCACTATGTTCCTCACAGTGGGACTGACAGCTGAAATCTCTCAGCTAGCTTTTTGTATCCTTTCCCTAAACCATGATGTTGAACAATCTTTGTTTTCAGGTCATTTGACAGTTGTTTTGAGGCTCCCATGTTTCCACTCCCCAGAGAAGATGCAAAGAGGAGAACAACTTGCCACTGGCCACCTTAAATACCCTTACTCATGATTGGCTTTACCTGTGTATGTAGGTCAAGGGTCAATGATCTTACCAAACAAATTTTGTGTACCAATAATTAGTGCTAAAGGTAGCCAAATCAATAACACAACAAGGGTGCCCAAATTTATGCACCTGCCTACTTTTGTTTAAGTAATTATTGCAGAACAGAACAACCAATTATTTATAAAGGAAAATCTTAAAAATGATCAGGGGTGCCCAAACTTTTTCTTACAACTGTATGCTGAAACCAATGTCACGGTTGCTTCATCCATTTTTTGTATATAGTCGATGTTTCCATTCTGCTAAGGGAGAGCGTAAAAACTAATAGTGGCTATCCTAAGGTAACTTCAGTCAAGCATCTTTAATGAAAGCCTGTTGCAAGAATTTGTGATGTACTGCGCAAACAACCTGTCTACCTATATGCATCTCCCCTTGTTTCCATCTGTTGTCCTCAAAGGGTGGAACCAAAAAGCAAGAATGATTGGAAGACCAAGAAATATAAACAGCAGGATTGTACCTGTTTTTGGGGTTTAATGAGTGCAGGGCTCCAGGGGCGAGTTTCTCAACGGTTCCAACAATGTCAGTTAGCGTCCGCACTTTTGGGAAACATACGCCTGTGCAATTAGAGCGAAACAGATTTCACAGTTGTAGCTCAGAATGTAAGTGAGGACCTAGCGTCTTCAACGGATGTATTAGCACCCCCAGCCTTGAGTCTTTGGGCTTAAAAACTTGCCATTTTTATTAGGGTAAAATCAAATAGACGGAACTCCATGCCAGAGAGCAAGAACGGCGCGCCCACACTCACCTAAAAATGTTTTTAAATGATAAGCAATGCAATTATCCGATTTTTGTCATTTCCCAGGAAAATATCTTTCACATTTAATTACAGCCTGACAGCTTTGCACATATTTGGCATTCATTTTGCTGAGCTATCAATGTCAATGGATCTTTGCATTGCAATAGCTCCCATTGGTATGTCTTTCAAGGATGACACTTTACAGTCGTGATGATCACACAACAGCTCGATGGGGTTTAGATCAGGCGACAGAGCTGTCTGCTCTATACTTTGTGATTTCCTTTAAAGAAAGTCCCTGCAGAGTTTAGATAACGATTTAAGCCGTTGCCTTGCTGTAACACATTTTGTTTTGTTTTTTTTTTCTTCCATTTAATCTTTGCAAGAATCACACAAGATTCCATAAATTTGAGTGTGTTTGTAATCAAAGTCAAAGATGCTGTATTCTGAATGCCATCACATCATGACAAAAAGAAAACACCTCAAAAAACCAATAGTATGACCACAATGAAAAGTTCAAATCACAAATAAAATCATTTGAAAGACAATCAGGACAAACATGAGAGAAATAAAGAATCTTGCAGTATTGGGCTCGACCTACAGACATCTGCTGCAACCCAATGCTCACTTGATACTTCACTAGACAACCAGTACATGCTGTGACCACACACCAGCCTCATTCAGGCCTGACTGAAATACTTGGCCAAGAGACAAATTCAATTGTCCAATTAATGGTAGGTTCCCACTATCACGATTCGTGACACAATTGAAATCATGGTCTCAATCGTGGAGTAATCATAGTGATCCTATCAGATCTTATCGAATCTTGAGGTCAGTCGTGGCAATCGTGTTGATCGTGAAAAAGTTTTGGACGGTTCAATAATTTCCTATGATCAACACGATTAATTGTCAATCGTGATCAGGGCATCACCTCGTATCCAAACCTGAAATTTTAAGCCACTTTCACACCAAACGCGAAACAAATTTTTTGCACGACAGACTACATTCAAGATCAATGCAAAGACGCGTGTATTAAAATTTTTCAGCTTCAGCTGATTGCCAACTATGACGATTTTACCCCACCCATCTGACACAGTAACCCTGGGTATGGGGTTACCTCGGCATGTTTGTGACATATCGAAAATTGAATATTGTTACGTAAATATATGTCATATTGAGATTGTATCAATACAAGTTTTGTAGGGGACATTCTGCACTACACACAGACCATAAAGGTATTTCTCCAAGTTTTAGCAACAAAGAGTTATGGAGCCAAATATAAAATCATGACGAGGTCACCCCGGTCCCCCCAATACTGTGCAAAGAAGGGCGAGACTTACGTGCACAAAAAATTATGGAACTTTTGATTGGCTCGACCAATTTTGATGAAATAAAGACTGTTTTTTTTTTCAGCAAGAAGTGTTCCTTTGAGGATCTGGAGAAATATAAATTCACAGGCTGCCGGTTTGGCCCTGACATATTTTTTTTGGACACCCTATATTGTTGTACTAAAGTGCAGCAATAAACTAGCATGGAATATATTGCAGAGTTGTTGGAAAATTAGAACCAATGTAATTTCTTGTTACGATAAACGAATGTTCCAGCCCTCGCCAGGCTCGGTGTGACAATAGTCCCTTCTCCTACTATATTGCCGGTTGGTGCTTGTTGCAGCAGAAATTCCCTGGTTGTCAGCAGACGCTCCGCTGTGGGGTGGCTGGCTTGTGCAGGTACAGAATTACCCCAAACCTCTCAGCCTGATGACTAGCATTTGCATGAAACCCCGACAGAAGCTGAGTCCCCCCACGCCTATATCTGATCCGAAAAAATGGGCCTCGCTGAAGCGGGCAATACCCCTCAGCCCCGAAGGTCACTTCTGCATGGTCAATGGTCAAACTGGGACGAAACTTCAAAAAGGCACACCTATCCCCCATGGGGAGTCCACATATGCAATATGAACTTCCTAACCCAAGTGGTCACAGAGAAATAGCCCGGACAAAATTGTAGCCGCCCGCCCGCCTGGATGCCTGCCCGCCCGCCGAAGGGACGACGATACCCCTCGTGCCCGTGTCGGGCTGAGGGGTAAAAATAGTCACATGTTCATTGCTGTGTGTTTCGCCAAAGTAAGAGCACAACGATGTGAAAAGAAATATAGTAACCGGAGATTACGAATGTCAGATTTGCTTCTTGTATACACACCTTTCCAACAGAACATTTGGTGCACCACTTAAATTACATCATTATTTGAAATTGTAGCTAATTAAATGACAAGATCATTGTTTTTAAATGAATAGCTTAATTTATGGCAAGAAAAAAATGCATCCTCTCAGCTGCAGGAAAGTTTGGCCAATCACAAGCAGCAACACGTCTTTCTAAGAAGTCAAAGCTTGGACTCGGAATAAAAAAGTTCAGTACAGAAAATGCCCAGTCAGTATCAAACATTGATTAATCAGCGTCTTTGAAAACCGCCCCCACAGATTTTCACAGTATTGTGCGATCTTTCCGTAGATCTCAGCCCAGACTTTGAAATGAACTAGGAGAAAAACAAGGATCAATTCAAAGGACGATTCGGCAAACTCAGCAATCCTGTCTCACGATATCGAGGCCCGAGCAGCGACAGAGATGAGCAGGATGCAGACGACAGACTCAGTGCTCAGTTGTGTTTGATTACAGAGACTTTATTTTTCTTGGCACACGTCTGCAGGTACGAAGGGTGTTTGCACATTTCTTTTGGGACCCCTGTGTACATGACTGGGTGGGGTACAGGCCCTATGGGGACCAACAAACCCCCCCCCCCAAACCCAGCCTGTGCCCTGATTACGGGGGGGTTATGGCTCGGGTTCGGCTTTCCGACCCACACACCCCACCCTCACCCCACAGCTCACAGGAACAGCGGTCAAAGAAAATCTCCTCCTCACATCCTTTATTTACAGAGAACTCAAGAAAATGCAAATCCGCAAGCAATGCAGCAAAACAGTCCTTTAAAGAAAAACAAAAGAATAGAGTGTGGCTTTAGTATCTGTGCAAGTATATACACATATGCACGTCATTGGTTGGCGAGTCCATGGTCGGTTAGGCGTACCGCACCCTCTCTGCTTAAGAGGAGGTACCGATCATTGCCTGTGTCCGAACTGAGCTGTCTGGCTGAGACAGTGTGCAGCTGAACGGAAACAGGAAGTACCGCATGACACCGCCCTTCCACTTCCTGTGATTCCATAAATGATCACACTGCTCTGTCATTCAACATGTCTGCTCCTCTTTCATGTCCCTGAATACCTCAAACATTTTGCAATATTTGAATAATTGATAAATGTGTAACAAACACATCCTGTTCTATCTTTTTCAGCCCTGTATCAATTACCATGGAGTAAGCAAGCAATTCCTCATATTTTGTAAACAATCAAACTTGCAGCACCTATTACATTTATACAGCTGAAATGCGACAGACAATTAAAGCTGAAAAAAGATAAAAGAAATGAAAATATTACAACCATTTTTGGCAGATTAATATATACCAGCCATAAGAGACAATAAACAGGTAGTATTACATGAAAATAAGCCCATACTCTCCTGCTTTAATTTTTGTTCTCATACAGTGATGCAAACCCACATTATGGAACTAATCTTTTTATGATGTTTTGTCTTAATATTAAAAGCATATCATCTTACAGCATATGATGTGCTTTGTGTTGAAATACAAATCTCCCGTCACAGAAGTTACCCCGCAGTACTCTGAGGTGGGGGGACTTGAATTGGGTGGATAATCCACAATGAGAAACAATTCATTGTCAGTCATGTATGCGAGACGAGTAAAAGTTTTCACCTCAAAACCAGGACCCAGAGATAAAACCGACAGGACACCCTCATCTTTCAACATTTTAACCTCATCTTGGAGTCACCAGCTGGAGTTCGATCAGTATTTGTCCAGAGCTTCAGCTAATAACAAGGAGTAAAAATATGTTTTCTTTACCAACATACTTTTGCAAGTTTGGCACTAAATCTAACTTGCCTCATTCAAAGCATTTTTTCAACGTTTTCTAGCAAGACAGGGTCAAGGACCAGTGTTTATTGAATAATGGCCAAAAGTTAGCAATCAAATATGGCAGAATACAGTCCTGTAGTTTCGACAAACGGCAATAAGATCAAGAAGTATAACAATCACTCAAGGATAGAAGACCAACCCAAGGGTCACTGTTCCAGGTCAGGTAATCTGTCCATGGTGAGGGAGTTCGAGGACGTTATTGTCTTTCACAGTTCATTCATTAGATTACTTCAATGATCAGATTTGCATATACACACCAGTACCCAAGTTCGCAAGCTCACACACAAAAACATCCGTTTGCGTGGTGAGGCATCCGCACAGACAAGACATTACCGTGCCACTCTATGGCATTATTTCACAATTGAAGTTCTTTTCTCAAAAACCGTCCATTTGTCCATTCCGTGCTTCAATAGGCTCCGCTGAACTGACGTCTGTTTCGGAGAAGAACGTAAAATCTTTCCTTTGAGTGAAGTCTGTACTATTGAACAAAGAGGCAATCCCTTTAATTTATTAATTTATATTCTTCAAAATAACAAACACACAAAAAAAAAATCTGAAAAGCGATTTTCTCTCTGTATGAGAAGATTCGATTCGTAATGCCTGGGTCCTGGGTTAACTATTGGATACCCACAAATAGAGACAGTATCATAAAAGTCGACAATTATTTTAAAATCTTCTTTCAAAATATGCAAGTTTATACATTTCTTCTAAATTACACACTAGCTACATGTTTTAACCCTGTGAAAATATTGTTGGTTCTTTTTTGAAGGCACAAAATTCAGCCTGGAGGAAAAAGAGAATGTGTTTTTGATCACTAGCCTGTGAAACTATTTCTAATTTCCCCTGTTTTCCTGTTGGTCTGTTTTTTTAGTTGGTCGGAATGTTATTATTTTTTGTATGTGTGTGTGTATGTGTGTGTGTTTGCATGTTTGTGTGTGTATATGAAATGATGATAGCACTTGAAATGCATTATGGGCCAGATTTTTCTAGCGGTGAGACTCTTTAGGAACAATCTCAAAAGACGGCTCTCCACAGGACAGCCTAACCCTGGATGTCTGAAATTACAAATTCGGAGAATATTTGAACAAAATTTTTATGAAAAGAAACATCTTTACCATTTTGATCCAGGGTCAGTTTGGAGAGCAGATTTTCCCTGTCCCATCCACGTTATTCACAATTGTGCTTAAAATAAATTCATATCAAGACCCAGTTAAAACTTTGCAGCACAAGATGCATTCGATTGAAAATTTCATGCAAGATTCATATTTATGCATTAATCAATTATCTTATTGGATCAAATGCTTTGTGGCATCTCCCAAAAGAAATTACAATTAGGATGGCGATAATAAATTTGATCATGTTGAAATGCATTTTATATGGCATCGGTGATTTAGTGGAGGGCCATTATGTGCGAGCAGCCTTCTTAAAATGTTGCTCTGAAGGACAGCCAAATCAAGGCTTTTAATGGACTGATCTATAAATCTCAGGTCCCACAATTTGCTGGATCAATTTGAAACAAGAACAATACTTTGTATGAAAACTTATGTTGAGAATAGTTGCTTGAAGCATCTTGACATCATAAGTCATTCTATACCTGATTTCTTCTAAAGAAAAATTAAATTTACATACTCACAGACACTGTGAGAGAACACACAAGTTTATATCAATGTATTAGGTTATTAACATCCAATTGATATGTCAATACTTAAACTCTATGCATATTTTCCCCCAAAAAACATTAGAAGGTCTTTAAAGATACAAGCCATGTAGTACACTGAGGATGTCATAAGCTTTGGAATAGAGAGAAATTAGCAAAAGAAAAAAGGCAGTGAGAGAAATTTGGTTAATTTGCATTTGCGCTTAAGTGATGGATGTACAAAATTTGCTGATCATCTCTCTCTCTCTCTTTCCCACACACACACACACACACGCACACACACAAACATGAGAAAAAATAAAAATCTCTGGAAAATTCAATAGCAATCCAGAGCAGTCCTGGAACAGGCCGTTTTCCACTCATAGGATGTAACATTGTTCCACCCTCCAGATTTTGTGGTCTTGCTATTTTTAAAAGAGATAAAATGACAAGAAAACACCACTATAATGCGAGCACTGTTTCCACATAATCCTCTCACAACTCCACGTAGTCCTGAGGTCCATTATGGTATAAAGAAGTCTCATCCATATCTGTGATCATGATCAGTAATAAGCCCAAGACAAAGTCGGCACCTTCTCTTCGATCAGAAAAACGACAGCAATTTATGCTACACCTCTGATAGGTCCAAAACAACAACAGGTAGGATAAATTCTTTGTCCTCAGTGGTTCTTAGATTTTTTTAAAATTATTTTCCTGCATAAAATATATTTACAGTGAAATATAACATTTTTACCCCGTTTTCAACAAAGTTTTGAGTAGAATGATTGACCGAACAGCTGACAAAATATGTGACTATCCTGTAATATTATCTGTTCATAAAGTTGTTAATGTTAATCATCTGGCAGTCCTGCCTGTATGCAACGTAAAATTCTCCAATACAGGATTTAATGCATAACGATTGGCTGGGAGGGACCACCACCCCAGATAATATGAGACCAGGTTCAAAGAAAGTGAAGGTTAGCGGAGGTAATGTAACCAGTCGAGCAGGTTGTTGAAGCTCATATTAATGGACATAACAAAACCAGCAGAGCAGCTTTTAGCAGCTGAAAGTTACTGGATATAATAAAGACAGTAGACTAGATTTTAAAAGCTGACAAGGCTGTAAAAGCTCAATATTAGAAGATGTAATAAAGCCAGTAGACCAGGTTGAAAAAGCTAAACGTTAATGAGCATAAGAAAGTCAGTTAACCAGGCTGAAAGATGGCGATAGCTTGGGCAGGTAATATAGCCAATATATCAACTTGTTGGCGTAAACAATAATGGACAAAATAAAGCCAGTAGACCAGGTTGAGGACAATGAATGTTAGTAAATGTAAAAAAAAGCCAGTAGACTGGTTTAAAAGAGGTGAACGTTAGTGGACGCAGTAAGGCCAGTAGAACAGATTGAAGAAGGTGAAGGTTAGTTGACGTAATGAAGCCAGTAGACCAGTTTGAAAAAGGTGAAGGTTAGTTGACGTAATGAAGCCAGTAGACCAGGTTGCAGTAGGAGGCAGTTAATGGATGTAATGAAGCCAGTAGACCAGGTTGAAGAAGGAGACGGTTCATGGCCGTAATGAAGCCAGTAGACCAGGTTGAAGAAGGTGAAGGTTAGTGGACGTAATAAAGCCAGTAGACCAGGTTGAAGAAGGTGAAAGTTATCGGGAAGATGACCCGGGACCACTTGTCGATGGCGTTGACGTCTGTGAGGTCGGGGATTTTGACCTTCAGCTGAGAAGCCCTCCTCCGCAAACGGCTCTTTTTGTGGCCCGCCCTGGTTCGGTCAACGGCGGGTCGCCCATACAGGTCCCGGCTGGTCACAGCTGGTTTTCGGTACTGGATACTCGCGCTATCGTAGGAGAACATGGTGGCCCGCGGGTCGCCCAGTCCTGACAGCATGTCCGAGCCGCCCATCTCATTCTGGATCTCCAGTTTGGTCAGCAGAATGTTCCCATGAGCATCTACCTGCGGGGGGGTTTGTATTTGAGTCTGATCAATGCATTCTGAAAATACCAATGAACTTTCCAATGAGCACCATAATTCCTTGGACAGCGGCTCATTTTTATAAAAATTTTGTTCTGTGAGGCAGTACATTGATTTTGAAAGGATAAAATGAGAATGTGGTTGCAGTGTAGTACTGCTGCAGACTGTCAACGTCAGTAGCGACTAATAAACTGGCAACAGGGGAAGCACAAAACATACCTTAAAAATAATGATTGGTCATGACCTGATTTAAATCTTAATTAAATTGACTGCACTTGACTCCAAAACTTCTAAGGACCACCAGCTGTTGCCAGTTCTCCTTGTTCAAGTTAAAATGAGCAGGAATAACCTTATTATTGACCTGTTTTCAGTCATTCAATTTAATTACCATTACAGAAACTCCAAAAACTCTCAACATTATCAGATGTGGTCAGTTTTCATTGATAACGCACACCTGTCAACTCTCACACATTCAACGAGAGTTTTAGTGGCATATTTACGTTCCCCAGTAGTAGTCAGCAATTATTCAATCAACGTAGATGTAAGAGATTCTCACGTGGAATTGAAGTCCTTGTGCACGGAGGCTTATCAGTTTCATTACTAGTGGTGAAATCCCCCGTAACGCATGTGAAACTGATTAACCCCCATGAAGAAGGACTTCAATTCCACAAGAGTATTTCTCACATCGGAATCCTGGTATCTCCTCTGTGCTCTTCAGACTGCTGGGAGACACAGCAAACCTTCTTGCAACTGCACAAATAAAAGTACCATCATGGAGGAGCTGGACAACTCCAACCTGATTGGGCTGCAGGTACCGCCTCGTGCTAACAGTGGTGACAAGGACAGTGGCAGAACCTAAAACCAGAGAATAATGTACCACATGCACAACCAGTCCCTTTTCGGGGTTTGTCTTGCTCTTACTTCTCCACTGCACCTGTGGTCAATTTCATTTGCACTAAAGCAGGTGAAACTGATTCACCATCACTTGTGCTTCCTAAATGGACAGAATGATACCCTTGAAGTTTATCAGACTTGGTGTTATGCAATGGTGACTGAGAGTTCCCATAATTTTTTGAGCAGTAGAGTTCTGGCCAAGTCGTTTATGTTTCATCAGACAGGGGAATTCTAATATTTTTTTCAGCTGAGAATAAGATTGAGGAACATTCAGCAAAATATGGATTTTATGAGAAAATGCCTCTTCCCCAGTCAGTCTATTATCTGTCCGGATTCCCATCTGTTCCAGTGGGTGACCCTGTACACGCAGCCAGGGCTGATCTCCATCACTCTGGAAAATGTAACTTTGTGGCTGTGTTTCACGTTCTGGGGTTCAAGTGCCCTTGACCGGGTCATCCTCCCTCGCCCATCGATAGTCTCAAAATTAGGGCCATAGCCCAACTCGCGGTTCAGGACTTTATTGAAGTTCTCAGAGAGAGGAGGCATCCTGTTCCACACTTAGTTGTGCCCCCCCCATCCCTCAGTTCACGCCTCATCAATGTGGGCCATGATTCTCCCAACAGTAAAAATCCCATCAACAAAATCTGGTGTCAGATAAAACTTCTCTCAAGCTCTGATGTTGCTTGGTGAGAAATTTTTGAGACCGCCCCACCCTCTTCTCCAACAGTCAGCAAGAACGTGAACCAACGCCAACCAATAAAATCTGGCTTGGCGACTCCCACCTCCGACTCTGGACACACCCCTCAACAACTGCAAAAACTCACTCTTTCATTTGGAAGGACATCAAACACAGGAAGTAAAGTGCTCCGCCAACTTCTGGGCCTCTCGGACGGCAGAGTGGCATAGTGGTAGGTTGTTTGACTGAAAACTGAAGAGTTGCTGATTCAAGCTCTCAGTTCGGGATTCTGACTTGATCTGAAGAGATAAAGTCGGGAAGAACACTGTCATCAGGCCCTTGAGTCAGGCCCTAAATTGCTCCAGGGGCTCCTCCTCTGTTACTTTCCTCACTTGCAAATGTTGTAACTGGTTTTTCAAAAAGAGCAAAGGACCTAATATTTCTCTGATTAACATCCCTGCTCATCCCCGTTTTTACTTCCTTATCTCATGCATCTTGATAGGTGCAAGGAAAGGAGGCAAGGAGAGGAAACAGGGCGGTGAAAAATAAGCACTCCCGAAATACGCCCCCCCAAACCGCCTCTGCCATCGACTGACTTGCAGACCCCCAAGGACCTAGAGCTGTCCCATCTGTGAGGAGGGACCTATTGGAACCCAATCCTATCTGATTTCACACTGTGTCCTTCACAATAGAGCCATCCCTCCAGAGTCTAATCCATCTGGCTGAATAATCTGTGCCAGGAATTCATTATAAACTCTAATATTAATCATTCTGACAGGTAAAATAATGAGCACAAATAATTTCCCCCGCACAGCGAGAACAGCGGCTGACAAATCTCTTTTGAGATTATTTACCTCCACGTCGCTTCGCTTCGTGCGCGATTACCTCCGTGCCGCGCGGTTAGTGAGTACTACCTGCTGTAGCGGACACCTGACGTGAGCAGCTGCGGTGACACTGTCGAGGAAAAGTACGGTTTGTCAGGCACAAATTGGGCTCGCCCGCGTCAGGTTACCGGTTTATTAATTTGAGCGCATGTAAAGCAGCATATCAGCTGTTCGAGACCTCAAACTGTAACGCTATCTTAAAAGAAAAAAAATTACCTAGTTCCTTTAGGCAAGTAGAAACACTGCGTGCAACACATCGGCGCCGCGGGTGGCACAGTCGCCTTGCAACAAGCGGGTGAAGGGTTTGAATCCAGCCCGTGACCTTTCTGTGCTGAGTTTGTGTTCTGTTCCAGAGTTTGTGAGGGTTTCCTCTGGGCAATGCAGTTTCCCACCACAACCTGAAGTCAAGCATGTTAGGCTAACTGGAGACGTGACATTGCCCCTAGGTATGAGTGTGTGTGACTGAATTATATGTGTGTCCTGCGGTTGGACTGTCAAACTTTCTGGGCTGTGTTCCTGCCTCTAGCCCACTGCATGCTGGGATACTCTCTGGCCCCTTTGTGTTCTTGATCAAGAAAAAGCTGGTCAGATAATTAACCCTTAGAGCGCTGTAGGCAACTATAGTTTTCCAATGATGTAAGATATCAAAATCAGATGCTGTTGAAAACCTCTCATGTGGCAACTTGTTTAAAAGAGCTTCCACGCACATGATAGGTTTTCAACAGCTCGGGATAACGACATTTTTTATTTCTTGAAAGTTTATTCAGTGCTCTAAGGGTTAATGCAAGGATTGCATGAGTGAAGGCAACCCTGCATGGATAAGTGTGTAAGAGAGAGGACTCTTAGCAGGATGTCCACCTCCTCAGATCCTAAATGAGCACATTCATGACATCAGCCAATTACAGTAAAATCAATGGGAACATGACCCACTTCTGTAATACCCCTGGATGAGAGGTCGGCTTGCCAGCCAAAACAATCACATCTGCTTATGGGACGGGTATTAGTGGCGGCTGCTTTATGGCGTAATAATAGAGCGTCTCAGCTGGGCTCGTAGATCATCCTGATGCCACATTAAAGCAAAATGAAATGAAATTACCTCTGCCCAATCACCTCCTGCGCAGGACTAATGTACCCTGTATCAGGTTTTTCCATAGATCAATGCGTAACCGCCAATAAAGCAGCATTTGCCTGACCATAGATATGGGTTTAATATCGAGTCACTAACATGCACAATACATTATGCTATCGACTCACCAAGATGTCATGCCGCTGCAAAGAAATATACCGCCCCATTCTCCTATATTTCACCAGCGAATACCACAGAATATACAAAAATTTTACGTCAAAGAACCCATCCAATATTAGGTGCTGGTTACATGATTTCTTCCCTCAAAATGGTCTGTTAAATTTTTACAGAAAAGTGTTTTATTAGTTTGGTCCTATTTTTATTACGCCGCGTTGCTTAAAGTTGTGCCAATGAAATGTAGCTACATAACCTCACCCTGAAACCGCTGAGTTTGTTAACTCAAGAATTGACCCACCCCCGCTAAGCGGTTGGACCAATGGGAGAACGACTAGTGGCGCATTTAGGGTCATGATTGAGATCAAAGAACTTCCAGTCCAAAAGACTGGATCTACTTGCATTTAAAACAGTTTATAAAGGTAATTACACAAAAACGAATCACAGAAACGGCTAACAGAAACAGACCCTTGCATGAGAGTATACACCTCAGCGCATTTTTGAAGCTCTGGATTAGAAATGCTCTGTTTATCTTTGTGTGAGTCTGTAGCTTCTTCAATGCCAGTGAATGGGGAGGGAAATCTCAGGCACCTCTGCTTCATCACAGTGGCAGGGAATCTTGAGTCAATCGCAAAATGCATTGCACCCATTGAAAACTGCATTTTAACTCATATATTCCATTTCTCGAAAAATATTGCTTTAAGTTCTCCACAGATTTGTGTTTAATATTCCAGCAAAGGACCTTCCGTTCCGCTGCACTGAAAATTCCAGTTTACACCAGTCAAAGCTGGATTAGCTGGTTTATGTGTGTGCTGACACTATACTGTCTGGAGACCAAAAAGCTTCATTTTTGGCTGCCTGTTTTTCCTGTTTTATATTATATAAATCAATTCATTGTTTTCTGTCTGCCTGTTCATCTCTTTAGTACTTTCTCTGACCCCAGATCAGGGGTGTAGTGCGGGCTGTGATTGATTTCTAAAGCAAAATAAAAACACTCAGGGACTTGCCTGAATTAGCCTTCAAATATAACGGGATGTCTCGACAGTTCCTGAGTCCTGGTTGCTACGGAGACATTAATCTAGGACCATGCCAGAGTCTGTGGCAAACTCATAAAGGAGAGGGCCTTACTGACCTGCACCTTTCCGGCATCTACTCTGCTCACCGGTTCTTTTTTTACCGGTTGAACACATGGACACAAAGGCTACATTAACCTTCACGATGTTGTCCTCGAATCATCTCCTTCAGCTGGGTAAATGGAAAGACTTGGCTCTGAAGCATTTTCTGAGCCTCAAACCAGTTCTAAAACAAATCTTCTCGATTTTGGCTTCTCCTCGTTAAACCATGAAGACTAAGGCTTCATTTACCTTCAACTTCACCTCTTACCAGCTCATCTTGTTGGTTTTACCCAAGATAAATGAACAAATGAGCCTCACTCACCTGCACCAGACCGGTTCTTTCCGCTATGACGTGTTGTTGGATTTGTCCGAGTACACTCACAAACACGAGAACCTCACTCACCTGCTCTTCTTTTAGCCTCTAAACACTATTGACCGGTACAATAAGCTGTGGGTTTTGCCAGATTAAACTCACAAAGGTAACGGCTTCACTCACTTGCTCTTTGTTCGCCTCTAGCCGGTTCTAACCAGTATGAAATGCAGTTGGTTTTACCTGAGGAAATTCACAAAGGGAAAGACTTCACTCACCTGCATTTAGTCAGCCTCTGGCCGGTTCTAACCGATGCAACACGTTGTTGCTTTCGCCTGATTAAACTCACAAAGGTAATGGCTTCACTCACTTGCACTTTGTTAGCCTCTAGCCGGTTCTTCTCGTTGTTGGTTTTGGCCGCGGCTTTTTCTGCCACTTTCTTCTGCAGGTGTGGGCCTCGGCCGAAGAAGATATAGTTGACGAAAGCGTACTCCAGCAGCGCGAGGAAGACGAAGACGAAGCAGCCCATCAGGTAGATGTCGATGGCCTTCACGTAGGGAATCTTGGGAAGCGTCTCGCGCAGGTGTGTGTTGATGGTGGTCATAGTGAGCACTGTTGTTATTCCTGGTCAGGGGAAAAGGAACATTTAAGGTATTAGCTGAGGTCATATGAGTATAATTGCCCCTTGCTGATTGTTTGAATTTTTGGGGGAAAATGAGTTCATCCAGTTTTATTTATTTTTTGGATTACTATTGCGTGTGGTTTCTTAGTTGAAGTAACAGATTTGTTACAGGATGAATGCAGAAAATCAGGAGGCTTATAGAAGGACCAAACGTTGGTGCCATGTGTGAAGATCAGCAGCAGTAAATCTACAGTAAATTTACCAGGAGATAAGAAAACCAGGGCTCTATTTGTATATATATTTAAAAAAATATATTTCAGATAACATATCTCACGGTCGTTTAAAAGATGTAACTGTGTTTCAAAGGGACAAGAGAACAGCACAGGAGATTGCTGAAATTACTGGAGTTCGGTCAGGAACTGCCCAACAATTTATTAAGACCTGGAAGGATAGTGGGTTGGAAAAAATCGTGACTGATCCTGATAGGAGGTCACTAAAATGCCTGGTGAAGTCTCATGTAAAGTAATAAATGTACGGTAAAACTCATGGCCTTGAAGGGAAGAGCATTTACACAGGCACAATACAACAAGAACTTGGAGGATTGAGACCAAATGGCTGCGTAGTCGCAAGAAGGCCACTTATGAGACTTATTGAGAAAAATGACTTCAATTTGCAAGGGAGCATAAAGATTGGACTGTATTGCAATGGAAAAATTTTTGCCCAATAACAGAGTGATGGGCAGGTCAGGGTAAGAGAGGAGGCCCATGAGGCGATGTACCCATCATGCATTGTGCCCTTTGCACACGCCTCTGTAGGCAGTGTTATGGTCTGGGGTTACGTCAGCTGGTCAGGTCTGGGCTCATCTCTGTTCTGCAGCAATATAATGAATTCAGCAGGTTACCTGAGGATAGTCAATGACCGGTGACCCATCTATAGAGTTTTTAATCCCTAATGGCACTGGCATATTCCAGGATGACAATCCCAAGATTCATCAGGCTCAATTTATGAAAGAGTGGTTCAGCGAGCGTGTGGAATCATTTTCACACATGAATTGTCCACCTCAGAGTCTGGATTTTAACCAATTGAAAGTCTTGGCATGTGCTGGAGAAGGATTAATGAAGAGGTTCGACTCACCCGTCATCAATACAATACCTCTGCAAAAAACAAATGCAAATCTGGTCAAAAATAAATGTTGTGACATAAGATTGTGGAAACAATACCACAATAAATGTTTGCCGTGATCAAACTTAAACTTTATTTTGGATGGAAAGTGTAGTATCATGTTCTCAAGCTCTGTTTTTTTTTTAAATGAAAGATCTTCTGGACTAGCTGACTTGGAACACAAGGGACTCTAGTTCCAACAGAACCTGAGATTCACTGACTGACATGACATGACTGAGCATGCCCGCTAGGCTCAGTGTAATTGGCCTGTGAGCCAGCAATTGAGGAAGTAACTCACAATAAATTATGCTGCTTTAGAGACTTTCCCCTTCAATTTAGTCTCAAGAAATGTACAGATTCAACTGCAGTTTAATAATTCCTGAATGCAGGGTGATTCCAACATACCCTGAGGGAAAAATCTCTGTCCTCAGGTTAGTCCTTGGCAAATTTGGATACTTTCTTAAAACCACTTGCTGCTTACTTTTGAAAAATCCACACCTGCGCATGCATTCAAAAAAAGCAAAACAAAACAAAACAAAAAAAAAAAACCATCATCTACATTGATGAATAATTCTGAATATTTAAATGCATATCAAATGGTAAAATCCGGACCTTGTGGGATAGAATAAATACTGAAGTTCCCCAATGAGCATTAGTAATATAAAGTAAAGACTGAAAACGTTTCTTCTGAGAGATTCAATCAGGATTTAAACACAAGTCATATTTCAATGCACAAAGCACAATCGGTGGCCTCCCTGAGTTTTAAATGCTGCTCTTCAATCAGTGAAAAGCCAAACAGAGGGAAGAATCTAATGAATTATTTTCACAATCTTAAGGTGCCCAAGGTCTCATTCTCTGAAGATGAACTCACTTCCCAAACAGGCTACTCACGTAGAGTTACATGAGGAAAACTCTTTTATCAGGAAGTTTCCCATTAGACGTCCATGTCAGTGTTTTAGTATTGAAACCATAATAATTCAGCCCAAAGGAGCGAAGGTGGGAGGTATGGGGCCACTGTAGTTCTGTCATTTCCAGGGAAGGTGCCTACAGCGATGTACCTGAGGTGTATGACCAGGACTAGGATGGTTGGTTTAGGTCAGTGGGCTCCGTGAAAGGTGACCCTCTCAAAATGGCGCTCGGACACGGTCAAGTAAAGCAGCCACCTTCAGTGGACAGACCTCAGGCTCCCAGACCTACAAAGCACTGCCCTCTCTTGGGCCACAAAAAGTCCGAGGTCACTCAAGTGAGTTCTGTTATTCGGTTCATGCTGGACGGGGAATTTACACCCAACTTTTTTTTTTGTTCCTGCCAAAAAACTCAACTTCAGCTGGATGCAGAAATGGTAAATCCAGAGGTCAGACCATAAAGGTACGGTCATGTGACTCCACCAGTGAACTCTACTAGCTGATTTTAGTAATCAGCTCGATCACCAAAAAAGAGGAATTGTGCTAAGTAGCGATTTTATGCGGTGGGAACACAATACTGGAAAAAAAGAACAACCCCAATTCCGAAATAGTTGGGAAGAAGGGTAAATTGTGAATAAAATCAAAATGCAATGACTCTCAGATCACATGAGCCAATGTGTTATTTACAATAGAACATAGATAACATTTCAAATGTTGAAACTGAGACATTTTACATTTTTGTCCACAAAATGAGCTCATTTCAAATTTTCTGGCTGCAACAGGTCTCAAAAAAGTTGGGACAGGCAAAAAAGGGCTGAAAAGGCAATTAATATATATGAGAATAAGCTGAAAGAACATTTAGCAAGTAATTAAGTTAACCGGCATCAGGTGTGTAACATGATTAGCTATAAAAGGGATGTCTTAGAGAGGCTGAGTCTCTCAGAAGTTAAGATGGCCGGAGGCTCTCCAACCTGTGAAGGCTTGTGTGAAAAAATTGTGGAATACTTTAAAAACAATGTTCCTCAATGTCAAATTGCAAAGGCTTTGAAGGTCTCATCATCGACAGTGCATAACATCATCAAAAGATTCAGAGAAACTGGAAGAATCTCTGTGCATAAGGGACAAGGCCGAAGACCTTTACTGGATGCCTGTAATCTTCAGGCTCTCAGACACCACTGCATCACTCACCGGCATGATTCTCTCATTGATATTACTAAATGGGCCCAGGAAAACTTCAAGAAACCACTGTCTGTAAACACAGTCCGCCATGCCATCCACAGATGCCACCTATAACTCTATCATGCAAAAAGGAAGCCATTGTTCAGCATTATTCAGAAACGCTGCCGTGTTCTGTGGGCCAAGGCTCATTTAAAATGGACTGTAGCAAAGTGGCAAAGCGTCCTGTGGTCAGACGAGTCCAAATTTGACATTCTTGTTGGAAATCATGGCGCCGTGTCCTCCAGGCTAAAGAGGAGAAAGACCATCCCTCCTGTTATCAGTGTTCAGTTCAAAAGTCAGCATCTCTGATGGTATGGGGATGCATTAGTGCATATGGTGTGGGACACTTGCATGTTTTAAAAAGCACCATGAATGGTGAAAGGTATATAAAGGTTTTAGAGCAACATATGCTCCTCTCCAGATGACATCTATTCCAGGTAAAGCCTTGTGTATTTCAGCTGGACAATGCAAAATCACATACTGCAGCTATTACAATAGCATGGCTTCATGGTAGAAGAGTCCGTGTGCTGAACTGGCCAGCCTGCAGTCCTGATCTTTCACCGATTGAGAACATTTGGTGCATAATTAAACAAAAAGTCTGTCAAAGGAGATCCAGAACTCTCTAGCTGCTGAAAGCGTGTATTAAATAAGAGTGCGATCAAATTCCAATGGCTAAACTCATAAAACTTGTCTCCTCAATGCCCAGACGCCTCCACTCTGTGTTAAAAAGAAGATGGGATGCTACACCATGGTAAACAAGCCCCTGTCCCAACTTTTTTGAGACCTGTAGCAGCCATCAAGTCTGAAATGAGCTCATTTTGTGGATAAAATTGTAAAATTTCTCAGTTTCAACACTTGCTATGGTATCTCTGTTGTATTGTCAATAAAATACTGGCTGGTGTGATTTGACAGTCATTGTGCTTTGATTTTATTCACAATTTACTCTTTGTCCCAACTATTGCGGAATTGGGGTTGTAATTTCAGAGCTTGGATTTTCCACCTTTGGTAGGATATGAAGGTCTATTGCTCAAAAGGATATCGGGAGCAGTCATGTGGGTCTGTCCACCCAATCACAGTCTGCTGAGGGAGACACCGAGCGTTTAATGCTCTTATCAAACGACAGTGGTCCAGCTCAGCAGTCACACACGGTCAATTTGCTGTGGTGAAACCATTCCGGGGTGGTGGTTGGTTCACTGGAGACGGAGGACGCTGCATCCTGGAGTGTAACTCAAAATAACGTCTCACAGCAGAAATAACAGACACACCTGCACACACCGGAACAGCTCTGTCACACCCCAGGGCAGGGGCAGCCAGGAGTGACATCTGCACCCCATACCGAGATGGAATTACACCAACACCCGCACAGTGTAGGCTTGAATCCAGGGAAGGGCATATATATTATTATATTGATATTGCAATATAAGATATTGTCTGGGGTTTTGGATATCTTAATATCGTGATATGATAAACTTAAGCAATTGCCTGTACTAGCTTGGTAATAATATCAACATTACTAATGACTGTTGATCAAAAATCTCATTGAGTAAATATTTTGTGAAAGCACCAATAGTTATCGCAACAATGTCTCCGCATTATTGATATCGAATGTGATATTTGTGTTTGTCCATATTGCGCAGCCCTACTTGAATCTTGAAAAGATGGCATTTGAGTAGCTAATTACAGTTACTTAGCAGCCGCTCTTATCCAAAGTGACTTACAGTTGATTGGGTAAAGTAGGAGTCAGTCAGCCTGTCCGATTAAGGGCCCTGCCAACAACCTTCTGAGCCCAACTGAAAAACAGACTGGGGCGTATTCTTGTGTTGGGTTCTGAAATGTCCTGTTAAAACACCCAGGGCAAGTCTGGCTTGCTCCCCCCAGCTATTGGCAATTGAAACTATAAATGTGCATAATTTATTTAATGTTTGTTTGTTTGTTTTTTTTTTGGGGGGGGGGGGAATAACATTTATAGATAGAACTATCTGCACCCCTGAGCTGCATCATTCTTTCTGTAAGAGCACATGTAATAAAATTATCGCAAATTAAGAATGTAAAATGTACTGCAGAAACACTGAACCCTGATTGGACACGTACCGAGGGCCACGCGTGCGGCGGACGCGTCGTAATTGATCCAGAAGGAGACCCAGGACAGGATGGTGATGAGGATGGAGGGCATGTAGGTCTGCAGGATGAAGTAGCCGATGTTTCTCTTCAGCTTGAAGCTCAGGGAGAGCCTCGGGTACGAGCCTACGGGGGAAATGCCATCCCACACGCGGACACACACGCCCTCACACACACGTGCACATGGTGACAGGAACACACATGCAGACACAGACGAACACACCCTCAAACACGGATGTATTAATATAAACGCATGCATACACATACACACATAAAACACGTTCATACACCCTCACACACACATCCTCACACACACACATGCAGAGGCAGACAAACACAACCTCGCACACGGACGTATTCATGTACACATGCGCACACACATACACACACATACACACACATTCATACACCCTCACACACACACACACACACGCACACACACGCACAAGTGTGCACAAGTGTGCACAAAGAAATGCACAGACACATACAAACACGCACACACACATGGACACACCATCACACAAACACAAGTTCACAATGACACACACACACACACACACTCACAGACATACGCTCACACAGACACACAAAAACATATATGAACACAAACAGATGCACGCATCCTCAGACACACACACACACACACACGTGAACACAATGAAACGCACACAGACCGATATACATGCATATGCACATATACACAAACCCAAATGCATACAAACACGCAAACACACATGGACACACCATCACACAAACACAAGTTCACAATGACACACACACACACACACACACACACACACACTCACAGACATGCGCTCACACAGACACACAAAAACATAAATGAACACAAACAGATGCACGCATCCTCACACACACACACACACACACACACACACACATGTGGACACAATGAAACGCACACAGGCCGATATGCATGCATATGCACATATACACAAACCCAAATGCATACATGCGCGCAAAGACAGGCACACAGACGCAAACAGACACTCAAAGACACACCCCCACACAGTCATGAGCACAGACACACGTACATATGCACACACACACACAAATAAAAACATGCATACACACAAACAGAAACACACACACGCACATACGATCAAGTTACAGGACAGATAGCAGTGTGGAATATGGGACAAGTGCAAAATGTGAGGACCACAACATTTCACCTGGGGAAAACCCTCAATCCTTACACTGGGGAGGGGAGGGTCCCCCGAGACGTAATGTAATCAGGGAAACGTGTCTTTGTTTCTCAAGGATGCACTGGGAGGTCTGCCAGGGATACAAGTTCCAAGTTGGGAGAGGAGAAAATTTAATTTCCAGTGTTAATTAAATTCTGATAGAGCACATATGAGTGCAATAAAGACCAGGGGTACTACCATATTTACTCCATAAAAGTTGATTTTGAAGATATTGCTGTACGACTGTGTGGTATACTGGTCAGGGAAGTGGGCTTGTAAATGAGAGGTTGAAAGGTTACCTTCCAGGTTTGGCTTAAACTCGATAGTCAAGGTCAGGTTGAATGCATCTTTCAAATCGAGCAATCGTCAACACGAAAAAAAAAAATGCCCTGATGTTGCAGTCACGCCCCATTTCTGATGCTTTATGAGATAGTTTGGTTTGGTGGCCGATTCGCTTCAAGTCTCGCGGAGCTGCAGAAAGTTACGTGGTTATGGATACTTGGCAGTAGATACCGAGTGTAGAGGCCGTATTAACAAGCTTTCAGCTCGGGGACGGTCGTTTTCTTGAAGTTTCAAGAAAGGCCTTCCTTGGTGATATTCAGGTGATTGATATCATTTCTACTCTAATTTTTGGCATTGCCAAACCTCTCCTTAAGTACCACCTCTCCCACGTGTTTTAGAGCTCTCTCCGCTTGCAAGGATGATTCTCATGATTCGCTCGTTATCAATCATCTTTACAGGTAACGGGCTGATCATTTGACTCACCTGTGCTGGAGCAGGCAGAGCTCTAAAAACATGCAGGAGTGGTACTCCAGGAGAGGTTAGAAAAGCGCTGATATAGATGATAAGACTGCTGTCGTTCAGTGTTGCACATGCAATAGACCGAAGCATTAGCTGCTCACTGGAAGTGTGGTAGTCTCGGAAGTCTAAGAAATTTAGGCGAAAAATCTAGATCCAGCCATTTTGTTGTGTATTGACGATTGCTCAAATTCGATACAGTGACTGCAAATGTCCTCTACCAAAAGGAAGTCAGCAGTGAGAGGGTTAAAACAGCGCCAACATAATCCTGTCAATTAAATCACCTCAGAGCTAGGAGACGATGCCACGCCAGATGATGTCAGTTTATGCCAAGTCATGCAGTATTCCATCAGTAAAAGGGAGGACACTGTTAAACTTTTCATGAGATCACATGCAAAGTATGTAAAGGATAATCAACTCGTAGGTGTCCATTACACGGCTTTGAGGTACGACGCGGAGGCACTTTTGCCTCCGCAAAGTGCCTTAAAACCGTGTCATGGACACCTAAGATTTGATTCTACCGCTTATACCATGGTCATTTGCCAGCAATATCAAATCAAAGCATTCAGAAATTTACGGTGAAAGTTTTGCACTTTAAAAAGGTGCCACGCCTTCTCATAGCCAATACTATAGGCCAAGCTAAACTGAACCAGCTAACTTAGTTCAGCTTACCTTTATTGAGAAAGAATTTTTTGGGTACGCTAACATCCTTTTACCTGCTAATGATTTGGTAACGGATTCCAGCTGAAATGTAGATTATGCATAACACAACATTATGCGCGATTATGCAGACTGTAGCTAACTTGCTACCCACAATTACAATGAACTTATGACAGTTTCCATAGAGTCAGCGAGCTGAAATCAGTCTGTTGTCACAGCATGTAACAAGCGAACTGTCAGCAGTTGCCGACACATGAAGTGGACAAGTTAGCTTCATGTGCAACTGTACACAATTACAAGCATTTAATGAATAAAGCGTGATTACTTCGCTGCTTTAATATTTACACAGATAATGCTACAGTCATTATATTTTTTACCGCCCTGCAGGACGTAACTTACCTAGTGCCGCCAAATTTACTGGAGATAAATGAGTAGCTAGGTTTCTGTCATACCCAGCCAAATGCCAGTGCTCTAACGTTGCTATGGTTACAGGTCGGCTAGCGGGTGAATTTTGAATGGTGAAAGTACCGTAGGCCGAACAACCTGTGTGGTTCCACAGTTTTAATCCATACCTCTCAGCCAATCGGAAAAGGGTATTCACCCAGACCATGGTATAAAAAATGGACGACTTCGTCTGACACATGTGGACATTTAATTGTTCCTTCGCACCTGTGGCGAACACCACGTTCTTGGACAGCGTCCTGTAGTTCATGATGGAGAACTGCGGGAGCTCGATGTTGTCCACCCCGGTGACCGAACTCCCACCTTGCCAGTAAAATTCGATGTCGTCCGTGGTGTAGCCATCTGAAGTGGAGAGAAATGTGCTGCCTTAAACCAAATTATAATTTCTCCGGGCAATTTTTAATGCTCCGGGCGTCCTGGAGAGAGAACTTGTCACGATTAATTGGCGATCGCTATCTCAAAAACGATAAAATGTTCTCATCAGAGTGTGCTGTCCGGTGAGTATTAAATCGTGAGCAAGACCACAAGTGTCTCTCTTTCAACAAAGAAAGACAAATGCACAGTGTTAAAATCTGTGGGAATGGCTCTGCAATCTAAACACAGAAAGGCACAGGCTTTTACTCATGATTAAAGAGAATATGAATCCTTAACGATAAAAAATAATAATAATGCATTAGTTTTATATAGCAAATTTCTGGGCACTCAAAGGCGCTTCACAATGGATACATTATTCATTCACTCACACATTCACGCTCTGATGGTGGTAAACTACGTTTTTGTAGCCACAGCTGCCCTGGGGCAGACTGACGGAAGTGTGGCTGTCAATACGTGCCTACGGCCCCTCCGACCACCACCAAATATTCACACACAGCCATACAGGAGTGTTCCTATATTGCATGTTTTTGTGGGTGGGGGAAACCAGAGTACTCGGAGGAAACCCACGCAAACACACGGAGAACATGCAAACGCCACACAGAGTTTTATTATTATTATCATTATTATTATTATTATTATTATTATTATTAATATTTAACAATGCTTACTCGGCCAATGAAAAGAAAGGGAGTGAAACAGGGAGAATTGCAGCATATTAAATGCGATTCAGCTTTTTTTACAGTTCGTCAGGACTCTAACGACCAGCGCCCGAGAGCCGTTTTCTTTGAGGCCTCACAATGTGACACAACTCGGCCAATCGCGTCTGCCTTTCATGAATGCAATTAGAATTATACGCGGTGTACTACTCTGGAGTGTTGCGTTAGGGGCCTGACAATATGAGCCAATCACAGGCCTCCAGCTGAAGACGTTTGCTGCCATTGCTTCTCAAGGACAGAGTCCTATTCTGCGTCCTTTCTAGAAATCCTTCATTATTTGGGTGGGGGGAGAGAGCCAAGACCGAAATCCCTGCTGCCTTTCGGAAGGTGATTTTTGGCGGCCGTGCTGGCGGAGGAGACTGCCAGACCATGCAGATGGACAGGAGAACCCAGGCCGTGGGAACAAATGCTGCACTGCTTCATCAGCAGGCAGCGAACAGGCCCGGAGCAGCCAGGGTTCTGGCATTTTTCCTGTCACTGAGAGAGAGAGAGAGAGCGCGAGAGAGATGGCGAGAGAGAGAGAGAGGGAGTGACAGAGAAAGCGAGAGATGGAGGGAGAGAGAGAGCAAGAGAGAGGGAGTGAGAGAGCAAGCGAGCAAGAGAGAGATGGAGAGAGAGTCCCCAATCCCGGGAAACATCACCCAGGGGATACACAGCCCCTATCAGGTCAGGGATCGCAGGTATCACTAAAGATCCACAATCACTTGGATTTGAGGACCAGACTCTCAGCCCATAGGCTAGAAGAGGGCTGCTTTGCCTCTCTCCATGTTAAAGAGTGATTATTACATGTAATACATATAGAAATGACACGCACACTTCTGGCGGGCTGGCAAAACATGGGTCACACCCCTAAACAATGGCCTTAACCAAACCAGCGAGTCTGAAGCTTCACAAAGCAGGCTTTTCAGTGACAGGAACATATATAAATACTGTATATGCTCATCTGTGCATGTGATGAGGACCAGACAGACTGAACAGAATGTGAGTGGGACTCCGCGTGCAATTAGAGGCTATTTTGCACTAAAACACATTCATCTTCAGCTTTTTCAGGGAGGAATACAACTAATCTTTTAAATACTCCCACATAATTAATTATTAAAGCGGCAGACATTTCCGGAATCCAGGATCTCACTCCTTCGGGCGCTGCTAAAAACAGAAACGTGTCAAAAACAGTGAAATCTTGCAGTGTCTGTGATTCACACTGAGGGAAATAATTCTTTGAAATTTTTAAGCCTTATAGACAGCCACAAAAATGGAGGGTCAGCATTTTAAAATTCAGCTATTTCACTTGCGATGCAAATCAGTTGATACATAATGCTGAGAGTGGGGCTTAATTTTCAAAAAAAATTTTGGCAGTGTGACCCTCAACCATGACAAATGTGAGCTGAGCAGTAATGAACAGAATCATAAGTAGAACAGAGAAACTTAGAGCCTCATCTCACTCCTAATAGCTGAATACAAAATGCCACAAGTCGAAAAGCACCAGTCAGTACAACAGGTGTAAATGAAGACATTGATTTACAGGTACAGAAGCGGCTCATCTTAGTGTGAGCTTCCTGTATCATCAAGCTATAGCACACTGAAGCCCAATTCATCAAGTTCCTGTCGGACAATAAAACGTCAGCCAGCCAAAACGGATGTGTCAGCCAGCCAGGAGTGTAGGCGAAGGCGTTCATGTGTTTGTCACCTGATTCAAAAGGAATCAACTTGAAGCGTAATCTCCGCCATCACTTCCTCAATGAGAGTAAGCCGCTCTCTGTCACAACTGTTTTGCCTCAGAAAGAAACCTCTTTACTTCACTGTGGCCTTGGCTGCCTTTTCCCTTTATAGGCATTGTTAACACCTCCCTCGAGTCTGCCGAGCCTATAGCATAAATATCAGGTGCAGTTTATTGCCAGTTTCAGAAAAGAATAATGGACACTTCCTCAGTGTACCTGCCAGACATTGATTTTGTTTTTAATGAGGACTGACGACAGCGGCCAAACAAAAATAGATATGAACAGGAAGTCTTAATCCACACGTACACAGCCAGATTTAAACCTTGTCTCTTGGTTCAATGAGCAGACGAGCATTTTCTGCGCTCACCTATTATAAATAGGGCGAGATTATCGTTTTTCAACTGGAAGCAGGTCAGGTGCACATACACACATGCGCGCACATACACACACACTCGCGCGCGCACACACACACACACACGCACACATGCTCAGATTAGAGAAAGGACATGGAAACCTACGCATGAAGTGTTTATTGATCAAGCACAGGAAGTTCTGCAATTGCTTCCCACCACCCAAAGGATATTAATATCTTTGCTAGCAATAGCAGGAATGAGTGTTTCTCACCGAGTACCACAAGAGCTTGCAGATGAAAGACAACATGAAAGTCTGAACGCATCTGAAGGTAAACATGTGTCTTAGCTTCTTCAGAAAAGCTACAGCTGAACTGTTTGGAAGAACAGGAAGCCATTCTCATTTTCTCAGATGAGGGGGGACACACTTTGCTGGAAAGATAATGCACTGAAAAAATTGAGACTTTGGATCCAAGTAAAAAACATTGTGTCAACTTGTTACAGCTAATTTTTACAAAGGTAATTTTTTTCAATTGAGAAAAACTAAAAAAAAATTAGCTGTAACAAGTTGATGCAATTTATTTACCTGGATCCAAAGTCTCAATTTTTTCAGAGTGGGTGTCAAAGATCCAATTGTTGACGCTGGTTTTTAGGTTGATCTAAAAGTAAGAAAATAGTGTCTCAAGGTTAGATACAACAAAGAACAAGTAATTGACACCAACATGATTGTGCCCCCTGCCGCATGTACATATTTGAGCTAAATGTGAGCAAAATTGGTCAACTGGTTTTTGAGATAATTGGGGGAACAAGGTTTATAAAGGCAAAATGTACGTAATGGCCCTGACACCTCAAAAATGACCTCAAGGTCACTAAAATCCACTGGTGTTGGGGGATCCCCCAATTGCATGTTGGCGGTAAATATGAGCAAAATCGGTCAGCAGATTCTTGAGATATATCACGTTAACACCAATGGGACGGACAGACGGATGGACTGATGAATGTACAGAGATGAATAAGATATCGCCCACTCCCCGCTTTGCGGCTGCGGGAACAATTAAGCAAGTTATTCTTTTTATTATTATCATTATTATAGAACTGTTTTGGAATGACTGTTAGCCCCAAAGGCTTAAGTGCAACTGACTCTCGAACCTAATGACAGATGGCTAACATTGTAATCAGCTAACAGCTAACATATTAATCTTATTTATGATGGTAATATTCTCTGAATGTCCGGGGGAGAAAACATAAGTCCGGAGTGATTTCACTTACGAGTTCAAGCTCCTGGCAATAGAATTGTGCTAATGAGCAAATCTGTGTGGAAAAAATGATGTCACAACTCCAGGCCTAACTCTAAGTGAACCCAGCAGCCTAAGATGTAGATCATTACATTCAGTGAGAGTGAGAGTTCTCACTGTGATGTCATCAAGATGTGACGATACCGTGGATACTCACAGCTCTCTATTTCCAGTGTGCAGTTCTGCTCGTCTAGAGGGTATCTGCGCAGGTCCATCATACATGCTGCTGTAGTGGTGATCCTGAGAGACAGACAGACAGAGAGAGTGTGTGTGTGTGTGTGTGTGTGTGAGGAATCGCGAGAGACCCTTCCTGGAGGACAACATTTTTGAGCAAATACCTCAATATAGATATTATGGCAAAATAGTAGGAATAACTATTGGTATTCTAACAAAATATTTACAGAATGCAATTTTAGTCATTAGTAATGCGGATATGATGAGCAATTAGGTGAAGGCAACAGCTAAAGCAGTCTAATAAATGCAGAAAACTGCATCCCTTTTCTGTAATGTAGTCTCTAAAACCTGAAAAGACAACACTCGTGTCATATCACAATATAACAATACCCAGAAGATTCTGTCATGATACCTATATGATATCGACATATCACCGAGTCTTAGGATGGAGTGAGGCCTTATTATTTTCATAGACCCCATCTACGTTTGTCAAGTCATCCAACCAACTTTCCCAAACAAACTAACAATAGAGAAGTGAATGCAGCCTAAATAAATAAATAATGCTGCCGTACATTTAAAATGTTCTTTAGTAATGATATGCAGTCACAAATACACGCACACACACACACACAAATGTCCGCACAGACAAAAATCACACCCTCGTGTGCACGCAAAGCACACAACTGAAAACGCTCCCCCGATCGTGTCGAATCTCTCTGAAAAATGTCCCCATTAAGTCTCCAGATAACGCAAACGTGTGGATTCCCGTGCGTTCGAGCGGGGCCAAAAACGCTGCATCGACCCGCGTTTAATTCCCTCCCTGCACCATTACCCTCTGCTGCTCGACTGAGCGGCGCTTTAGACGCAAACATTCAGGCAACGCTCCCCCAACGCTCGGCAGGCTTCACCAAGCCCACAGCCTCAGGCAGTGCCAGGCTTCATTAGGGAGGGGTCCAACCCCAAACACAATCGGGGGCAGGGATCTGCACTGACGTCCATTCTGAGTCGCGGCCGAGCATATTTAACATCCACATTTACATCATAAACGTCCTCAGAATTTCCTTTACACCACCAGGGTTAGCTAATTAGCACAATTCTTCAGCCATGTGCTAGAGATAATGAGTGAAGTCAGGCTCGCAGCCCACGCCAAGACTTCTGCTTTCTTACCACTGGATTTTACACCCCTGGTTCCCCTGGTAACGCATCGGTGCATGAAAGTTGATACCAATGTGGAATCTATTATATGCAGTGTTTTTAGAGAGAATGTGCCGCTTGAGGCAAGGCAATTTTATATTGGTTATGAATTAGTTTAGTACAAACCCAAAACCAGTGAAGTTGGCACAAGGTGTAAATCGTAAATAAAGACAGAATACAATGATTTGCAAATCCCTTTCAACCTATATTCAATTGAATACACTGCAAAGACAAGTTACTTAATGTTCAAACAGGTAAACTTTGTAATTTTTTGCAAATATTAGCTCATTTGGAATTTGATGCCTGCAACATGTTACAAAAAAGCTGGCACAAGAGGCAAAAAAGACTGAGAGGGTTGAGGAATGCTCATCAAACACTTATTTGGAACATCCCACCGGTGAACGGGCTAATTGGGAACAGGTGGGTGCCATGATTGGGTATATAAGCAGCTTCCCTGAAATGCTCAGTCATTCACAAACAAGGATCGGGCGAGGGTCACCACTTAGTGAACAAATGCGTGAGCTGATTGTCGAACAGCTTAAAAACAACATTCCTCAAAGAGCTATTGCAAGAAATTTAGGGATTCCATCATCTACGGTCCGTAATATCGTCAAAAGGTTCAGAGAATCTGGAGAAATCACTGCACGAAAGCGACAAGGCCGAAAACCAACATTGAATGCCCGTGACCTTCGATCCCTCAGGCGGTACTGCATCAAAAACCGACATCAGTGTGTAAAGGACATCACCACATGGGCTCAGGAACACTACAGAAAACTACTGTCAGTAACTACATTTCGTCGCAACATCTGCAAGTGCAAGTTAAAACTCTACAATACAAAGCGAAAGCCATTTATAAACAGCACCCAGAAACGCTGCCGGCTTCGCAGGGCCCAAGCTCATCTAAGATGGACTGATGCAAAGTGGAAAAGTGTTCTGTGGTCTGACGAGTCCACATTTCAAATTGTTTTTGGAAACTGTGGACGTTGTGTCCTCCGGACCAAAGAGGAAAAGAACTATCCGGACTGTTATAGGCGCAAAGTTCAAAAGCCAGCATCTGTGATGGTATGGGGGTGTATTAGTGCCCAAGGCATGGGCAACTTACACATATATGAAGGCACCATTAATGCTGAAAGGTACATACAGGTTATGGAGCAACATATGTTGCCTTCCAAGCAACGTCTTTTCCATGGACGCCCCTGCTTATTTCAGCAAGACAATGCCAAGCCACGTTCTGCATGTGTTACAACAGCATGGCTCCATAGTAAAAGAGTGCGGGTACTAGACTGGCCTGCCTGTAGTCCAGACCTGTCTCCCATTGAAAATGTGTGGCGCATTATGAAGCGTAAAATACGACAATGGAGACCCCGGACTGTTGAACAAATTAAGCTGTACATCAAGCAAGAATGGGAAAGCGTTCCACCTGAAAAGCTTCAAAAATTGGTCTCCTCAGTTCCCAAACATTTACTGAGTGTCGTTAAAAGGAAAGGCGATGTAACACAGTGGTAAAAAGGCCCCTGTGTTTCTCAGTTTGAACATTAAACATCTTGTCTTTGCAGTGTATTCAATTGAATATAAGTTGAAAAGGATTTGCAAATCATTGTATTCTGTTTTTATCTACGATTTACATAACGTGCCAACTTCACTGGTTTTGGGTTCAGTAATTTTTGCAAACTGCAAGGTGCAAAATGTTGATGACCAAACAGAAATTAGCAGAATGAAGCTCCAGCAAAAGCTAAGCCAGGGAGACAATCCCTTTTCATGCTCATTCTGTAGTTCATATTTATTCTATCTGCCTTATCTCCTTTACACAGGCTCGCTCTACCTGCCGTCATTGCCTGGGGCTATCAGCTGAGACTTCAGATGCTCCATCAGCTGATCACATCTATCCAATAGCTGACTGACACACTCGCATCGCTAACCTATTATTTTACCGCCATCTCCTTAAATATGTTCCCTGCTTAGGTGGGTGTTAGCCGCTGCTCTGCGCACCCTTTACCTCCCCTACGCCACTGGTCTCTGCGGATTCATCAGCTACATCAGACTTATCAAGGTCATCTGCCCATCAGTCAGCTGAGCCATCATCAGTACCTGGACCCCACGGGGGGGATTTGTCATGTTGTTGCTCGGGGCAGATGCTCCTCGTCTACAGAAATCTCCCTGTAGAGTCCATGCACCTAAGACTTCTTGCGATGACTTATTCATCTTAAAGCTTCTGTTTTTCAGACAATGTGTAATATGAAATATTACACGTTGAAAATATGATGAAAATTATCTTTGCGTGATTTACTTGTATCTCCTGACAGAAGTGAAGTAACTAAAAAAAAAAATAGCAGTGGACTTCAGAAGATGTTGGTCTATGGACTAGATGTGTATAAATCGAACCCTCATGGACACTTTTGAATTTGTAAATATTTTATACTTTATACTTGAAAAGTACAGGTAGGCACTCCTTTTCTTTGATTCTTGGCTTTTTTGAGATGTTGTGATGTGTAACGTGCCTAAAACTTTGATTAGGCACTTTTCAAAAGTAAAAAGTATTTCGAAAAGGAAGCAAAGATAGAGAATGACGAACGAATGAAGAAGGCACATTAATTCAGACGTCAGCTTGAGGCCACAGTGAATGGCACTCACTGCCGTACCCAGGGGATTTAGAAGCACAGAATGTTGCTTTACAATGAAGACCAGTCTTCCAATCCAAGGCATGAAATAGGTGCATCTCCAGCTGAAGTTTCATAGGTTAAAAATATCCTTGAAAGTGGAATAATGAGAATGACTTTTGACTCTCATGCCACACAACAATCTGATGCCTGTACAGTCAGACAGACCTGCACGCTGAAACATCACATTAAACACAGTGTAATGTGAATATAGGCCACTGGATGGCAGTATTTACCTTTTTTTTTAAATTCAGCTCAGACTGGAGCTATGTTTAGACATGTCCTGGACATGTCTGGGGCAAGTCCCCGAAAATTAAAAAAAAGAGGTCTAAATGTGGGTGGGGTCTGCAAAAGAGTATATAAGGAAAAGAATTGAGACAGTAAAGTAGTAGGAGAAATTGCAAGAAGAAGGATACGTGTGACCAGACCTGTCATTCTGTTCAAGACCTGTGAAGTTTTCTTTTGTGGATTTTTGCCTGTGTTAGAGCATTTTTCCTTGCCCAGGACATCACCAAGCCACCCCAACAAAGAGGGACTGTAAATATTTCTGTTTTTGTTGTGTTCAATCTTGGTCTTAAGCGTAGTTAGTTGTTTATTTGTCTTTGTTCATTAAATGTGTTTAAGTTTTTAAAACTGAGTCTGTCATCCCTTGCTGTTGCTGTTGCTGTTGTGTTGTAAATTGTAATTACAAATTGGGGCCATAACAACAGTCACAGGGGGTCGACCACCTCAGAACACCCAAAACCAAACTGTAAAACGCTCGTCAGCAAAACTGACAGAAAACTTGATGGAAATGGGGAGAATGTCCAGTGAGGGATTTCAACAGCCGTTACTGATCGCTGCATGTGTGATAGTGGCTGGCACGAGGATGCAAGATTCGCAGATTAACAGAATTGATTTGCTTTCGTTTCTAAAATGAACAATTTAACAGCTTACCAAGCCGAGAGGACGCCTTGTTTACGGAGAGGAATTGGGCAATCTCAATCAATGGTCGAGGTTGGCAGCGGCATATTGATTGAGATATCTTATTTCCTCTCGTATAGTCTGGGCTTTGTTTAGTCTTAGTTCAGGACCACACAGCACCGCACACGCTCAGTCCTGCTTCAAAAAGGACTCGAGGCAGCTAACGGAACAGCAGAGTCAACCAGAGGTCAGAGGTCAGGAGGTCACTCGAGGGCATTAAAACACTGAGCCATGCTCAACAGGGCAGTTTGCAGTAATGTGGACGGTGAAAGTTTTCTAGATAATGGCATCAATTCCTGCACGGATCACAAGATATGGATGCTAACGCCAGCAAATGAATGCAAACAGTCTCAACACTAATTACGAACAGTGGGTGGCCTGAAATTGAACTATATTTAGAAAAGGGTACAGTTCTGTCAGCAAACTCACTTGTAAACCAAATAGTAGTGGTAACAAAGAGATATGATGAGCGGTAAATAGTAATGGTAACAAAGAGATATGATGACGGTTTAGTCTCCAGGGACGTCAAGAGAGGAGAGCTGAGAGTGTCAGTATGTAGCCCCTCTGCCTTTGAGGGAGAAGGCTGGGGTGGAGGTGGGATGTTAACAAGCAGCAGACAAATGCGATGCAGCATAGCAGCAGGCGGAGGCATGTTATGCTGCAAAGGCAAAGCCCACAGCCCATCAACCTGAGAGGGGGAGCAGTGTTTGTGATGCATAGCAGCATGTGTGGAAATGAGGGCACGTCTCAATTTGGCTGCTAGAACTAACTTCATGAGATGCTCCCCATTTAAAGTTTTTTTTTTTCCCCGTTCAAAGTCTGTTCAAATGAATGCACAAATAATGATAAACAATAAATCAATATAACAATTAGTTCATTAGGTTCGTGTCAGAATTGAGATCTAGGTTTTAGCCCCTCTTGAGAAAGAAGTTAATGTGAAACAATACATTTAAAAGGATAAATAGGCCTGAAGTAGGTGTACCAGTCAGAACTGACAGAATATCTGCGCTAATATTTTGCTTGTGCAGCGTCTCTTTTCCGCTGGAAAACTATCAAGAGGAAAAGCAGCGGAAAACTATCAAAGTGAGACTGTATTACCTCAAGGCTATCAAACTGTAATCCCACTTCTTATTTATTTATATTTTATTAGTATTATTTCAGACCGACAATAGTCATTTTGGTTAAAAAATCTTGTGAGTTTTGTTGGAGAAAACTGAATGAATGGCGAGAATGAACCGTCCCTAAGAACGTAACTGGCATTCCATTTCTGGACGTCAATCAGATGATTATAGTTAAAAAGGACAAGTATATAACATGACAGGGGAAAGTCTGTCTGCAAGACGGGGAATGTGGCCTACTTTTACTTGAAATGACAGACGTATAAATGCAGTCACTTAAAAAAACATTTAGGCCTATGTAGCTCACGCTGTTTGAGAGAGCAGGGCCATTTGTCACATGTAAATCATTTTAGCAATATCAGACCAAGTGGTGGAATATAAAAATAACATAAACGTGAATATTACAAAGTTCCATTTTTATGAAAAGCATTTGACAATCTTATTCAAAAACGGCCACTTCAATAATTAGCTCTCATAAATTATTTTAGGGAGTTCTAAGCAAGGATAATCACAGGTTTTATTCACCCTAATGCAACCCTTATTATTCAAAGGCTGCAAGAGATACGAATCTCTTAAATTTGACTTTGCAAATAATACAGGGCATGCTGATGTAAGCCAAATAAACTTTTATTGGGTTTTAATAAGCCTGATCCCAGCAGATGAGGTCATGGATTCATGGTTTTAACTACATAAAAATAAAATAAAAAAAAATAAAAAATTAATTTCACGTTGTAATTTCAGGCCTTGTAAACACAGAACAACACAAAAGAGAATGAATCCATCTCCCAATAGACAGGCCCTTTCTGTCGATCAGGGGTCAGCATTCGCAGGCTGCTGCCTTAAATGACTCAGGCTTTAGTGCCACCAGTTAAACAGCAGGGTCTTGGACTCTTCTCTCCGGACTTTTTGTCCCCAGACTTTTCGTCCCCATGGAATGTTACAGGAATTTATAAAGGAGGACCCTCCAATTTCCAGAGAAAATGGATTTTGAACCTCCATCCTAAAAACCTTGTGAGAACCCTGCGTCCCCCAAATGTTTTGCCCCATTCAGGGATGAAGAGTTCAAGGGGACGAAAAGTCCTGTAACTGGAGCAGCAGTGCAGGGGCATCTCTGCGGCCTCAGGAGAAAAAGGTCCTGAGTTTGTGGGCCCAGCCTGGATCCTTCCTGAGTGGAGTTCGGATGCACTTCCTGTGTCTGTGTGAGTTTCCTCTGGGAACACTGGTTTACTCCCACAGTCCAAAAACATGTGTCCAAAGGTCCACTGATGAAAATTATGCTGGTTAACTACAGTGCATCTACAAGGAAGTTCTCTCATGTGCATTGATCGCATTACATACACTAGCTAACAAACAAGCATGAAATAATCAGATCCCCGACCATGGTTTTAGCGCTCTGGCTTGAAAACAAAACGCGACAGAGGGACGGACAGACAAACAAGAGGACAAACGGAAGATTTAAAAGACACGTCTGCACTTGAAGATGTATCTACACTTTAGATTTTGCAGAAAAATGTTGAGTAATTTAGAAGTTGTGGCCCTGAAAAGAAGTGCAACAGAAGGACAAGAGAAGAGACGGACAGACGGACTCGCAGATGGACGACACTAATGGCGATAGACCCTCGTACACATTACGGTGGAGGATACTAAATTGCTTATTTAAGACTCAAAATTGTAAAGCTAGCGTGCTGCGACTGTCAGTCCGTTTGTCCTGCCCTGAGTTAAGTGACTGGTTTCTGTTTAATGGAAAATAAGTTGGGATGACAATTTTTAACTTCAGGGCAGGCAAACGTTAAAATATCCTAAATGTATTGTGATTTTATTATAATACATTCTTCCCCTTGCACTCTCAAGTTAAAGCTTTTAATCACTGTCACTTTGTTTGCCTGACAAGTAAAATTAGCAGTTGGACAACCAGCTAGCAAACAGCGAGCTGATGTTCCCCAGTCTTTTAGCTGAAAGAAGCTGAATCTCAGTTTTCAAACCTGCGAAGGTCTGATGTTTTAGAGATGCTCCGCCCAGGCAGGAATGAGCGTAAGTACGAGTACGCATTACGCAGCGAGCAGAACACTAAAAAAAGGACATGGAAAAAAAAATTATAGTCACCAGGAGCAACATTGTTTATTGACAAACAGATTTCAAGGTTTGTGGTTCTAAATTATCCACAGGAAGCCCGGCTCAGAGAACAGGAGAAGGCAGGGCCCCGATGGGAACATGATTTTATTCAGAGATCAAAGCTGATCTGGAGGACTGCAGGCAGCTCTTCAGACTCTGACGCAGGTATCAACCCTCAGCGCATTTATTTTGGATCTAGCATATTCTCTGTTTCTGTGCGCCACCCCCGCTGCGGTTTGCGATTGGTCCCAGCAACATTCTTGTCGGGAGCTGCAAAATCCTAATGCCGACTCAGAACAGCTGTGTCACCACGGACTCAAACCAATTTTCCATTAGTCAGGAAATTCCATTCCTGAAATTCAATTCCTGAGCTTAGAATTGAGCGCAACGGTCAAGTGAGGATTTGTGCTTCATTTAAATGCATATGCTCATTACTTTGGGCTTTGGAATGTACCAGACACTAAGCAGACCCTGATATCTACATAAATTGACCATCGTCCTGAATGGACCCTGACTCCAAGATTGACTGGGTTGAACCTTGACTCTAAAATTGACTGGAGTCATCCCTGACCCTGAAATAGACTGGAATAAATCATTACACTGATCATCATTATAATCTCTGTAAGATGCTTGTTACATAAAATGGCAGACAAAAACAGATGGCAGCTATGACATAAAATGGCTGGCAAAAACAGATGGAAGCTACGACATAAAATGGCCGACAAAAACAGAATGCACGGCCAATGAAACAGCATGTACCGGAGTCCGTAGAGCACGGTGCCGTCTGGATGAAGCCGGATCATGCGGTTTTTGACGGTGACACCATGCACAAAGGATTTTTTGTCGTTGATGAAGTAAGTGTCTGGCACCCAGAGCTGGTCAGCCACCCTGTTGTCCAGCGTGAGGTTAAGCGGGATGCCAGTGTACGACAGCCGCTTGTCCCGCCAGGACTGCTGGAAGTACATGGTGATGGTGTAATCCTGGGGAAAGAAAGAGAGATATTAGCAGGTGCTAATCAGGGCAGCTATTCCATTGGCAGGGGCTAATGGCTGCATTCACTTAAGGAGATGGAGAGATTCTAGCATGAGAGAGAGATGCAAGCATGGGCTAACCACACCATTGGTGGAAATGCTAACTGCTGAACTTACACCAGAAAAGAGGGGCCGCTAATTCAGTGGCAGGAGCTAACATGAGCTTAGAACGAGGGTTAGCCACACCCTTTAAGGGGCTAACTACTCTATAAGCAGGGATATTTTGCACTTAGCAGACCCTGGCTGCCACATTTTCATTGAGAAAGACATACTAAAACAGGCTAACCAGGTTATTATCAGAGGGGCTGACTGCGGCATTCACACACTGATAGAGAGGTTACCACAGGTCAGGTACACTGTTATAAGGCTGTATTGCTGACTTCATAAGGAAGATTAAGAATAAGCCAACCACTGATATCACAGTAATGGAGAGAGAAAGTTGTTGGAGGGTAGCTAACTACGCCTTTAGTGGGGACCCAACTGTTGCATTCACACGCAGAGGTGTAAAATCAAGACATTCCCAATATTTCCTCCCAGCCGACAGGATTACATTGAATTATGCAGCACAGATTTTCAGTCAGGAAAATGAAAGTAGGAAGTGTAATCGCCTCTCAGAGCTTATGGGTAAAATAACACCATGGCAGTAGGCTACTTTAACTTCCCAACCCGTGGACTTTAACGCTTCAGTAGTGAGGGGGCACAGATTGGGGATGCGTTCACAAAGCTGTCTCCGCGGAGCTGGAAAGAGCTGAAATATCACAGCTGTGCGAAAGGTGACCCTCTCTGACATTTAAAACAGCTGCCAAATATCCCCAGCCATCAAGCGCCAGAATAAGGTGCTCAAACTGAGATGTTTTTTGAGGAAAAATACATTCAGGCAACAATGCTTTTCATTTGAAGGTATGAGCTATATCAATGGTAGATTTATTTTTTTTCTTAATAAACTATAATTTATTTCATACTAATACAATATTCAGGTTTTTATTCAATGAATGAACACATGTATTACCATTTTGATGAGGATGTCTTGATGCTTTTTAATTAACCCCGGGGTGAACGCCAAAATTAACGCTAGTGCGAACTTTAAATAAGCCCAATCGTAGGACTTTAATTTATTAGTGCATTTGACAAGGGCAAACGCACGTTAATTAACATTTCTACAAGTGAACCGCGGTAAGCCAGGGAGGTCATATTTATTTATAGACTTGTATGGTACACGTCGTGAGATTGTTGGAGGAAACGGGAGAGCGTGGATGAGACCCACGCAATCACAGGTAGAACACGCAAGCTTTATACATGGAGCATCCAGGCTGCGATCCGAATCCAGAAACTCTGACTTGAGATTCAGCAGTGCTACCTACTGAAGCTCAATACCTTCGTCGTCTTTGACCAGCATAATGACAAGTCTGCGTGATAAGAAGTGTCGTTTTACGTTGTACAAGCGGAAAGTTGAATAAACGACTCTCGCTCGCGGGGCAACAGGTCTGTCGGCACCTGTCTGTCCGGCTGAGCAGAGCCGAGCTCTGAGCTGAGCGCGCCTGAATTGAGTTTGCAGGCTGTCGGCATTGTTTTCCTGGAGAGACGTCATCATTTATTAACGTGTAAGAGAGCTTAAAGCCTGGACCAGTCACTTCTCGCATGCCATAAAAAGATTTCGAGTTTTATTACACAGGTACGGCAGAGTGCGGAGAAGCAGCCTTTGAATGTTTAATCCTCCATTTTTTTTTTTATCGTGGCTGCTTATTAATTCAGATGCTCATAGCGGACAGCCATGAATGTCTGCGTCTGTCTCATATTGCCGTCTAACTTAGACGCTAATTGGCGCGGCGCGCTGTTCACCACTTTTAACGTCATTTGATTGCGGTTGTTAAATTTGATAAGTGAAAACAGCAGACATGCCGTCATCTCCGGAAATGGTCACAGCCTGAGTAGGCTACTTGGCAATTTAAAAAATAATTTAACCATTCATGCATTAGAGCTTTTTCTGTTTGGACGTAGTCCATGACAGTATGGATTTGAATGTATTATCCACCATCCATTCATCCTTCCATGTAAACATGATTATAATTGGTTCGGGTTGCAGGGGGGCTGGAGCCTATCCTTCCTGAACTTTAGCAGCTAGACTTAATAAAAAGATGTACGCAGCGGAAATCGCTAAAATTTGCATTCTATTTAATAGCCAGCAGATGGCGACGTCGGTGGTTGCACAAAGAAGTTCAATGCTATGGAAGTCTATGAGAAAATGACCCTACATTCCCACCTGATTTATTATTTTAATAATGATTTTACTCGTTATTTTATGGTATGTATAGAAAGTTTCAAGTCTCCTCCGGCATATCATGATGTCCATTTCTGTAAATTATGGTCCTAAATAGACTTGAATAAAGGATAAAGCCAGAATTTTATTTAGGGGGGCGCGGTTATCCTCCAGTCCTCGGCAGATACGGTTAGATCCACCCATATATCCACCCCTCGCTCCACCCGGGACCAACAATTCACGCTCTCGTCCAATAGGAATCACATCCGGTTTCAAAATGACAAAATGGCGCTGTTGAAATTCCCAAAATCCCGGCCTCCCAAATGGTATGCTTAAACCAATGAGTGACGTCTCGTTTGCTTCGTCCATCTTTTTATACAGTCTCTATGGTCTAGCAGCTGGAACGCACTCTAGGCAGGTTGCAGATCTATGGTAGGGATAGTACACACTATTCATTCACACCATTGACTGTATAAAAAGATGGACGCAGCGCCTGGGTCTGAAAACTGAGGCCAATGCGGAAATCTCTAAAAATTGAGTTCTATTTAATTACCAGTAGATGGCAACATCGGTGTTTGCGCAAAGAAGATCAATGCTATGGAAGTCTATGAGAAAATGACCCTACATTCCCACCTGATTTATTATTTCAATAATGATTTTCCGCATTAATTTATGGTATTTATCGCAGGTTTCAAATCTCCGATATCACAATGTTCATTTTTGTTAATTATGGTTCCAAATAGACTAGAATAAAGGATAAAGCAAGAATATGCTTTAGGGACGTGGCTATCCTCGGTTCCTCGTCAGATAGGGTCAGATCCACCTGTAGATACACCCCTCGCTCCTCCCTGGATCTTCAATTCACGGTCTCATCCAATAGGAATCACATCCGGTTTCATAATAACAAAATGGCGCTGTTCCAATTGCCAAAATCGAGGCTTCCTAAATGGTTTGCTGAAACCAATGGGTGACGTAGCTTCGTCCACCTTTTTATTTAGTCAATGATTCTTACACTCATAGAACTTTGGGTCTCCAATAGACCTTTCCGTTCTATCACTCAAGTGTAGAATAACAACCAATCAGATTGCCTTCTCTTACTAAGGTCCTGCCTACCCTGACATGACCGTCACATTGTCCCACAATCAATGCAGTCAATGGCTGTGTGAAACGGGCAAGTTGTCCGACTTTATCGAAAATGGTCCTTAGATGTTCTTGGGAAACGTATAATACTGACGACGAAAGATTCCCTGCACGGCAATAGGGCGATAAAGTGACCCTTCTCCCAAGGCCAAAAACACAACTGTAAAATGTGTCTGCGATGGTTTAAGGCATGTGGAAGGCATCCCACACAACTCAGTGTGAATAAGATCAACAAACACAAATGAGTAAAGTTAGCTTGTCATCGAAAATGGTTTGGAGGAAAACGCTGATATAACGACTGTTAGATTAATAACTCTATTATGTCTAATGTAGCTAATTAAAGAGTTAGCTGCATTGCTTGATATGATTTATTACAGTCTGGCTAGCATATTGCCTGACTCATGGCCAATAAACGTTAGACAGCAAACTGGATTCAGTGTTATTGTTAGCTCAGTGAAGGCAACAAACTTCTGCTTTACACGTGCAGTACGATTACTCTATTCTGCCTGGTTTGAATGTTCAGCGTTGTGCTTTTCTGCATCGATCTCCAGCACTTTGCGGTTACTCTTGTATCTCCACCCCTTCCGTTAAAAAATTTGATGTCATGGATATCATGTTTCCGTGAAACAGTTAAGGCCTCTCTGGACAACTTTACTGGACTAGTCAGAAACATTCGGGAAGAAAAAAACTGCAATATTTTCGGAGTATGCGCAAGAGAGCGGTGCTGAAACTTCTGCTGTCCTACAGTCACTGCAGAACTGAACTGCACTGTGTGGGGCTCATAGCAACAGGAACTAAGGGGGGCGGAGCTGGTTGGAGCGTGTCAGAGAGGTGCATTAGCCTTGCATGCAAATATTTGGACTGTGGCAGTGGGCTGGAGTGCTGGGGAATCTCCAGAACACAGGGAGAACGTGTACATGAACTGCACACATAAAGAACCCCGCCAGGATTAAGGTGGCAGGACAGCCCACAGCCCACTGTGGCATCCAGTCACATCTCAAATGGAAATGGAAAATATAGTGCTCAGGGACTGGTTATTGATAGCCATTTTAGGACAATAAGCTGTTGCACGAAGGTGGAGAGACAAGCTTTTCTGACATCAGCTGCAAAATGTCTGCTATTTGTCTCTCTTCTCAAATTAGAATCGACACCCCAACACCCCGCCCAATGTGTCATGACAGCAAAACTTCGAAAGCAATACCGCTGCAGCCATCTCTCATCTGTCTTTCAGATCTTTGGTCAATATTAAATCATGACACAGATCCACAGTGGCTGAGGCTCTGCGGTGCAGAATCATTCCTGCATGCATTTTGGCCATCGATTCAGACTGACCGGGCTACTGAAAGCTAAAGAGCGGTATAGAGGGTGTACACAGGGGTACACTGTAAAAAAGTGAAAATACCAGCCTGACAGAAATGGCAGTGTCTGATTCACCGAAACAGGCTCCCTATCGTAATCAATAATTGATGTCTGAGTTCGAACCAGGCGCAAATGTTTTATAATTAGCATTGCAAGAGAAAACACAAACACAACATTGGCATTAGCTCATGAATTAATCCATTCCCCATTCCGCAGTTGGTAGACACTTCAAAGCGCGCTAACTCTAAATTGCGGATTGAACAGAAATACAGAGGATTTGGAGTGAAACACCAGGGTTTGCGATTAAAAAAAATCGAGCGTTTGTCAGAGTTGTAGCGCAGTCATGTTGTACACCCATCCCAAGCAAATCACCGTGTTCGCTTAAATTGATCCCAAGAATTCATGACTAATTCAAGTTTCTAAATAATAAAGTATTTTCAGAATTCTGCTTGTAAATTGCCTCAAACTTTAGCACAATCCCTGGCTGGCTCATTAAGATCGGCTCGCCCTTGAGCTCTCCATATTTTGCACAGTACTGATGGGCAGGGGTCGACACGCTGAATTGAGGACTTTACTGGTCACAGCCACCGGCCTATATCCAATACTTAATGGATAAACAACAATGTCTAAATCACAGAATTCACTGGACTTCAAAGTATGAGAACACATCAGACCGAGATATTCCCTGCATGAAGAGTGCTGATTACATGAAACATCAATGTCATGCAATGCATCATAACCCACCACGAGCCAGTGTATCATCCCATTAGAGAAAATAAACCACCATAGATCATTACAAACAATTGATGGACGCTTAAACTACTGGAATTTGATCAGGTGACGTAACAGAGGATCATGGTGAAAAAAGATCGTGTGCCTGTGAAAGATGATCAGGTCAAACCGACACGTAACCAGACAATCACAGAAAAAGATGAACAGTGACATGCTGTCAATGATTTAGACTCAAAGGTTGATGGAATCATTTTATCGCAAGGAAGTGTAAACCACGCGATTGAACCATGATATAATTGTTTGTCTCACCTATGGCAGATACGTACACGTATCCTCTCAAAGAAAACTGTAGCCTTTGTGATAATATATTTCATATTTTAAAATCTGTACAGAGATATCATACTTACTCATGCAGCGAGAAGAATATTATGCCCCATTTCCACTACGTGGTTCTGGCTCTACTCTACTCTACTTACCTTTTTAGCATTTTGATTAGGAAAAGGCATCCAGTTTTGGCACCTGGCACCATCTTTGTCACCAATGCGCGGCGCACATGGGACATCCCAAAAGTGCAAAGTCAGGCTCGCCATTTTTAAGCAGCCAAGCAACAGTGATAGCGGCAGTTCTTTTGCACCTGTTTCTCTTGCTGGCAAGGTGAAAGGCACTTCCGTCGTCGATTGACAAGGTGCAGACGTTCCTCACATTGCTGGCCGACCAACGAATCCAGCGAGAGCTGAATGGGTCGACGAGAAACGAGGTCCCGTTGACGACCAGCTACACTGAGGCAGTCCTATCCTCTAATGGACAACGACCCCCTAGAAAAGTACCCGGTACCAAAGTGGGTGGAGAAGAGTAGAGTAGAGCCGGTACCAAGTAGCACCACCTTTCTGCATATTTTTTTTTTAGCTACGCTAATTTTGCTTCATGCACCAAAAAAGGAACAAAAATCTACCCGGGTTGAACTGTTCTAAACTTAGAATGATTTGTGATTGTTCGGGATGTTGGTTTTTCGGGGGGGTACAGTATAAAGGATTAATTTGGGTGTGTTCAATATTGGCATTATTGTGCGAGTGTAAACATAGTCAAAGTGTCAGATGGCGAATTTAACATAAGGCCTTTCTGAAGTACTTATTCATTCTCATACTCATATTTACGAGCGAATTCTGCTCTCTGACGCAGCCTCTGCAACGGGATATCTACATTGGAACAAGCAAAAGAAAGTAAAGTAAGTTGAAATCATTTTAAATTTTCCTTGTGGAAAATTTCAGGATATATGTTATTAAAAACACTTCTTGCTGTAAAAGAAACAGACTAAAACTATTGACTCCATACTTCTAAAAAAAATAAAAAAACAAACTGACACGCAAAAATGCCGAATTCCAATGTACTGACACGTGCGGCCTATTGAATGCTCTGTAACTGACGGAAAGACGATGTGGATACAGGAGGGATGTTAAAATCTGCCGGGAGGATGCTCCAACTTTCACACATCATCAGAACACCCCGGAATATTTTGCGAGACGCCATCAGTGGAACCCACTGTTAATTAGCTACTTCCTTTCAATAGCTCTGAGTAAAGAAACCACGCGAGTGAAAACCACCATCGTCACGGGTCAAACGCATTCACCGGCACATCTGCCAATCAGGGTAAACGCTGACAGCAATCTTCGACCCCGCCTCAGCGGAAACCCAAAAATACACCACTTCACGTGTAGCTGTGAGATGCAGTCACAGACTCACATGCTTTTTTTTTATCACTGTTCGCCGAGGTGGAAGGTGCAGTTGCCTCTGTGTAGCTTTGGGCCCAATTAAAGAGAAACACGATCAGGACGAATTCGCAGCAGAAAACACAAATAGACTAATTGTGAGGAGTTTTGGGGGAATGGGTCTAATTCTGGGAAATTTCGACACTCTTGTCAGTTCTGGGCTCTCCTCAGCGGGTGATTTATTACAGTGGGGGCCGAGGTATGTGCGGGGGAGGGATGCTGTTGCAGGACTAGTTGCAAAGAGCAGTCTAAGTTAGCAATCTTAGAATGCAGCACTGAATTTACCCTTGAATCACCACATGATGCAGGAATTAGTACTCACACCATGCTTACTGCATAGTAGACTCAATTACACTGGGCACACTTATGGCCCATCGACTCAGGTATTTGACTAGAATTTAGGATATTTTTTTTGTCAACTCCACCATTTAGCCACAGTTAAATCAGTGCAGCTGTCAGGTCCTTGGAAAAGGGCCTGAGATCTGCATGTCGCCACAGATATCGGCACCTGCTCATTCTAATCAACTGAAAGTTGTTTTAAAGAAAAGCGTCAATAAAATAATTGACACATAACACATCTAAACTCAGCACTAAGGTTTTTTTTTGGTTTGCCTCCTCAGAGGAACCTTTTTCAGATACATAGCGAACCCTTTATTTCACTGTGAAGTGTGGAAGCACCCAGATTGAACCTGATAAAGAACCCTTGATTTAGGTGCGGTTTTTAAATGCATCACGAGGAACCTTCTGGTACCCTGTGTTTCCCCTGTGGGGCCACTGACTTCGCCCTGATCACAGCAGTGCTGAACAGGGAACGTCCTCTCATCCCTCGGCACCCCTGATTTATACAGGAAATATGGACCTTAAATGGCTGGACTGCTGCCATTGGCCACACTGAAAGTAACGTCTGGAACGGGACATATTTTTTCTTAATTTGACTCTGAAATCAAGCAAACACTTTAATTTGAAGCGCTGTAAATTTACACATGGTGGAATCAAAGTCTGCAATAAATCAGAAGCTGAGAATCCGCACTTCAGCCACAATTTGAATAGCTTGGCACTGTTATAAATTGCTGTAATTTTACAGTACATTGCAGGTGCAGAGTTGCAGTAAATGCAACATTGCGCATGCCCACGCGCATCTCACTGAAATTTACAGTTAATTTACCTGTACAAGTATTTTCGGGGCCTGGCACGCACTGGAAGTGAGGACCACTGGGTAAATATCCCAGCCACAGCCTGCCTATCACCCACCCGCCAGTTTTATTTTCCCCCCCAAAGGATGAAGCAATGAGACAAGTTTAAATTGGGCTAAGTTTTGGTTACCCATAATTTCACAATTAGATATAATTTACAATAATTCTCCCATTATTTTCTTGCAAAAAGTACTGGCACCACTGCTCCCAGTTAAAGTGCACCTATTATATGACTTTTCTCTGATCACTGAGCTCACTGTATATGCGGATGAGGACGGCTCTCTCAGTAACGGCTCTCTCGGTCTTACCCTCTGTTGCCTTCATTCTCTTCTGGTCTCTCTCTAGTTCTTTGTCTCCTTAATTTACCCCACTTCTAAACACTTCCCACTGTTTTTTTTTTTCTTCTGCGCCCTGTCTCTCCCACCTTAAGTACTTAGCGCTTAGTACTCTTTTCCAATGCAGTAAGTATGCTTTTTTGCATGCTTGGTTTACTGGCCAGTTGACTTGAGCCAAGCATAAAATTTGAACAGGCTCCGCTCTGCCAGGCACCGCAGTGATCGGTTTAATCCAGGAGTTACTATAGAATGCGCCAATGGGCCATTTTGTCACTTCAACTGAGTGCCCAAATATTCAAGAGTTCGCATCCCATGTGCACCGCACACTGGCACTTTAATGACTGGGATCTTCAATCATGCATTTGATACAGTGCATTCCGCACATACTTTTTCTGACAGTTTCACAGTATTCTAATTACGAAGTAATTATACACTTATTAAAAACAAGATTGTATGGTGTGATTATAAACAGTCATTAAGTGCTCATTAATGCCTATTAATGATATGTGATTATTACTCATTTTTATGTCGGAGCATGCATGGACAGAAAGTCAATTTTTCAGTTCAGTACAAAACATACAGGAAGAACACAAAGGGATCATTTGAACTTTGCTATTAAATCCTTACAACATGCTTAACAATTCAAGCAGTAAAAGACAGAAATGTGTTTTATAAACGGTATATATCCCGGCAAAGTACATTTTTCTCCATTAAGTAAATTTGATTACTTTTAAATTCATTTTTCTGAGTTGATTTGCCCGTGACTTGTTCTAAAACCTTGTATTTCAGTAAATATAACATACATCTTTGTACTTCACTTACTGTACATTGTTCTCTTTGGTGCTTAAAAACATCTGATAAATGTCAAAAATAGCATGATAAATTACCGCATGTCAAAATATTCATGCTTGTTCAGGTAAAGGTTCTACAAGGTTTAGGCCTAGCTTGTGTGAGCAGCATATCATTTGAAGTTTCTGGGTAAATTTACTATTGTAGATTCTCAATGGACAAATGCATGGCTGCCAAAACATATTTATGTGGCTTTCAGGCCAAAACAAAATGAACTGGGTCATTCTCATGGGAGTAAGGAAACATTGGTAATTTGTCTTTGTGTAAGACAAACCAAGGTTTACAGCATTCTTAGCACTCTAAACACTCCAACACATTATTCTTCAGTCCTAACTTCAGTCAAATAAATCATATGTCAGAAAGGCTGCAATGATTCTAAATTATTTTCTAAACATCACAGTGGCGTCCATACATCAGGGTACCTATCCGTCTGAGGAAAAGTCTAACTTTCGCAATCCGTCTTATTTGAAAATCCCCCCATGAATTATTTTTATGTCAGACAAGTTTGCATCACCAGCAGCACTTAAATTGCGGTTGGTTTCGATTCTGCCTGTGAGCATGCGGTAACCGTAACTGGTTTGCCTGGCGAACATAATTTGCTCTTTGGAAAAATAGAGCTCAGAGGGCAAGGAAAAATGAAGTCACTGCCAGCACAAGCCGGTCTCGGTGTGCCTCATGGCCCCATGCTAGATACCATCTGTTTTTGCTCAAATCTCCTGATATTGTTCACAATAAAGATTTGCATCATCCTCTCACTGAAAGTAAAAGAGAAAGGCTCAGAGAGCCTTCAGTGAATACTAAATGAAATCTTATTTTCCCCTCCTTTTTCACTATTTGAAAAAAAAACAATAAATAAAAAAAAAATCCGCTTTATGAGCCATCCCTGTGATACTCATGATCCTCTCTGGCACGGAGCTGACTGTCTCACTTGACTGTTAGTAGCCTTTCTGGGCCACAGCCAACAGGAGGATGATTGAACGGCTTTTGTTCCAAGGGTGCTTGACCGTTTGTGACGTAATAAAGCAGTAGCACTCAGAGCTCATTTTTGTGGCTGCCGAGCTCATCCCCACTGCAGCGACAGGCCGAGAGCAAAACGTGCGTTCCGTTCACTGTGCAGTGCATCTTCAGTGCTCCATGCTAAATGTGCTCTGTGCTACATGCGCGCTATGTTAGATGTGATTTCAGTGAAATGTGCACCGTGTTTACCGCATCCCTGTGTTTACTGCACTGGCTCCTGACGCAGTGTGCATTCCCCGCACGTCACCTGGCTTATTATCTCTGCTTGCTGGCTGCTCAGAATGTATTAGAGTGTGCCTATCACCGGGGCTGAGAACGGAGGTTTTTCAAAATCATTTCAGAAGAGGGAACACGGACGCCGGCTCAACGCGTGCCTCTCGCCGTGACCGGAATTCTGAAGGCAGATGCGTACCTGCCTGGTGATCAGCTCTCCGAACAGGACCCCACAGGTAAAGGCTGGCATTCTGGATCACAAAGGATGCCAAGGAGGTGCCAACTGCTCACGATTCATTTTCACATTCACAGCCTCTTCCTTCATATCCCACCTCTCTCTGTCTCATTCTCCCTCTCTCTATCTCCTTCTCCCTCCATCACTCATACCTTCGATCTATCTCAGCCTAAAAGACCCTGTAGATCTATGGGCAGTATTTTTCTGAAGTTATCCGCCGTAAACCCAAATATGAGGTACTAAATCACAGCACATTTGACCTGTATAGCCACAAGTATACCGTACAGAAACACTGCTCAACTCCGCACGTACAACATCACCTCCAAAGAACATAATACATTACGCACCTCCAGATATCATTCTTTATGCATATGTACAGTGCAGGCCCTAGCAAAGCGTAGTTAGTATTCACTGCATAGCTGTGCAAGTCTACTCTGAACCTGCGCTGGCGGACTCATTTGATATTCTGACTATTATGCTATCTCCATTTGAGACAGATAAAGACCTGCAGTGCTGCGAAATCGTATAAATTTGACAGCCTACAACACAGATCGGTGATATCCGGCTGCTGATGGGCCGAGCCGACAAAAGGGACGAGGCACAGCGATGGAGGTGACGTTAAACGAAACAATGAAATGAAGTATATAAATAACACACCCTCTGTTTCTCATCCATCATTCTCTGGCAGGTGACTGGAAGGTCTGCCATTTTCGTTCAGCTTGTTTTATAAGTGCGATTGCGCTTGTCTCTAGGGGCCGCGAAATAAACGATTAGGCGCAATGGAGGCGTAATTTGTCCGGACGTGCGTGAGCTGCAGTTCCGCGGCCTCTGAATCTCCCACGCTAGCAATGCATAATTAATACGCCGTTTGAATCGATAAATACGCTGCATGCAGGATCACATTCAGGCCCTCCTGATTTTTCCCGCACTGATATGCAGTACGTTTAGTGCTGCCGTCAGCCAGAAACTTTCCCTCGACTTTTTGCCACCCCGTCACTTCAGAGTGCTGATCAGGAAGGTCCTTCGAAACCCAGTTTGGTCACCATTCGCTTCCTGTATATAGAGTGAGCACAATAATTCATTGGATTGTGCCGCATTTTTTGCCATTTTTGACACGTTGGCTGAGTCAATCACGGCATCTGAATCCACGTGAACATGCATTTTACACGCTGAAAAGGAGACTGAGGGCAAAAAAGTCCCCAAAACAAGCAGCTACCTAAGATTGCTGCAGTGCAGGCCTGGAAGAGCATCATCAGAGAACATGCCCAGCATCAAGTGATGTCTATGAGTCACAAACTTCAAGCACGCATTGCACGCCTAAATATTAAATGTGATGATTTTTTTCTACATTATATTAAACAGCCCAATGTGGGACCTCCTAAAAAGTTCTGTTTTTTCCTTAAGGCATATTGCCCAATACGCTAAACCACAATAAAATGTAACTAATCTAAGAACTTTGAACGCAATATGTTGAGAAAGTTTTGCCAACTTTTAATGATGAGTGATGCTCTTGAGTTGAGAGGGTATTCGGAAATAGAAAGTTTGTTTACAAAACGGTACATATTTTGAGGACACTGCAGATAGATGGTTGTTAAAGAAATGGCAAGACATTAATCTGAGCATTGCTGATATTTATCACCCATCACTTGCTGGATAAAACAACCTTCACTTACTGGAAAAATCATCTCTCAATTCCTGTATAAATCATCATTCACGTCCTGGATAAATCATTCTTCACTTCCTGGATAAATCAGCCTTCACTTCCTGAATGAATGTAAATTGCTGGTTGTGTCTCTTAAGATTCATGATGTACCTGGGTATCTGTGCAGCACTGTAAATTCTGTGGAAATAATGCTTTTACCTCTGTGGTTTTAGTGTAATTAAAAATCCATTTGCACGGATTTATAACCTTTCAACTGTGCATAAAATATTATTGGCTGAACAGGCTCTGTTACGCACAGACTTTAAATGATGAATTAAATGCAGAATTTCCTGCAGTTCATCCATTTCATATAGCACACAGTTTCTTAATGATTATGAAGTTTTTTTTTGTAAAATTTAAAATCTGTGGCTGATGTGGTCCACATTCGTCTTTTTTCTGGCACAGAGCCTGGACCTACAGCGGGATCCGCAAGTATGTACACGATTCACTCAGAAACAATGTGCAGTCCTTCAAATCAATGCCCACAATCCCTCCTTTCACCGCATGTTTTACATTAAGGACTCAGAGCTAAAAGGTATCAATTCTGTCACCATCCACAACTAACAGACCCCACGATACTGCCATCCTCCCGCTGTCAACCTGACAGCATACTGTTGCCCGTCACCGCAAGTTGACTTCACCGGAAGAAACTAATCAATTATTGAAATATAGTGCTCTTAATTCCCCAGTTATATACGCATTTCTGGCATTCTATTGAGTGCACTCTGGGAAACCAAATGGCGCAAGCATCTATGGGTCTCACCGTCATGAGAAAGATCATAGAAGAAGAGGAGAGTGTTTCTGAGTGAGAGGGCAGACATCTTGTACAAAACCCAAAACCAGTGAAGTTGGCACGTTATGTAAATCGTAGATAAAAACAGAATACAATGATTTACAAATCCTTTTCAACTTATATTCAATTGAATACACTGCAAAGACAAGATGTTTAATGTTCAAACTGAGAAACTTTATTTTTTTTGCAAATAATCATTAACTTAGAATGTAAAGGCAGCAACACATTGCAAAAAAGTTGGCACAGGGGCCTTTTTACCACTGTGTTACATCGCCTTTCCTTTTAACGACACAGTAAACGTTTGGGAACTGAGGAGACCAATTTTTGAAGCTTTTCAGGTGGAACTCTTTTCCCATTCTTGCTTGATGTACAGCTTAAGTTGTTCAACAGTCCGGGGTCTCCGTTGTCGTATTTTACGCTTCATAATGCGCCACACATTTTCAATGGCAGACAGGTCTGGACTACAGGCAGGCCAGTCTAGTACCCGCACTCTTTTACTACAGAGCGTCCAAACCTGTATGTACCTTTCAGAATTAATGGTGCCTTCACATATGTGTAAGTTGCCCATGCCTTGGGCACTAATACACCCCGATACCATCACAGATGCTGGCTTTTGAACTTTGCGCCTATAACAGTCCGGATGGTTCTTTTCCTCTTTGGTTCGGAGGACACGACGTCCACAGTTTCCAAAAACAATTTGAAATGTGGACTCATCAGACCACAGAACACTTTTCCACTTTGCATCAGTCCATCTTAGATAAGCTTGAGCCCAGCGAAGCCGGTGGCGTTTCTGGGTGCTGTTGATAAATGGCTTTCGCTTTGCATTGTAGAGCTTTAACTTGCACTTGTAGATGTAGCGACGAACTGTAGTTACTGACAGTGGTTTTCTGAAGTGTTCCTGAGCCCATGTGGTGATGTCCTTTACACACTGATGTCGGTTTTTGATGCAGTACCGCCTAAGGAGTCGAAGGTCACGGGCATTCAATGTTGGTTTTCGGCCTTGTCGATAACGTGCAGTGATTTCTCCAGATTCACTGAACCTTTTGACGATATTACGGACCGTAGATGATGAAATCCCTAAATTTCTTGCAATAGCTCATTGAGGAATGTTGTTTTTAAACTGTTCGACAATCAGCTCACGCATTTGTTCACTAAGTGGTGACCCTCGCCCCATCCTTGTTTGTGAATGACTGAGCATTTCAGGGAAGCTGCTTTTATACCCAATCATGGCACCCACCTGTTCCCAATTAGCCCGTTCACCTGTGGGATGTTCCAAATAAGTGTTTGATGAGCATTCCTCAACTCTCTCAGTCTTTTTTGCCACTTGTGCCAGCCTTTTTGAAACATATTGCAGGCATCAAATTCCAAATGAGCTAATATTTTCAAAAAATTACAAAGTTTACCTGTTCGAACATTAAGTATCTTGTCTTTGCAGTGTATTCAATTGAATATAGGTTGAAAAGGATTTGCAAATCATTGTATTCTGCTTTTATTTACGATTTACACCATGTGCCAACTTCACTGGTTTTGGGTATGTAAATCACCTGACTTAGCGTTAGACAGTGGTACACAGTAAATATTTTGAGAACACAGTTGTTTTTGGGCATGGGCATTTGTAGCAAAAATCAAGAAGTTTGCACACTTTTGCATAAGTTTAAGCACACTATGGCCTGCTTATATGTTAGTTTACTTTGATAAAAAATACAGTAATTGGCAAATAAGCAATAACAGACATAGATCAAAATGTTACTTTTTCTCAATGCAGTAATATAAATGGACAGGTAGATCGCACACAGAACTTCTCTCTCCCGAAAATGAGTTAAAAGCTATTTTATGGGGTTCATCTGTATCTGACACACATGTTTCACAGAAGTAAAAACACATCACCAAATGGGAACATAGCGTTTGTCACAAAAATGAATATTTTAGTACCCCCTGAGAAACAGATCAGTATTCAAACCCATAAAACCTACAAACTCATGTATAGATCTGTCAAATGCAGCTGCTGTATTCAGACCTGAGGAACTTCAGGCCGAGTTTAAATTCTAGTGGAGATCCCAAGGGTTTCAATTGCTGCTGAATGTGTCCTGCTGAAATACAGGGAAATGTGTTTAACATGATGTACAGGACTGAGATATTTTTCATTCGGTGTAATGCTGTAACCATAAGAACATGGTGCCCTGGGTTTGAATGAAGTGATCTATGTCTGCGTCAGAATTTTTCTCTTAATATAAGTGTGATGTAGTTTAAGTGAAGATCTGTGACAAGCAGATACAGATCATGTCTGTGACACTGTCCAACATTATGGGAAAAAAACATTTTTCCTGACCCTGAACCTACTGAAGGGAAAACTTAGGTTAGAAGTTGGCGTTAAAACCTTAAAGGAATTTCAATGATCTCAGCAGACTGCAGTTTCTCCACAGACAGACACTGAAAATGTGTAGACTTCTGTTTGGAGGGGGGACGGGGGACGGACGTGAGCCTGGTCAGATTTTCCTTCTCTCTAAACAGAGAAAGGTTGGAGTGCGTTTATACTGCACCTGCCATATCTCCCTCCTCTTCATGCCGCCACAGAGGAAATCCATTAAGGGCCTCGGCTCAAATAACACCGGACAGCAGAAAACTGCTCTCACATCACACTTATTTTCCATTATTCATTTCCATCAAAGCTGGGCCATCTCACACAGACACGAGCAGCTCACTTCTGCACTACATTATTCACTAATAACTGCAATCGCATAGGACAGAGTCAGTACAGCACCCTCACACTAAACTCTAACCCATCTGCCTCAGTACTGAGTCAGTACAGTACCCTCACACTAAACTCTAACCCATCTGCCCCAGTACTGAGTCAGTACAACACCCTCACACTAAACTCTAACCCATCTGCCTCAGTACTGAGTCAGTACAGTAGCCTCACACTAAACTCTAACCCATCTGCCCCAGTACTGAGTCAGTGCAGCACCCTCACACTAAACTCTAACCCATCTGCCTCAGTACTGAGTCAGTACAGCACCCTCACACTAAACTCTAACCCATCTGCCTCAGTACTGAGTCAGCACAGTACCCTCACACTAAACTCTAACCCATCTGCCCCAGTACTGAGTCAGTGCAGCACCCTCACACTAAACTCTAACCCATCTGCCCCAGTACTGAGTCAGTACAGCACCCTCACACTCTAACTCTAACCCATCTGCCTCAGTACTGAGTCAGTACAGTACCCTCACACTAAACTCTAACCCATCTGCCCCAGTGCTGAGTCAGTGCAGCACCCTCACACTAAACTCTAACCCATCTGCCTCAGTACTGAGTCAGTACAGCACCCTCACACTAAACTCTAACCCATCTGCCTCAGTACTGAGTCAGCAAAGTACCCTCACACTAAACTCTAACCCATCTGCCCCAGTACTGAGTCAGTGCAGCACCCTCACACTAAACTCTAACCCATCTGCCCCAGTACTGAGTCAGTACAGCACCCTCACACTCAAACTCTAACCCATCTGCCTCAGTACTGAGTCAGTACAGTACCCTCACACTAAACTCTAACCCATCTGCCCCAGTACTGAGTCAGTACAGCACCCTCACACTCAAACTCTAACCCATCTGCCTCAGTACTGAGTCAGTACAGCACCCTCACACTCATACTCTAACCCATCTGCCCCAGTACTGAGTCAGTGCAGCACCCTCACACTCATACTCTAACCCATCTGCCTCAGTACTGAGTCAGTACAGCACCCTCACACTGAACTCTAACCCATCTGCCCCAGTACTGAGTCAGTGCAGCACCCTCACACTCATACTCTAACCCATCTGCCCCAGTACTGAGTCAGTACAGCACCCTCACACTCAAACTCTAACCCATCTGCCTCAGTACTGAGTCAGTACAGCACCCTCACACTCATACTCTAACCCATCTGCCCCAGTACTGAGTCAGTACAGCACCCTCACACTCAAACTCTAACCCATCTGCCTCAGCACTGAGTCAGTACAGCACCCTCACACTCATACTCTAACCCATCTGCCCCAGTACTGAGTCAGTGCAGCACCCTCACACTCAAACTCTAACCCATCTGCCCCAGTGCTGAGTCAGTACAGCACCCCCACACTCAAACTCTAACACATCTGCCCCAGTACTGAGTCATTACAGCACCCTCACACTAAGCTCTAACCCATCTGCCCCAGCACTGAGTCAGTGCAGCACCCTCACACTCAAACTCTAACCCATCTGCCCCAGTACTGAGTCAGTACAGCACCCTCACACTCAAACTCTAACCCATCTGCCCCAGTACTGAGTCAGTACAGCACCCTCACACTCAAACTCTAACCCATCTGCCCCAGTACTGAGTCATTACAGCACCCTCACACTAAACTCTAACCCATCTGCCCCAGTACTGAGTCAGTACAGCACCCTCACACTAAACTCTAACCCATCTGCCTCAGTACTGAGTCATTACAGCACCCTCACACTAAACTCTAACCCATCTACCCCAGTACTGAGTCATTACAGCACCCTCACACTAAACTCTAACCCATCTGCCCCAGTACTGAGTCAGTACAGCACCCTCACACTCAAACTCTAACCCATCTGCCCCAGTACTGAGTCATTACAGCACCCTCACACTAAACTCTAACCCATCTGCCCCAGTACTGAGTCAGTACAGCACCCTCACACTCAAACTCTAACCCATCTGCCCCAGTACTGAGTCATTACAGCACCCTCACACTCAAACTCTAACCCATCTGCCTTAGTACTGAGTCAGTACAGCACCCTCACACTCAAACTCTAACCCATTTGCCCCAGTACTGAGTTAGTACAGCACCCTCACACTCAAACTCTTACTAATTCAAATTTTAGCCAAAAATGCCAACACCATGTCCACTGTTGAGCATATTTTTGACGTTAATCTAACAATATAATTGCCTGGTCACCTGGAAAAATGAGAAGTGACAATCTTCTAAAAGTGAATGAAATAATAAATAAGTTACAATTCATGAAACAAAAGCATATCTTGACTGGTTTCTCCAAGTAAAATGATTCAACCCATACCATCATGAGGTTCTACCAGAAACTGCACACATGCCCACACACACTTTGTGAAAACGCCTGAGAAATCAAATTGGGGGGCGTAAATAACTACAAAACCCAAAACCAGTGAAGTTGGCACGTTGTGTAAATCGTAAATAAAAACAGAATACAATGATTTGCAAATCCTTTTCAACCTCTATTCAATTGAATACACTGCAAAAACAAGTTACTTAATGTTCGAACAGGTAAACTTCGTAATTTTTGCAAGTATTAGCTCATTTGGAATTTGATGTCTGCAACATGTTTCAAAAAAGCTGGCACAAGTGGTAAAAAAGACTGAGAGAGTTGAGGAATGCTCATCAAACACTAATTTGGAACATCCCACAGGTGAACAAGCTAATTGGGAACAGGTGGGTGCCATGATTGGGTATTAAAGCAGCTTCCCTGAAATGCTCAGTCATTCACAAACAAGGATGGGGCGAGGGTCACCACTTAGTGAACAAATGTGTGAGCTGATTGTCGAACAGTTTAAAAACAACATTCCTCAACGAGCTATTGCAAAAAATTTAGGAATTTCCTCATCTACGGTCCGTAATATCGTCAAAAGGTTCAGAGAATCTGGAGAAATCACTGCACGTAAGCGACAAGGCCGAAAACCAACATTGAATGCCCGTGACCTTCGATCCCTCAGGCGGTACTGCATCAAAAACCGACATCAGTGTGTAAAGGACATCACTACATGGGCTCAGGAACACTTCAGAAAACCACTGTCAGTAACTACAGTTTGTCGCTACATCTGCAAGTGCAAGTTAAAACTCTACAATGCAAAGCGAAAGCCATTTCGACAGCACCCAGAAACGCCACAGGCTTTGCTGAGCCCAAGCTCATCTAAGATGGACTGATGCAAAGTGGCAAAGTGTTCTATGGTCTGACGAGTCCACATTTCAAATTGTTTTTGGAAACTGTGGACGTCGTGTCCTCCGGACCAAAGAGGAAAAGAACCATCCGGACTGTTCTTGGCGCAAAGTTCAAAAGCCAGCATCTGTGATGGTATGGGGGTGTATTAGTGCCCAAGGCATGGGCAACTCACACATATGTGAGGGCACCATTAATGCTGAAAGGTACATATAGGTTTTGGAGCAACATATGTCGCCATCCAAGCAACGTCTTTTTCATGGACGCCGCTGCTTATTTCAGCAAGACAATGCCAAGCCACATTCTGCACGTGTTACAACAGCATGGCTCCGTAGTAAAAGAGTGCGGGTACTAGACTGGCCTGCCTGTAGTCCAGACCTCTCTCCCATTGAAAATGTGTGGCGCATTATGAAGCGTAAAAAACGACAACGGAGACCCCAGACTGTTGAACAACTTAAGCTGTACATCAAGCAAGAATGGGAAAGCGTTCCACCTGAAAAGCTTCAAAAATTGGTCTCCTCAGTTCCCAAACGTTTACTGAGTGTCGTTAAAAGGAAAGGCGATGGTACACAGTGGTAAAAAGGCCCCTGTGCCAACTTTTTTGCAATGTGTTGCTGCCATTACATTCTAAGTTAATGATTATTTGCAAAAAAAAATAAAGTTTCTTAGTTTGAACATTAAACATCTTGTCTTTGCAGTGTATTCAATTGAATATAGTTGAAAAGGATTTGCAAATCATTGTATTCTGTTTTTAATCTACGATTTACATAACGTGCCAACTTCACTGGTTTTGGGTTTTGTAAATATTCCTCCTGCATTCTGCACATCCTAATCATGAGGAAAGTAGATGCTGAAATGTGAGTTTGTGCCCAGCATCCTCTCAGAGATATTAAGGAGTTTATGAAGATGGGCAAAGAAAAAAATGAACCGAAAAATATGCTCTCAACATTCCTGTCGCAGCATTCAGAGTGAAGAGGAGTTATCTGCATCTCTGCATGTCACAGTGTCAGCGCGTGTGTGTGCACGCATGTGTCGGTGTGTGTACATGTTGTTTGTTTGTGGGGGGGGTCGGGGGGGGGGTGTGCGGAGGGTGTCAAGATTAAATAGCCTCTCTGATCAGAAAGGGGAAATGTCCCACATGGCAGAGCATATTTCTCGTACACATACACACACACACACAAGTATTCACGCACTCACACACACACACACAAACACACACACAAGCGGCCACATACACATAGACCACATTCCCACACATCACACACACGCACACACGCATACATGCACACACTCAGCATACACACACTGACAAGCTGACACACTCACACACGGACACATACACCTAACTATGCACAAAAACACTTCATACACACATCACCTGCACACACACTGCTCACACAGGTACACACACACAAACAGCCATGCGCACATCACGTATAAACACACCGCGCGTGCATACTCACACACACACACACACACACACACACAGCTGCAATATAAATGGAGAGATTTCTCCAGTATAATCAGCATGGCCAAAATCTAAAGATGGACGTCATCATGTCTTCTAGTCAATAACAACAATTATTATTATTATTATTATCTTAAAAATCATCATATTCTTCTCCAAAATCATCATAATAATACTTAATTCTCTATCTCATCATACACAGGGCTAGTGAACACCCAGGAGTATGTTATTTGCTGCACAGGAATAATTGCTGCAATACATTACCAACAGGGACTTCTCCTACTTCTAATGGTGATGGACAACTACCCACCAATTATTTTAAAGCAGAAGGATCTTTATGCAACCAAGAGAGCCATGATCAAAAAAACACAGCTGGTAACCAAAGCAACCTGCAATGTCGAGAAATTCTCTCACTGGTCAGGCACATCTGCGTGTTTGTGTGCTTGTGTGTCAGAGCATTGGCACTGGTTTGTCTTTGCCGTGTGTACTTATGGAGCGTCAGTGTTAGTTCAGACAGGCACGGAAATCAGTCTAGACTCCGCCCCTTTTCCAATCACATTGGACTTCAGCATCACGTATCTAATTTGCGTGTCTTTTTAAACAAGGCGGCGCTCTTCATCTCGACTCAGCAAGCTCTACCTTTCCCACCAAGACCCATTACAGATCTACACAAACATCCCCTCCACCTGCCCAACCTCCTCTTTTCCCACAGCACGGTCTTTGGCAGTACTTGTTGTGTCATACTCTTGTCTTTGTATGGTATCCGCATTGTTTTGTAAACTGTATTGTCATTCATTTCGTTTTTAAACACTGTGAACGAGGCTCTGCCGTGGGGGTTGTGATCTCCTGGGATGTCTGTGTCATGCTTGCACAGATTGTTCCAGAGTATCACTTGAGCAGAGTCACCGCCAAATCCAAATGCATGTCACTCCAAATAAATGGTTAAATCTGATGTAAGTGTCCTCCCTGAACTAAAAGAATGTGCATCACAATATGTGGTGTATGAGTGTGTTTACGAGAGGTTGTGTATGAGTGAGCGCATTTGCGAGTGTATGGATGGTGCTTTGGGTATGAAGGGCTCATGTTTCAGTGCGAGGGTGTGAGCGTGAGTGTTTGTGCATGTGATTGCGTTTATAGAATGTCTTTGCATATATGTGAGTGTGTGTGTGTGTGTGTGCCTATGAGTGCATGTGGATGTGTGTGTATGGGGTCTTTGCATGTCTGAGTGTGTGCGTGGATGTCTACACACGTGCCTGTGAATGCATGTTTGTGTGAATCTGTTTGTGTGTGTCTGTGTGCACAGGAGTACGAGTGATTAAGTGTGCATACTGTATGTGCATCAGTGCGTGATTGTGAGTGTGTGTGCATATGTGTGTAAATGTCTGTCTGTATGTGTGCGTAAATATTAGTTTACTGTAGCACAGATGAAATTAGGGTTTGGGATTGGGGTGTGAGATTAAGGAATGGGATTGGAGTGTGAGATTAGGGTTTAGGATTGGGGTGTGAGATTAGAGTATGGGATTTGGGTGTGAGATTAGGGTTTGGGATTGGGGTGTGAAATTAGGGTTTGGGATTGGGGTGTGAAATTAGGGTATGGGATTTGGGTGTGAGATTAGGGTTTGGGATTGGAGTGTGAGATTAGGGTGTGGGATTTGGGTGTGAGATTAGGGTTTGGGATTGGGGTGTGAGATTAGGGTGTGGGATTTGGGTGTGAGATTAGGGTTTGGGATTGGGGTGTGAGATTAGGGTGTGGGATTTGGGTGTGAGACTAGGGTTTGGGATTGGGGTGTGAGATTTGGGTGTGAGATTAGGGTTTGGGGTGTGAGATTAGGGTGTGGAATTTGGATGTGAGATTAGGGTTTGGGATTAGGGTTTGGGATTGGAGTGTGAAATTAGGGTTTGGGATTGGGGTGTGAGATTAGGGTCTGTGATTTGGGTGCGAGATTAGGGTTTGGGATTGGGGTGTGAGATTGGGGTTTGGGATTGGGGTGTGAGATTAGGGTGTGGGATTTGGGTGTGAGACTAGGGTTTGGGATTGGGGTGTGAGATTTGGGTGTGAGATTAGGGTTTGGGGTGTGAGATTAGGGTGTGGGACTTGGGTGTGAGATTAGGGTTTGGGATTGGGGTGTGAGATTTGGGTGTGAGATTAGGGTTTGGGATTGGGGTGTGAGATTAGGGCGTGTGATTTGGGTGTGAGATTAGGGTTTGGGATTGGAGTGTGAAATTAGGGTTTGGGATTGGGGTGTGAGATTGGGGTTTGGGATTGGGGTGTGAGATTAGGGTGTGGGATTTGGGTGTGAGATTAGGGTTTGGGATTGGAGTGTGAGATTAGGGTTTGGGATTGGGGTGTGAGATTAGGGTTTGGGATTGGGGTATGACATTAGGGTTTGGAATTGGGGTGTGAGTTTGGGGTTTGGGATTGGGGTGTGAGATTAGGGTGTGGGATTTGGGCGTGAGATTAGGGTTTGGGATTGGAGTGTGAGATCAGGGTTTGGGATTGGGATGTGAGATTCAATCAAATCAATCAAATCCTTTATTTAACCAGATAAAACCAGTTGAGACCAAAGTCTCTTTTTCAATGGTCATCTGGCAATATGCAGCAAGTCATGAACAAGTATAAGATAAACACAACACAGTTCAAGACAATAGTATAAAACAAGAACAAGGGACAGAATAGAGACTACCATCTGACAGGACTCAACAAAATATCCAAAAAAAAGAGAGAAAGTTCTAAAAATGGCTCAATATAAAAAGAGTGGAAAAATATATCTAAACAGTACGACAAGAGCAGCTAATGGGAAAGGCTTCAGAAATCTTTTGTCTGAAACTTGGTATAGAGATGGGAGCAGCAATTTTAAAATGAGTCTGAAGGTCATTCCATGACCAAGGGCCAAAGTAAAACAGACTCCTCTTACCAGCGTCAGATCGCACAGGAGGCACCTTGAATCGCAACCAGGCGTTGGAGCTGAGGTTGTACGAGTTCTGAATTAAAACAAATTAGATTAGGGTTTGGGATTGGGGTGTGAGATTAGGGTGTGGGATTTGGTTGTGAGATTAGGGTTTGGGAAGAATCCACATCTAAAGGAGATGCAGGAACCCTGTGAACTAGAGAGCTTGGTCCCTTCAACTTCAGCAACACAGGGCCCAACAACCAACACTGAGGCTCCTGAGTGAGCAGCCAATCAAAGCACAGGCTCTACAGTGAGCAGCCAATCAATTCACAGGCTCCTGACTGATTGACCAATCAATACTCACACTCATGAGTGAGCAGCCAATCAATGTGCAGGAGCCCGAGCAAGCAGCAAATCAATGAGGAGGCACCTGAGTGGCCAGTCAATCAATCCATTTTGATCAAAGCTATCAAAAACAGCGTTGGCTCACTGCACACATGCAGCATGATTGCGTGACATTACAGCCTGGTGTGCATTACTCTCTACACTTTCCTGTTTGAAACACAACATTCTTACTATGATGAGATTCCTTCTGACATTTGCCAATAAACGAATCGCCCAATCAGCTGATCAACATCCACTACGCGCAAAGCCATTGAAGGACTGCACGGCTAACTGTTGGACAAGAGAATAAAAACAAAATTAAAAAGCAACTATCCAACTTTTACAAAGAAAAAGGGTGGTTTCGCCATCCGTTATGAAGACACTGCCTGCAGCTAGCAGGGCTAACACCACCAACACAAGCTGATCTGAATTCCTCCCTCTATAAAGTTAGGGGAGGATATGGCTGTATAGCACACCTGACTGTAGACTGTCCACAATGGGTAGAGAAGCTCATATCATGAACTGATCTTATGCCAAAGCGTAGTTTTGATGAAATAAGTTCAGTTGAATATTGCACTCATGTGCCATTATTATAGCCGTTTCCTGTAGGCTACATTACAGATGAATCGGCTTTAATATAAAGAGGTAATTGCTCAATTGAGAGCGCCTAACTTGATAAGTCAAATTTCAGCCATTTTGGAGTTCCCCAGCATTGCTCCTGATTATACCACCATGGCACAGGAATTTCACAAAACCAGGCTGGATTCAAACAGTCTTTTTTGCTTCGTAAAGTTCTTAACTCCTTGAAAATGACCCGGGAGTATTGACATGGCAGCCATGATAAAGTGTGTTTGAATTCTCGAAATGTTCAGGTAAGGGGCCTCAGTTCTTCTTAACTCATCGCCTTTAGCATGTACACTGAACCATCCTTCACGAAAAAGAAAGGAAATACGGCCATCTCACAATTCTATGCGGCAGCAGCATGTGGAGTGATGACCATCCATCCAGCCAATCAGAAAAGCTAATGAACGTGTCAGACATGAGATGCATGATCGCAGCTCCCAGTCTGAGTGCTTTCGGATTCTCTTAGCAGCGCCGTTGTCCTCTTCAGCCGTTATGAATTCCCCTTCACACCCTTCCTTCTCCTCATGACCTCTTCCATCGAGTTTAAAGAAAAGTGGTTGAGAATCTGACGACAGCACGTCATTGTTACCTGCCACGTTTTTTCCCCCCTTCTTTTCTGTAAAGTAAATTTTTCTGAGTCTGTTCTAACACCCACCTTGCAGTGCGATGTCTGGTTTGCAGATGATCCCCAGTGCTTCGACGAGCAGTCCAAAACCAATCCTGAAATTCATCCAGTTAAGGTTTCCGCCACACGTGCGCATTTCATTAATGCTCAGAAAAATGGGCCATCGTAGAACAAATGTTTTGAGTTTGCGGTTACACATGTTTTGCAGAATTCTGCCTCTGACGATTTCCAAGCCAAATTAAAAAAAGAAAAAACTGCTGTAACCCTCTTCTATAGGTTTTCGTGATCCCTGGGTGACCTGAGCTAGAGACAAGACCTGTAGACAGTAAGCAGTAGGCACCACTATTTGACAAACCACGCCCCAGTCAATGCCTGCTATACTAGCGGAAGTCTGTTTTCGAAGTAACATCCCGTTTTCTAGAAAAAAAGCAACTGTCTTCTCTTTAGCTGCTTTGGGTGTAACTGTGAGCTCAAAATATTTATTCAAAGACGGGTCATTTTTCTGAGCATTACTGAATTGCTCTCGAGGGGCGAAAACCTTAAATGGAGGAATTTCAGGATTTGTTTTGGACTGCTCGTGGAAGCACTGGGGATCATCTGCAAACCAGACATCGCTCTGCCAGGTGGGTGGACGAACAAGCCCCCATGGGACCATAACAACATACGGCTCCACCAACACCCACACGACAGACTTCATTTCCCTTTTCAGGAGAGATCTAGACATTGCAAGTGCAAGGCAACCTGCAATGGCTAACAAATCTGCTCAAAAGCATGTACTGACGGTGCGGCAATAAACTCCTGCACATCAAATAACGCCATTGTCCTCTCGGGAACTCACACACACACATACACACAACACAATGACTCTTACTATACATATGCCTAGTATGCCAGCCCCTAAATACGTTGTATATACACAGGCTTAATCTCCCAGACAAGCCCTTATTCCCCCTCCCCAATACAGAAAAGATGGGGAAAAAGAACGCGTCACCTAACAGTCATTATTTGGCGATTGGAGCGCAGGCGCAGTTTCACTCGCATTGGAATGTGGTCGTCAGCTGAAGTGAAATCAAACCCGATTGGCTTTACAAAATGGAGGAGAATCAGGCCCTCTGACACTCACACTGGCTCAAAAACATTGGGAGCCACTGAGCCCTAATGTTTGAAAAAAAAATGTTTGAAAGGTCGCTTAATCTGCGAATCTAATGTGCTGCATTTTTTGTGGCCGCAGAGACAAATCAGACCACTTGAAGCACGGCTCAAGACTCATTTTTTCAACTAAAATCCCCAAAATCAAATCCGTCAAGTATTTTAAGGACAAGCGCAGAGGACTATTACCCCGAGGACGGAGCAGCAAAAGTTAATTATTTCCGAGAGAATTACGACAGCGTTGATTTGCGCGGATGTGTGTCTCCTCACCTCAAAAATAGAGCTGTTTGTGGAGCTAAGCGCTCAGAATGTGTGAATGTCAAAGGATAAAAACCGCAGCCCGGATCACACTCATTAAGATTCCAAAAATGTCCTATATCTGTTCAAGAGGAACACATCAAATTTGCCGGAACTCTCCGCCGCAAGCAATATTGTTTGCTTTTACCTTGAGTGTATCCCCTCCGCCGTGTCACGTATTTATTTATGTTACGGATACTTTCAAAAAATGACATTCTTGGAGACTCTCCAGAACATTCCATCACTCTGACAATCTAAGAGGATGAACGAATGGCAGAGCCCAGGATAAAAGGCAAAACGCACGGATAAAATGACCTCCCCGACCTCCAGAGGATTTCTCTGATGAAAGGTGAAAGCAGAGAGGCATTTCAGCACACTAACAAGCAAACAAGCTTTAAATGGAGTCACGTTACACACAGCAGCATGTGCAGAAAAGATTTTGTATCAGAGTCAAATTAACCCTGACAGAGTCTATTTAAGTCAAGTCTATTAAGTCCCTTAAGTCTTAAGGAGTTATTTGAGCTCAGAACATTTTGCTATGCAGTATCTGGGGTAATATAATATAGACATTCTAAAATGTCTTCCATTTCGGTGAACATTTAATGGAAAATAATGCACTTTGTTTGATTTTTCTGAGGGGCTCTCACAGACTTTAGGCTCAATATTTCAGGATTCAGGATCAGCTCAATGGCCTCATTGGTGACAAAAGCAGCCCTCAGCAATAAAGCAAAGTTGCAGCCTCACAGTACAAACAACCCAACAACCGAAAATACTGCACACATATTCCAGTGAACAACCCAGTGTAAAGACATACAGCCCAGCCCAGAACCCAACATCCACACTTAAAACCCCTATCAGCAACTCAAAACCTAGACCTATCCCAGCCAGGAATCCGGCACCCAGATCTATATCTCAGTGAATGACCCAACTCACAAACCTAAAGCCCAGCCAACAACCCAGCACCGAGAACCGCAGGGTATACCAAAAACTCCAAATTCAGATATGCAGCGCATCCAACAAATAAACATGATGTAACCTGCCCGCGAAGGAATACACTCGGACCGTAACTGGAGGGAAGCACTTGGCATAATGAAATAAACAAACTGAATAAAAAATGAAAAAAAAAAAGCATTTTATAAACGACCCGGGATTCACAGAATAACAGCTTCTGCCGACAGAGCACCGCAGAGAAGCAGGCAGCGGCTCTATACTGAAGATCATCAGCTGTATAAAAATAAAACGCCACACTGCGCTGCCCTCACCCTGGTAAACTATTCATAACCGCGTCTACTGCGGCAGGCCACGATCCACCCGGAAAACTGTCAAAGTTTACTTTCACTGCGGCTTATGCATCCAGTCAGCAGATGACTTATGCATGAACCGCATATAGCTGTTCGAGGGAATAAAAAACAATCACTGCTCAAAACTATCCAGTATTAACTTCCAATTTTTTTAACAATCGGATTCAGAGGCTCTGATTTGCATGTAGCTAATGGTCAAATTCTACTTGGAGTTAAATGCATATCTGTCTCGAGCTTTCAAGCCCGCGTTGGTCTGAAACGTGTGATCTGGTGTCTTAAATGACTGCATTTCGCGGGCAGATTGTTGGGGGAGAGGCCCGGCTCCCTTTGGTTTTTAATTAAGCGCACTTTTAAGGACCATAATTTATTTATGAGCGTTATCACCCTGCAGCAGGCTGCGTCTGATTTCTCTCCGACTGAGTTTAGGAACATCCGTTCGACTCATGATTATACTTCCATTGTCCTCTCGGGATTGTGGGAGTTCTTCCCTAAAGTTATTCGTGCCTGGGAATATTCAAGTCATCATTATCCCACTCAGGGGACGGATGTCATCGTTAATTAAAAAGTAAAAGATCTGACGGGAGGGACGGGAGCGGCAGCTATTCGGAATGTCTTCTGCGGGTTTTCAAGCGACTCGGCTCCTGACCGCGATCACACATCACATCACCTCTGATCTTTAATGCATTTATATTCGAGTAAGAAAACTATCTGACCTTTGGAAGACTCCGTTGCCATCAACAAATGTTTTGTTTTTCAGTGGTAGGATTAGGATTTTGCACTTTTACAAAGCTTTCCTCCATTTTCAAGTGTCCAATCCCCAAATACAAAGCAAATATAATAGCGCTGGAAATAATTTCCAAAGCTGTCAACCAGTTGATAACCATGGACAGTCACAGAAAGTATCTCTCTGTGTCAGGTGCTAATGACATCTATCGTTCCAAGACAATCTGAAAGCGCCTATTTTAACCCTCAAACGACCGAGTATTTTCAGCAACTGAAATGACCGAGTGGGGTCATAAATGACCCCGCTGTGTTTTCTGCAAAAAATACTTATTTTTAATGACTGCTTTTATGTTCATCACATCCAGACAGCTTCATTTAGGTATGGCAGATATAAGTAAATGATCAAATGCTAAAAATTAAGCATTTTAATAAATTTTTTGAATGCCAAGGAAAATGCTAAGTTTTGTAGGGTCATTTATGACCTCAAAAATATACATGTTTATGTATTTCTATATCTAAATACATAGATTTATGGTAATGGTCAATTTTTATTCACTAACCTTGCCTCTCAGAACTAGAGTAACATGGTTTGCAGCTGTATGTACCCTTGCCAAGGAAGATATATTTTCATTTGTGTGTGTGTCTATCTGTCCGTCACAAACTTCACCCAAAAAACTAATGGTGCAATCTGCACCAAAATTTACATAGGGGTCATTATTGGTGTAAGGACAAAATTGCTAAAATCTGATCTCATCTGAGCTGAGTACTATGAAACTAAAAATTATTTTTGGATTAAAAATGGATGTATTTGCCAGATGAATGTATTGAGTCTTTTTTGTCATTTGATGGATGGTTTGTGGTCCCTCCCCACATTTTCTACCTCAATAAAATATAATCATAATAAAAATAATTACATTTGCCTTGAATGAGTTATGACACCTTGGAGTGCTTTTTAGTCAACAAAACTATCTCTGGGGTAAATGACCCCATATATCTTTCAGGTGTCTTTGACACTGCAATAGGCCAATTCCTCTGAAAATCTATGAAAATTTGTTGGAGGAACAGCTTCACAAACTCATTGGAGGAAACATTTTTCTGATATGAAATATTGAAACAGCACATAAAAATGTACGTCTGGGGTCATAAATGACCCCACTCAGTCGCTTGAGGGTAAGGTCTTTCATAACAAAATTTTAAAGCAACCACCTTCATTTATTCTATTGAGAAACTTGTTATTTTAGATTGACTTTTATACATTCAAATAGCTTGTGTTCAAATAAACTCCTGTTCCAACTGCAGATATTTAAATACGTCTGTTACACATCCATATTCCTTCATGCAGACTGATATACACTTATCAGCCAATTTATTTTTCAAGATAGAGATACAGAGGTAGGGAGAAATAATCAGTGTGTGTGTGTGTGTGGGAGGGTGAGGGGGGGGGGGGGGTGGGGTTGACTTCTCTAATGTACAACATTATTTCATAAAAATAAGCAAAGATGTCTACATAACGAAAACCTCAATAAACAAGCCACATGTCCCAAACTCGCCCATCCACACCCACCCAAAAACTCTCTCATACTCAACTCCACAGAAAAAACACCCATCCAACAACCACCATCACACCCTATATCCACCCCAAAAAGCCCTCTACATTAAATCCAGTTGCCTTAAACATAAATTACAACAGTTTGTAACAAACATGCAGCCATACCCCCCTCCCCAACAGCAACATCCCACCCCCCAAAATACACAACATTATTTACCCAACTGTAACATTCAAAATCTGACTGCAGGTTATCAGTGACGAGAGAGAGAGAGAGAGAGAGAGAGAGATGTCACTTAATTCAATGCAATTTGACTTCTTGCCCTCATGTGTCACTCTAATCTGTCACTCCCATAGTTCACCACAGGTGGCGCTGTAAGAAAAGTCAGTGTGTGCGCCTGTGATGTGCTAACTCAACGCTGTCTTCACGGACGCACCTGGTGCATCACCACGTTCGTTTCACTAATCTTTGGCTTGGAGAGGTTCGCGAATTTCTGCATTTCATCTTTCACAGCCGAAAACAGGAAGGTATTATTCTGAAGTACAGAATTGAGATTGGTTCTTCTTGGGCATTTGTGTGCACCGGAACAAATAAATCTGCTCTGAAACGGATCCCCTGAAATCCCTAACAGTAAGAAATGCTTAATCACCGGAGCCGCGCGTAAGGTATGCTCAGCACGTGCTTATAAGCACAGTTCCTTCAAGCGCTGATTGTTGAGTCACGGAATGAATTATGCAATGACCGCATTCAAAAGCCAGAGCCCAAAACCTAATTTCAATATTAAACTCCCTGTTAATAAGTACTTTTCACAAACTGCAGATAAGTCTGAAAGCAAAATACTGACAGGCATTTGTGTGGACTGCATTACATGCATTTCAAGAGCAATAGCAATGTGCAGCGCAATCAAAATCTCTCTCTCTCTCTCTCTCTCTCTCTCTCTCTCTCTCTCTCTCTCTCTCTCTCAGCTGTTTTTCTCCCGTCGCTTTCGGTCAGTCTGACACTCAATCATGACACCATTCTTGAACACAATTAATTCTAGCACGGTTCTTCTAGTTAACTTCATTTATCTAAATATCAGATTGCGGATCTGTCCATGGTGCTGACTTACTTATCGACAGATGGCGGCATTAGTCATATTTCACAAATCAAACACCATATTGAACACTGTAACATGAAGTATCGCTCCCAGTCACAATTCCCAAAAGATTGGACGTAGTTTATTGACACAACTTTTTTTTTTCTAAAAGGGTCATACCACAGTTATGTTTGACTTAATGACTTCATTGATATGATACAGTTACACAAGTAACATCGTTCCCTTGAGACATTACCTATAGCGTACTGTCTGTGTTGGGGTCTTAATTCCAAACGAACTCACCATATTAACTTCTGAGACCATGTCGATGCTTGCGATGTCTATGCTCATGCCGACATCAACGGGAGCACCTTTGAATCGCAAACATAAGGCAAGTATTAAAGCGAGCAGGAATCGACTAAAATCCTCACGCGTAGCCCCAGACTGTTTGACAGAGGGTTAACGAGCATCGCATTGGATATTACATTGACAAAAATAAAAATAAATGTTACCTCCGAAATCAGGCCTCAGCCGAATGTCATATCCCGCGAGCAATTTGTCCACGGTGACTTTCACATATGACATGTTGCTTGGCTCATTTGCGCTAAAGAGAAGAGATACGGCATTTGGTTGAGAATCGAAGACGAGCGACAGAGCTCACAGGCTCGAGGAGGCTCATTCCGAATGATCTCACCTCTGTGCACAGCAGACCATGGCGACCATCAGGGAAAGCGACAAAATCCTGTAACGTCCTCGGTCTCCAACCGTCCACATTCCTAACTTTGATGAAAGAAACGACTTTCAGTGAAGATTGAAGGAACGCAACTTCGGACTGGACTGCACGCCGATTCCAACAACAAAAACGCCCGCGAGTACTTACACCACATTAAAGCACCGCTCTTTTCGAAAACTGTTTCACCTCTTTCCTAAATATAAGCAACATAAAAATAAAATTTATATACAAATACATACGTCCCCGTTCCAGCGCGCGTATTATAGGCTGACGTCTAGATAGAACGGGGGCTGTGGACGTGGTCACAGTTCTGAATCAAAATGCTGGTCAGAACCCATCTCCTTCAGCTAATTTGAGCTTTTCATCAAACACGGGGAGTGTCCAGGTCATATTTACGTCGGGTCTCATCGCGTTGTTAGACTGGCTGTCTGAAAGAACAGTGGCATCCAAAGCAACCTCCTGTCTACCTTTGATCAGACGCGCGCAGGACATCCTGGAACACTAGTACGTTTCTGGAAGCTGCGCATGTTCTCGGCTTCACCCGAAGGCTCAAGAGCTCTCATCGTCCATGACCAGCACGTTGCGTTTGGGCGATCAAGTTTAAATTATTCGCCAGGGCGCAGCAGCTTAGCACAGCAGTGAAATATCGCAGTGCACTAACAGGAAAAAAAAATCACTGGCAGCGAGTTACATCACGCTGCGTAACTTGCCCAGTTAACATTCGGACCATCCAAGGAACAGAACTGAGTTCACGCTGACAATCACACGACTTTTGCCCCGAGTAATATTCAAAGTCTCAACGTAAAAACGGCTCGAAAATTATGGAGAAAACTACTGCTAAATACTTCAGATAATGGATGTTGAACTGGACTGACCTGCGACTGTTTTAAAACTGCGATGAGAAATGATTACAAAACAAACTGATGAAGAAATTAATCAATACATTGGACATGAGTGATCAGCTCCGTTTGTCCGTCAGTCACGCTGATTTCACTACATCGCCTCAATGACATAATAACCTCCCATTTTTTAATGATCCGTTTACTAAACAGCCAGACAACATCCAACTCTTGAATCCCCAAGAGTTTCTGCCCCCAATGCATGACCTGGCGAGTTATGTATGCAATTAAACCTCCTGATATCTCCTGAATGCTTCCTGATTTATTAGTGTTTTGGCATTGCGGTTGGTTTGTCGGGAATAACTGTGCTTTAGGGAGTGTTATGGAGGAAGGGCAGCGCGATGGTACTGAGGGCTGAATCTCTCCCGGGGCTCAGTGGTGTTCGGGAAGAAGTAAATCAAAAACAGAACATCCCCTCTTTCATGGAGAATTATATGAATTTCTTGGGGTTAATCCAGTGCTGACCAGCAGTGGAGATCGACCATCCTGCAGGGTTTCATTTTTACCCTAAATTTCCGCACCATGATCTCACCAATTAGCAGATCAACAAGGCCTTATGCTGTTGAATGAGGTGTGCTTCATTAGAACGGACGTGAAAAATAGCTGAAATCTCCAGGAACGGGGAAGGACAGCTTTGGCCGTAGCTCTCAAACTCTAATTTTTCACTTAAGTTTTCCCTTAACTTGGTTCAAAGTCAAAAAAGTCTTTTTCTCATACTGTAGCACAATACACATCAATATTCTGTATCTCCTGGTTGCAGTGCTTCACTGAAGCAACATCACACTTAGTCAAACCCAGGATGCAGTGTTTTTATGGCCACAACATTACGTCAAATGGAAATTATCTCGATTTTGAACATCATTTTATGCAAATTATTTCCCTGTAATTCAGCAGGACATATTTGGGATCGTTGGAAACCTTAGGATCTCTTGTAGAATTTAAAATGGGCCTGAGGTTCCACTGGCTTAAAAGCTGCGGATGCATTTGTCAGACACAAGGATGCGTAGGTTCTGTGGGGTTAAGCCCAAAGGCTGGTGATATGGAGGTGCAGTGGATAGGACTTTTCTCACAGGGGGAATAATTCTGCTCTGAGCCTGAATACCAGCCTTGGCCATCCAGTGTGGAGTTTGCATGTCCATCCATCCATCCATCTTCTACCGCTTATCCGGGCCCGGGTCACGGGGGCAGCAGTCTAAGCAGGGATACCCAGACTTCCCTCTCACTGGACACTTCCTCCAGTTCTTCCGGGGGTTCCCGAGGCGTTCCCAGGCCAGCCGAGTGACATAGTCCCTCCAGCGTGTCCTGGGTCTCCCCCGAGGCCTCCTCCCAGTGGGGCATGCCCGGAACACCTTCACAGGAAGGCGTCCAGGGGGTATCCGATAGTGATGCCCGAGCCACCCCAGTTGGCCCCTCTCGACGTGGTGGAGCAGCGGCTCTACTTTGAGCTCCTCCCGGGTGACTGAGCTCCTCAGCCCATCTCTAAGGGAGCGGCCCACCACCCTGCGGAGGAAACTCATTTCAGCCGCTTGTACCCGAGATCTCATTCTTTCGGTCATGACCCAGAGTTCATGACCATAGGTGAGGGTAGGAACGTAAATTGACTGGTAAATTGAGAGCTTTGCCTTTCGACTCAGCTCCTTCTTCACCACAACAGATCGGAACAATGACCGCATTACTGCTGCCGCTGCACCGATCCGTCTGTCAGTCTCACGCTCCATCCTTCCCTCACTCATGAACAAGACCCCAAGATACTTAAACTGCTCCACTTGAGGCAGGAGCTCTCTTCCAACCCGGAGGGGACTAGCCACCTTTTTCTGGTCGAGAACCATGGCCTCGGACTTGGAGGTGCTGATTCTCATCCCAGCCGCTTCATTCCCGGCTGCAAACCGCCCCAGTACATGCTGAAGGTCCTGGTTCGAAGGAGCCAACAAGACAACATCATCCGCAAAAAGCAGTTTGCATGTTCTCCTCTAATTCATTTATTTCCTCTCAGTATTCCTGCTTCCTCCCGCAGACCCGAGACATGCAGGGTGATTTGAGACTCTAAAAAACCCTTTAACATAAATGTGTTTGTCTGCTGGGAATAATCTGCCAGGCAGGATGTATTCCTGCTTTATTCCACTGCATGCTGGGTATGCTCCGGCAATCTCCGTGACCCCGTCCAAGAATTAGCGGGTAAAACAATGGATAGGTGGACAATAAACAGTTTGGATAAACCAGAGGGGATGGGAAGAGTATCGATCACCAACACATTTTTGCGACGCAAAGCCTTCCGTCAACTCGGTCTAATCACCAGTAGGATCTTGATAAGCACTGTTCCTAAATTTCAATGACAATTCAATGCAAATGTCAGCCAATAAAAGTAATCACCAATTAAATTCGGCTATGCCGTCAAGGGTGATGGATATACAATGAGTGACCAATTATAGCGACTGAGGCAAAAAATGTGAAATGACATTTTCACCACGGCGCCAGTGGGGAATCTGTCTGTCAGATAGCAATCTAATTAACCTCGATTCCGCATTGGAGAAATGAACCTACCTTTGCCAAGCATTAGCCAAATGGATATTATTTCCAAAGTCAGATTATGTGGTAACAAAAGAACAGCAAGAGCTTGTGTTTTTTTTGTGTGTAATCTGCACATTACTTTTATTATTGTTCCTGTTTCCAGTGAAATATAAGTACTTCTAACTCATAAATAAACTCAGATTTCACAAGGTAAAGAGAACAGTGAAGTCAAAAAGGTTTGAAGACCCCAGTGCTGTAAGTACATGTCATAAAATATCCATTTTCAGAAAATTAGGGCAGTGGACTTCGGTAACTATGGGAGACATTTTCCCATCCTTACTTCATGGTGTGTGAAAATGGGACTTAGGTACTGTTAGTACTGGACTCTTCAATTTTGGACCAAACTGGATGCACACATTCTCATCTCGATTCTTTATACAGCGATGCTACCTGACTGAGCATCAATATACAATGAAAAATGAGGCTTATGGTGTCTTTATTTGATGTTTAGGGTTAAGGTTTGGGTCAGGTGGTGGGGTTTGTTTTGAACCAGAGTCAAGTAAGGACGCAAAAAGCCTCTTTTTTCATTGCTTAAAGAAGCTCAGTCGGGTAGCGTAACCATGTGACGAGTCGAGATGAGACTGGGCTAATTGGAAAGATAAATACAAAAGAAGCCGTTGACATGTGCCGTACATCCATGGGACCTTGCACAGTTGTGTGGGTGGTGAACCTCTATAGCCGTGTGATTGTCCTTGGAATAAAAATGCCAAGAATATGTTCAGCAGTTGTCAAGGCAAATGGTGGTTAATTTCAGAGGTGTGAAATTCAGGTTCTGATAGTAAAACTCCTCCACTGTTTTTGGGTCCAACCAGTTGTGCTCTTGAGACCTCAGTTCTTAACCCTTTCACTCCCAAGGTCCTGCCTGGTTTGATTACCCTTACTGCCCAAGGGGATTAAACAAGCAAAGGAGGTGTTTTTAGAGACCCATTTAGAAATAAGTATATCTCAAGGAGATTTCAGGTCTAACAATATTAACAAGAGTTGTCAGAAAGACAACAAAGCTCGCCGGGGGGCAAGGTTAAAGTTTTTCTGCACGCGGACGGACGCGGACGCCGGGGGTACGACAATAGCGCTCCGGACGTTATTCGTCTCGGCAAGCTAAAAAGGTCAGGTAAAGCTCATGGTCAAGGTCACCAGGTCTAAAATTTCGGCATCAGTACGTAGGTCTTGCACCAAGGAGTATACATGCAAAGTATGAAAGCCCTATCTCTCACGGTTTAAAAGTTATAGACAAGGTTAAAGTTTTTGTTATGGGCAAGGTTAAAGTTTTTTAAAGGTCGGGTAAAGGTCAAGGTCATCAGGTCAAACTTCGGCATCAGTAGGTAGGTCTTGCACCAAGGAGTACACATGCAAAGTATGAAAGCCCTGTCTCTCACAGTTCAAAAGTTATGGGCAAGGTTAAAGTTTTCTAAAGGTCGGTCAAAGGTCAAGGTCATGAGGTCAGAAATTTTGGCATCGGTAGGTAGGTCTGGCATCAAGGAGTACACATGCAAAATATGAAAGCCCTATCTCTCACGGTTCAAAAGTTATAGGCAAGGTTAAAGTTTTCTAAAGGTGGGTCAAAGGTCAAGGTCAAGGTCACAAGGTCAGGAATTTTGGCATCGGTAGGTAGGTCTGGCATCAAGGAGTACATATGCAAAGTATGAAAGCCCTATCTCTTACGGTTCAAAAGTTATAGGCAAGGTTTAAGTTTTCTAAAGGTCGGTCAAAGGTCAAGGTCACGAGGTCAGAAATGTTGGCATTGATTGGTACGTCTGGCATCAAGGAGTACACATGCAAAGTATGAAAGCTCTATCTCTCACGGTTCAAAAGTTATAGGCAAGGTTATAGTTTTCTAAAGGTCCGTCAAAGGTCAAGGTCAAGGTCACAAGGTCAGATATTTTGGCATCAGGAGGTAGGTCTGGCATCAAGGAGTACACATGCAAAGTATGAAAGCCTTATGTGATGTGAATAAAGGCCACTAGATGGCAGAATTTACCTTTCTTTTATTAAGCCCAGACTGGAGCTAGGTTTAGACATGTCCTGGACATGTCTGGGGCAAGTCCCCGAAAATTAAGAAAAAAGGTCTAAATGTGGGTGGGGTCTGCAAAAGAGTATATAAGGAAAAGAATTGAGACAGTAAAGTAGTAGGAGAAATTGCAAGGAGAAGGATACATGTGACCAGACCTGTCATTTCTGTTCAAGACCTGCAAAGTTTCCTTTGTGGATTTTTGCCTGTGTTTCAGCATTTTCCTCACCCAGGACATCACCAAGCCACCTCACCAAAAACAAGGGACTGTAAATATTTCTGTTTTTTTTTATATATTTAATCTTAGTCATTAGTTGTAGGTTATTATTAGTTGTTGTCTTTGTTAATTAAATGTGTTTAAGTTTTTTAAACTGTGTCTGTCATCCCTTGCTGTTGCTGTTATGTTGTGAATGTAATAACAAATTGGGGCCATAACACTTATCTCTCAGGGTTCAAAAGTTATAGGCAAGGTTAAAGTTTTTCTGCACGCGGACGGACGCGGACGCTGGGGGTACGACAATAGCTCTCCGGACATTCGTCCCGGCGAGCTAAAAATGAAGTTTTTGGTGTGCAATAAATCTTTTCTCATTGGCTGAAACACAATGGTGTTTATTCCTTTTCATATTCCAAAGATCTGATTGGTTAAAGTGCGTATAGTTATGCAGTGCCTATTGGCACTCCTGGGATTTCGTGACCATAACCTGTGAGTATCATTTGGCTCTCTTGGGAATGAAAGGGTTAACCCCAGAGGAGGAACCAATCAGTGACATCAGCTGCCTGAGTTTTGTTTGTAGAAGGAAAACATGGCAGGACTTATACTTTCTGAATCAGGATTTTACATCCCAGCTTAGTTTTATGTCTCTAAAGTTTGGTCTTATCACAGGCCGTTTCTCAAAGCATAGGCTACATCTTTAGGATGTTACGCCAATTCAGAGTTTTCCATCGTAAAGGCGCTTTCGAATCCAGCCGAGAAATGCCGCCTTCGTCTTGCCTGATATCAGACAGAATTGTCAACGTGGAAACAGAGTGTAAATGAGCTGACCATTCTGTCTGATATCAGACGAGATGAAGGCTGTATTTCTCGGCTGTATCCGAAGGTGCCTTCACAGTGGAACAGCCTGCTATGACATAGAAACCTAAACATGCAGCCTACACTTTGGGAAATGGCTACAGTCTGCCCGGAAGTTTTGGTGGGCAGACTAAAGTTTTTGACAGGCCGTGTACATTGGACATCAGAGGAACTGATGAGTATGGACGTTTGATGAGGATGAGGATGGATGGGCGTTTTTGATGATGAAGGTTATTACAAAAATCAAGCCTTGTCATGAGTGAGAAGACCTTTGTGTATCTACGCTCTGAGTATATTACCAGCACTAGCCAAAAGGCAGATTTCCCACGCGTACCTCTGCGGTGATAAGATTCGATGCACCTGCTGTCTCTCTGATGCATTGATTGCGAAGACCATCAACACCTGAGCTTACATGCGGCTGTGGAACTCTGTCACACATCTGGGAATTAAGCCTGCAACCTCTCATCAACAATCAGTGATTTACAATCCAAACAGAGAACAGGCTGTGTTTCTGCAATCATGATCTGTCCCCAGTTACTGCATGCGTCAGTGAAAAATAAAAAAGGGCAAGGTTATGAATGTTCCGTCTCTTTAATATTTAACAGAAACCAGCTGCTTTTTTAGGCCTTCATTTCCCGTCCTCTTCACTCGCTGATTTCTGAAGTCCCAAATTAAAGTCAGCCGCCAAAAAACTGGGAGCGGATAACGAGTTTTTTAAATGCCATCCCAATTAGGCGTAATAAGGGCAGAACTCTTCAAAGACTGATTATATCCAAAAGTTAATGTGACCTTTGTTGTGCTTATGCATGTGTGATTATCTCTCTTGAGTGTGTGTGTATGTGTGTATGTGTGTGTGTGTCTGTGTGTGTGTGTGTGTGTGTGTGTGTGAAGGAGGATCTATCCTGCAGTACCTCTTGTAGCATTAATTTTCAGTTGAAGACAAAAATACAAACACAAATACGAACGACCTAGGGATGGACCTTTTCTCTGACAAGTTGATCCGTATCGGATCTCATAGACATTTTCTCTTCTACGAAACAGAGTCGCATGGTCCCAAATCTGTTAATGAATTTAAAGTGAGGGGTGCAACAATTCTGCACTAATTAAAATCCAATTTTAAAATATCAAAGAGTAAACAACACATAAAAATGAACTCCCAGCAGACACTCGCAACAGTGCCGAAGAGATAAAATATCCCTTTGTTGATTTATAAAAATGCTTCAGTTCTGCGCTTGTGCAGTCAGCAGGAGCTCACTGAGATTTACGGAGCTGCTTTGAAATGCACAAGGCCATTGCTCAGGCCCAATAATGTGAGTAAATGTGTTCTCTGTCAGTACAAATGCCTTGTCCCGGAGCAGAATTATGGAGATTTTAGGTGCCCAGTCTTGTTATTCTGCATCCATATCCAACTGCCTCTCCACACAGCTGGTCTCAGATCAGCTGCCATCCGTTCGGCTTTAAAAGTGTGGATAACAAATTACCTGCCCGAGCAGAAAAGTCCCCTTCAGAGCAGCTCGGGTGTAAAAATGCCAGAGAGCGGTATTGGGTGATCATTATAAGGGGTGATATACTTTCCTGGGGTAGTTAATCATGCAATAATTTCAGAGATGTGAAATAGAGAATGGATAGTGCACAAATGCGCACAGAAATGCCTGCACACACACGTGTGCACACATTGCGTGCACTAAACATGCATAGCCATGAACATATGTGCGTGCATACATGAGCACACTGGCGCACAACGTGTACATCCATTCATACACAGACGCACATCCATGTACACGAAGGTGCACAGAAACATATGCATAAACACGCACACACACACACACACACACGTATATGTGCACACACTCACACACAGAAAAGCACAGAGACTGACACAGAGATACTGACTGATTGAAGAGGTGAATGAGGTCAGCAGGGCAGCTGGGTGGGAGATGGGGGGGGGGGGGGGGGCGGGATTCCTGCTTTCCTTAAGACTCCGTGAGAAACAGTCCTTTGAAGCCACTCACTCATAAATGTTAACACATACTGTTTTTATCTATACAGCACATTATTACCACATATTAATAATCTTTTTGGTCATATTTTAGGCTAGAGGGCATATTCCACGCATGACACTTCAGCAATAGGATTCCAAGGTCACCCCCGCACCATATCACCACACAACTCTCATTTAGTCAAGCACCCTCCAGTTTTCAGAGTCAAATGCACACCAAGCTCAACTCCCACTGAAAGCCCCGGAGCGATTCTCTTCGCCTGCACCAATCAGGTTTCCCAATCAACTCTCTCACAGGGATCAAAAGGTCAGGAACCACTGCCCACTCACTGCATTCTGCCAATCAGACTCGAGAACACTGGAGTGCTCATCTGACATGACCAATCTGCAAACAGCATTCATAGAATGGAATACTGTATATAGAACCGACGCAAAAATTGCTTGCTAGAGAGGCCAACAGTGAAGAGACAGCAACAGCAGCAGATATTTGTGGCTGTACCTGCTGAGAGTTAGGGGGATTAGTTAAATATGTGCACCTATACCTACTGAGAGTTAGGGGGATTAGTTAAATATGTGCACCTATACCTACTGAGAGTTAGGGGGATTAGTTAAATATGTGCACCTATACCTACTGAGAGTTAGGGGGATTAGTTAAATATGTGCACCTATACCTACTGAGAGTTAGGGGGATTAGTTAAATATGTGCACCTATACCTACTGAGAGTTAGGGGGATTAGTTAAATATGTGCACCTATACCTACTGTGAGTTAGGGGGATTAGTTAAATATGTGCACCTATACCTACTGAGAGTTAGGGGGATTAGTTAAGTATTGCACCTATACCTACTGAGAGTTAGGGGGTTAGTTAAATATGTGCACCTATACCTACTGAGAGTTAGGGGAATTAGTTTAATATGTGCACCTATACCTACTGAGAGTAAGGGGGATTAGTTAAATATGTGCACCTATACCTACTGAGAGTTAGGGGGATCAGTTAAATATGTGCACCTATACCTACTGAGAGTTAGGGGGATTAGTTAAATATGTGCACCTATACCTACTGAGAGTAAGGGGGATTAGTTAAATATGTGCACCTATACCTACTGAGAGTTAGGGGGATTAGTTAAATATGTGCACCTATACCTACTGAGAGTTAGGGGGATTAGTTAAATATGTGCACCTATACCTACTGAGAGTTAGGGGGATTAGTTAAATATGTGCACCTATACCTACTGAGAGTTAGGGGGATTAGTTAAATATGTGCACCTATACCTACTGAGAGTTAGGGGGATTAGTTAAATATGTGCACCTATACCAACTGGGAGTTAGGGGGATTAGTTAAATATGTGCACCTATACCTACTGAGAGTTAGGGGGGTTAGTTAAATATGTGCACCTATACCTACTGAGAGTTAGGGGGATTAGTTAAATATGTGCACCTATACCTACTGAGAGTTAGGGGGATTAGTTAAAAATGTGCACCTATACCTACTGAGAGTTAGGGGGATTAGTTAAATATGTGCACCTATACCTACTGAGAGTTAGGGGGATTAGTTAAATATGTGCACCTATACCTACTGAGAGTTAGGGGGATTAGTTAAATATGTGCACCTATACCTACTGAGAGTAAGGGGGATTAGTTAAATATTTGCACCTATACCTACTGAGAGTTAGGGGGATTAGTTCAATATTTTCACCTATACCTACTGAGAGTTAGGGGGATTAGTTAGATATTTTCACCTATACCTACTGAGAGTTAGGGGCATTAGTTAGATATTTGTGGCTATACCTATTGACAGTTATCGGGATTAGTCAAATATTTGTGGCTATACTTATTGGGAGTTAGGAGAATTGGTTCGATATTTGTGGCTATACCTGTTGACAGTTATCGGGATAAGTTAGATATTTGTGGCTGTACCTACTGAGAGTTAAGGGGGTTGTTTAGATATTTGCGGCTATACCTGTTGACAGTAATCGAAAGTAGTTAGATATTTGTGGCTATACCTATTGAGAGTTAGGGGGATTAGTTAGATATTTGTGGCTATACCTATTGAGAGTTGGGGCTTATTTAGATATTTGTGGCAATAGGTATTCAGTTAGGCTGTTAATTTCTATATTTGTGCAGATAGATATTGAGAGTTATGGGGTTTAGATATTTGTAGCTATAGTTATTGAGTGTTATGGGGATTAGTTAGATATGTATTTGTGGTTATACCTATTGAGAGTTGGAGGCTTATTTAGATATTTATGACTATAGCAATTGAGAGTTATGGGATTCAGATATTTGCGCCAATAGCTACGGAGAGTTAGGAGGTAAAGGTTTATTTAGATATTTGTGGCTGTACCTATTGAGACTTAAGGGATGATTTTGTTATTTGTAGCTATAGCTACTGAGAGGTAGGGGGCTTATTTAGATATTTGTGGCAATAGCAATTGAGTTATGGGGTTAAGATATTTGTGGCTATAGCTATTGAGAGTTACGGCGTTTAGCTCAATATTTGTGGCTATACTGATTGAGAGTTATGGGGATTAGTTAGATATTTGCGGCTACACCTACTGACAGTTCGTCGGCCGAGGATTAACTATGTCTATCTGCCATTTTTGTGTTTTCAAGGAAATTGCGGTTAAAGATTTGGTATTAAAAATATCCCCTTTGGGTTTTTCTGAATTAAAAGATTTTTTGCCCCAAACAATTTGAATACGACGAGACTAAACTGGGCTAATACCCCTATTTGTCTGGCAACATTGAATTCTGGGTGCCCGATTTTGCAGATAGACCATTGTAACTTTAGAATTCATAAAATTCCAGTGTTAGTTTAGGAAGGCAAAAAATGAATTTTGGGAATGAATTAACAGTCTCATAAAACCGCATTTTAAAGAAACCACAATGTTTATTAACTAATAATACTTATGAAACAACTTTTAAACACTGTCACAGTAAAAAAGGAATATAAGATGAACACTTTTTAGGCCTTTTTCAATATGACCTAGTAATGAGGGAGAAACATTCACGTGTGAATGATCTCACATCAAGGAAATATGAAAATTATAAGTGTGAACAACTTAAAGTATTTAAACAATGTCATGTTTTGATTTTGCTAATTTCTCTGATTGATCGAAGCCTTTGGGTCATTATTCTTCACTTTGATCTGCATAGAAAAGGTAACCTTGTACTCAATTTACATGATTAACTTGAAAAAACATAATTTTTAAGCAAATCATTTATGTTTCAGCGAATAACACTCTGTTCAATTTGACTTCTCGAAGCATTCACCTAAATGAGGAAATGCAGAAATTTCTCTCAACTCTGCTTCAGAAAATTTCCTCTTGGCAGCCATTTTGTCTCTGAGGTCTGAGGTCACGTGATGCAATCCCTCTAATATTATTGATTAATTGCAGATAGACCTACTTAAAACTTGTTGAAGCGGCAAATTTGAAAATAGACCCTTCTAATATTGACCTATGACAAAAACTGAGTGCATATTAAGCAGGGTCATAACCTAAAATAGACCTTGTTAACTAAAAAATCATTATGGCAGAATATCTCAAATATTCACTAAAATGCACAGAGACTAGATATCTGTGGCTCTCTCATGAGAGTTGGGAGCTTATTTAGATATTTGTGGCTAAACTAATCAAGAGTTGGGGGCTTAAAAACCCCTTTCTGCAGATGTAGACGCCGGCGTCCGTAAATTCCAAAATTTAATTCCTAAACAATTCTGAAATTGAATTTCCAAATGTCTTGCTTCACTTGAATAATTTTCAAAAATCTCTGTGTCACAAATCCTGAGTTCTAAAGCTTAAATAGGCTCATGCACAACAGGAAAAATTGGCAAAATTTTGTATTCCGCGCAAAGGGGTTAATTTAGATATTTATGGTTATTGAGAGTTATGGGTTTATTTAGATATTTTTGGGCATGGCTACTGAGAGTTAGGAGGTTTATGGGTTTATTTAGATATTTGTGGCTATAGCTATTGAGACTCAGGGGGCTTATTGGGATATTTGTGGTGATAGACATTGAGATTTATGGGGTTTCGTTGGACATTTGTGATGATAGCTATTGAGAGTTAGGGCATTTATGGCTTTATTTAGATATTTGTGGCTATGGCTATAGTGGGTTTATTTCAATTGATTATTTTTTACATTGTTCCCTTCCTTCGATTCCCGCCTCACTCTTGGCTCAATTTTCATCCACTGGGCAGGCATGGGAGTGATGCAAGTCAAGGAAGAGAACGGGGGGTCGAAGGAATGCCAGAATGTCATCAGTTTGCAAAACATTTTTGCCGCAGATTCATGGCACGTGGATTGGGATGGATCTGCAGGTCGATCACTAATATGTCACACATCCAGAAAAAAATCCTTTTGCAAAGGACACGCGTGAGCCTCCCACATCAAGATTATTTTTGGAAATTGCTAATTACTACTTTCCTCTTTTAACAGCAGGGAAGCCCCCATCCGACTTTTTCAGTCCTGATACCGACTCGTGGGCTTTGGATATCGACCAATACCGAGTGCCGATCTGATACCAGTGTTTGATTAATAAGCTTTATCACATAACTGCAGTACTTTTTCCATAGCTCAGCTCATGTTTTTGATATTAACCAAGGGTAACATCACTTCTGCGAAAATTTCATTGGCTGAGAGCGTGAGGGAAAAACAACGCTTTGCATTACGTCATGCTGTTTATACTGAGCAAAACTCAATACGGAGTGTAACGTTGGTTAAATCGGTATGGCTTAGCACTGTTGCAGGGTGGTTGAGCGCCACTCACATAACTAAGTTCACGTTACTTAGCTAGGCAGCTATACTGCACGCTATACTTTATAATAACCATTATGTAACATTAGTTTGTTAGCAAGCAAGCTAACATTAGCTAGCTGCTCAGTTGACAGAATTTACAAACCATTGCTCATTCAGCCATGAATGACTGTGACTCAGAGACTGTCAAAGCGGAGCAATGTAGGTAGCGCAGTGCAAACATATGACGGGCACTAACGGAAATTACATTGGCGTTCCATTATATTACGCGATTCAGTTATGTGATAAACATAATCTTTTTCTCTTGGCCTTATACCCCGGATCTCACAACAAATGCAAAATTTACTCAACTCATTTCATAACTTTCATATGACACGCCCACTCATGTAAGATCCTCTGTGTATGCCTCGCTGTTTGGAGGAGACTAGATCATTCTTTTCTGTGAAAAGGAACATCAGGCTTGACTTTAACATTGCTTTCCTAACTTAACAAGACGACAGTGTCCTCACTATCCCCCGCCACAATCAAGGGCCATAACTCAGTGAAAAGATATGTTTCAACATCCATTTTCGAACTTAACGTAAATCATGAGTAGCTTATTAAACATACAAAATTTCATGCATCTAGGTATAGTGTCAGAGAAATCTTGTCCCCATTGTGGCCCAGATGGATGGACGCACAAACGGACAGACCCCAATCCAATATCCCCCAGTCCCACTTTGTGGCGGGGGATAATAAAAGGAAATCTAACAAATAAATAGATGGATAATCTGTAATTGCATTTGATTGTCATTTATTGACATAATGCCATCCAGTGCCAGACTGCTGATTATCACTGATACTTGATACAGCAACTTGAGACGGTATTGAAGTGATATCCGGTGTCAGTATTCAGTGCATTTCTAATGAACAGAATGGGGATAAAAATCTTTGTGATGATGACGTTCCTTGATTTATTTCTGGGTCTAACACAAGGCCAGGCAGGAAGAGGGTGAAACCTAAGACAGGCAGAGTTTTCTGACGTGCCCGATGTTCACTATTTTACTGCAGCGCAGTCAACACACCAGCATGCATCTGGTAGCCATGACTGTTCTGTGATTGGATATTTACAAAATTTGTGCAAATTTGGCTCCACCAACCACATCTTACTGAGAGTAAATTTTAAATGTTTAGGGCCTGGCACCAGAGAAAAGAGGCTGTTTTTGGGTCAATTCATATTCATCAGACATCAGTCATCACAAATCACTAACTTTTTCAAGGTAAGTCAATCAACATGCATCTCTACCTCTACCAGGAAAAAAGTGCACGTTTGCTGCATTGACAATGACAGGAGTGCACGTTACAGAGGCATCAGTGATCGCTATATCAGCTTATCGGTGTTTGAAATAAAAGTGGGAAGGCAATTAAGGGGGTTTTATAAAGCATGTATAATGCCTTAATAAATGAGACATAATGTCTTCATACATAAGCAAATGTCATGCTTTGCAAAGGGTGAAATGACACATCCTTATTCAGCGTGTCATGCCAGATGTGATATCACTGATACTGTCACTAAGCTAGTGGCTAAATGCAATAAAGGGTGACCTTTTCAGCTAAGTGACCTTGTCATTGTCACATCTAGCATCACACGCCGAATAGGGATGTGTTATTTCACCCTTTACAAAGCATGACATTTGCTTATGAAACACATTATGAAGACATTATGTCCCATTTATACATGCTATATAAGGCCTTTATGGGTAACACTTCATCTGAAGTGTGACCAAATTAAGTATAAGTGTGGGTTTAGGCTCAGAACGAGAGGTGCCTGAAGACAGGCGCTCACTCCAATCCCTTATTTTTTACTTCCTTACCCTGCGCTTCGATCGAGGGCCTCCATCTTTAAATACAATCCAATCTGTTACAAGAAATGAGGCCTCCGTGAGTTTGGATACAGGAGTTACATAATTATATTCCCCAGAAATCTTAAGCAAAGGAAGATAAGTCCATCTTCCGCAGACGTATTTTGTTCTGGATTCCAAGCAGTATAAATGATTAAGCGGTAGGGCTTGCAATTTCAAAGCAAGGTTTGACACAGCAAGGACAACATTTCCCACATTAATGTTTTCACCTCTCCCCAAAGAATCCAGGGATGATATTGTTTTTATCCCAGTGTATTTCTCTGTTTGTTTGCGAGCAGCCAAACACCCACAATATTGCAGCAATCATTTCCAAACTTGGTACACAAGTTGGCCGTGGTCCAGTAAACAAACCGTTTAATTTCAGAGAAAGTAGGACAAAATTCAATGAAAATATGGGCCAAAGTGCAAATTGTTTTTTTCCGCCACAACTTCTGTTGTAATGGTCAGATTGGGTTCAAACCAAGCTTATCGGACACAGCTTTAAATTCTCCATCCTTTGATATGCAGCATCATGACATGAGGGCCCCCTCTCCTCAATGGTGGTGGTGGTGGGCGGTGGGGGGGGTATGTCATGATGGGGGAAAGAAAAAACTTTAAAACGCTCAAGAAATTGTCAATTTTCATCAAATTACGGCTGGGGTCAAAAAAAATTGAAGCCCTTTTGTGAGATCGCGCAACATTTGATTTTTGGCATTATTTTTGTTTTATATGATAACAAACATGCCATGTACATCCAGTAATAACCTGTCAATATATGTATAGACAAACGGTACTCTGTCCAAATGCTGCTCTTTGAATTTAACATCAGTTTTAATGTCAGGAGTGTGATGCATTTTTTTGTTAAAATTGATGTTAAATTCGAAGAGCAGTACTTGGACAGAGTATCGTTTGTCTATACATATATTGACAGGTTATTACTGAATGTACATGGCATGTTTGTTATCATATAAAACAAAAATAATGCCAAAAATCAAATGTTGTGCGATGTCACAAAAAGGCTTCATTTTTTTTTTTTGACCCCAGCTATATGTTGAAATTTGATGTGTGGCATCTCATTAAGGTTATTTTGAAGTTCCTAAAATACGGAGAGAATAAGTCTTCTTGTTTAAGCTGGTTCAACACAGAAGCTCAGAAATGCTTGCTGGAGTGAGGAATGTTGCACCTGTCTCGGTGCATCATCCCTCTCTACCCTCCTTTTTCATCCTGCAGTTCCATACCTCCCCAGTAGATGACAGAAAAACACGAGGGCAGGTGGTGTAGATTTCGAAAAGGATGCAGGAGATAAACGATTCAAATGACCAAGCAAGTAAACATCTTAAAATAGAAGCACATCGGATATTTCCTTCATATCCAAATGGCTACTTGCCTGTTGGTTAAATCATTATTGGAGCAATAACAGGAAGTCAAACCCCTCAGTGTACCCATGCAAACCATGCCAAGATGTTTTATTCCAGCAGAGGGCGAATTTTACTGGCACCAACACATTATGTATCAGATTTACTCGCACCGATTCTCATTGGGACTGTAAAAGTCTGAATAGGTAATGCTCTGTAACTCTGACACTCTGCGGGATGATACTGTTAAAAGCTGAATGAATCTGCCCAGAACACAGCATCAGGCCGTTAGAGATGCCTCTTAAGTGTAGTAAAGGCAAAATACTGTTCAGGTTGTGATTTTCAGATCGAGCGATTTTAGAAAGTGACTCTGAGAAATGTTTATGGGAGACTGGGGTCCAATGAGCCATGGGGACCAATGAGCCATATCACTATTTAGCGATCAATCGATTACAGAGCTGCTTAAAATAGGCAAAATATTTCACCACTGACTGATGAGTCAAGGGGATAAATGAGCCATATCACTATTTTGCCTATTTTAAACACCTTTGTCATTGATTGATCGCAAAATAATGATATGGCTCATTGGTCCCCGTGGCTTATCAAACCCCAGTCTCCCCTTCATCATAACAAATTCATTTTTCTGTGTTGTATTACAATGGGGTTTTACTCTGAATATTAAATCAAATTCACGTGAAAGGTTGTGAGTGGTTTTACCTTGCGTGGAGGGGTTCTGTTGTCATATCAGAAGTTCCTTGTTGACGGTGCAGTTCTACATCACTTCCTCTAAGACCTTAGTGACATCACACTTTTATGAGGTCATCATGGAGTCACCAAGCCGCAAAAGACCTCACAATGTTATCCTCCCCAAGCAGTAAAACTAATTGCTTTAACAATCATAACATAAATTTTCCATACCAAACAGCCACCCATAATCCAGCCTTCTTACTCCTCGTCAGGATCACTGGAGGTTTGGAACCTATCCCAGCATGCAGTGGGTGAGAGGCAAAAACACAGCTCTGGTGGGTCCTTCACCATCCACGCATGCACTCAGGCCGATGGACACCTGTGGTATGAACCCCAGAGAAAGCCCATGCAAACATGGGGAGACCATGCCAACTTCACACAGAAAGGCCCAGACTGGATTCAATCCCTCGACCCTCTTGCTGTGGAGCACTCCCAATCCCACCCACCATGCAGCCCCATGTTGTAATACATCTGATAACAGCAGAATGACAAATTAAAGTTGCTCAATATGTTGGTTATGGCAACCATGGATTTCTTTAATTCCTCATATTCTATGTGCCTAGGAGAGCTTATGTTAATCACATCAGCTCTACCGACTCATCCCGAGATCCCGCAACGCTGCAGCCCCCCCCCCAAATCAGAATCTCACAGAATCTGATGAAAGCTTTGGGCCCCCTTCGACAAGTTAATATGATGCTGTCTTCCGGCCGAGAGGACGTCTGTCAGTGACGCTGTGAAATGGAAATGCAAGTAATGAAGCCGCTCATATTGACCTCGAACGAAAGTGACTGGACTGCGCTGGAACGCTGGACCCACACCAACATCTGATCCCATAACACATTCCCTGAATCAAAGACACATGTAAACCAGGGCTAATTCAAATCCAGAAAGCGTTAATTTTACAGTCCAGATGGACCATATGTACCCTAGAGGTGTTCGTTTAACATTGAACGTTTTATCATGGTCATAACTTTACGGAATCTAAAACATTTACTGTAGCCCATACAAAAAATACTGACTGCACACAAATCTGACCACCCGAAATCTTTCCTTCATCTTTTCATGGCGACTGAATTGCGTTATGTATATGTCAACTACCAAGTCATTTGGAGAGTTTCAAAAGCATCTGAAACAGTCCGCTTCGTTTATCCTACGTATATTTACGTTGCCTGTGGAAATGACGCTTGGAATAGACGTTGTGTGTTTGGGATGCATCACTGCACCCAAAATTAATACCCAAAACATACCCAGTGGCTGGAAGTGAAACAGGTGGTTCCAGATAAACATACAATTACCAACTGACTCGCCTCCTGGCAAGATTTTCGTGGCGATAACTGGACCCCCCAGACACCCTCCCTCCTAGCAATATTATTGTGTTGTGACATTTCACGTAACACTCACCGAGAGCCTGAATACCGAATTACAGCACGACGGGCACTTGTCTAAATTCACGATAAGATTTAGAAGAAGAATTCGGTATCGCCTTGGCTTTCATGTTTCGAGCGATAGCCTGTCGCGTAAAATATATGCCTCCAACATAGTTGCTGCTCGGGCGCGCGTCCGTGTCGCGACAGCAAACAGAAGGGTCTGTCTTATTATTTTGGAAGAGATTGCGGAAAATGCAGACGATTAACGTCGCTCGATTCGCAGGCGGTTGTAATCATTTCCAGAACAACACTTCTGGAACATGCGAAGATGCATGAAGTGTGGCGTTCAAATATGGTTTCTGCCAAGAAGGAGATGGTGATTGCGGTGTTCCCGAGTTGCATCTCATCTGTCGTGTACTTCATTTGCGTTGCCGCATGGTAAGTACTCATAACCGAGGCGATCTGGGATAAAAATCAGCCTTTTAATTCACCAGTATTGACCATTTGCGCTCCACACAGCGGCTAAATTGTTGCCAATCATACAGGTAACATTATGCGCATGGGTTGGGGAAACGGCACGAGCAGCATCGATGCTTGCGCAGTTAAGCTAATGAGAGATTTTAGACGAGAGGTGATGCGTGCCGTGATATGACATGTGTCATGTCGTTTGTGCACCTTTTGTCCAGCGTGAGGAGAATTTCTGGACAGTTGAAAAAGGAGGAGAAAACGTATCCTGAAAATTTTACGCGTATTCTAGATCGGCTCCTGGATGGATATGACAACAGGCTGCGACCTGGATTCGGAGGTAACGTAAGCGCCTCTTCAAACTGTTGCGTTTTTCTTTCCCTAAAATGATAATTTGTCCACTTCATGCGCGTGCCTCCGACTCGGGCGTACGATGCGTTTACATGATTTCACGCAAATTAAAAATGTTGGCCCAAACATACTAATTAGCTTATTACATCAGATCTAATCGGTGGTTTAGATGCATCTCCGCTTATTTGGGTCGTCAGTTTTAACGCCACTGAGCTCGTTGAAACAGGTTTTACGGTGAGCAGAGTTCTCTTTTTTTAGGGAATAACGATCAGGCAGCCCATCGATTTTCGAGCGAAAAGTGCAGCTGTGACTGATGCATTGTAATGCAAATCAAGTTGAATTATGTAACTTGGAGAAGGGTTATTCATGCAGTTTGAAAGGCAGGGTAATTAAGACGCTTTTACGCCAGTAAAAATCATTCATGAGGTGCTATTAAAAGACAGCGTGCATTGCGGACCTGTTTTTGGGAATACATTGCACGGTTGCTGTTCACTACTCAAAATAATGTCTTTTCTAGCTTAATATAGAAAACTGATTCTGTTTGATGCCGGACAGTTCGCTCCCCACCTACCTCCTTGATCGATTATATCCTTAAGCGCTTTTTATTTCATAACTGCGTGTGTGTGTGTGTGTGTGTGTGTGTGTGTTTGTACGGCTGGATCTTACCATTATTTGAAAGTTTAAGGCTCGATAAGTAGAGTTTAAGCCATGTGTGCTTCCTATGCTCATTATTCTAATTTATACAACCTCATGGCCGAATAACTGTGGTGATTCAAAGAAAATAGTGAGGAGGAATTTTTCTATCTTCTTGGATTTTCCAACTCTGAATGTTGTTGAAGTGTCCGACTGCAATGTTTTGGTTACTTGCGGTACCTGTGAGGTAGTTTGTTTGCTTGGGCTTGGTCAGGGCTAGTGAGATTGTATGCCTACTTGGCATCTAGCTATCATTTGGTGCCAGGCGCAACATACCCCACCCAGTTTTTCGGAGACCTTGACTTTGACCTTGACTCAATTAGGTCCAAAATTTAATCAGGTGATCTTTGGCCCACTGCACACCTTTCCAGCAAATTTTGCAGAATTTGATCAAACCATTTTGTGCTAAATTCTGACAGATACACAGAAAAATAGAAAAATACACAAATGCCACTGAAAACAATACCCTTTCCCATTTTGAGCGAGGTATCTAAATTTATTTTATGATTTTCTTGCAGCTGTTATGACTTTTTATGGTTTGTAAGTAGTGTTCCTCTGATGAAGAGGCTTTATCACAAAATGTGTTTCTCTGAATACTGTTGACATTTTTAAGGTTATAATTGAAGCACTGATTACTAAAACCCCACAAGTTATGTCAAGTCAAGTGTGACTTATGGGGTTTTAGTAATAGGGGCTTCAATTCTCTCTAATGTTCCATAGAGCAGCGCTTCCCCAATGAGTTTCCTCGAGGGCCAAGAACTGCTGGTTTTCCACTATCCCATTTCTTGGGGAGTCAGGGGTGATGAAAGTCTGACCGCTCAGTGGCAAATTGCAGAGGAGAAAACCAGGACTGGATTCGGGTTCAGATTTGGGCAGCTTTGCTATAGAGCCCTGGTCCACAATTCACGATCCTCGAGGTCCGCGAACTGCTGGTTTTCCAACCTCCCTTTACCTGTTAGTTAGGTGTAAAGACAGTCTTGCCAATCAGGGGCAAAAAAAGTTAATTTAATTATCTGGGATAAAAGAAAACCTGTGCTGGTCTAGGATTTGAGGCCAAGATTTGAAGATCCATGCTGTAGAGCATGTGTTCCCGGAGGACCCTAGGGGGCGCTGGTTTCCAGTGCTACTCTGAACTTAATTGATAAAATAATGCAGCTGATTATTCGCATATCTCAACCCAGCAGGAACATGTTCGAGATCATGGGGTCGAGCGAGAGCCCAAGAGTCCTTGCCTCTTAAACAATCCAGCTACGTTTGGTCTTGCGTAAATGAGCAAGAACTGTGAACAGTCTCGCATGGCTTTTTAGTGACCACAAAACAGCTCTCCCCAGAGCACTCCTAAACCAGGGGTGGCTACACCCATCACAGAGGCCGTTTCTCAAAGCGTAAGCTAGCTGCATTTCTGGGCTGCTACGTCACCCCTGGCTGTTCCACTGCGACGGCGCCTTTCGATAACAGCCGAGAACTGCAGCATTCAGCTTACTTGATATCAGACAGAATTTTCAACTCCTTTACACTCCATTTCTGTGTTGACGATTCCGCCTGATATCAGACAAGATGAAGGCTGTATCTCTGGGCTGCGTTCATAGCCACCTTCGCCAAGGAACGGCCTGCGATGAGGTAGCAGCCTAGAAATGCAGCCTTACGCTTTGAGAAACAGCCAGGGACAGAGGTATTTTAATGATACCTAGTCCAAGTAGGGCAGTGGTCGTCATTCCTGGTCCTGCAGAGCCACTGGGTCTGCTGGTTTCCATTTTAGCCTTAAACACTGCTTTAATTGATAAATTAAGGACAGAGTAACAAAAATAACTGAAAAGAATGAAGCAATGAAAGTAAGAGTAGCAGGGTAACAGGCAGACAAAGCCTGAAAGCCTGTAATCTGTGGCAAAACAGTGTGGAGTAGAGGTGGAATATCCAGGCTCAGAAAGTAGAAGTTTGTTCCAATACTTCATTCCAACCAGCTATATTTGGTAAGTAGCATAATTGCAACAGTCTGGAGACAGAAGTAATTAACTTGATGGAAGAAACATTTGACAGTACTTCTATCTCTGGCTCCTGGATCCTCCTCCTTTACTTGTAATTTTTCTGTCTGGATTTTACGTCGAAGGGGTATGCCGAGGTTTATCACAGTACTTTATAAACTCGGCGCAAAAGACCCAACTGTGCTGCTGCATCAGCACTCCGCGAGCGATAAGACGAGAAAGGTGCGCTATTTTTAGCTTCGCGGTCGCATTCATCACCAGTAGCCAGGCAGTCGCGGTTAGGACCAGTGACAGGTAATAATAAAGAGTAGCTAATAGAATTTTGAGTGATGTGGAGGGTCGTCTGGCTCCCGAGGGCTGTGGCTTCTGGTTTTTTCCATTTCAAAATCATTGGGAGATGAAAAGGGACTTGGCAAGTGCCCTCTGTCAGTTACTGAAACACGCTCGAGCTGCACTGGCAACCCACAAGAGGCTGGCACTCGAGCGGATTTGCGTTTTCGTTTGCCGTCACGGTGAGCGAGTTATATCATTCATTTTTCCGTTTCCGGAGTAGGATGCTAAATTTGGAAGGACTATGCCTGATAATAATAATGATGTCATGAATAAGAGGCGGAGTCTATAATTAGAAAAACTTCATCCAATGCCCCCCCCCCTCAAAAAAAAAGTCAAACGACAACAACGAAGAGTCTCGTTAACTTCTTGGGAAAATAACAAGCACAAATAAAGGCATGCAGTAAATTTTATATTTTTAATGTATTATATTATTTTAAAATTTTATACTTTTTAATATTTTTAAACTGGGTGACCTTTCTGTCTATCATAATACACTGTCGCCTGTGGTATCTTAATCTGAAACCCTCACCATTCTGTTCATTAATGAAATGCATATTTTTATATATTCATTTTTTGTACATATGGAAATGTTTTGGCTCATTTGAAGTAAATCTCTGCTTTCACCAGGCCCAGTGACAGAAGTTAAGACAGATATTTATGTGACAAGCTTTGGCCCAGTCTCTGATGTTGAAATGGTGAGTGCATCTGGAAGCGATCGTTATGTGCAATTTAATGAATGGACTTTGAGTGCTTCCACTGGTCATATCGGATCTGACATTTAAAACTTTGAACAGGATTCCCTCAGGATTTAATTAAAATGTAAACTGTATGAAACTGAAGTTTTGTGAAAACCAATGAAAATATTTGAAACAGTTTATCCTTTTCAAAACGTATTTGTTTTCTGTACTTTCATAATGTGATAGTTTTTCAGTGTTTACACTGTATGCTTTTCCCAACCAATCCCCTGGATTTATTTGCCAGATTTATCTGTTCATTGTCCTTGCATCCCATGATGCAATAGGGTGTTATATTTCTTAATGACAGCCTTAGATTGCTGTGATTTTTTCCCACATATTCGAAGCTGGAAACATGTCAAGACAAGGTAAATGGGCTAATTAACTAAATAAGATTGCAAGATAATGATTGGGCTAACGATGAACAAATTAAGAGCACTGAGTGCCAGTAAGGACTTGTTTGGCTCTGGAGACTGAATCATCTGAGTGAGAGAAAGAGAGAGAGAGAGAGAGAGAGTGAGTGTTCTTTCACATATCAGATTCAAATTCAATTTCTACCCGGCTGTATTTCAGTGCTGAAGGTTGGATTGAAGTGAATTGTCCTGTTTGTGCTTCTGTAGCATTAGCATAAGAAAGGCTACATCTAAATCACTACCTAATTACAAAAACGAGACACCTGGGCCAAAAACAAGTTTTATTTTGATGTCTGATTCCTTGTAATGTTTAACAATATTGCTGACTGGTACCACTGTGGTGGGTCCTAGAAAAGAACACAGAGAAACCTAGTCCTCAATCCAAATCTACGGTAACTTTGACAGAACACATATTTTTCCTCTGTCTAATCGTCCTCTAGTGTTTTTGTACAATAGAGAGATATTTTCTATTAGAGTCAGGAGCAGGTACGTTCACTGCACCTCATTAAGTGATGTGAATGACCTGGACTTGGTGGCTGTACTACACAAATTTCACCTCTAGATCACACACACAGCAATGGCTGAAAACTGCATTTTCATATGTAGAAATTATACTCAGCAACAAAAGTTTCTGTGACACCATTTATGTGTATGTTATAAATGACACGCAAAGATCTCAATGCAATCAATATGTTTATTTAACAGGAGAAACACTGACTTTTCAGTGCCAACGTCACTCAAAACGAAAAATGTCATTTTCATGCGTCATGAAGCACTTGTCTGACGTCACAATTGTGACCTTCACACTTCAATACCGGGTGTGACTTCCTCGTGCCATGATGCAAGCAACGCATCTCCGGCGCATGGACCGAATCAGATGTGCCAGAAATTGCTGTGGGATGTCATTCCAAATCTGACGTAGACGTTGTCGCAATTCCTGGAGTGTAGCTGGCGGGTTATCCAACCGCCGCAAACGTCGATCCATCTCGTCCCAGAGATGCTCGATTGGGGACATGTCTGGGGATCTGGCTGGCCATGGCAGGACATTGACATGTTGTTGCATCAGATACTGCTGTACAATCCTTGCAACGTGTGGTCTGGCGTTATCATGTTGCAGCGTTATTCCGGGACCATGTTGCATCAAAAACGGGACCACCAATGGCCGTAGCACTTCATCGCGATATCTTTGACCTGTCAGATTTCCATCAATAACAAGCAAATCTGTTCTGTTTCTAGCCGTGATCCCTCCCCAAATCATGACACTACCACCTCCAAAACGATCAAATTCCTGAACACAGTTGTTGGCATAACGTTCTCCACGTCGACGGTATACACGTAAACGACCATCACATCGGTTAAGCATGAATCTTGATTCATCAGTGAAGAGTACAAGATCCCACTGACGTTGGATCCACCGTCGATGTTGTTGTGCCCACTGTAGACGCAGTCGTCGGTGTTGTACTGTGAGTATTGGACGTCTTGCTGGCCGACGTGGGACAATGCCAAAATGACGGAGATGGCGATGGATTGTCTGTGCAGACAGTCGCCTCAAACCAGGTATCGTTCTTGCAGTTATGGTTGCAGGTTGGAATCGATTTCGGAGATGGGTTGTTCGAATCCAGTTGTCCTGTCTGGGAGTGGTTACTCGTGGACGGCCGCTGCGAGGACGGTCTCTGACATGTCTTGTCTGCTGATGACGCTGCCATAAGTTCCAAATGGTGTTTCGGTGGACATTCAGACGATGAGCAACTTCCCTCTGCGAGGTTCCGGATTCAATCATCCCAATGGCCCTCCACCGATCATTTTCAGACAGTCTTGGCATTTAGAGGGTAGAGTTCCTGATCCGAAATGGCTGTGTTTTCGATAAGTGATGCTTCCGTCGTTCATCAGGCACAATGTGAACATTCCAAAAATTCTCCTCTTTTATTGCCATCCACAAGCATGATTTACGCACATTTTCACGTGCAAAGTCATTTTCTCGCATTTTCATGATTTCCATTTCAATGTTGTGTTTACGTGTACTGTTTCAGTCTGATATCACCATGTATGACAATTTCATAATTGCGTTATGAAAAATAATTAACAATATTGGTGTCACAGAAACTTTTGTTGCTGAGTATATCTTAACCTGACCATTAAACGTCAGTGGATGAAGTCACAGTGATGGTTCAGAGCTTTTCTGCAGTCTCTAAAGAGACCCAAAATAATGTCTTGCCATAAAGCTCATGTCAGGATGAGTATAGCAGAGTATTTATTAATGATACCCGACATATGCAGAAAACTGTTATCTGTATTTGTGCTGTACAGGTGTGCTGTGCGGACAGGTGTAAGACAGGTGTATGGTGTGATCTGTGGTTTCCTGCTGTTTGAGTGTAGAGGCGTTGGACAGGTGTACTGCCTGATCATTGGATTCTTGGTGTGCCACAGTGGACAGGTGTAGGACTGGTGCTGTATATGTCCTGGTGTTTTGTCCCCAGCTGTGGGACTGTGGATAAGTTCAGACAGGAGAATGTTCGGGTTGGTCCCCTGGTTTTCTGTCCATGGACAGGTGTAGGACAGATATACGGTCTGATCTTTGGACTCTTTGGTGTTATCCAGGGGACAGGTCTTCGAGAGGTATATGGTCTCATCTTTGATGTCCTCCTTTTTTGTAAAAGACAGGTGTAGGACAAGTATACAGTCTGATCTTTGGTCCCCTGGCATGTCACTGTTGACAGGTGTTGGACAGTTTAACGGTCTCCTCTTTGGTCTCCAGCAGTAGGACTGTGGTTATGTGTCAGGCTGGTTTATGGTCAGGTCTGTGGTCTCCGGATGCATGACCATGAGCACAGTAGTACAGGTGTTCGGAGTTACTTTTGGTCTCCTGCTGTGACACTATGGACAGGTGCAGGACAGGTGTACGGTCTGATTTTTGGTCTCCTGGTGTGAGACTGTTGACATGCGCTGTCGGGGCACAGATTTTCTGTGATCGCAGAATTGCAGATGGAATCACAGAATTGGCATTCAAAAACAGAATTGCATATTTTCCATGAAAATTCTGCCCACAGAGAAATAATGTTCCAAACAAATGTCTTTTTCCTCTGAAGAAGATGCCCAACCTTCTTATCAGGTAGTAATCAGTCAGAGACAAGATTCCGAACACCCTGTAGTCCTAATTTAAGATTAAAGGCCGCCACCCTGTTTGCAAAGCTGGTTGGCTCGGATAGAGAACTGGCCCGGTCACTTGCTACCATCCCCATGAATACCCGGCAGAGAGGGAACTTCTTAGTACCGTACAGTAACATACCACATTAAATCTTGATAAAAATCTTTATTGAACATTGCAACATTAACCTCTACTGAAAGCAACTTCGTCACAGACGTTTATGGCTGTAATTGCTTTGTGAAACGTGCCCACTCCCAAAGCATTACTCAGCTGTAGCAGCCACCCTGACAGAGCCCTATTGCCACCAGTAGTCTTTTGTATAATTGAATGGTATTTTATCCCATAAATGATTTAAAAAATGATGTAATACATGTATGTCATACATGCTAGATATTGCATGTGTTGAAATTCTGCAGATTCTGTTCATGGGGAAACTTCAACTAATGTCTTTGCAGTGCTAACATTGCCAGTCCTGCTGATAACCATTTCTAGTTGGCGGTCCATTCAAGTCAATGCGATGAATAGCATGCTAACACTATATGCCATTATAGTAATAAGTTACACATGTAGCAGTTGTTGTAGAAACTTTAATTTATGAATTCAGTGGCTCATACTTATTGGCTCATTTAACTGTAAAAATCTATAATATATTTGAGGTCGATGTCTGTCTGTCTGTCTGTCTGTCTGTGTGTATGTACACGTTTTTCTCCTACATTTCTCAAGCGATTATCACCAAATTTGGCGTGAATATCCACTTGGACACCGGGAAGGACTTGACGTCGCCACATTTTCGAAAAATGGTCATGCATGCAAAAAAAATGGCAATTTCACTCCGGGCAGCGTGTAAACTTATATAACCTGATGCGCGTAGCAATATCCGGTTGCACCGCTAGGAGCCGCCGTGTCCTTATGAATGTGCGTTGAGGTAACCTGCGAGCGGGCTACTGTTTCCGATGGGGCCGAGGGAGTGATAAGACAGCTTGCTCGAAAACCAGGCTTTTCAGAGGGCACCGCGTTCGTCCACGAATGCCGCATTCTGATTACTCAAGCTTCACAGCTCCCAAATTCAAATTTTACAGTTGAACACTCGCAAGGCTGGCGTTAGACCTGACAATTCGACGGCTATTATACACAATTAGTCCGGGCTGATTCTGGTTGGTTATCCTTTATTAACACTTTTTCCAATTCAAGAATAATCAAGTGGCAATTGAAGACACGGCTTCTCTCCCTCATGCGATCTAAAAGCGACAAAATAATGGGCTACAAAGCGGGTAGCAGTTAGTAACTTATAATTGAACAAAAAGCATTAATAACCAAAATGAATTCATAAAAGGAATTTTATTTTTCATAAACAGAAATGTGAATTTTCATAAATGGAAAATCAACATCCCTTGTGCTGGACAAGAATATAGTCTGAGTTTTGGTCGGCTGGCATGTCATTGTGCACAAGTATAGAACCAGAATATGGACTGATTTTTGATCTTCTGTTGTGCCTCTGCAGACAGGAGCGGACAGGTATCTGGTCTGATCTCGGGTCCTGTGTTGTGTTGTCATGATTGGGTGAAGGACAGATACACTATCTGATCTTTGTTCTCTTGGTGTGTGACCATGGGCTGGTGTTGAACAGGTTTATGGTCTGATTTTTGGTCTCCTGGTGTGTCACCATTGACAGGTGTAAGACAGGTAAACAGACTCATGTTTGATTTCCTGGGGTGTCACTGTTTACAGGTGTTGGACAGGTATAAGATCTGTTGTTTTTTTATCCCGGTACATCACTGTGGACAGATATAGGAAAGGTATATGATCTAATATTTGGTCTTTTCGGTGTGTCTCCATGGAAAGGTGTAGAACCGGTATATGGTCTGATCTTTGGTCTCCTTACGTTTCACCGTAGACAGGTGTGGGACAGGTATGCGGTTTGATCGTTGGTCTCCTGGTGTATTATTGTGGACAGGTGTAGGACAGACATAATTTCTGATCTTTCGTGTTTCACCGTTTTCAGGAGTACACCATGGACGTGTTTTTTCGCCAGACGTGGGTGGACAGGAGACTGCGGTACGAGGGGCCCATCGAGATCCTCCGCTTGAACAACCTGATGGTGACCAAGGTGTGGACCCCTGACACCTTCTTCAGGAACGGAAAGAAATCTGTGGCCCACAACATGACTGCTCCCAACAAGCTGTTCCGCATCATGAAGAATGGGACCATCCTTTACACCATGAGGTATTCGCCAAGTAACCACTCAACCAATTAACAAACTGAGGCACTCCTAGAGTGCAAATCTCCGCCAAGGCAGCACAGTCCAAATCTTTTTGAGTTGGAAGCAAAGTTTGGTTATCGCGTGTCATAGGATTTCATGATGGCTGCCGTTTTGTTTGACTGAACGTGGTGAAAATCAAAGGGTCCATCCCTGATGTAATAGCGACCCACCCACAAAATTTCAGAGGCATCCGTTCATTAATTTTTTGAGTTATCATGTTCGCAAACAAAAATGGCGCCGATCTCATAACCTCCTGCCAACTTTGTGTGGCGGAGGTAAAAATCATTAAATCAATCTACCAATTAATCACATAGCCAATTAGCCATGTAACTCTTCTAATCTATTCTGCAATATGAAGAACTGGACCATCCTTTACACTGTGAGGTAGCCGCCAATCAACCAAATAGCTAATTTACCGAGTAATTTGTGGGCTAATTTAGCATGTAAGTCTGCCAAATTGTCCTACATAATGAGAAATGGGATGGGACTAGTTGACACCATGAGTTACCTTCCAATCAAGCAAAAAGCCAGTTAACTTCTTTTCCACGTTGCTATTTAACCACACAGCTAAATAACCACGTAATTCTCCCACCTATATGCCATGAGATGACTGCCAATTAACAACATTGCTAATTGACAAATTACCGACTCAGCCAAGTGAACAATTAGCAACGCAGCCAATTTATCATTCATCCAATTAACCCTGTAATTCAGCCAAACTTTCTCTGCATCAAGGAGAATGACAGCATTCTTTACAGCAGTAAGGGGACCGTCAGTGATACAGGGCTCCACAATCGGGTAGTTTTCAGAGTGTTTCTGCACCAGTGAAAGATTGAGGTCACTGACTGAGATAATGAGACCGCACACCTTGTTCTCCAGTTGGTGAAGCCGCTCTTGTGCTATGCTGCATTGAGCAGCACACAGACATGGTACCTCAGACCAGCTGACCCTGTCTCTCCCCCCCATCCCCCCCCCCCACAGGCTCACCATCAGTGCCGAGTGCCCCATGCGGCTGGTGGATTTCCCCATGGACGGCCACGCCTGCCCCCTCAAGTTCGGCAGCTGTGAGCGGACTGAGTGTGCACACTTACACTGGCCTTCATACGCACACGCACACACACACTACCCAGCATACACTTACACACACACACATGCATGTTACCCTGCACGAAAACGCACACACACACACACACACACACAACCCAGCATACACTTACACACACACACACGCATGTTACCTTGTACGAACACGCACACACACACACACACACACACACTATCCTGCATACACTTGCACACACACACACACACATACATACACATAGAGCCCTGTGCGCGCGCACGCAAACATACACACACACACACACACACACACTCAATTCAATTCAATTTTATTTGTGTAGCACTTTTCACAGAGAGACTGCTACAAAGATGCTTTACATTGAGAAATTAAATAAATGAATTAATAAATAAAAGGCGCGGCCCAGTGCTCAGCCTAAACCCCACTACAGCAGATGAGGCAAAAAACTCCCAGTAGGGAGAAAAATCCTCTGACAGTGGTGAGAAATAAAAACACACACAAGCACACAAGCTTATACACACGTACACGCACACACATACATACACACACACACACACATACACATACACACGCATACATACACACACACACACACACACACACACACTCAGACTCACATACTCACACACACACACATACATACACACACACACACTCACACTCACACACACACACACACACACTCACATACACATACACACACACACTCTCACACACACATATACACGCACACACACACACACACATACACCCACACACACACACACACACACACACATACACACACACACACACACACACCCACACATGCACACACACACACATACACATACACACACACACTCTCACACACACATATACACACACACACACACACACACTCTCACACACACATATACACACACACTCTCTCACACACACCCACACACACACACACACACACACACACATACACACACACCCACACACGTACACACACACACACACACACATGCTGCCAGGCTTCATGTTTTCACACACTGCTCGGGCGCTCCGTCATAGACGCCCTGGGGAGGCAGTAATGTCGGCGCAGGGGGTTGAGGCCCGCTTCAGGAAGCTGTTTTTCGGTGCGCCAGCAGTTCAGTCGACTTAATGAGATTGCACACCCAAAAGAGAGAGAAGGAAAAACAAGGGCGAAATCCCAGCTTCACCGGCAGTAAAACCGCAGGGGAACATATCGGGAGAATATTCCGGGACAGGTCGTCCCGTGAGCTTATCACTGCACCGCAGCTCAGCTACAACCGATAGAATCACGTCAAAAACCGGGATGAGCTTTCCTCTCCTCTGCCTTTTATCCTGACGCTGAGGGAGAGAAACTGGGGCCGTTCGGTCCTATCTGCTTCTGAGGAAGGAGGGAGAGACAGAGAGAGTGAGGGAGGCAAAGAAGGAGGGAGGGAGAGATGGAGAGAGCGAGAGACAGAGAGAGGGAGAGGGAGAGAGAATGGTCTCCATGGGGATTTTATAAAGGGCACTTCTCTGTGCTGCATGACAGGATTCCAGGGCCCTGTTCCACAAAGCAGGATTACCCAACTCAGAGTTAGCTGGATTACTAACTCCGAAATCCTGCCTTTACCGAGCTCCCCCCTCTTGTGTGTGTTTGCCTGTCTGTGTGTATATACCTGTGTGTGCATATGTGAATTCATGTGTGTGTGAGTGTATGTCCGCCTGTGTGCACACCTTTATTTGTGTGCATATATGTGTGTGGCTGTGTGTGCATATGTGTGTGTGTGTGTGTGTGTGTGTGTGTGTGTGTGTTGTGTGCATTCATCACTGTGTGTGTGTGTACGCACGTGTGTGTGCCTGTACATGGGTTCATGGATGGGCGTTTGTTTGTGTGTGAGAATAAGTGTGTACACCTGTGTCTGCATCTGTGTGTTTGCATGGTCCCGTGTGTCGCATTGTCAGTTCAACGAGACAAAGCCAGACAGAATGATTAAGTTTTCTCACCTTTAGCGCCCTCTTGAGGGTAACACTGTTTGGTAATGCCACAGGCCCGCAGGTCATTTCATTCATCAGCAAAGTCTCTGTCTGGACGCATCTCTCTTTGACCTGGGACCTCATGAGAAATGTGTGCAAATTAAACTCTCGTTAGTGGGCCTGTTTATAGCCTGCAGACACATGTTTATGATGCAAAAACATGTAGTCTCCACTGACATCTTCCGATTCTCACCGTCTGAGTTAGTGGTTTCACTTTAACAGTTTGTAATGAGAGGATAACTGGAGTAAAAACAATATTCACTAGCAGCAATAACAGTAGTGTGTCATCAAAGCAGCAATTTTTTTTTCCGCGAGCATAGAATCACATTTCAGTGTACTTACTCAGGCATTAAGACCAGGGTTTGTAAAATGGGACAGAGGGCTTTTTTCAAAACCCAGGAGACAGGGCTAGATTAAGCTGAGCTGGAGCTCTGAGGAGCACATAATGTATGGCTGTGTGGGTGCAGATGGCAGACAGTGTGCTTGTCCGGGGACCGAGCAGTCAGTTTCACCTCTCCTGTGTCTGTGGGGGACAAGGCTGGAACATTCCATTGTGCGACTCCTCAACAGGCACATTAGGTCACTGCACTCAGTGTGATTTAGAGTTTTCAGGGATCTTTCTGATGGGGTCTGGTTCACCTGCTGTCAGGACACAGAAACTCTGGTCCAGCTTCTTAAAAGTACCATCTTACCTTCATTCTCAACCTTACACTAAATACCTGTGTCATTCAGAATTAATTATCCGTAGATTAAATACCTGTGTCATTCTGCCTTCATTATCCTCAGATTACACACCTGTGTCATTCTGCCTTTATTATCCTCAGATTACACACCTGTGTCATTCTGCCTTTATTATCCTCAGATTACACACCTGTGTCATTCTGCCTTTATTATCCTCATTCTGCCTTCATTTTCCTCAGATTACATTCCTGTGTCATTCTGCCTTCATTATTCTCAGATTACACACCTGTGTCATTCTGCCTTCATTGTCCTTAGATTACACACCTGTGTCATTCTGCCTTCATTGTCCTTAGATTGCACACTTGTGTCATTCTGCCTTTATTATCCTCAGATTACACACCTGTGTCATTCTGCCTTTATTATCCTAAGATTACACACCTGTGTCATTCTGCCTTTATTATTCTCAGATTAAACACCTGTGTCATTCTGCCTTTATTATCCTGTAAAGACCTATGTCATTCTGCTTTCATTCTCCTCAGATTACACACCTGTGTCATTCTGCCTTCATTATCCTTTAAAGACCTGTGCCATTCTGTCTGCATTCTCCTCAGATTAAACACCTGTGTCATTCAGCCTCCATTCTCCTCAGATTACACACCTGTGTCATTCTGCCTTCATTCTCCTCAGATTAAACACCTGTGTCATTCTGCATTTATTATCCTGTAAAGACCTGAGTCATTCTGCTTTCATTCTCCTCAGATTAAACACCTGTGTCATTCTGCCTTCATTATCCTTTAAAGACCTGTGCCATTCTGCCTTTATTCTCCTCAGATTACACACCTGTGTCATTCTATCTTCATTATCCTCAGATTACACACCTGTGTCATTCTGCCTTTATTATCCTCAGATTACACACCTGTGTCATTCTGCCTTTATTATCTGCAGATTACACACCTGTGTTATTCTGCCTTCATTCTCCTCAGATTAAACACCTGTGTCATTCTGCCTTTATTATCCTGTAAAGACCTGTGCCATTCTGCCTTTATTCTCCTCAGATTACACACCTGTGTCATTCTATCTTCATTCTCCTCAGATTAAACACCTGTCATTCTGCCTTCATTATCCTTTAAAGACCTGTGCCATTCTGCCTTTATTCTCCTCAGATTACACACCTGTGTCATTCTATCTTCATTCTCCTCAGATTAAACACCTGTCATTCTGCCTTTATTATCCTGTAAACACCTGTCATTCTGCCTTCATTACCCTTTAAAGACTTGTGCCATTCAGCCTGCATTCTCCTCAGATCACACACCTGTGTCATTCTGCCTCCATTCTCCTCAGATTACACACCTGTGTCATTCTGCCTTCATTATCCTGAGATTACACAACTTTGTCATTCTGCTTTCATTCTCCTCAGATTTAACACATATGTCATTCTGCCATCATTATCCTCAGATCACACACCTGTGTCATTCTGCCTTCATTATCCTCAGATCACACACCTGTGTCATTCTGCCTTCATTATCCTCAGATTAAGCACCTGTGTCATTCTGCCTTCATTATCCTCAGATCACACAGCTGTGTCATTCTGCCTTCATTCTCCTCAGATTACATATCTGAGTCATTCTGCCTTCATTTTTCTTAAAAGCTTGTGTCATTTTGCCTTCACTATCCTCAGATGAACCACCTATGTCATTATGCCATCATTATCCTCAGATTAGACACCTGTACCAAAATGACTTCCATCTCTCTTTCAGATGCGTACCCAAAAACAGAGGTGATCTACACCTGGACCAAAGGACCGCAGAAATCAGTGGAAGTTCCCACAGAGTCTTCCAGCCTGGTTCAGTATGACCTGATTGGACAGACTGTCTCCAGTGAAACTGTAAAATCAATCACAGGTCCTTCCCGCCGCTTGCTGTCATGACCGTAAATTAATCTTTTGTGATTTGGTTTGGTCTGGAATTAGTTTTGTAGTGATCCATGGGTGTATGTTCTATACATGTACACAATACTTATTATGGACCTAAAGAAATCATTACAGTGAAAATGTCTCCACACTGGGGATGTGTAAATTCTCACCTCTTTGTCGTTGTAAATTACTAAACGGGAAAGGGAAATTCATGAATAAACCCGGTGCACTGGCCTGGGGCCTCTAGACTGTCACCACGGCACTAGGCTGGGCATATAGGGGCTATTTTAACTGGCTCAAATGTAGGAGATTCAATCGTCTTGCTTCAGAAGAATTAAATTTATACACTGGTTTGAGGACTGAGTCAGTAAAATATCTGCATATAACAGTAATACTGTGTTTTTTTTTATTTAGATGCTGAATAAGGATGTGTTAGTGGGTGTTTTTATTTATTGAAACGGGCTCTGTTTGTCCGTCTGTCCGTGCATCTGTGCATGCATCCGTGTGTCTGTCTCGATCAGTGGTAGACTTGTTTCCGGAGCAGAACTCTGAAAGTATGAAAGTTTTTGCCTTTAAACTTGGCCTGCGTGTTCTTGAGGGGATGTATTTGTGCCTTTTGATTCAAGAGTTTGACAAATTTTATTTTTTCCTGTTACCATGGAAATACATTTGGACTGAGTGTCTCATGTTATGTGGAAGGGGTAGGCTATATTTCTGAAGCAGAACTCGGAAAGTATCAACAATATTGTCTAGAAACCTGGCAGGCATGTTCTCCTTGGAATGTAATTGTACCTTTTTATACTAGGACTTTTGACCAATTTTATTTTTTTCAAATTACCATGGAAACAAATTTGGACTTATTCTCTCACATAACTGGTAAGGGGTACACTTTGTTTCCAGAGCAGAACTTGGAATGTATCCAAGATATTGTCTTGAAACTTGGTGAGGATGTTCTCTCTAGGATGTAGTTGCGCTTTTTGATGCAAGGACATTTGATTTTTTTTTTTCTTGTTACCATGGAAACAAACGAGCTATTAAATGGTGGGGGATATAGATTATTTTGTCTCCTTGTTTAGCTGGAAAAGTGGCCAAAATGGATCTGAAATGAGCACATACATTTGAATCACCGCATGCTAAAATATTCAGTGTCAACTAAAAAAAAACACAGAATAAATAAGGCACATACTGTATACAGATGTACAGTGCTGTGTCAGAGTGGAAACAAGTCTGGATGTTTTTCTGTGAGGTGCTTCGCTTTGGCATGTCTGTGGTAGAATAACAGGTAAGACTTCAGAATAAGGCTGCATTAATCTGCATTACTTAATGCAGTAATATGCATTAACTAACATTATTTATATCTCATTTCTAATGGTTTTCATGTTAAGTCAGGAATTCATTTATACTTTGTTGAGTCGTATAATATTTATGTGAATACTTAAGGGGTGTTTTCAACTTTTCGCAACAAAGGAAACAGAGCATTAATAAATTATAGCATTATACTCAGCACTCTGATGCATTAGTCAACTGTTACGAAACTGATTGCTATTGCTTATAATTGCATTAATTAATGTTAATTAATGAACTCTTCTTGTAAGTGTTAGCGGTTGACTTTTACTTGGCTCTCACGTGGACGCATGTGACTGTGTTTCAGGAGAATACGTGATGATGACGGTGTATTTCCACCTCAGACGGAAGATGGGCTACTTCATGATCCAGACCTATATTCCCTGCATCATGACGGTCATCCTGTCCCAAGTGTCCTTCTGGATTAACAAAGAGTCCGTCCCTGCCAGGACTGTGTTCGGTGCGTCACGTTCCACACTTTTTTTCATACTTTTTAAAACAGAGTTATTTTTACAGATATGTAATTTCCGTCTGTTATTACAGGTTCTTCCTTCCACGCTTACTTTATTTTTTTATCCTTATTTAGCCTAGACAGGATGGAGAGAACATTTTTTTTTTTTTTTGATAGGGAGTGTGACAAAGAGGTGATAATGAGAATCCTTTAAAGACACAGATGACAGTTAACTCACCGTTTACTTATCTGTTCTGTTGGTTTAACATATCCTCCTGATAAATGGCTTTAATTCTTAAGCATCTAAGCCACAATGACAAATGCATCTATAGTGGTCATTACTATTGATTCTTACTTAGCAGAATTTATGTGCATCAAGGCGGCTAACCTGCAGCACTTTGCTGTAAGTCTACAAAGAAAGATTAGGATACTATACAATCAGAATTTCGAATGGGACCAAAAGAAGGTGCCTGAACTGCTGGCGCGGCAATCACAAAACCGGCTAATTATTTTAGGTTGCTGGAGGAATTGCATCAAAAACTAGAGGCACTCCAAGAGTGCAAACTTCTGCCAAGGCAGCACAGTCGAAATCTTGATAAATTTCTTATGAGCCATTTTCAGTTAGGATATCTGCAGCACAGGAATACAAGATGGTTGGTGTGGTGGCCATATTGTTTGACTGATTGCTGTCAAAATCTATAGAGTCCATCCTTGATATAGCAAGCCACCCACAATATTTCAGAGATAGCGGATCATTACTTTTTGAGTTATCTTGTATATAAACAGACTGACAGACAAACCAACACCAGCAAAAACATAACCTCCTTGGTGGAGGTAATGATGCCAACACACACCAAACAGAGCAACTGCAAACTGGCTGCAAATAACAAAAAGAAAGAAAGAAAGAAAGAAAAAGAATAGAGGACTGTAGTTGTTGGGTCAGTTTCAACAAGAGCATGTCTTGGGGAGCTTCGTCTGTTTGGTGTTTATAGGCAGCGTTTCCTGAAATCTAAGTCACATGGGTTTTATGAAACTGTATTATGGCCATCTGCCTAGCAAAATTAACACAATAAAAACTGTAGCATGTAACTTTGTCACTGTTTTAAAATTTGACATCACAAGTGTCGCACCTGTAAAACTCCGCGGGGTTTATCTAGTGCATATAATTTAATTACTTTCAGTTCAGTCTTAGAGTTCAGAATTTACCTTAGAAATTAATTCTCTCGGTCAAATAGAGAAGGCCTACCACAGATACACAACCGTCTGTGACTGAATGCGCACGAATATCATCAGGCGAAATTAGGAGACTTAACTGAGGGAAACTCAGGGAACGAGATGCTGCGAGGCTGCATGAGATCTGAGCGGATACGCTTTAATGAACTTTCCGGGCTGCAGCTCTAATCAGCGTCGGAAGCAGACGGTCAAACGGAGAACCACGCTTCTGCTGCCCTTTGAGGTGCTATTTTTTTCTTTCTTTTTTGATTAATTATTATTATTTTCTATTAAATTTTTTTTTATCGGCCGTGTCTCAGCGCGCCTCACTCATCAACTGCACTCGGGACGACCGACATCATGTCCCTGACACAGACTGGAATTTAAGTCTGGAGCGCACTCTGCTGGCTGCACCGGCAATAGCACCCGACAGTGGTATCCGGTCTGTTCTCCAGAAAAGCACTAAGCCTGCAGCCCAATGAGCCCATCCGTTCTTTTTCAGCCTGTTCTTTTGCTCTTTCTAAACATCTGTCTGCCCGTTTGTCTCATATCTTCTTTGCCTTGTCAATGGGCAGAGAATCTGGTCATAAAAGCAGTGAAAAGAAGTAATTAAGGATGATCAAAATAAGTGAATGGAAAAAGCAGTACTTTGGCGCAGAAACTCTACTTTCCGAAGTAGCCCATCTAAACTTCAGCCCGAATTGCCTACACAGCTGAGTAGCCTGCTGCTGCTTTATCCCAAAAAATTGGACGCAGCTACGGAACAAATTCGACAGTGCTCCTTCTCACTTGTACATAATGATGGGCCCTGGTTGTGAGGTCATTACTCCAGAAATTTTATCTTGTTGGACCGGCACTCAGAGGTGTGCGGGGCACAGACGCTCTGTTCTTTTTGGTGTCACGGAGGCAAATATCACATTTTACCAAAAGAACGGGTCGGTAACCGAGTGGACGAGCACATAACTAAGGAGACATGCCTGTAACTGTCAGAAACAAAATAACACCTGATTAAAACCATATGGCACCAACTGAAAATCTGCCCCTCGCCTGCCATAATGACTTCGAGCCGACAGCCAGGGTATCCGTAATAATGCAAGCTTTTATACTTAGGAGAGAAACCCTGCTTCCATGATACGACCCCAATTCAGAAATAGTTGGGACATAGTGTAAATTATGAAGAAAATCCAGACGCAATGACTTTCAAATCACACCAGCCAGTATTTTATTCACAATAGAACAGAGATAACTTAGCAAATGTTGAAAGTGAGAAACTTTACAATTTTATCCACAAAACGAGCTCATTTCAAATTTGATGGCTGCTACAGGTCTCAAAAAAGTTAGGACAGGGGCCTGCTTACTATGGTGTAGCATCCCCTCTTCATTTTAACACAGAGTGGAGGCGTCTGGGCATTGAGGAGACAAGTTTCTTGAGTTTAGCCATTGGAATTTGATCTCACTCTTGTGTAATACAGGCTTCCAGCTGCTGGAGAGTTTTGGGTCTCCTTTGATGGACTTTTCGTTTAATTATGCGCCAAATGTTCTCAATCGGTGAAAGATCAGGACTGCAGACAGGCCTTTTCAACACACAGACTCTTCTAGCCATGCTGTTGTAATAGCTAGAGTATGTGGTTTTGCATTGTCCTGCTGAAATACACAAGGTCTTCCCCGGAATAGATGTCATCTGGAGGGGAGCATATGTTGCACTAAAACCTTTATATACCTCTCAGCAATCATGGTGCTTTTTAAAAAATGCGAGTGTCCTATACCATATGACTAATGCATCCCCATACCATCAGAGATGCTGGCTGTTGAACTGAATGCTGATAACAGGACGGGTGGTCTTTCTCCTCTTTAGCCTGGAGGACACGACGCCCATGATTTCTGACAAGAATGTCAAATTTTGACTCGTGTGACCACAGGACACTTTGCCACTTTGCTACAGTCCACTTTAAATGAGACTTGGCCCACAGAACATGGCGGTGTGCTCATGCTCAACAATGGCTCCCTTTTAGCGTGATAGAGTTTTAGGTGGCATCTGTGGATGGCACGGCGGACTGTGTTTAAGTATCTTAAAGTATTCCTGGGCCCATGTAGTAATGTCAGTGACAGAATCATGCCGGTGAGTGATGCAGTGGCGCCTGAGGGCCTGAAGATCACAGGCATCCAGTAAAGGTCTTCGGTCTTGTCCCTTAGGTACAGAGATTTTTCCAGTTTCTCTGAATCTTTTGATGATGTTATGCACTGTCGATGAGACCTTCAAAGCCCTTGCAATTTGAAGTTGAGGAACATTGTTTTTAAAGTATTCCATAATTTATTTACGTAAGCCTTCACAGGTTGGGGAGCCTCTGGCCATTTTTACCTCTGAGAGACTCAGCCTCTCTAAGACATCCCTTTTATAGCCAATCATGTTACACACCTGATGCCAGTTAACTTAATTACTTGCTAAATGTTCTTTCAGCTGATTCTCTTATATATTAATTGCTTTTTCAGCCCTTTTTTGCCTGTGTCCCAACTTTTTTGAGACCTGTTGCAGCCAGAAAAATTGAAATAAGCACCTTTTGTGGATAAAAAACGTAAAATGTCTCAGTTTCAACACTTGAAATGTTATCTCTGTTCTGTTGTAAGTAACATATTGGCTGGGGATCTGAAAGTCATTGCATTTTGATTTCATTCACAATTCACACTTCGTCCCAACTATTTCGGAATTGGGGTTGTATTTTGAATCTAATTTATATTATATAGATTGTCAAGGCTCATGCTGGTGGGCAAAATGCTGGTCAGGAATTGGGGGTTTAAAGATTCATTTGTTACTCTGACTGATACAGTCCTGCTCGTTCGGATTGTAGTATTATCGCACCGCCTCTGTCAGCTCGCCGGGAGACTCACTTCAGGTGCGGAGTCCCCCGTGTCAGAGTGTGTGTGATTTAGACGCTCTGAGTCAGTTTTGTAGTCTCGGGAGGACAGTAAAATATGCCATTCCCGCAGAAATAATACGTCCAGTGATTTACAGAGGTTCCGTTTCATGGCAAAGTCCTTGGTGCTTAAAAGGCTATTGACTTTATCGTGACAAATTTGTTATTGATTTTATCGTGACAGATATAGTGTTATTTATTTGATCGTGGCTGAGAAAATGTCACGTGTTTTCAGGCCTGTTTTTAGTTTCTGTGCAAGTCCTCTGCCACTGATGCAGGCACATGTCAGGGAGCTGGACTCTATTGATGTCATTTCCAGGACAGTAGGATTACAAATAGGCTGCAGTTACACCATAGTTTTTCTTTGTCCTCAGCTGCAGTTGTACCTGTTTGCTACTTCAGCTCAGCTCTTCCAGAATTGTACTGATTGTTTCATAGCTCAGCCGAACTGCTGATATTGTTGGCAGCTCATTTATTATTGCTGGTTGCCTCAACTGTTTTGTTTCGGTGATTAGGAGGGCGTGTAGTGTGATGTGGAGCGACGTCAAATTAGGAGCTCGTTGCTGGTTCCTTAGAAAGTAGCATCTGTTACTTGGTCTACATGAGCTGCAGATTATCTCCTTGGTACGGTACTTGTTTGTATTTTACCAGTTGCTGATTTGTAGTTAGATTGGAGGTTTGCTTGAATTCTTACTTATTTGTTTGCTACTTTCGCTCTCAGGAATTGCATTGATTGTTAATTAGCCAGGCTAATGTTGACTGGAGCTCATTTAATCAGGTTTCTGTTGCTGGTTGCCTCAGCTGATATTGTAGTGGTAATTAGTAGAGCATGTAGTATGACGCAGAGTGACCCCCTCAGTTTCATCCCGGCTCTTTCACTGTAATCCGCACACCTTGTGTAAGTCCATTACAATCTGCTGTTTCTCCCATAGAAGACTCTCCATACTTTTTGCGCTCTTTAACCTCCTTTACCCAGTGCTGCCCCCCTGTGGCACCTTCCCGGTCTCAGGGGGACTCTTGAATTGCTAGTCTGCCATATGGAAGGCTGATTTAATCTCTGCCTGCGCTTCCTCCCTCTGCCTCCATGTCCTGGCCCTCACAGAGACCCGGATCACCCCGAACAACACAGCTACACCTGCCGCTCTTGCTTAACCCTTCTCCTTCTCCCACACTCCTCGGCCAGCAGGTCGTGGCGGCAGCACGTTTGCTTATCTCTCCTTCTTAGAAAGACTCCGTTCTCCCCCTCTCCACCCACTCTATCTCTATCTCCTTGAGTATCACACTGTTTCAGGAACTAGTCCCAGTAAACTGGACATTATTGTTTTTTACCGTCCACCAGGCTCCCTGGGAATTTTCCTTGATGAGCCGGACATCTTGCTCAGGTCCTTCACTGAGGACTGCGCCCCACTCATCTTCTTGGGTGACTTTAACACTCACCTTGAAGCCTCCCAGTCTGCTGTTTTCCTGCAGTCTTTTGACCTCTCCTTGCAGCGCTCACCCCCGACCCACAATGCTGGCGATCTCCTGGACCTGGTTATCTTAAGGAACTGCTCCTCCTCTGGGCTCATGGTGACTTCACTTCTCTAGTGTGACCACTGCTTAATCAGGGTGACGACCACTTCACCTCCATCTCTCTCCCTTCCGCTTCATCCTGCCCCCTCATCCCCGTCCATCATTACGGCCCGTCGTAACATCTTCTCTCTTTCTCTCGCTCTGCAGTCACTGCTTCCCTCCTACCTCTAGAGTCTTTTACTGATCTCTCCACTAACTTTCTCTCTGCTTTCTGCTCTCTCTTCAGCTTAGATTCACTCTGTCCTCCTGTTACTAACACTCGCCGCACTAGAAGGGCGCAGCTTGCACGCAGTGGAAAGGGAGAGGAGGTCCAGGCCCCAGTCTGTCCTGCCTTCTCACCAGTGTCTCATTGCTGAATTCTCCGCATCTGTCACTTCTGCTAAAATCAGCTGTTTTCATGATAAAACTGAGAGCAACACCACTGACTTTCATCTACTTTTCACCCTTTTCTCTTCTCTCGTCTGCTCCCTCTCTCACCTCCGTCCTCTCTCACTGCTGAGGACTTTGCAGACTTCTTTGATACAAAAGAAATAGAGATCAGTAGTTCCTTTACTTCTGTCTCCCCTTTTTCTGCTGTCTCGCATTGTTTTTCCAGTTTCTCTCCTCTGACTAACTCGGACATCTGACTCCTTCTCCTCTTCCATCGTTCCTTCTACCTGTGCCCTCGACCCCATCCCTTCATCTCTCCCCCTTCAGGCCGTCACGCCTGATATCCTTCCTTGTCTCACCTCCCTTGTCAAATCCTCTTTATCATCTGGATGTTTCCCCTCCTCTTTCTAGTGTGCCCATGTTGCCCTTTTTCTTAAGAAGCCCAAACTTTATCCCTCTTTTTGACAAAACTACCGTTCCATTTTCCCTACTTCCTTTTCTGTTCAAAACACTTGAAAGGGCAGCTGCTAACCTGCTGTCATCTTTCCTATCCCAGAATAACTTGCTTGATCCTCATCATCGCCTTTCAGACCTGGCCACTCAACAAAAACTGCACTTCTCTCTGTTCATAAGTCACTTCATGGTGCCAGAGCAGCCCCTGTTTCCTCTGTCCTGATCCTTCTTGACTAATCTGTGGCCTTTCATGTTCTTAACTACCCCATTCTCCTGTTGTCCTTAGCAGTAGGCGTGTGCGGTACAGCCCTTGACTGGATCAAGTCCTGTCTCTTGGGTGTCCCCCAGGGTTCAGTTCTGGGTCCTCCTTTTTTTTCCTCTACGCATTCTCTTGGTCCTGTTATCTCTGCTCATGGGTTGCTGATGACACCCAACTTTGGCACCCAATCTCTGCTCGAGTCCCTGCTTGCCTGAGGGACATCCAGAGCTGGATGGATGACCTCCATCTTAAGCTTAACCCAGGTAAAACTGAAGTGATCTTCATCACTGCTGCATCCTCTCCAGTGCAAGAGTTCACCATTTATGTATGGGGGCTCTATTGTGTCCTCCTCATCTTCTGCAAGGAACCTCAAAGTAGGGATGGATCATAGGCTGTCATGACGGACGGCTCCTGCCTACCTTAAGGAGATCATCAGACCCCAAACACCCGCCAGACCTCTCTCTTCGGCCACTGCTGGTCGACTGACGCCTCCCTCCCTTCATTCTGGTGCTGTCAGGTGACGTCTCTGGTCTGTTCTGGCCTCCACATGATGGAATGAGCTCCTCACAGAGGTCAGAACCGCAGAGACACTGACGACCTTCAAGCAAAGTCTGAGGACTCATCTGCTCAGACTTTATCTCCCCCTCCCCCCAACCTAATACTGCATTTGGTACCAGCCTTAGTTAATGATAGTATGGTGTTTGGTTTAATGACTTGTTTTCCTGATCTTTATTCCTCCACAGGTATTTCACTGAGCAATGTCCTTTTTGTGTATTGTCACTTCAGGTATTTAAATGGTACTTTTAAGAACCCCATTGGCTTCTTTCCACTCCTTGTCCGTTTGAAGCACTTTGTTGTACGTTGGTCTCGATAAGTGCATTTGCCAAATGACAATAATGTACTGGTGGACTGGAGTCAAAATACAAGAAAAGGGGTAGGATAGAGAGAAAAATGTGGATAAAATAACTGTAAGCCCCTCCAAAAAGTAGATAAATAAAATAAACATAAAAGCTACAAGGAGCTCCAACTGAATGGAATGGAAGCTAAATACTAGTCACAGCATCCTGGCAACCAACTGTTAAGCACTAGAAAGCTTGTAGACTGTAATTGGCCTCCTGCTATAGAAGGATTAGAATTGACATGCCTTCTTAATTGGAACACGGCCTTAAATATTGGAAGAAAAACATGGTAACAACAGGACTCTGGTGCAAACAATGATTACAACAATAAATCAATGAAAAGAGAGAAAAAAAACTATCATTCAGTCCTTTGTCTTCCTCTAGTGGCGGTTTGGAACCAGGCCTGTCAGTACAGTAAACTGGGGAAGTTGGATCACACGCCACAATGAAGTCAAGTACAGTATAAAATGATAGGCAGAGAGAGGGGGCCGGGCAGACCAATGTTTGAGTCCCCAGAACATTACATGAATTAGCTTTGACAGTACAAAGGCAAACCAGAATAAAATTCAAATAATATAACTTTTCATAATTATAGTCCAAGGATCACTAAATCTGAACCTCAAATCTAAATCCAGCTCTGGTTTTCAGTTTTCCTTCTCTCTTTTCTGTCTCTGATTGGCCAGTTTTACACCTGACTCTGAGGTAAAAGGAGGGTGGAAAACCAGCAGAGCTGGGACTTCAAGGACTGTGATTTGATGATTCCCGTTATAGTTGATGCAGTTGCAACTGGATGCGACATCACATGACAGAAAAACACAGCACTGCCCAAACTTACTGTTTGTCATGAACCATCTGGACTTCCTGCATGATTCATGTGAATGCAGCATATTTCCAGACCAAGGAGTGTCCAAGTACTTTTGGCTTCATAGTAACTCAGTAAATTGGGGTGCTATCAGAGTCCATCTCTGTCCCTTGAGTTATATTCTACGCTCATGTACCCGCAGGGGCAAATTAGTGGACTTCAAGGTAATGGTGAGTGGCATTTAGTGGGCTAAAATGTGGATAGAGTCGTGTGCAGTGATGATTAAACGCTTATCTAAATGAAGATAAAGCAGAAACCAAGTACTCTTCAAGTACTTATTTCATGTACAACCCCAATTCCGAAATAGTTGGGACAAAGTGTGAATTGTGAATAAAATCAAAACGCGATGACTTTCAGATCACATGAGCCAATATGTTATTTACAATAGAACATAGATAACATTTAAAATGTTGCAAATGAGACATTTTATTTTTATCCACAAAATATGCTTATTTCAAGTTTTCTGGCTGCAACAGGTCTCAAAAAAGTTGGAACACAGGCAAAAAAGGGCTGAAAAAGGCATTAATATATAAGAGAATCAGCTGAAAGAACATATAGCAAGTAATTAAGTTAACTGGAATCAGATGTGTAACATGATTGGCTGTAAAAGGGATGTCTTAGAGAGGCTCTGTCTCTCAGAAGTAAAGATGGCCGGAGGCTCCCCAACCTGTGAAGGCTTGTGTAAAAAAATTGTGGAATACTTAAAAAACAATGTTCCACAACATCAAATTGCAAAGGCTTTGAAGGTCTCATCATCGACAGTGCATAACATCATCAAAAGATTCAGAGAAACTGGAAAAATCTCTGTACGTAAGGGACAAGGCCGAAGACCTTTACTGAATGCCCGTGATCTTTGGGCCCTCAGACGCTACTGCATCACTCACCAGCATGATTCTGTCAGTGACATTACTAATTGGGCCCAAGAATACTTCAAGAAACCACTGTCTGTAAACACAGTCCACCGTGCCATCCACAGATGCCACCTAAAACTCTATCATGCAAAAAGGAAGCCATTGTTCAGCATGATCCAGAAGGACCGCTGTGTTCTGTGGGCCAAGGCTCATTTAAAATGGACTGTAGCAAAGTGGCAAAGTGTCCTTTGGCCAGAGGAGTCCAAATTTGACATTCTTGGTTGGTAATCTTGGGTGTTATGTCCTCTGGGCTAAAGAGGAGAAAGACCACCCCTCCTGTTATCAGCATTCAGTTCCAATGCCAGCTTCTCTGATGGTATGGGGATGAATTAGTGCATATGGTGTGGGACTCTTGCATGTTTTAAAAAGCACCATGAATGCTGAAAGGCATATAAAAGGTTTTAGAGCAACATATGCTCCCCTCCCCCTCCAGACGACATCTATTCCAGAGAAGGCCTTGTGCATTTCAGCAGGACAATGTAAAACCACATACTGCAGCTGTTACAACAGCATGGCTTCATAGTAGAAGAGTCCGTGTGCGGAACTGGCCTGCCTGCAGTCCTGATCTTTCCCCAGTTGAGAACACTTGATGCATAACCAAAACTCCGTCAAAGGAGACCCAAAACTCTCCAGCAGCTGGAAGCCTGTATTAAACAAGAGTGGGATCAAATTCCAGTGGCCAAACTCTACAAACTTGTCTCCTCAATGCCCAGACGCCTCCACTCTGTGTTAAAAAGAAGAAGCGATGCTACAACATGGTAAACAGGCCCCTGTCCCAACTTTTTTGAGACCTATAGCAGCCATCAAATTTGAAATGAGCTCATTTTGTGGATAAAATTGTAAAATTTCTCAGTGTCAACATTTGCTATGTTATCTCTGTTCTATTGTGAATAAAATACTGGCTGGCGTGATTTGAAAGTCATTGCGTTTTGATTTTCTTCATAATTTACACATTGTCCCAACTTTTTCGGAATTGGGGTTGTAATATTGGATAGACAAAAGTAAGCAAACATTCGGCAATAGTAGATCTTGCTACTTTCATCTCTTCACTTCTTGCAGGATTAATTCATCTCGAAGTCGTCGTTCTGTCAACCTTTGATTTTTTTTTTATTTATCAAACAGAGGGAATAAGTCTTAAACATGCATTCATGCGATACTAAAGTTAAAAAGAAATTAAATTTGTGGCACATTTCAATTTTTATTTCAAAAGAATCGATATTTTCAGTGTTTTTGTTGATCATCCGTATTTTTACCTCAGTATACTTGTGGGAATGACTTTTTTTTTAATTCTCATTGCCTGCAGTGGTATTTTCAAGATACATTTTCATCAAAATATTAAGGAGAAGTAGTACATTAGGAACCCTTTTAGACAAAAGTGGTGGCGTATAATCATCACTGCACACGACTGTACACATATTCAAGGGCACAATTCATTAGTTTGAGTGCACTGTCCTCATGACAAGCCTCTGTCCCCTTAAAGAGAGAGTTACTGAGACTGTTCCTTATTTGCTTGAACTTATTTTTACTTTCATTGTGAGGCTGTCTGCACCAGAGCACTTTTACTAAACCCACGCATCGCCCACTCCATTAGCTACGCGGCACAACTAAAGACAGAATATCCATTTGCTTTTCAGAAAAACCCCGTAAAAAGCCTGCAGGTCATTTATTATGTGGCGGTCACAGTCCGCAGACTTTGTTATTTCACTTGTTTCCCGGGAAACGAGTATAATTTTGGGGAGGACAGTGAAGTATCGAGCGGAGTTCTTTGAAACAGTATAAATGGCGGTCAGTTGCTATGGATTCTTTTTCCTTTTCAGAAGCAAAATTTTAAGCTCTGCTTAAACGCACTTCATCGAAGTGTTATCATGTTTCATTTTTCACGGACGCCCTGAGGGAAATTCCAAAAAATAATTGGACTTAGAGAGACGGAATGTGAAGCAGTTCCCCTCGAGTGCTTTTCTGGTCAAGGGCCTAGCTCAAGGGCCCAATGGCTGCGCTCTTCCCAGCTCCATCTCTCCGAATGCTTGTCAGAATCTCAGTGCGCCAATCGAGGGAGCCAGTGACTGCAGTTTAGACCACTTATGCTGTGCCAGTCATCGAGGTGATGAAGGCTGGCAGTAGGTGAGATCTCTGAGGAAACGAGTCAAAGTGAGGGACGGAGCTGTTATCTCTTAGAAGCAGGAACACTCACCTGCTGTATTCTTTACCGCCAAAACTATGAGTCATTCTCAAATAATAATGCCAGGTGACTCATTTCATTCACTGTAGATAATGTCTGTCTGTCCGTCCGTCCGTCCGTTCGTCTCTCTCCCTCTAATTTTTTCTAATTCAATGTATTTTTCTTTATTGGCATGAATGAGGAACAACTGTAATAAACAAACAAATCCATCTATTATCATCATCAGTCAACATTACATGAAAGAAGATAGAATTCCAAAATTACACAATATTTTATATCTTGTATTAAACACAAAGAATGCATGAGTAATGAGTAGTGATAATTACCTGGCCCCTCCCCTAGGGGGCCAGGTTAAGCAATGATTATGTCTGTGTGTCTGTGTCTGTCACTGGGTCTGTCAGCCCGTGGCTGGGGCCAGGTCTGCTATCTCTGATTGCCTTGTTAAAACACGTGTTTTAAAATGTGAAATTGGAGACCACAGGGCTAAAAGTACGTAAAATGTCAGTTTTGAGCAAATTGACTCAGGTAATTATGAGAGGCGTTTTTTCCCCTCCTGACTTTACGGTGTGTAAGGATGCGGCTCAAGTGTTTTTCGCATTAGGGTCTGCAGAACAGAGGGTCAGTTTTAAATTATTGCGGCAATCACAAGGTTTCCATCGATCCCAAATATGTCCAGTTGAATTACAAGGAAATGTGTATAAAATTAAGTTCATGATTTTGATATTTTTCATTTGACGTAATTCCATGGCCATTTCAATATCTCTCCTAACATAAGTGTGATGTGGATTCAGTGAAGCGCTGCAACCAGCAGATACACAATATGTATGTGACATTGTCTTACAATATGAAAAAAATGCTTTTCTGACATGCAAACTAGTTAAAAAAGAAGATTTAAGGGGTTAATTTGATGAGTTCTATTTAATTGCCATCCTCTCATATCATGGCAGAGTGTTATATATGATGCTGCTAAATGTATAAAGTCCAGTACTTCTCTTAAACAGCCTGTGGTTTCATCCGTTCAGAATATTTTGTTGAGCCTCCTTAGCTGACATCTTATGCGGTTCGCTTCCCTGACGCACCAGCGTCTGTGCGCCCGAGCCAGGTTAGTTCTGGGAGGTAATGGCGTTGTAGTCAGATAATGTGATCAAATAATCGGAATGCTTGTTAAACGATAGTGCCTTGGGTTTCCCCAGTCAACTATTCATAAATAAAAATAGCGGGCACGAACACTCCTAAAAAACTTATTGATAATGACAATTTTTTGTATTCATGACAAGAATTGGATCAAAGAAAGAGAAAATAAGTGTATATGGAAAAACCCAACTTGATATTCCTTCAGGAATCAGTTGTGTTCTTTCTGTAAATACTGCTGCGCATTTCTCATGCGAACTGTTCGCGTGAGGTAAGGGATGTTACCGTTTATTAGAAAAGTTCTCAAGAATAAAAAGCTCACTGGATGAGAACATAATGGGAATCAAGTGACTTCACCGTGATAGCGACCAGCCCTGCGTCAAACATCGAACAACCAAAGCGCCGACCAAAATGCGCAGCTCTGTGTTATGGCCCCAATTTGTTATGAAATATATGACAGCAAGGGATGACAGACAAAATTTTTAAACTTAAACAGATTTAATTAAACAAACACCATTAACTAATCCACTATCTACCCTACTGACCAAGATTGATAAATACAAGAACAAAAATATTTACAGTCCCTTTGGTTGGGTTGCTTGGTGATGTCCTGGGTGAGGAAAATGCTCCAACACAGGCAAAAATCCACTAAAAGCTTCACAGGTCTTGAAAAGAGTGACTGGTCTGGTCACATGTATCCTTCTCCTTGCAATTTCTCATACTACTTTACTGTCTCAATTTTCCTCCTTATACTCTTTTGCAGACCCCTCCCATATTTAGACCTCTTTTTTTTTTAATTCTCTGGGACTTGTCCCAGACATGCCCAAGACAAGCCCAAACCTAGCTCCAGTCTGGGCTCAACATAAGTAAGGTCAATACTGCCATCTAGTGGCTTCTATTCGCATTACATCTGTAGCTAAAGAACTTATGTTCTTCAGGAAAACCTCAACGCCGAAGAAACATGGAGAAATGCCACCTTTCGAACATGTAACATGTTAGTGTTGGTTCGCCTCTTTCACAGACTTCTTATGTGTGTCGCTTACCTCCCGCAACAGTATGAGCTTGTCGCTTCAGAAACACAAAGAACACAAACCCCTGCTCAAATGCGCAGACGTTAGTGTGTGAGGGAAGCGATCCCCATAAGAAGTCTGTGACGGAAGTTAACATTTTGCCCTGGTATGCTGGGTTTGTTGCTGTAACCGGCACAGGAAGTGACCTCTGGCAGGTTGGTATAGAGGGCAGAAGAGGAGGAAGTGGATCTGAGGTTCCACTTGTTTTGACGCTGCAAGAAAAAAGAGCATAATTCCAGTCATCAGTAAAAAAAATTAAAATTTTCGTGAAAAGGGGTTATTTCCAAAAAATTCCGTAGATTTATAAATACTGTATACGCACTCTGGGTTCAACAGAGCCAATTTGAACCTTTGCCAAGAGAGGAGCCTCTAAAAGGTACTTTGATGTTGGCCAGACATGTTAATTGGACGAGGTCCTCGAACCCACACCCAAACCGCAAGCATGGCCATCAACCTCAATGAATGGTGTTTCTTCAAATGAAATACCTCCCTGGTCTCTGGCTCCCAGATGCTATTCTATAATTCACAACTCTGCCGATGAGTGTCGACGATTTGTCGCTTACGCACATAATCTGCATTGTTCCTATGATCAGTGACCAGAACTGTCTGCGTGGCATCCATGTTTAGGAAAGAAATACTGGAGCGCACGATTACTTAGGCAATTTATTAAGGTGCAGACGACTAGCTTTTCAACAGAGTGTCTTCTTCAGAGTCAGAGTTGTTTTGACTCTGAAGAAGAAACTGTTGAAACGTTAGTCACCTGAACCATAATTAATTGCCTAAGTAATTGTGAGCTCCAGTATTTCTTTGTTTGACTTTGATTACTTATCCCCTATTCTGAGGGGCACCGATTTGGCTGCCGTTCATCAGCTGAGGCGCATATTTTTCCTTGGTCATATGGCATCCATATTTGTTTCAGTGTTTCTGACGGAGTGGATAATCTTACAGTGAGCTGTGTTAAGTTTACACAGTCTCTCCTCTCCAGGTTTCCGTTCCTTTTAACGATGACCTCATTTAACCTCTAACCAGTGGGCTCTCACTCTCTCTCTCTCTCTCTCTCTGAATAAGGCTGTGGTGGTTTACCTGCGAAAGGAAACCTTAGTCAATCGTTTGATCGAGAGTGGTCTCGTAGTGAAAGGTAAATTTCTACAGGTAACACCGCTTTCCGCACCAGCGACAAAAGTGGTTATTTCCAACGTACCACCTTTTATAAAAGATGAGGCGCTTGAAAGGGAATTATCTCGGTTTGGACGTTTTGCTAGTTCCATAAAAATGATCCCCTTGGGTTGTAAGAGCGAGGCTCTAAGACATGTTTTCTCCTTTAGGAGGCAAGTGTTTATGTTCTTAAATTCGCCCACTCAAACCTTGGATGTAACGTTTCGCTGCAAGCAGGGTGAGAATTCATTCATCGTGTTTGCGAGTACGGATAGTTTGCGTTGTTTTGAGTGTGGTGATATCGGGCACAAAAAGTTTGCGTGTCCGCATAAGGGAGGGAAGGGGACGCCTGAGTCAGGTTCCGCTACTACGGCGGGGCCGTCAGGTGCAGGCGGGGGAACCCAACTTGAGATACGGGTAGATGGCTCGTCCGCAGCTTCGGCGGCGGAAAGACCACATCAGATCGAAACGCCTGGGCCGTCCCTCGCGGAAGTAACGAGCGCATCTGAGGTTTCTGAGGTCGAGCGATCTGAAAAGGAATCACTCGTTGTGTCTGATCAAGGTAGTAGGGAAGGGAAAAAAACTGTTAAAAGATTTTCACAGGAACAAAAAATGGTTTGGAAAACGGTAAAAGCCAAACGGCTGAGAAGGAAGACCAGCAGCGCTAATTCTGGTAATATTAGGAGAGGTGTGCGTCTCACTGCGGAGGAGCCTGCGGGAGTGGCAGAGTCTCATGAGGATTCAGTGGTTGGGGGAGAGGAGGTGACAGAGGAGGAACAGGAGCTGGGTGTGTCCAATGTTTCTGGGGTTTCAGAGCTTATTCCTAGTCGGGGAGGTGACAGGTCTGTGTATCCCGTTGAGGACTTGATTAAATTTCTAGTTGCAACAAAGGGGGAGAGGAAGGTAGATATAGAGAATTATTTTCCAGATGGGAAAAGATTTCTCAGAACAATTAGGGTAGCTAGAGAAATGGGGGTCCTCACGCCAAGGAAAAATATGAGGCTCAAGAAGTGGGTTACGGCTGTGAGAAAACGGATGGGACCTACAGATAAATAATGGATAGAGCGCACACTGGTTCTTTTCTTCCTTTTTTGTTTCCCTGTCTGTTCCTCTCATGCACTGTTTTTCTCCTTTATCCTTCAATGGGGGGTGTAAACATAGGCTCCCTGAACATTAATGGTGTTAGAGAAAAGGGGAAAATAGCAGTTTTTAATGAATTTGTAAGACAAAAAAGGTTACAGGTTATTTTTCTTCAAGAAACTCATAGTGATCTGGACAATGAAGCTGACTGGGGGATTTGGTGGAGAGGGGAGTATGTTTTAAGCCATGGGACGAATTTTAGTGCCGGGGTGGCAATCCTTTTTTCTCAGGGGTTGGAAGTTAGTGTGCTTTCAAGGATGGAACCTGTGCCTGGACGACTTTTGGTAGTGGAGGCTAGCATTAGGAACCAATCCTTTACTTTTATTAATATTTATGCACCTAATGGGGGCGTGGAAAGGATTGAGATGTTTAATACCTTGAAGGATGAGCTGTTAAAAGTTAATCAGAACAGTATTTTGATGCTAGGTAGGGATTTTAACTGCACAGTGGATTACATGCAAGATAGAAATGGGGTTGAGCCTCACTTGCCATCAGCAAAGGTTCTAAGGGGGCTCATTGGATGTTTAATTTGTTAGATGTGTGGAGAAATAAACATCTCACTGAAAGGCAATACTCCTGGGTCAGGGTACTAAGAGATGGGATCAGTGCTGCCAGATTAGATCGTTTCTACATGCTTAGGCATACATATAATAGAGTGACGAAAGCTAGTATTTCCCCTTGCGGGTTTTCTGATCACCACCTAATAACTGTAAATTTATTAGCTACTCCCTTTTCTCAGCAGAAGACCTATTGGAAGTTTAATGTAAAGCTTTTACAAGATAAATTTTTCTGTTCTAAATTTGAAATTTTCTGGGAGGAATGGAGGAAAAGAAAACCACTTTTTGAGTCTTTAAAGCAGTGGAGGGAGATCGGAAAAACCCAAGTGAGGGTTTTTTGTCAGCAGTACACTTCTTTCTCAATCAGTCACCTGAATAGTGTGATTGGTAATCTTGAAAGGAAAATTTTAGGTATTGAGAGACAAATAGTTGGGCAGGGCGAAGGGCCCTTAAACCTAGTGCTAATTCGCATGCGGAGGGATCTGGGGTCTCTCCTGCAAGATAGAGCAAGCGGAGCTCTGGTGAGGGCCCGCTGCTCTTACTTTCGGGACATGGACGCTCCCACCTCTTTCTTCTTCGATCTGGAGAGGCGGGTGGGGGAGAGTAAGCGGATGCACTGTTTGCGGCGTTCGGACGGGAGCCTCTCATACGATGTGGAGGAAATGAAAGCAACAGCAGCTTCATACTATGAGGAGCTGTTCGCAGAGGAGCACACTGACCAGCAACAGACGGCTCTATTGCTCCACGACCTCCCTACACTTGATGAGAGGCAGAGGACTGAGGTCGGTAGCATGGTGACCCTACAAGAACTCACGATGGCGGTACAGCAGATGGCTACTGGTCGGGCCCCCGGGCTGGATGGGCTGCCCGCTGATTTTTATAAGTATTTCTGGGGACTCTTGGGGCCGGACTTGTTGGAGGTTCTGATGGAGTGTTTTAACAATGGAGAGATGCCAACTAGCTGCCGTCGGGCAGTGCTGACATTGTTACCGAAAAAGGGTGATTTATGCCTCTTGAAAAACTGGAGGCCAGTTGCCCTACTTTGTGCCGATTATAAGATCCTGTCTAAGGCTTTGGCGAATAGGCTGAAGATTTATTTAGCTGGACTGATAGGATCTCATCAGACTTGTGGTATTCCTGGACGTTCCATTAAGGACAACTTGTTTTTAATTCGTGATATGCTAGAGCTATCAAAGGTCTGCAGCCTGGACTTTGGACTGCTGTCTTTAGACCAGGAGAAAGCCTTTGATCGAGTGGATCATGGCTACCTGTTTCACGTGCTTGATGGTTTTGGGTTTGGGCAGGGTTTTGTGGCTTGGGTAAAGTTGTTGTACACTGAGGTGTCATGTCTGGTTAAGGTGGGCGGGGAACTTAGTCGTCCTGTGAAGGTTTTTCGGGGGATTAGGCAGGGATGCCCCCTATCCGGTCAACTTTATGCTCTTGCAATTGAGCCATTGCTGAGACGCTTGCACAGCACTTTGAAGGGAGTATTGGTGCCAGGGCCTGTGCCAGAGGTAGTAACTATATCCGCATATGCGGACGATGTCACGGTGTTTGTTAACGACCACGAAGATGTAAATGCCCTCAGAACTTGTTTTGAGGCCTACGAGAGGGCATCCACAGCTAAAGTAAATTGGGGCAAGAGCGAGGCTCTGCTCTGTGGTCCATGGCGGAAAAGATCAGCCCCTGCACTCCCTGGGAACTTGAAGTGGGGTCAAGAGGGGCTTAAGATTTTAGGGGTGCACTTGGGCATGGAGGGGTCTGTGAATAAAAACTGGGAAGGTATCCTCGAAAAGGTTTCTAATAAGTTAGCGAGGTGGAAGAGGTTTTGGCCGAATATGTCATATAGGGGCAGGGCGCTCGTGATTAACAACTTGGTGGCAGCTGCCCTGTGGCATAGGTTGACAACTTTATCCCCCCCAGAGGGCCTGTTACGAAATGTTCAGAAGGTCCTGGTTGATTTTTTCTGGTCAGGGCAGCACTGGCTGAAGGCATCAGTGCTGTACCTGCCACTCCAAGAAGGTGGGCAGGGTCTCATTGACCTTGAGAGCAGAGTGGCTGCCTTTCGCTTGCAGGCAGCGCAGAGACTGCTTTACCATAGGGATGTCTGCTGGAGAGGGCCTGCCTGCTGCCTCCTGAGGTGCTATGGTGGCTTGGGGCTGGATCGGCAGCTATTCCTGCTGCAGCCGGATCATCTCAATGTTGTCCGATGCTCTGGTTTTTATGGTTCAGTGTTGAAAGCCTGGAAGTTCCTGCAGGTCTCTCGGGACTGGGAAAGGGTTCCTGGCCGATGGGTCTTAGAAGAACCTCTATTTGGTAATCCATTAATATCGCTGGGCGGAGCCTTTCCCGCCGCCTTACAGAGGCGCTTTATTGAAGCAGGCATCTGTAGGCTTGCTCATTTACGGAACCCAGACGGGTTCGGGTGGAAATCCGCGCAGACAGTGGCTCAGCAGCTGGGCATGTATTCAGTGCGCACAGTGGAGAACCTGATGCTGAATGTGACGGGTGCTTTGCCTGTTTCGGTTCGGGAGGAACTGGATGGCCTGCATACCCACCCCAGTCAGGGGGAGGATCAGATTTTTCCAGAGCTGCGGGTGTCTGCATCAGTGGGGGATTGGCAGGAGAGGGGGGGCTACCTTCTTTCCTTTACATCCCCACGCATGAGCAGTTTCGAAGATGCCAGCAAGAAGGCCTTATATGTAACTTGCATAAAAGTGCGCCATTTACAAGCTTTGACAGATGTCAAACAAAGTAGGTGGCAGGGGGTGTTTGCTGATGCCGTGGTACCGGCAGCTGGATGGAGGGTGTTTTACAAGCAGCCCTTGCTAAGGCGGTCTGGAGACCTGCAGTGGAGGCTGGTCCACGGGGCCATTGCCTCTGCTGTGCATCTGGCCCATTTTGACCCAGGGAATAGTCCGGCATGTCCTTTCTGCTCTCAGGACGAATCTGCTGCCCACATTTTTATTTTTTGCAGAAGACTGAGCAGTTTGTTTACTCTATTGAAAGTTCTGTGTGGGAGGATGGGGGTTATTTTTACTCACTTGCTGTTTGTTTTTGGGCCAGGCTACAGTTATGCAAACAGATACAAGTACTGCTTGGTGAATTTCTTGTTCGGCGAGGCCAAGCTGGCGGTTTGGGTGACCCGACGAAACATGATTTGAGGGAGTGGGGGAAGGGAGGGAAAAGGGGAAAAAAAAGTTTGTTCTTCCCGTTTAACCTTAATTCTACTTATTAAATTATGTAGGCCCTTTTTGAGCAGCCGTATGAGAAGTTTTTTACTTTCTTGAAGTTTGATCATTTTTCCTTATTTATTTCTTTATTTTTTCTTTGCAATGTGGTCTTGTTGTTTTCTGTAATATTTTTCGATGTGCTGCAGGTTACTGTTTCAATTAAAGGGGAATCAAAGGTCTCTCTCTCTTTCTCTCTCTCTCTCTCTCTCCCTCTCTCTCTCTCTCTCCCTCTCTCTCTCTCTCTCTCTCCCTCTCTCTCTCTCTCTCTCTCTCTCTCTCTCTCTCTCTCTCAAATTCTATTCAATTCAATATGCTTTATTGGCATGACTGTATTCTATACAATATTGCCAAAGCATTTTTGGACAGACGGGTAACAAAACAGAAAATGGTGATATACATAAAATAATACAAATAATAAGTCATTAATAAGTAAATAAGTAAATAAATAAAATGGATTTCATAATGACAATATTCATTTTATCAAATATTTTTCACAAGCATTTCAATATGTGTATATTCATTTCATATTTATAGTATATCCTATGCATGTGTGTGTGTGTGTGTCTGAATGCATGCTTGTGTGTGTGTGTGCAGGTGTGAATGCATGTCTGTGTGTGCGCGTGTGTGTGTGTGTGAATGCATGCTTGTGTGTGTGTGCACGCGTGTGTGTGCGCATGTCTGTGTGTGCGCGTGTGTGTGTGTGTGAATGCGTGTCTGTGTGTGCGTGTGTGTGTGTGTGAATGCATGCTTGTGTGTGTGTGTGCGCGCGTGTGTGTGCGCATGTGTGTGTGTGTGTGTGTGTGTGTGTGTGTGAATGCGCGTGTGTGTGTGTGTGTGTGTGTATGTGTGTCTGTGTGTGTGTGTGTGTGTGTGTGAATGCGCGCGCGTGTGTGTGTGTGTGTGTGTGTGTGCTTGTGCGTGCGTGTGTGTGTGTGTGTGTGTGTGTGTGTGTGCATCTAGGTCACTCACTGTCCCTCTGGTGGTGACATGCCAATACGTACTGGGCAGTAGGATCTGCCCTGTCTCCTTCTCCCAGGAGTATCCTTAGTTTTGAGAGCTCGTCCCTCTCTTTGAAATCTGGGATTTTGCCGCTAAATTTGTTAAAATAAGTGTTTCTTATTTCTTTGAATTTTTCACATTTTAGGAGGAAGTGCATCTGTCTCCACCTCACCTGTCGAGCAGTGATCGCATATTCTGTTCTCTTTTGGTAGCCATGATTTTTTGCGCCGTCCTTTTTTCGATTTCCAATTGGTGGTTGCTGAGCCTGTACTTGGTGAGGATCCGTCTCTGCCGTCTGTCTCTGACAGCGGAGAGATATTTTGCCCGTTCATATTCTCTTTAGGGACAGATAACACTCTGATCTGCTTTGGTTCTTCGTTTCTTCTTTCCAATGTTCTAAATAGGTTTCTTTACATTGCATTATGATTGGTTTGACTCTGAACGGTGTTTTGGCACTAATGCGGGTGAGAAGCTGGTCAGAGTGTGTCTGAGGGGAGGCGGTGAGTCTCCGCACAATCTGACACAGGGGAGACTCTTCTGGGCTCAGCTCTTGGGTCTGAAGAGCTCTGGAGTGCAGGGCGTCAGGGGGGCTGGATCTGAGGTGGTTAAAGTATTGAAGTGCCCTCTTTTGGATGTTTATTATCAGCGGGTATCTGCCTAATTCTGCTCTGCATGTGTTTGTTGGTGTTTCTCTCTCTCTCTCTCTCTCTCTCTCTCTCTCAGGGATCACCACTGTTCTCACCATGACCACTCTGAGCATAAGTGCTCGTCACTCTTTGCCGAAGGTTTCATACGCCACAGCCATGGACTGGTTCATTGCAGTCTGCTTCGCCTTCGTCTTTGCCGCGCTCATCGAATTCGCCGCCGTGAACTACTTCACCAACGCGCAAAATGAGCGTGCTCGAAGGAAGCTGGTTAAAAGTTCCCAGGCCCCCAAGGCCACTCCGGTGAAGCAGGCTGCTAACCCAGATGAAGTACCACAGGTGAGCCTCCTGTGTACATGTGGGCAAACAAACACACACACACACACACACATTTACAATTATGCACACACACACACACACACACACACATTTACAATTATGCACACACACTCACAATTACACACACACACACACACACGCACATTTACAATTATACACACACACACTCACAATTACACACACACACACACACACGCACATTTACAATTATCCACACACACACTCACAATTGCACACAAGCACACACACACGCATGCATATTTACAATTATACACACACACACTCACAATTACACACACACGCCCAAACACACATACTCAAAATTATACTCATACTTACACAATTACAATTATACACACACACACTCACAATTATATACACACACACTCACAATTATACACACACACACACACACACCCACACACATACACGCTTATAATGATATTATATATTATATATAATTATATTACAATTATAATTATCACCAAAATTTAATGGAGTCGTCCCTGGACCAAGATCTATCTCTGGTGAATATTTCATGAAGATCCGTCCAGTAGTTTCCGAGAAATCCTGTCCACAGACAGACAAATAAATAAATAAATAAATAAATAAACTGACTCGATCGCATAATCTCCTTGGCGGAGATAATTATACACACACACACTCACAATTATACACACATGCATACTCACACTCATAATTGTACACACTGTCACACAGACACACAATTATATCCAAAGTCACATACACACACGTACAGACAATTATACGCACACAAATATGTGCATACACACACAATTATACATATGTACCATTATACACTCACAATTACACACACATGCATACACACAAAAACAATTATGCACATAAATACACTAATATAGGCACAAAGACACAAATCACATATATTTACACTTCCACACTATTATACAAGCACATATACACTGTTAAACACACACACACACACACACACACACACACTATTATACAAGTACATGCATACTATTGTAAACACACTATTACACTAAAACACACTATCATACACACACACATGCACGCGCGCGCACACACACACACACACACTATTATGGGTGGGTGCACACTACAGCATCATATATGTTCACACCGTCACACAGACAAACACACACTTTCATTCAAACTAATAAACAAACACTATCATGCACAGACTATTATACATTATACACTCAAACCCACTATCAGAGAGATAATAGCAAACACACAAACCCACACTATCATAAGCACATTAACTAACTATTATACACACAAACACATGATCATACGCACTAACATACACCATCACAAACACTCACGCATTAATAGATACTCCCTCATTCAATCGCACGCACAAAGACACATGAACATTTGCTGTGAGATTTTCAGTTAAGCAAAAAACTTGCCTGTAAACTGTGGGATGCCAGATTCACCAGAGTGTGTGATGAGATATTGAGTGAATCTGCACTGATTGAATCCCTGCTCAATGGATCCTTGATGATAGAATCCCTGCTGACTGACTCCCCGCAAACTGAATCCCTGCTGGCTAAATCCTTACCCCTCCTGCAGTTTGTCCCATTCCTTTCTGCATAGTTGCCTGACCGTGGACAGGCAATAAAGTCAATACGGCTCATGCACAGTTAATGCAACCAGCCAACCGCGGAAAAACGAAAGTGAATCACATGGTATTACAAAGATACCAGATGGCAGTGTGGACAAATGAGGAAATAAAGTGAAGGGTTATGCAGCCTATCTATATGAGATTGTCATTTAATGTGGCTTTCATATCTTTGATGTACTTTTTAAAAGGACACCACCTTGAACTGCATCTATGTTCTACATTCTCCTGTGACTATGAATGCAGTAAGTAATTAGGAGTGTATTGCAATGCTATTTCTTATGTGGACAAAAATTTAGGGGTGCGCATGATGGTCGTGCGTATTTCAGCACTGTTCATCTGGGGAAATGCTCTTAATGTAGTACCTTGTTTTGTGGCTGATCTGTGCCCTTCACCACATGAAATTCCTGTTTTTTTATTACTCAGATTACGTAAAAATTATATTGTTAGACATTATTCACAAATGCTGAGGAGACAGAAAGCTTAAATCAGACTGGTATTTTTTCAGACTACGACGATAATAGCTCGCTGGAGATTTCCGTCTAACAATCGCGACTCCAGTTTCAAAAACCCTATAAAATTCCTGTAAACAGATTCAGCCAAGCCCTTCTCCCTCTGTGGGGATGTTGCAGCCGGTTCAGATACGGAAAAACATTGGCTGTATTTACGGAAAACTCTCTCTAGAGTCCTGTAATGACATCGCACTTTGGCCCAATCAGGAGGTCATGAGTGTCCAAGCAGCCAATCACAGGCTGGCAGTAATTTTCCTGTCTTGGCTGGAGGGACTCAAACGTGAGCAGCCCGATTTATAATTCATCGCAACTACAAGTATCTTATGACCAGAATTACACATTTTCAGCTGACAACAGAGCCGCATTAATCTTGTTGAGGTGCTTTGCAAATTATTGAACACGGACATTAACATTTACGTACCGTTTTTTATTTTTTCAATAATTTACCAAAGGCCATCAAGTTACTTTTACTACATCGCAAATCTAGCCTAAAAACCTTGTGGCATCACAAGAGAGGCAACACAACCCCAATACTACCGTTGTTGAAGTGAAAGATACATCACAATACAGTTGTTTCTATTACATTTTCTGTCAGCCAATTAAAAAAAAAACAGGAAGAAAATACAAAAAAGAAAACATAGTGGTTTTATCTTCATTTCTGTTCATTTTATAACCCAGAGCAAGGATGCTTGTCTGTTTCTTAATGGGCTTTAATATATTGTGGGGTGATAAGGGATTTACTGTGACATGTCTGAAATCTTTCAGCTTGGGTGATTGGCAGGCAGTGAAATTTTCTTTGAAGACTTCCGGAGTTCTCTTCTGGTTCTGGAAAGAGCTGTGACTGCAGACGAGCGAGAAATTGAAATTGCTCGTCTCCTTAGAAATGTCATGGCAACGGTCTGTTCAATTTGTCACGGTCACTGCGAGGGCCCCAGAAATGGAGCGGTCTGTCATTAATTGGCTGGATGCCGTCTTTAGAGCCGCCTGTTAATAAAATGGCCAGACGGCTTTCTTTGGACCCTGAAATATTAGTGGTTTTGACAGCACCGCAGTATCTCGGTAAAAACGTCTGCATCAATATCAGACCTCGCACCTGTTATTTGGATCATATATCACAGAGTGGTTTATCATCTTTTATCATTATTGCTTATGTAAAATGAAGACAATGTCATTGCGCAAGGCAAACATCTCATGGTGAGTAGCCTAACTCGTATTATAGTGTGTTAATGGCGAATGTTTCTGGTTCAGATATGTCCCATGTCTATGCAGTGAAACACCCTTGTATTCACCACTTGCATAGCTCACGGTTATCATCTCTGCCAATATCAAACCTGCCTCAAGCACATGTGTGCCACTTTGCGTCTGTTTAAATGTGTTTGTAAATAGTGTTATGGCCCCAGTTTGTGATGACATATCGGACAGCAAGGGATGACAGACAAAATTTAAAAACTTAAACAGATTTAAACAAAGCCTGACCAAGATTAAAATAATAAAGAAAATGAGATAGTTACAGTCCCTTACAGTCCCTACAGTAATGGGTATCTTGCGATGTCCTGGGACAGGAAAATGCTCCAACACAGGCAAATATCCACAAAAAGAGCTTTGCAGGTCTTGTAAAGAGGGACAGGTCTGGTCAAATGTATCCTTCCACAGTTTCTCCTTTTAATTTCTCCTTCTAATTCTGTTATCTCAGTTTTTCTCCTTAAATGCTCCTTTCCAGCCCCTGCAACCTTCCAGTCTTTTTTCAATTCTCTGGGACTTTCCCCTCTGAGGCATGCCCAGGACATGCCCAAAACCTAGCTCCAAACTGGGCTTAACAAAAAAAAAAAAAATGTCAATACTGCCATCTAGTGGCTTTTCCCCTCACATTTCAATAGGTCTGAGTTAATTTACTGCAAGCTCCAGCTGAAACTACTTAAACAGCAAGTAAATCCACACTTCTGAGCGGCATTGCATGTTCATGGACTGTATGAGTAATTTGCCGTAAATGATTGACATTTTGTGCAACTGATAACTTTTACTTCTATATTTAAAATCATTAGAAAACATTATACACCAGTAGATTTGTCTTGGGTATTTATTTGGGACAGAGTGTTGTATATTTGTGCATTATATGAGGTAAATATCAATTTGTTATTTTGTGGTGTTTTTTTTTTTTTTTCTTTTAGTATTTGAAGTACTTGAGAGCAAAGAGGTCTTCAAGGAGAAAGAGCACCATTATTTATTTTCGGGATTTCCCATCAAAGTATCCACAATAAGATGTGAGAAGTCCACTGGCAAAGACTTCTAAGTCAAGTTGGTCAATTTTTTAGAAAAATCTAATTTTTTGGTAGGCATAGAAATTATCTTCCATAGATACCAATTTTCACTATACTGAAACTATTGGCCTTGCAGACATAATCCATGAGGCAATTCATTATCTTTTTCAAGAAATGACTTTTATTTTGAACCAAAAAGTTTTGAATTTTTTTACTTTTTGTAAGTGGAGTGGAAATTTAGCAGATTTTGACAGTGTTTAAACCGGCCTCGTTGCTCAATAGGTGAAGGTATTTGACTTAGGACCCACTCTACATGCAACTCAGTGCTACAGATTGCACAGTGGTTGAATAGCTGCTATGACAATGACAACATAAACCTGAGTCCAAGGGTTCAAATCCATTTTTTATGGTGTCACTAGATTAGTTTGCAATTTCTGCTATCAAATCAAAACTTGAGTTTGCATCCCCCATCTTGAGTTTGAGAAAGCAAGAGTTGAACAGGCTATAAAAGCTCGACTGTGATTGGTTCCTTCTAGCAAATGAAAATGGCATCATGTTTCCACATTGGCTGATAACTTAGCAGAATTTGACAGTTTTCCTCCTTGACTTGGGTTTTGACAGAGTTTCGCTTTTCCTGTGACAATTTATATGATTTAGTAGGTTTTGAAAGTGGAGCTATCAATGGGACATGCGCAGGTGCCTGAAAGAGAGGCTTAGAAAGATAACTCATTTATTTTCAAAACTTGACTTAGCAGGTTTTGCAAGTCGACTCCTCATGTAATCACTGCTTTGCAAATTTTAGGGATTGAGATATTAAAGGAGTTGTGTCACGATTACTGCAAAAGCTCAAAACTCTGAACAGAGTAAATCCATTCAACTGCAAGTCAAAACCTAGAAGGTTTATTTCTTCTTCTATGATTATTGGTGGTGCAACCGGCTTATATTATTTGTATCCCTTGGCTAAAGCTTAAAATGAAGCTTTGAATCATGAAATTTCCATAGAAAGCTTGATAATATAAAACCCGAATGCTGGTGGACCTAAAATATATTAACACAATGCAAAACGAAGACGGATTGGCAAGTTTGGAATCAGATTGTGCCTTGCTGTCAAGCAGATTCATTGTCTTAGGATGTAAGGTTTGAGCATGTGCTGTAACTGAGCATGTGTGACACGGCTCCTTTAAAGAGGTTATGGGAAGTCCTATATGAAATTGCTGGAATCCTGTTATTTATGTTCTGACTAGATAAATAAAAGGTATTGTGAGAAATAAATGCGAGAAAAATGTGTTCTAAATGCATTCTTTGACATTTATTCGTACAATTCTGAAGATCATTCAAATTTCCTTGAAATTGACTAATAAGGAAGTGGGACGTCATTTCAAGAACACAACATACAATCCGGGATGGATTGTAATTTAATTTCATTAAATTACCGTTGCAGAAACTCCGAAAACTCTCATAGTTATCAGGAGCAGCCAGTTTTCATTAATGACGCATATCTGTCACCTCTCTCGCATTCGGATTTCTCGTGCTTTTCTTTACTCATGGGTTGGAAAATTCTGCGCTCAGCGGCTCGTGGGACACTGTGAGGCTGTTCTTGAATTGATGTCACTACTGGAAATTCCCGAAGATGGACGAAGCTTTTTGTCTTGCTAAGCGCGTTGCTATGGCCATAACTCAGTAATTAGTTGATATTTTGGAAAAATTGTAACGTAGAATGTTTAATGACGGTGCATTAATCGAGCTGAACTTGGCTTCAGAGATTTTAAAATTAATTCCCATAAGCTCTTTAACGGAGGTATCTTTCTCAATGGATTTCAATGTGAACTGCAATATTTAGCATTGGTTTGTCCATGAAGACGGACTCACTTCACAAACTTTATGATGCAGATGATCCCACGACAGCTCTGCTGGGTTCTGCTTAGGTGGCTTGGCTGGTCACTCGGTATTCAGTCATTTCCTTCTCAAAAAGTCCCTGCAGCGCTTGAATTTATGTTTTTGTCCATTGTATTTTTGTAACACAAAGTTTCTCGCATTTAATGTGAAAATCACTTGCTACCCTGAACTCTGTAGCGGTACTGTGCATGTTCGGTAAATACATTGTTGTGTATGAAGCTCTTTCGGGAACCTAGAATGTTTATTTAAGATTTCAGATTCATGAAACTTTTACACGGTGCCTAGTTTTACTTGCACATTTGAGTACACGTGAATTTAGGAAAATTGTCGGTAACACTTTATATTGAGTACACATTATTAAGCATTAGTTAAGCATTAATAAATTTAAAGTTTGAAAATGCGATAATTAAGCATGTTATTGATGAGCTTACTAATGAAGAGAAAAAAATAACTGATTATAAGCTACTTACCAACGAGTATTCATGTTAAAAACATGATTTATAAATTATGAATTCAGTATTTACCAATCCATAACTAACATTCTTATTAATGATGAGTTGAGTAAGACATTTACAACTGTTTATAAACTACATACTAATGAGTATTAAGATGACAACAATGCTTTATACATGATGAATTCAGTTTTTATCAATGCTTAACTAACACTTAGTAATGTGTACTCATTATAAAGTGTTACCAAATTGTCAACCTGTTTAATTCAGTGTATGCAAACGTAATGAAAGTGGTAAAGGTGAGAAAAATGAAAGCAATGCAAATATGTGTATGTATGGTTGTAAATTGTAATACACTAGTTGTTAACATTTATTGCTGCGTAATTACAAGTAAGTATAACATTTACAACCTCAGAAAGGCATCAGAAACCTCAGAAAGAAAATGTTGTTCTATGAATTAACTTGTATATTTTTTGTATAAGTGCTCTTACTGTGTTTTACAAAATACAGCTGCCTTGGTGGCAGCTGCAAGCTTTTGCGATGTTTTTGAGATTTTTTTGTTTTTCAGTTTTTCCTTAGTTTTAAGATGAAATAATCAGGAAAATGGCCACCTGTCTGTATCAGTGGCGGCTGGTGAACTGGCAACTGGGAGGCTCAAAACCATAAAATTAATGATTGGTTACAACCTGTTTTTCAATCATTCATTTAAATTATCATTACAGAAACTCTGAAAACTGTCAACATTATCAGGTGTGACCAGTTTTCATTTATAACGCATACCGATCACAACTCCGGATTTCTCGCGCTTTTCTTTACTCAGCGGTTGGAAGCAGTGCATGTGTTTCCCGATAATTTAAATGAAATTAGATCATTTGAAAGGTCTTAATACAATTACACTGCTTCCAACTCCTCCATGCACAATTCCGTGCGAGAATGTCTTACGTACACGTTGAATGAATAATTGCTGGCCACAGCAGAGGAATGTAAATATGCATCACCGAATGCGTGAGAGTTGGCAGGTATGCGTTATAAATGAAAACTGGCCGCACCTGATAATGTTGAGAGTTTTTGGAGTTTCTGTAATGGTAATTTAAAGGAATGATTGAAAACAGGTCATGACCAATCATTAATTTTAAGGGATTGTTTTGAGCCTCCCAGTTGCCAGTTCATGAGCCGTCAGTGGTCTATTTACGTGAGTCATGGAGTGAAACTTAGTGACTGTACACATGCACCATCGTGTTCAATTAACCAACAGTATTCTTACTTAAAAGGCACCGAGTGTCAAATCATACTGTGAAAAAGGCATTTTTTAAAATCTTCTTGGTTGTGCTGTTTTATACTTGCTTCCCTCCTCCACATTTTGGTAAGATTTTATTTTCTCATAAAACCCTCTGTGGCTCTTTGATTTAAAGCATAATAAATGTTTATTTGACTTGTCCAGGCTTTAACTGCTGGAAAGGAGAACTCTGTAAGGCTGAATTATATTTCACTTCAGGCCTTAGGGGAAGGTAAAATAGATGGAGCTGGTGTGTGTGTGATTGTCTCATTGTGGTGAAATTTAAACCTCCTCTCCACCATCGTAAAAAACCAAGTCGCTTTATTTTAAATCACAACCTGAAAGGCTGAGTTCTGTTTGTTCAGTTTAAAAAAATGGCCGGTTTGGTGCCGTCGATATGCCATCCTGCATTTAATAAACAAATTCAAAATTCAAAACAGTTTTGAAGCACTCTCCTCCTCCTCCTCAATAAAAGGTGAAAAACTATTTATACAAAATTATTTAACGAAAATGACTGCCCTCCTGCCATACTGAATTAAAACAGCTTTTAATGAACTCCTGCAAAACTCAAACATGGTCTTTTGTAGGTGTAGGCAGTAGGAAATTGGCTGTTGTGTGTGAGCTTTTCATAACGTGCGATTCCAATAATAAGAATGACCATTGTGCATAAAATATGTGACAAGTATGAACCTAGAATTACATTGAGCTCAGTCACAATTAGATTTATATATACTCTGTTAAAGTTGAATTAACACTGGGCGTTTTTCTGTGATGGGGCAATGGTTGACCTCGCTCTCCTTAATCTCTCTCTCTCTCTCTCTCTCTCTCTCTCTCGGCAGAATTCGGACACTAATGGCAACCTTCGCAAGCGTGTAAACTATTCACCCGCGACAGACTCTAACGCGGGTCAAAGAACTGCAGCAGTGGGTGCTAACAAGGCTGGACGGTCCCACCCATCGCTGGTGGGCCACGCCCCTTCAATAACCATGGTAACGGCGGCGGCTGCGGCTGAGGCAGCAACATCGTCCTCGGCATCTCGGTCGAGCCCTAACCCGTTCAGCCGTCCCAACGTGGCCCTAACGCTGACCTCTCTAACCGCGCCATCGACCCCTGTGTCATCACACCTGTCACCCGGGCAACTGCTGGTACAAGTGCACGCTGACCCCTCCCCTTCCCTTCGGCGCCCATCGCGGGCAAAACTGGAGGTCGTGCAGGTGGGCGGGGCCAAAGCTGACCCGATCACGCCCTCGACCGCGCCTGCGCCCGTGCCTGCTTCCTCCTCAGGCTCGAAAGGAACCAGCAAAATCGACAAATACGCCCGCATTCTCTTCCCAGTGTGCTTTGGGGTTTTCAACATGGTCTACTGGGTTGTTTATTTGTCGAAGGACACAATGGAGCCCCAACAGGGTTAACTGTACCGCCTAAAATGGCCTTCCTGATGACAGAAGATAGGACCAAGCCTCCTATAGTCCAGTGGCCAAATCTGGTCATTCTTACGCTTTTGGAGAAGAATTTTGAAATTTTCCTCAACTGACGTTGGGTCTCACCTTCAAGGTCACTCAAGGTCAAAGGTGATGATACCAAATGAAAGCCCGTATATGATGTCTTATCTGTTGTCAGTAGTATTTACATCCGTATGTCGAATTGTTTCCATGTTACAGGCCATTGGAATATGCGCAATATTGAGTGTATGGGAGAATTCAAAATGTAAAAAAAAATCATAAAAAATTCAAAAATCAATATTTTCAAATGCTTTGAGCACTCTTGATAGACTTTGTCGCAAGGATGTTCTATAACAAACATCAAGTCATTCTGGCTGATGGTTTTGGAGAAGAAGATTCTTGAAATATTGCAAACGAAGACAACTATGTTGACGGACACCGGACGTTGCATCACGCCCTTGGTCTATCGGCCCATTGGGGCCAGGCGGCCATTCGTTGGGCCATTGGGCACAGACGGAGAAAAGCTAAAGGTCAAAGTAGTCCTGAGGGACTGAACACTCGTTAGTCTGAGGTTTCGAGGGTCCCGTAGAAGTCATGTCTTCGCTATGGGAAACACGCAGCAGTTTTTGAACGAATTTATGAAACTGTAATTACCTCATCGGCTACAAACTTACTGTTTGAAAACTCCTTTGGGATCCTATTCCAGTGAAGCAAGCATGAAATGAATGTAAGAAACTGACACATTCCAGATCTACCCCAAGTATTTTTTTAATACTAATTAGATACAATAACCTTTATGGATGTTTTTGGGTGTGAATTTAAAATGGCCATTGTTATATTGCCAACATCATTTTTAGGGGATCTTGCAAGCAAACGTTGATTTTATCTGATTTTTGTAGAAAGAATATATATTGTTCGTCTCCATATGTGGAACATGATTAAAATAAACAAACCTTCAGTGTTTCTTGCCGCTGGAACATGTGCTTTTTTAAATATTTGGTGGCTTGTTCAGAACGCAGGAGAATACCAGCACACACTCGCACAAACAGACTCAGGCACGCACACACAATATGGAACACTCTCCTCTTCACAGAGACACACGCACTCAGGAATGCACACATTTGTGCACTGATTAATCAGAGGAAGCTGTCCAACGCTTTTGTATTCTGAAGGTTCCATCTGGTGTCTCTCAGTTAAGTTCCTTCATTAGGGCCTCAGCATTAATCAGAGGCAATGACAGATCCGCTGTAGAACACTTTAGATGGATTAAACAGAATTACCAGCCCGAAAGACCCAGCTGACTGACGAAAGACACCCGTCCAAAACAGTCCTACAGTGGCAAGTCAGATTAACACCAAATTACGACGCACCCACTTTCCCGCTATGGAGAATAGACCAACGTTTTCTACTTTATGTCCCTTCAGATAGACACATCCTAGTCGGGCGAATGGGTATTTTGGGTTTTGAGCCACTGTATATCTTGAGAGTTTTGTCATTGAAAGCTAAGTAGCTGAAAATTGGTGCTGCATTGAAATTAGCCTATGGGAGAGTTTACAGTCCGGGCTGTTGGGCTCATGGGTCATTTCTATCCGGCACGAAACCTTTGTTTGCATTAATTTATCGAGGTCAGATTCTACCTCACTGATCATAGTCATACGGACGCACACAACTGACTGTCATTAGAGATAAGAATGTTTTGTTGGATGATGGGATGTCGACAGTCCCTGTTCCTCTGTCAGTGGGCTTCTCTCTGTTCCCTGTTTAGTGCCTCCTCATCTCCTCACTCCTCTGTCCTCCTCTTGGTGACTGAGAAATAAACCTCAGTACCTCATCTTGAAGGGTGTCTCAATTCCTACAATGCCTCCGGAGCTGGGAGGAGTGAGGAGAGAGGGGGCTGAGGCAAAACTGTGGACAGATGATGTATCTGTGACACACATCATGGTTCATTGACGTGACTGTAAGATGGAGGCCCTGAAGAACAGATGTCCCATTTTCTAAAATGCCTGCTGCCTCGACTCCTCTCTCGCCATGTCTCCTCCATACCTCCTCTGCTAGCGTCTCAGGTGGGAGGGACAAAGCGGCGCGGAGAGGAGGCAGGAAAGGAATCAAGGATGTTTGTACAAACCGAGCAATGAGAAGCAGGGAGTATTCAAAGCCTCTGTAGAACAGTGATGTCACATGATCTCCATTTTGTTTCAGGAACTCAAACCCATCCTAAAGGGCCCACAAGTCTGCTGTTTATTGTGTGTCTCTATGGCAGCCATTAACTGGCGATAGAGACAAAGCTTGGTTTTAAACTGCTATTTGAAGCAAAAAAAAAAAAAAAACTAGCAGACACTGTCCCTCCCAAAGCATTGATTAAGATGTCTGTTCAAGAGTTTCAGGTCGGAGTTGAGCCTAATGGTGTCAGCTGCGCCCTGTGATGGGATCGGTAAGCTGTCCAGGGTGGGTCCCGTCCTTTTTGCCTGTAGTAAGCTATGATAGGCTCCAGCTGACCCACAACCTTAGTGTGGAAGAAGCGGTATAGATCATGGATGGATAGATAGATGGTGTCACGTGCTCCATTAACCTCTATGACCCCAGAGTGCTCTAGAATATCAGATTAAGAGACACAATTACTCATTCCATTATTCTTAAAGATAGGTCATATAATATAAGCAGAATCAATCTGTGATTTACTCTGATCTTGAGTACATTTCCCTGAAGCATAGTTGCTAAAACTGTCAGCAGCTTAATATGGTTCGACCATATACAGTCAATGGTTTTAACTATGTAAGTTAGCAATGTCTTATGGAGGCCCAAGTTTTGCCAAAGCTTAGTTGCTAACTATGTTAGGAACTTGTGTACTTCTCTCTACGTGGTTCAAATTATGTAACTTGCGAACATAGTTAGCGACTAAGCTTCTGGGAAGCATGGGCCTACCCCTGGGCAGGTGTCGTTGTTGGACACCAGGGGTAGTGTCGCGGAAAAAACTGAAACATATTTCAATGTAGAGTCCATACTGTCCTACTGCCAACATGAAGCTCATTATGTGCCTCTATGGGCTTCTCGAAGATAATGTATTGAGCACGTCAGCGCTATGTAATATAATGAGCACATTAATACGGGTACTTAAACTGTGTGGACATTATAATGGAGTATTGAAAGAAAAATCTTTACTTTTATAACATTTTTCTCATGGCCTTATTCAGCACCAAGTTACAGCCTAGTTGTGAAAATGAAGTAATTTTGGAATTCCCAGGCAAACGACACACCTAAGGTGGACAGTCTGGTTTTAATGAATGGAGCTGGTGGTGTTCCAAAGTTTAAACTGAAAATTGTCAGGTTTTACTCTCTGTTTAGCCTCAGGTCATAGATCATCTGCGATGTGTCATTATTCGCGCTGCTCCACAATGTACCTACCCTCGCAAATAATAAATAAAAATAATTCCTTTTTTAAAAAAAAGGTGAAAATATGAGCAAGAGGGCCAATTTTGTTGTAGCTTAATTTGCTTAATTTGACTTCCTTGACGAAAACAAATCACCCTCATCACTCATGATTTGAGTTGACAGGTGCAAAAACAATAATTATGGAGGTACACCGGGGATGCATTAATTTCACCTCACCAAACATCATGACGACTCATAATCACAGTATGGTGTCTGCTCAATAAAATGATGCGTTAACGTTTCTACAAAACTAAAATGATTCATTGCACATATTATGCTAATTAAGTCAGTGAAATGCCATGACTGCCATGACTCAGAAAGATCGTCATTAATTGCTGTTTCTGGAAGGATTAGTTTATATTTTCATTTCTATATTCAAGCCGATATATCCTCAACTAAAGAAGTTAAGAAGTGCAATATTTTCTAGGGTGTGACTTGTTTTCCTGCTGGCAAATATTTTACATCCTATCACTACCAAAGCAAGAGACAGAATACAAACACCTTGATGACGCTTCAGAAGGAATGTTTCACGCTTCACGTGACTAGTCCACAAGAGATCAGTTTACTGAAATTTGCTGCAGTACCTTTAACAGTTAATTACCTTTATACAGCCTGTAAAAGAGGATTTCTGAAATACAAAAGAAAAGAGTTATTCCCATGCCCAAGTGCTGTGACACAAGCCTCTAAACAGGACACTTCTAGAACCAGAATTTCTGCAGCATTTCATCATCTTTGTGCCTGTTTACATGACTATGGTAATTATAATTGAGCGATTCTTTACTACCTCCCAATGGATGTTAGCACATATCTCTCCGGTGCAGAGACTATTTGATGTTTTATTACCCCCTTAAACTCTGTTTTTACTTAAGTTTTCCCCTAAGTACATTCAAAGTCAGAAAAAAAGTTTTTATTTCATATTTACATTTGAATATATGTATATATGTATATAGATGTACATATTCTGTATCTGCTGGTTGTGGTGCTTTGCTGAAGCTACTTCGTACTAATATTGAGAGAAATATCCACAACCAGGGGTTTACATATTTTTGGCCACAGCACGACACCAAATGGAAAATATTTAGATTTTGTACATTGTTTTATTCACATTTCTGTGTAATTCTGTAAGATATATTTGGGATTGCTGAATTCCTTGAGATCTCCCCCTGAAAATTAAATAGGCCTGAAGTTCTGCAAGTTTGAATACAGCAGCTACATTTTATGGTCCCACATATGGGGTGGTCTTATGGAGCTAATATTTTCATGTAGGGCACGGCAATTGCGGGTTCGCCGTTATTGAATGGTAATGGATTTCAGTATGTGCAGAATACAATCGACGCGCTTGTGCATACTCAAATTTGAAGGATATTCATTTTCAAGGCATTGCTATAATCATCAAAAAAATTATTCAAAATGAATTAAAATGGCTTTCAACACAACCCGTTCAAATAAATAAATCAATGTATAAATAAACATTTAAAGTCGCAAACTGTCATATTTTGTGGAGCCACCTTTAGCTTTGATCACAGCGCACATTCATTGTGGTATTGTTTAACAATCTCATACAATGTTGCAACATTTATTTCCAACGAAATTTGCATCAATTTTTGGCCTAGATGTCGTACAGATGATGGATGAATCAAACCACTCCATTACGCCGTCTCCAACACAACCCAAAGAATTTAAATTGGTTAAGGTACAGACTCCAAGGTGGCTTATTTGTGTGTGAAAATGATTCCTCATGATCAATGAACCACTCTGTCACAATTTTAGCCAGATGAATCTTGGGATTGTCATCCTGGAATATGCCTGTGTCATCAGGGATTAAAAAGTCCATAGATGGGTCACTGGTTATTGACTATCCTCAGGTAATCTGCTGAATTCATTATATTGCTGCAGAACAGAGCAGAGCCCAGACCTGACCAGTGATGTAACCCCAGACCATAACACTGCCTCCAGAGGCGTGTACAGTGGGCACTGTGCATGATGGGTACATCACCTCATTGGCTTCCTGCGAGGATACGCTCAGGAACCAGCTGCAAGAACCAAGCAGTGCAGCAGAAGAGAATTTATTAAGCAAGGGGGGAAACCCCCGCAGGGCAGAAGGCAAAGGTACAAAGTCCACAATCCAAAAATCACAATCCAGTTGGGCAAAATCCGAGTCGAAAAAACCAGGGCAGCAATTACAGTACTCGCGGTCAGACAGAGAAGGGTTCAAAAACACAGATGCAACAGAAATCCAAAACAGAGCAAAAAATCGTAAACAGGGACGGTCCAGTCAGAATAGACTCACTGAGAGTACTAGGCGAAGTCAAGCGTGGCACAAGCAAACTGAGAGAGACGTTCTGACAAGAAAATGCTGTGAGAAGACTGCTAATATACACATACGGGAAGTCACATGCCAAACAGAACACAGGTGCAGGAAGTCAGAACTGATTAAAACGGAGCAAACATGAGGAAGAACCTAATCACATGAAATAGGCAAAACCCAAAACGCGGACATACATGCATAGATAATGTGAGAAAGGACAGCGTGAGCAGGTGTGGAGGATCCACTGAAACGTAGCAGAGAAGATTAGGGAGAGACAAGAGGCGGAGACTAAAACAGGGCGAGTGCTGAGAGCTCGTTAATCAAGTAGTACGGCGCAGCTATACAATCCCAAGTGCACGTTAGTAAGTTAGTATTATATACAATGTTAGTCAGGGTTAGTAGTTTTAACAAAACAATAAACTGTTAGTATTGGTTAGTAGTATAGAAAAGCAAGGCGAAAGAAGTAAACGAGATTGTAAGGAATGGTTGAAATCCAGAAACCATTAAATCACCTGAAAGAGTGGCACGCAATACCGGGGCTGTGAGCAATAACCAGACAAGAACCCAGACAGGGGGAGACAAAGTGCAATGCATGGCAAAAACAAAAACATGGATAGGAATCATAACGGTAATGTGGGAAAAGGCAAAATACAAAACATGGCAAAACTAAACTAGACAGAACAAGAACATAATCAGGCAACCAAATCACGAAACACAATTCAAGACATGGTCAGGCAAGGCAAAGATCAACATGCAAACAAGACAGAATCACAAAACTTCCTTTCTCACCCTGACCTGCCCGTCACTCTGGAATAGGGCGAGAGTGTGTCTCCAGCCCTCTCCCTCGCCCTCACATTCCTCCACACCTTCTCCCTCAGCAGTTATTACCGGCACCTGCAGCTCGTTAATTACGAGTTGCAGGTAGGCAGTATTTAAGCCTTGCCCAGCCTCAAACGGCATTGTTTTTGTTTTCCGCTGCTGGTCAGTGGGTTTTTATCAACCATACTTTGCCTCTCTTTAGGTTTACTTGGGGTTTATATTGTTTATCTTTGTTTTTGTTTTATATTTAGTTGGAACCGCGTTTCCACATTTGTTTTGTGTTTTCTCTTTTGTTATTAAATATATTCATCACTCCCTAGCCTTGCACTGGAGACCTTCAACAGCCAGGTTTTTGCAGTCCACTGGACTGCTGTTTGGCATCCGGCGAGCGAAAACCCTGACAAACAGGGTAAATCTAAACTCATTAAACTGCGTGACCCTTTTACATTGCCCCTTAGGTCAATCTCTATGCGCCCTCACAAATTGAAGTGTAAATCCTCTTACCTTCATACTTAAACACAGCCACAAGTTCTACTCATGATTTTTTGAGATGAGACTTCATCAAGCATTTTAGCATCTCCAATCAGGATCAGTCATGATTTTTCTTCAACACATTTCTTCCGTGAAGTTGACAGTTAACCTTAGTCCCTGATCCAATTCCAGTGATTTCGGCAGTCTCTTCAGCTGTTTCTATTGCTTGATGCCGGACAATAACTCGCACCTCTTGAAGAACGGTAAAATCTTTTCAGCAACATGACTGTTTAAGAAATAAGAAGTTACGCACTGAATCAGTCAAGATTAACATAATTATTGTCAGCTGAAACATAGTCATCGCTGCAATAATGATTCAATCATAGGCTCTTGAGTATTTGTTTATTAAAATCCAAACGGCGATTTTTTTTCCCTTTTTTTGACTGGCAGTGTTTATATTTTTGTGTCCGACTTTCAAAATCATGTTTAGAATAAAAATGTCATTGTGCTCCACTAGAGGACGACATATCTGCATGGCAACATGTGGAGACTTTTTGGATGCTTGCAGAATCACGCATCACTTTTGGCCTGCAGCACGGCAAGGCCTTATGTCCAGTACAGTTGTATGGTTGTATTGAAAAGATAATGTGTATAAAGTACTTATTTATCCAAATATGTTGAACAGTTAAACGTATTGAATTCCTTGTGCGGCAAAACAAATCCAGTCAAATCAAATGCTGCAATTCATTTTTAAATAGCATCTAGCTCAGGCAATCAGCTGATCTCATCTGGCCGATTACCTGTTTATCAGCAGCTCAGTTGGTATGACAAAGATGTAACGCAGATATGTTTTTGCAGGAAGTGTTATATTTGAAGATACTGGAAAAAATGATCAATAAATCCTCTTCACTGCTCTCCAATTCGAGCGTTCACAAATGGCATAAGCCAAAAAGTGTCTGCTCGATTATGTTTGGTACTTAGCGGAAGAATATGATTTTGTCAGTGTTATTATATACCCAAATCCAGCAGTCCCTTCCCAATTTGAAACCCTGTAGCACGATAGCCAATTGTGCGCTGCTCTGAGGAGGCTGCCGACCCCTGCCGGTGGGCACGCTGGGGCTCGAGGTCGCGACGTGGTGATCACCTCTGCGCTGCAGAGCAGTGCCTTTACCGTGTGAGCCACCCGGCAGCCCAAAATATTTGCTATTTGATTTAGTCCACATTTGTCCACACCACCCACACCACTCTAAGCTGTGAGCTTGTAAGAATAAAACACTACCGAGTCTCTAATGCTTTGCTCCCCAGGGGAATCAGTAGGACTGGAAAACATGACATTTCACAGAATAGCAGGCAACACAAACACGATGTCGGAGCCACACGAGTGCTGGATTTTTGTTCTCTGATCTTATTCGTCGTTCAGGCCTACCCTGGTAACTTCATAGCCCCTGCAATTTAAAAAAGTGGACTGTTTATGAATTGTTCTCACGAATCTACTGCATAATATTGATGTGACCGTGTACGTGCGGCATTACATGAGAAGCAACACGAAGATTTCACAGCAGCTCTTTGATTGATTGTGTAAGTTTATCATTTTTTGTTTTTCATATGTTTGGTTTAAGCTTATAAATCATAAACACTGAGGCCATGCTCCAAATGTAATAAAATTTACTTGCTTTCACATACACTGCCTGGCCAACAAAAGTGTCATTGGTATTTAAATAAGCTAATTATTTAAGCACCTATGATTGGATCAATATTGCAGTTATTAATATGTTTCAGCTGGCAATAAATCTTTTAACCCTGACTGATGCAGTGTGTAGCTTCTCTTGTGTAGCTGTTGTGGTTGGTTCTTAACCAACCACAACACTGGATAGATGATGCATTTTGTGGTTGTGGAAAAAAAATGTTTCTGTATTTCAGAAGGGACAAATTATTGGCCTGCATTAACCAAAGAAAATCACTAAAAGGGTTATGAACTGTCCAGTGCATTAAAACCCTTTGAAAGCCTGTGGGTTGTGCTGGGGAAAACAGCGAGAATCTTCTCTCCCATCAGCAATGGAAGATCTCAGCCAAAAAATTCATGCAATGGAGATAAATGTGTCGTTGCATGAGGTTTTCAAAACAATGCCATGTCGAATGCACCCCGTAATCAAAGTCAAAGGCGGTCCATCAAAGCATTAGGGTGAGTGAATATTTGTGGCCATCAGCGTATAATGAAATTAATTCAGGCTGGGGCGTTCGCTGCAACGCACTGCTAAGTGTGGAAGATTGTGGACACTGACGAGATCATATAGAGCATAGATGCAGGTCAAGCTAAACGTCAGGTATACGATAAAGGTTCCTTTCTCTCGTGATTGGCTGGGTGTGACGGACAGTTCAGAGCGTGCTCATTAAGGGGTTTTCACTATTTCTTTATCACGGTCAACGCCCATAATGCACCTCTCTGAGAGGAGGCTTCTGTGATTAACTCTGTCCCCAAATAAATAACTAAATAAATAATGAAGAAGACGAAGACTTGTCTCTGTCTGAGAGCACAGAACTCATAAATATTCATCAAGCTTCATTTTTGGGAGGCAAGGAGGGGTGGGGGAGAGGAGACAGTGATGCCTTTATTAAAACATGAGTCACCGCTAACCAGCCTCTCTCTCTCTCTCTCAGGGGTTTTAAAATCAGATTTAAGATGATATTTAGGCTCAGCGCAATAATGGAGAACATAATTCCCTATAGCAGTGACAACCTGGAGGAATAAATTTCGCTGAAATAGTTGTGCATAGCTCCATAAATCAAATGCAGGAGGCAATTAGATGACCAGATTTTCACTTTTTTTTTTTTTGATGTTGCCACTTTAATTTGATGCAACTTACAGTTGTTCTGACAAAGCAGGGATCAGTCCAGGGCAACATGGGCTTAAGGGCCTTGTTCAGGGGCCCATCAGCTACAAGGATTTTACTGCAGCTAAAGTGGGGCTTAAACTGTCCCCCTCACTCACCTAGGTGTTCTTTTTTGACACTATGATATGATATTGGCCCGCCCAGAAATTAGAGAGATTTATTAATGTTTAATTTAGAGGGATAACACCCTTACTAATCCAATACTAGAGGCATAAATGGCCTATACGATCACAGTGCAGTGTTTGAAAATCTTTCACTTTTCTGGGTCTGTAAATTAGAATTACACTAGGCCCACACAGGATGTGTGCCCCCCAACTGGTCGACCAAAACTCTCACCTAGAGGAGCTCAGTTTGCTAACTGCGTGGATGATGGCTGACCATCATTGCCTAACAAGGTTAATCCCTCTGATGCATGCTGCGTATGTTATTTTGAAGCCTGTGATTTGCAGGTGAACCCAGAGTTCTGTGTTCTCTCGTTGGCTCGGGGCTGGTTGGGTGAGATGCCTAAAATTGGCAGGTGTAGGCGACCGTGTTCCGCTCTGTGATTGGCTAGTATTGGGCAGCTGTATTTTGGGTTTTGTAATTGGCGGGGTGAGATGGCTGTGTTCTGTGCCCCGTGATTGACTGTGCAGGATAATTATGTACAAACTCCGAATTGTATGATTGACACGGATCAGAGTAAATGTCAGTTTGTTGATTCTTTCTCCTTCATTCTCTCAAAGAAAGGTCCCTGGACACCTGTCATCTCAGATGTGCCAAGCTTTCTCTCTTTCATCATGCTCTCTCTCTCTCCCTCTCTCTCTCGGCAGATTTCAGACCTGTCAGACTGGTGTCAACTGCACTGATCCGTTTCTTAATTATCACGCTAATTACTCTGCCGGCACGCAACGCTAATGAGAACCCAATGGGATCCTGTAATCTCTACCGAGTAAAAATGAGATAAGGCTCGGCGGCTTGATGCATGACGTTAAAATTTTAGCCCTACGTTTTATGCTGTATGACTTCTATGCTTCTCACAGGAAGGAAAAAAAAACAGCACCGAGTGGACTCAGCATAACCACAGGGATTTTGGGAGCCTCTGATATGTGCACCTTGCTGTAGCTATGAGCCCGATCGTCTCTTTGTGTTGTCATATACAACACACCCAATCCTATCGATGAACGATGTCATGAAACCGTTGTGGCGCTGTCAAAAACCTCTCGTAATATCTGGCCTTGTACAGAGACAGTTGTGCGGCTTCCTGCTTGTGAAAGATGTCAAGTTACTGTCATTATCGATGGTGACGGCGAAAAGAAAACGCTCGCCTGAGATGAGTCACAATTTTGACATCTGACGACATATCAAGTCCGCGATTCAGCAGGTCCACGTCCTGCGATTCTGGAAGTGGTCGTTGCTGGATCGTGTTTTGGGGCTGATTTTTTAAAACCCGAGTAAAAATCTGGTCGCTTATTCCTGTCTCTTTATATAACTTAATAATGGTTATAACCTTCCATCCCTCCGTGGAACCAACCGAGGCCCACCAGTATTGATGGGATTCTAGTTCGTAAAAAGAGTTGGAAACAGGAATTTCGGCTCCTGACGCATCAGATTGACTGGCTATGCATGTAGCCTGACTGTCTGTGACTGAAAACAAGGATAAAGGGGATTTAGCGTTGCAAGGAATGATTTTTATCCCGTCTTCAGCCTTTACATTTCTGTCTTGATTCCCCGATGGATGGAGCTAAGAGAGGGGAGACAGGCAAGTTGAGAGAGCTGTGAATACAAAACTTTAATCAAAATTATAGCTCTATAGCTGCGAGAAATTAATGGCCGGAATGAGCTGTCTCCTGGGAAACGGGCGACGGGCAAACCCGAATTTGGCATTCTCATTACGGTGCCAGTTTACACTGGCCGCCATGTGCCGGGCTGTCGAGTGATTATATGTTCATTATGAAGTTCAGGATCGAAGCTGCAGGTGAGTGTTTGGGCTCGTTCTGATCACGTATTTATACCATCTTCCCTTCCTTCCCTTATTATCTTTCCTTGCTCTTTGCTTAATTAATTGAGGAAGCAAGGAAAGGAAATGAACATGGGGGGTATCAAAGACGTCTGAATTAGGGTTGTGGAATGAGAGAGGGGAAGGGGGGATGAGAGAAGGGGAAGAGAGATAAAGGAATGAAGACGGATGAAGAGAGAGATAGAGGAAACGTTCTCTCTCACAGAGAGATTGTCAGGTCAGATTACTGGAGACTGTGCCCTCGGGATGGAGCGGAGGAGCACCGTACTGTATTTATAGAACAAACACACTCATACAAACACATACAAACATCCTTGTACTTATATATTTGTGAGGACGTTACATTGACTTCCATTCATTCTTCCTGTGTCTCTACAGCCTTTCCGTAATCTTAAAATTAAGCAATGTATGCCTAACCCGAACCCTCACCCTAACCTTAACCTATCCCTAATTCTAACTTTACCCCAAACCCTTACCCTAACCTTAACCTATCCCTAATTCTAACTTTACCCCTAACCTTAACTAATAAGTCACAATTTGCCTTTGTAGTTGTGAGGACTGAAGAAATTGTCCTCACTTCCCAATAATGTCCCCACTCTGGAAAAAAAACATTTTTTGCTTCTCACTTTGCAGCATGTACAGACACACACACACACACACACACACACACACACACACACACACACAGACACACACACACTCTCTCTCTCTCTCTCTCTCTCTCTCTCTCTCTCTCTCTCACTCACTCACTCACTCACTCACTCAAATACACCCTGTGTGTAAATACCTTGTGTGTAAATTAGGACGCACACATGCATATTCACATCTCTCCATACAGTAAGCACAACATTTCTTTGACCATTGACACATTTTTATATTGTTTTGGTAATCCAGCACTTTGAGGTTCTCATGCATCTTGAATAAAATAACTTTTGGCCACATTTCTTTCGCGTGAAATGGCTGCTGGGACTCTGTGACACAGAGACCTCGCCAGAAGCTGGGAGGTGCTTCTCTGGTGATGCTCTGGCAGGCCTGTACTGCAGCCACCTTCAGTTCCTGCTTCAGCGTGTGAAACATGTTCCATCGGATTCAGGTCTGGGGATTGACAGGGCCAGCACCACCAGTATAACAACAAAAAAGTCACTGTCCAATGAATTATAGGGCTTTCTGCACAGATCGCAAATGCATTCTCTTCGGCAAACACTGAGTCAGATGCGCACATGCATGCAAACACACGGACCTACATAGCCGTACGCGTATTGACTACACACGCAGTGACACACACTCAAAAACAAGAGAAATAATAATGCAGCCATGTGGGTAAGAGGGCGAACGACCTAAACCTTAAAGGTCTCCACTGGCCAGCGATCCAGTAATGGAAATCGATAGAGTGAGGCCTTGATGAGATTGAAATCGGGGTTCGGCAGAGAAATCGTCTCTCCGGGAGGACGCTGGCGGCCACTGGCTGTTCGGCCCCAGCTGTGAGACACAGTGAGTGGTCTGTTGCTGTGGCAACTGTCTGGCAAGCTGTTAGTCATCCTAAAAGCAGTAGGAGACAGACGTGCGCTGGTCTGTAAAACAGCTGGAGTCCCGACCCCCTCTCCTTCAGGCTCCAGAGGAAAATGGGCGATGCGTGTGAGACAGAGGATATTGTTATGCATTAAACTCAGGTTTCAAGTAGAATCATCAGAACGACACATTTTATGCTGCTAGTTTAGCTTCCTGAAGACGCTTTGTCTCATTGTAAGGATGTCTTTCTGCTGCTTTGAGTTTCGCTTTATTTCTTTCTTTACCTCCTACCTTCCCTCCCTTTTTTCCTTTATTCTTTCCTCCTTTCCTTTATTGCTCCCTTCCTTCCTTACCTTTCTTCCCTCCTCCTTCCTTCACCGCAGTCCAAAATGAATACTCATAACCTGTGTCCACTGGTGCAGGATTCCAAACTGATAATCCAATCAGAGGTGGACTGGTGCATGATTCCGAACTGACGATCCAATCAGAGATGGACTGGTGCATGATTCCGAACTGATGATCCAATCAGAGGTGGGGAATCCAGAGGATTGTGGGTTTAAGTGTTTCTCCTGCTCAGGAACACAGTCAGCTGATCTTCCATCTCTGTTTCCAATGCTGCTAACAATGTGACGCCACAACACCAGAAAACCCTTCATACTGATAATGTCCCCACATCTGGGACTCTATATCCATCCATCCATCCATCCATCCATTATCTAACACTTATCATAAGTGTGGTTTGCGGGTGGAGAGCAGGGGGACCGGGCCAATCCCAACAAGAAATGGACATATGTACACACCCAGACAGACACAGACACGCACACACACACACACACACATGTTTGTTTTCATGTGCTTTGTGGGGACTTTCATAGACTTCCATTCATTCCCTGACCTCTTTCCCTAATCTCTACCCTCAACAGTACATACTGTACCTAACCGTAACCTAATCCTAACCTTATCCCAACCCTTTTCTTTGTGGGGACATGAAAATGCCCCCACAAGTACAAATAAATCTGCAATACCATGTCTTGTGGGGACATTTGGTCCCCACAAGCGTAGGTAAACAGGGTATATATACACACACACACGCACACACAAAAACAAATTATTCACGGCACTCATACGTATGAGCAATTTAGAGTCTGCACTGAGACCAGCATTTCTATATTTTGTGCATTTGTGAGGGAACTTTATTACAGTATGTGTAAGATGGCTGGCTGCTCTAACTGGTTCTTCCATACTGTCCTTTTATATCAAGATGGTAACTGGACGCCAATTGTATTGAGTTCATTTGAATGATATAGACATGACAGGGACTTTGACCGCATCGGCTATCTGTCCAGAGAAGTTGTGTATTGACCTGTCTGAGGGAGACATATAAAACTCTATTACTGTGCCTAAAAGCTCTGACAGAAAGCTGTCATAATCCTGTCACAAAAATTCCACAACTGCTGTCAAAAAATGGCAAAAACACTGTACAATAAATGATGTTTGTTTGTGTCAAATGATAAACCAGACAGAATTATACCAGTAAATGTTATGACTGACTTTAACATCAAAATAATATGAGCAGATGATAGTATGACACTTGCTAAAAAGTCTCTGGTATTTTAAACACCATGGTTCTGCTCTGCCTTGGTTAAAAAAAAAAAACGGCAGTGTAAGATTGATGGGACTGCAAATGGAAGGGACGGATTTGAATTTGCCGATAATTGCCCCCCTTTGACGACTGAACTCGCTTTTATAGCGGTTAATTATCTGTGAATAAGTGAGTGACTGTTATACATGGCCTATTAACTATGAACCTGACTGCAGTACATTGACTAAGTATTTACATAACAGTAATGCACTGGTGGTAAATGAGAAATTATCTGTTAGTTATTGAAAATAAACACCCATTTATTGTAAACACCTCTGGGGTTTGCAGAACTAATTCATTCTATATGCCTCCCTTCATTACATTACATCATGTGAGGTCTGATGAAACTTGCAAATATCCCACATGTGATCTACATGCACAAAAGTTTGTGGACACCTGCCTGTCCAACATCTCATTCTGAGATCATTGGCATTTTCTTTGGTGCCAGAATGGCTGCCATTCTCCTGGAAAGGGTTGTTGGTCTCCACTAGATGTTAGAACATTGCTGTGGTCATTTGCCTCTACTAAATGCTGGAACATTGCTGTTGTCATTTGCCTTATTGACATGATAGAAAATTGCTGTGGTCATTTGCCTCAACTAGACTTTAGAACATTGGTGAGGTCATTTGCTTCCACTTGATGTTAGGACATTGCTGTGGTCATTTGCATCCACTAGATGTAAGATCATTGCTGTGGCCATTTGCTTCAATTAGATGTTAGAACATTGCTATGGCCATTTGGATCAACTAGATGTTTGAACATTGCTGCGGTCATTTGCCTCAACTAAATGTTAGAACATTGCTCTGGTTATTGGCTTCCACTAGATGTTAGAACAATGCTGAGGGTCTTTACTTCCACTGCAGCCAGAAGAGGATTAGTGAGCTCAAGTAGAGACGTTGGGCGATTTGAGCTGATTTGAAATGAGATTACCAGTTGGTCCCAGTGGTGTCCAGTGGGGTTGAGGTCAGGGCTCTGTACAAACCAGTCAGATTGTTCCACACTCAGGATGATGGATCACTTATAGCCCTTGCGCTGCGTGTGGGGAATTTGTTGTGTCAAGACTGCAGAAAGCACAGAGTAATGTGACCTGCCATCATTTGCTGTGAGATTAAGATTTTTTCTTCATCGGAAACTGTAAACCTCCTCTAAATTTGAAAAAACTGACCCGGATGGAGTGTCTGTATACTTTTGGCTTCCTAGTTTACATGGATGATTGACACAAGGCGGCTTCGGATGACTGAGTCCAGGTCACCAGCTCTTCCTCTGGCTAAACTGCCGCCGATCTGAGAGCACTCAAACATGAAGGCGACCCTCCCGGCGGAAAAGGCACTTTGGTGTGTCGGACAGGCGAATTCCTCCTCGGTCCTCCGCAGGCGGCTGAGGAGGGGAGGCTACACACTTCAAATGACCTCCTAGACTTTACAGATGAAAGAGAAGACACGAAGGATTCTTGCTTTTTATCTTTTATTTTTTTACCGCTCTTTTGAAAGGACTCACTGCTCACTTCCCCTCCGGTCCTTTGGCATGAATTTCTTCCCTCCCTGATAATCTGCATCCAGAGATGAGACACTGACATCAGCCCCAGTCTACAGACCTCTGGCCTACTTTCACTTCCCTGTCATGGGCCACGTGCACCTTTAGTGCTTTAAAAAGAACTGTCAACTGTGTCAAAAACTATGTCCTGGAAATCTGGGAGAAGAGGTGAGCGCGAGTTCATCATCATCATTTTGCCAGCGCAGGCCACTTTTAATCACGCAGCTATTACCATTCCCAATCAGCCCAATTGCCAAACACCTGCCGGACAACCAAATGTCAACAACCAGTGCAGGTTTTCTTTCAGACCAGTCACTGAAAGAGAAGTCTTTGATGGCTTGACTGCCATGGACTCAAAACAGGCCACCGGTGCAGATCTATTGGATCCTTTTCTCATTAAATTAGCCAAATCCATTTTAGTCACTCCCCTAACCCATATTTATAATATTTCACTTGCTGTTGGGATAGTCCCAAAACTGTGGAAAACTGCCCAAGTTACCCCATTACATAAGGGAGGTGATACTTCTAACCCAAATAATTACCGCCCTATATCAAAGTTACCATGTCTTGCAAAACTGTTTGAATCTTTGGTAAATCAGCAGCTCTGGGTGTTTCTAAATACAAATTCTATTCTTAATCCGTATCAATCAGGTTTTAGAAGTGGACACAGTACGGTGTCTGCAGCATCTTTGGTGTTAAATGATATTGCTTGTGCATTGGATGAACACAGACACTCTGCCGCTTTGTTTGTAGACCTAACTAAAGCTTTTGACGCTGTTGACCATCCAACTTTATTAGAAATGCTAGATCACATAGGTTTTGATGAATCTGCCTGTAAATGGTTTAGAAGCTATCTCTCAGACAGATCCCAATGTGTTAAGGCTGACTCCATTCAATCACCCAATACATCAGTAACCAAAGGAGTGCCACAGGGATCAATACTGGGTCCTGTACTCTTCACCCTGTTTATTAATGGTATAAATCCGTGTCAAGACATCTGTAAGGTCCATTATTATGATGATGATACTGTGCTGTACGCTTCTACTCCCTCTATGGAACTAGTAAAGGATTCTTTGCAGAAAGCCTTTGATCGCTTTCAATATTCTCTTTTAGAACGCAAAATGGTTTTAAATGCCTCCAAAACCAAATATGTTGTGTTCTCCTCTTCAGATTCCATGAGGGAGAATATATAGAGGAATTATCCAAACGTCTGAGAATGAGGCTTGGATTTTTATATCGAAACAAATTTAACTTCTCAAGAGAAAACCGGAAGTTGTTAGTTCAGTCAACGTTCGTGTCGGTTCTTGACTATGGTGACATTATTTGTATGCATGCAAGCGATACAGTGTTTAAGCAGCTCGACTCAATTTACCATCCTGCTCTACCCTTTATTACTGGGGATAAATTCAGAACGCATCATTGTACTCTATACCAGTCGGTAGGTTGGTCATCTCTATCTGACAGGAGAGCGCAGCATCAACTGGTATACATTTACAAAGCAATCCTACAAAAACTTCCTGGCTACTTAACCTCTCTTTTATCCTGGCGTACAGGTCATTACCAAACTAGGCTCCAAGATTACTTGCTTCTTAATGTTCCTTTTGCAAAGAAGGAGATAGGTAAAAAAGCTTTTAAACATTTAGCCCCCAGGGCTTGGAACAAACATCAAGAGTCTGCCAAACTTGCTCTGATACCATTAGGTACATTTAAGCATTTAGTCAATTCTGACGGCCATCACAATTGTAATTGCTTTAGTTAAGTCCAATATGTTTGTTAGCCCACATGTGTTTTATTGGTTGATATATTCTTATTGTTCCTGTATCCTGCTCAAATGCTTTTATTGTTTTTTTTACTTGTTTGCTCTTGCATTTTGTATTTATGTATTATGTATTCTTGTGCTCAGGGCACCACTGCAAATGAGACCCTGGTCTCAGTGGGTTCCTGAATAAATAAAGGTTTGATTTGATTTGATTTGAGTTTGTGCGAGTGTGTGTAAGTTTGAGTGAACATGGGTAGGTGTGTCTGCTTGTATTCATATGGAATCATACTGTTGATCTTTGTCCTGATTTACTGTTGAGCTGCAAAAACAGCAATAATAGGAGCAGTGGTTGCCCCAAGCACCATCTACTGCATATTCTGATCTGTCAGTCTGGTGAAGATTAAGACTTAGGAGGACCATTCTTGTCATTTATTCGTCTTTGGGAATCTAACTGGAATTTTCCAAATTGATTTGGTATCGTTCTCGACTGGCTTTGCTGTGCAGCAGCAGCGTTTTGACGGAACAGAGTTTGACTTCGGGCGGGAAATTCTTGTCATGAATAATTTAATAACACCGCACTACTACTACTGACCAGAGGAGGTCACTGTGCCCACAGTACTTCAAACAAACTCTCACGACAATCGACCACGCAAATACCTGACCCCATTTAGAGTTTTTTTTCTTTTCTGTATGTTAACGACCTAAATATTTACAAGTCTTGTGTGATTCATACAGTGTCGGTTAATCGCCGGGAACAAAGGGAAGCCAAAACCTCGCTCCTCAAAGCTCAATGACTTTAGCCTTTTCCCGGTTTACTTTTCTTGAACAGAAGTTGCTCATACGAACTGGTAGGACAGCAAAATTTACTTTCGATAGCATTGTTATTAGGGGAGACCGGGGTTGCTTCGGCCACGGGGTTAAGTTTGTCATCCCAGTTTTTTTTCATTGCAAACTCACTGACGGGAAAACGAAAATGTACAAATTACGTGATCCCCCGACGTCATCTCTCGGAAAGCAGAAGGACTTGTATAGTCATGTGAGTGTTTTTCTGCGTAAATAACTGAAATTTGACCCAAATTGTAAACTTTAAGTTTCTGAAAGAAATGCGTCTAGCTTCTTTGAAGACAAAGATTGTCCCACGGTGTCTTTAATGTTTCATAAACGTATGTAACTAGAGTCATTAACAACACATAAGATCATGAGACGAGATATGCCGCCTGATTCCCAAAATGGGAGCACGGGGCTACACTGGCCAAGCAGCATGGGGTTAGTTTGTCAGGGTGCTGAGGCTGCACCACTTGTAGGTCCTGTGTTAAGCCTATATTAAAATATTCCAAAGTCAAATTTAGGAGCTGATTTACTGTTTTTCAGACTCCTATAGTGTCTTAATAATTCTAATATTTGCATTTATTTTATGTTTATGATAGAGGACCTATTAAGGCCTTTGTTTAGAGGACACAAGTATGGATTTGTAAGGGTTTCCTCCTTGCAGCCCCTCCCCTTTCTCATTCTTTCACCTCCACCTTAGTGGGCCACAGGTGGGGCCAATTAAAGTGGAGGTGTTGGCAGAGTATTTAGCATTGGCAGATGCCAGCCCTGGGGCCTCTGCATTTCATTCCATTCCTTTGTCGGTGGGAATGTTTGCCGCTCCTCTTGGTGCCGCGGTCCTGACTCATCATCCAAAGGTGGAGAGGAGGGGGTCCAGTGCTTCTCATGCAAAGGATGGACACGTGAGGACTGTGTTAATGTCAGTCTGCTCGCCTACATAAGTCATAACTGCTTCTCAGATGGTGATTGTGCATAAATCACAGCTTGTTTGGGTTCGTTGTAAAAATAAAGCAGTTCTCACCATCTCTGTTATGAGAATATCGGACTGTCTTTTTCAGCTTCAGCTGATTGCCTACTATGACGATTTTACCCCACCCATCTGTCAAAGTAACCCTGGGTATGGGGTTACCTCGGCATGTTTGTGACATATAGAAAATTAATATTGTTACGTAAATATATGTTATATTGAAATTGTATCAATACAAGTTTTGTAGGCGACATTCTGCACTACACATAGACCATAAAGGTATTTCTCTACGTTTTAGCAACAAAGAGTTATTGAGCCAAATAAAAAATCATGACGAGGTCACCCCGGTCTCCCCTATTGCACCACGAGATTATGAGGGGTTTTCTTTCACATATAAATTACAACTTAAATTACCATAGGCCTATATCTTTATTAATTCCGTGCTCAAGTAGCTTGTGAAATGGCAAAGATTCGCAAATTGATTAGTGAGGCTCATTAAGCAATAAGCTGTGTAACATCGCATTCTTTACTTCTATGTTAAGATTGCAGAAAACGGATTCTCGTGGCATCTATCAAAAGAAGCCTCGCAAACTAATTTATAAAGACGTATTGACACTTTGCGTTGTCATTTGTTCTCGAAAATAAATGTGACTGTCCTTCCACCAATTCGTGTGAGCAACTGCTGATCAAGAAAAGTAAACTGCGAAAGGCTTAAGTAATTAAGCTTTCAAGGGCAAAGATTTGGCTTCCCTTTGTTATGGCTGACGAACCGCCACTGTGATTCAACGTAAAAAAAAAAAACCCGCTCATTTCAGTTTAGAAATGCTTTGCATTGGAGATGGGCAGTACAGTGCATCATGTCGCCACATAAGAATTCCCTCAAGAGAGGAATTAAAAGACAGACGTCGAAGCACCACAGGCGGCCGAGGAAATCTCTAAAAAAAGAATGAACTTCTAGATGGGAAATAGATGGGAAAGCATGTTTTTGATAGTAAATATTTTTTAGTTCTTTGGAAAAGACACAGCCTAATTTCAATGTGCTGTGTTGATTTTAATTCCAGTGTCTGATCCCATGTGTATAATTATGGGTAAATGCTAAGTTTTGAGTTTCTATAGAGAAGCCTGTTCTTTTATCACGTCCTGAGAGCCCAAGTCACCGGAAATGGATTCAGTCAGTTTAATTACACTTGAGCAGTTTATGAAAATTGCATTATTTCCGCACCCATTCACCACAGACACACACACACACACACACACACACACACACACACACAGAAAACCATGCTCAAACAAATGAGCAAGTCATCAGTGAAGCACGGTCACAGAAGCGGACAAACGGAAACATTTCATTATTTCCACAATTACGGCTCGGAAAAACACCTTCAAGACATTGTTAGTTTTTACTCACCCGAATGACACCAATGACGCAAAGTCATGGAAATAAAATAAACCAAACAAAATAAAATAAAAATGGTTGACATGAACATTTCCTGTGCTCTGGAAGAGAGCAGGTGTGCCCAGTCTCATCCTGGTGCGTCTTGCAGTGACGCTACCTGACCAAGCGGCGATACACGACGCCAAAGGACACTTTTTGCATCCTTATTTGACGCCAGTTTAATACCATTCCTAGCCCTCAACCCCTACCCCTTAACCCAAAACCTTACCCTAAGCGTCAAATAAAGATGCCAAAAGCTTCCTTTTGCGTCGTATATCGACGTTTGGTCGGGCATTGTCACTGTATGAAGAGTCTGGATGAGAATCTGCTGCCCTGATCAGCGTGCACACATGCGCTTCTGGAGTAGTGTAGTTAGCCTCTCTCTGGTACCCCAGTTTTCATGATTTTGTTTGGTGTTGTATGTTGTCATTTTAGCGAAGCCCGAGGTGGGATGGCCCTTCATGTCAGTACCCGAAGCTTCACTCACTTTATTTCCGTTGGGCCAAGTTCCCTGACTTCTGTTGAAATATATATTTACTTGTTTTTTTTTGGTGATAAAACAGATGTTAATATACTTGTTTTTGCATGTCAGATTTTACCATAAGTAATCAGCCTCATCATAAAATAAGTCAAATTTGATGATGCACCAGTAATATTTTTACACTTGTGGCTCATACAATGATTGTGGCAGCTTTTCCATCGGCCATCCATGCAGAACAAGACTCACTAGATGTCATTCTGCAGATTTATTCTAATACTTTACCCAGAGGGTGAACAATTATCCCTTATCGTTTGACTTAGCCTGGGCCTGTGCTTGCTACAATCCATATGAAAGGATGGAGCTGTGGTCTGACAGGTACTCGGCTGACCAAGTCTGTAAGGGGAAGTGAGAGAGACAGATGCAAACGCTTGATCTGTCCTGAGGGGATGGAGGAGGGGCTACCTCAGGGCCCTGGTCTGCTCTTACATGATAGGAGCAAGACAGTAGGGCCCAGAATCCCTGCTTTTTATCCAGCCTCAGAATGCATTAGTGAGGGTCTGATGTGTCAGAATATTTAGCCAATGAGAGTCATTATTGCACTGGAGAAGGGCGGGGCTATGAGGAGATGAAATTTGAGTGACATGCAATGGAGACAGGCTGCATCCAGCACACACGCACACACACACACACACACACATACACACACAATTATTTGCACATAAGCACAAACAAACTTTTATATACACACATAAATGCACACAAATGTGTATGTGCACACCCTTGCATGCGCATATAAAAGCATGAGATAAGCAAATAGATGCAAACGTGCAGGAGTACATGAAATTCAGAAATGTGCATTCGCACACATTCATGCATTCGCACATGAAGACATGCACACATGCCCAAATTTACAGTATATACACATAAATGCAACAAACACGTGCATGTGTGTACACACACACACCCGTGCTTATATACACATGCAACAAACAGATGTATGGGCACACACACACACACACACACACACACACACACACATACGCACACACACACACACATACGCCATCCCCTTAACCTGTCAGATGAGTATAAAGCAGTACTAGAAGAGGCACACGCTATCACCCCGGCGAGAGCACAAATCAATCCTATCCCCTCTCAGTACTGGTGAGCATTGTTGTGGGTGAGTTAACATCCTGCTCTGTCAGTACTGCTGGGAGAAGACTGTAGAGAGAGAGTTTAGCATCTTGCTCTCTCAGCATTGGTTAGCAGGGGCTGTAGTAAGAGAGTTTAGCATCTTGCTCTCTCAGTACTGGTGAGTGGAGGATATAGAGGGAGAGTTTAGTATCACGTTCTCTCACTGTTGGTGAGTAGGGACTAAAGTTTAGAGCTCATCATCCTGCTCTTTCAGCGCTGGTGCAGAGGGGGGAAGCTGGAAGTGCCCGAGCCTCTGATGAGGTTAACTCAGAACACGGATCTCTTCCCTCCCTGTTCTCGCGCCACCGATCGCTCCCCTCCTCACACCATTAAAGAGACTGAAGCTGACAGGCGTTTTTGTGGCCTTACAAACAAGAGCAGCCCTGGGAGCGGAGTGGGCAGTTAGGAGGCTCGGCGGTCTGCTGGCTTTAAGTAAAAAAGGTTTTCTCAGGTCTCTCACAGGCAGACAGAGGAGAGCACTGTGCTGTCTTATGCAGATCTTATAGGCCCGGAGAACACAAAATCAATCTTTAAAATTGATGTCATGTTTCCAAATTGATAGCTAAATGGACTCATCAGATTATATGGTAGTTATGAATGTTTCAGGCGAAGGGGGAAATTATATTAAATTTGTGATTAGTTGAGCTCGCTACTAATGAAATCTTTTTCAAGAAAATTAGTCCTATTTTAGCCCTAATGGACGCACGCTGTATACCCCTGACGTCCTAACAACACCGATGGAAGATAACTGACGATTTCAGGCTCCAGTGACTAACTGGTGTGAATGTGTTTGCGTGTGTGTCTGTGTTTGTGTGTGTAGGAATTTTGTGCCTTGTGTGAAGAAGGTCGTGGGTTCGAATCCGGCCTGGGGCCTTTCTGTGTGGAGTTTGCATGTTCTCCCCGTGTTGCGTGGGTTATCTCCGGGTACTCCGGTTTCCTCCCACAGTCCAAAGACATGCATATCAGGCTTATTGGAGACACCAAATTGCCCATAGGTATGAGTGTGAGAGTGAATGGTGTGTGCGCCCTGCGATGGATTGGCAAGCTGTTCAGGGTGGGTCCCTAACTTTGCCCGTAGTCAGCTGGGATAGGCTCCAGCTCACCCCTCACTTAGCGTACAGAAGCCGAACAGAAAACAAGCGGAAGTTTGTGGGGGCGGAACCGAAGTTGAGCAGCGCGCAGCAGGGTTTCGGCGTAGATCTGAGTATAACGGTCGGGATCATTAGCATAGATCCGCGCATAATAAATGCAGGCAAAGATGCTGTGTTCTGTAATGTGAATATAGGCCACTAGATGGCAGTATTTACCTTTTTTTTTGTTAAGCTCAGACTGGAGTCATGTTTAGACATGTCCTGGACATGTCTGGGGCAAGTCTCAGAAAATTAAAAAAAAGAGGTCTAAATGTGGGTGGGGTCTGGAAAAGAGTATATAAGGAATGAGACAGTAAAGTAGAAGGAGAACTTTACTTGAGACAGTAAAGTAGTAGGAGAAATTGCAAGAAGATGACCAGACCTGCCATTCTGTTCAAGACCTGTGACGTTTCTTTTGTGGATTTCTTTGCCTGTGTTTGAGCATTTTCTTCATCCAGGACATCACCAAGCCACCCCCACGAAAAGGGATTGTAAATATTTATGTTTTGTACATAATTCAATCTTGGTCTTTAGGTTAGTTAGTTGTTATGGTGTTTGTTAATTAAATGTGTTGAGGTTTTTAAAACTGTGTCTGTCATCCCTTGCTGTTGCTGTTGTGTTATAAATGTAATAACAAATTGGGGCCATAACAGTTCCTTCTTAGCCATTTTCAGGCATAAAAGTCAATTTTAACTTGGAAAAAATATCTTAATACGTAATTTTGTTAAACAGAAATGATACTTTAAGGGTTTAGTCGATGCAGGGAATGTTTTTTTTTTTTTTTTGGCTATTCGGCCAATTTTGTTAAAACATGGATACTTCAAAACTATCCATTTTTCCAAAGGCTGGTTCACCATGAATCTCAACTAAACCTGCCGGGCACCGGGGTCCATGGGAGGCAATTGGAGAACCCAGTGGGAACCCCATATGAACACGGGGAGAACATGTCAACACTAATACAAAGCTATCGGCTGGATTCGAACCTGCAAACCAACAAATCCACCGTGATTATTCTGTGTGAAAACAATCAATGATAATGTTTCATTTTCAGTTATTACTTGTAGATTCACACAAGTCAAACTAGACCTAATGTAATGCTCAATGCACGAAACCTATTACCAGCTGCGTTGTGGAGGGTATGTGCAGGTATATAGAGTAAACCAGCCTCTTTTTCTGTCAATGTCCAGTATACCCACCTATCAGCCAAAAAGCAATTGAAAAACATCGGAGAGTATCCACACTTCCTCCCTCCTGATCTACCCATCTACTCAACAGAGTATACTTACTTCTCCAGGGACCTCTACAGCCCTGGGATTAAAGGCTTAGATGAACGTTACGCAACAGAAGCTCAAATTCTCAGTGCTTTACGACTTCGACCGATTTTGCTGTCTCGCCCTGTTAGCAGCCATCCAGTAAGATGCCAGCGATGAAGACATTCGTTTGAGTGATGGTGTCGCTGGTGGGGAAATCCTCTCAGACATAACTGGAGTTCAGCAGTCAATGTGCCGACAACAAGAGAGGCAAGGCAACACGATAAGCACATTTTTCACATCTGATTTTTCGGCGTTTTATCAGCATTCTCCACGCAGGCGCGGGATCCTGCGGGAGTGTCCGCATTCATTCATTTTCAGTGATGATAACTGAGGATGATCATACGGTTACGCAAATGTTCTACGGTTGAAAGACACTGCGAAATCGGGTCAGTCAAACTGTGCATCACTTTACATTTAAGAAAAGTCACACTGGGTCCACATTTCCCAGTCAGTAATGTTGACTTTTCACTAGTGACTTCCTCTCTTGGCAATCTCAAATTGTAAATAAATTGTATACTTGGTTAATGAGATGACATTTAAAGGTACATTAGGTTTCCGCAGATTTTTTACAATTTTAAAAAATTCTTATCCTACCTTTACAGTGATCGACAGAGCAATGAAACACAAGATGTTTGACACTGGAATGAAAAAAATATGTCTATCCTGTAAGGGGCAAGAGCTAAAAAAAACAACAGCCAATCAAACGTATGACCAACTCAAATGATTGGAATGATACAGCTGTCAATCAAACCCCACGCGCACGGGTTTTCAGGCGTGGCTTTGGAAGCCTCATGGTGCGCTGTGATTGGTGGTGGGCGTAGTTGCATTGAATATTTATTATATTTATATATTTATTAATATTTACACCACACAGGACAGTCCGCCATGATGTTGGGTCAAACTGTAAAAACTACGGAAAAATCTCGTAATAAATACTGGCAACTTTCCATGAATTTTTCAACAAAGTAAGATTCATTCCTGCTAAGTAGTAAAGTTAATGGCTTAAATGTGACTGATTGATTCATTATGGTTAAAGTGCTGTGATATAATACCACAAGCAACCATGCTTTTTCTAACATATTGATTCTATTATTTATACAGCAAAACTCCAGAAAATGTAGTTGCCAGTATGTTACTGTCATATTTCTAGATTCTAATCGAATTAATTAATGACAGTGACTATTCTTGAAGCACATGGAATGTTGAACATCACCATTAAGTTTTAAATGTGTTTGAACATAAATACTACACTCATTTATGCTTCAGATGTTTGCAAGACTACATTCACTAGTCTTTCACTGTAAAAAGCAGTAATTTTCTTACAGTGTGGCTAAAGCTTGAATGATACTAAAGCACGTATGGGATCCAAATCTAAAAAGAAACCTTTCATTAAGGCTGTCCCAATGCTAAACAACTCCACTCCAAATATTTTATTTATTAATGAATTCAGTTTTTCAGTCATTCATTCACAGTATTACATCATTGCCTGACATTTTACACTGTAAACCCTGATAGTGTGGTGAAAGCAAATTTTTTGAGGAAACTGATCACCTAAAAAAAAAAATTAAATGTGTAGGCCAACTTAATTCTATTATATGGAAGGAACTTAAAGAAAATAAGTGAAATGATCCTTTTTTACGTGTTTTAAGTGCTGTGAACACAAATTACTAAGTTGGTATACTCATTTTGTTTTGAGATAATCAGTTTCCACAAAACATTTGAGTTCACCACCCTTGTTGGGTTTACAGTGTACGTTGATATTTTTAAATTCACCCATATGGAAACTGGATGGGCTGCAGCTACGCTGGAGATTATGGCGCATTCCATTTACCTCAGAAGTCAGAGCTGGGAATGATGTTCCAGCCAGGTTATCAGCGTTCCAGGTACAAAGTTGGAAAAAAGTTGCTATCCGCCATAAAACGGGAAGAAGGGTTGTAAAACAAGATGGCCACATCTACGAAAGCTATACTCGAGCTTGCCTGCTCCAAATATAAGAAAATTCTGGACAAATATGCGGTCCTTCTGCAACCTGCAAACATGGTGTATGAAGAGGAAACACAAAGGCGCAGAAGAAATTATTTTGTCTTTGGCATATTTCATTTTTTCCAAACATTACAGGAGCTTCTACTTACTGTGAACACCTGGGGCAGCCATCTTCGAATGTTAACTCGGGGGTAGTGAAGATTCTTCGACTTCCCGAGTCAGAAATCCGACCCCGGGGGGTGTTCAGGTTGAAACTGCCGACTCGAAGCACGGGAATCCCGATATCCGAGCACAAATGGAACGCATTATTATACCTACAGGGAAAACTGGATAGGCTACAGCTACATTGGGGATTATACCTGCAGAGGAAACTGGATAGGTTACAGCAATACTGGGGATTATACCTGCAGGGGAAACTGGATAGGTTACAGCAATACTGGGGATTATACCTGCAGAGGAAACTGGATAGGCTACAGCAATACTGGGGATTATACCTGCAGAGGAAACTGGATAGGTTACAGCAATACTGGGGATTATACCTGCAGGGGAAACTGGATAGGTTACAGCAATACTGGGGATTATACCTGCAGAGGAAACTGGATAGGCTACAGCAATACTGGGGATTATACCTGCAGAGGAAACTGGATAGGTTACAGCAATACTGGGGATTATACCTGCAGAGGAAACTGGATAGGTTACAGCAATACTGGGGATTATACCTGCAGAGGAAACTGGATAGGCTACAGCAATACTGGGGATTATACCTGCAGGGGAAACTGGATAGGCTACAGCAATACTGGGGATTATACCTGCAGAGGAAACTGGATAGGTTACAGCTATACTGGGGATTATACCTGCAGGGGAAACTGGATAGGTTACGGCAATACTGGGGATTATACCTGCAGGGGAAACTGGATAGGTTACAGCAATACTGGGGATTATACCTGCAGGGGAAACTGGATAGGTTACAGCAATACTGGGGATTATACCTGCAGAGGAAACTGGATAGGCTACAGCAATACTGGGGATTATACCTGCAGGGGAAACTGGATAGGTTACGGCAATACTGGGGATTATACCTGCAGGGAAAACTGGATAGGCTACAGCAATACTGGGGATTATACCTGCAGAGGAAACTGGATAGATTACAGCAATACTGGGGATTATACCTGCAGGGGAAACTGGATAGGTTACGGCAATACTGGGGATTATACCTGCAGAGGAAACTGGATAGGCTACAGCAATACTGGGGATTATACCTGCAGAGGAAACTGGATAGGCTACAGCAATACTGGGGATTATACCTGCAGAGGAAACTGGATAGGTTACAGCAATACTGGGGATTATACCTGCAGGGGAAACTGGATAGGTTACAGCAATACTGGGGATTATACCTGCAGAGGAAACTGGATAGGCTACAGCAATACTGGGGATTATACCTGCAGGGGAAACTGGATAGGTTACAGCTATACTGGGGATTATACCTGCAGGGGAAACTGGATAGGTTACAGCAATACTGGGGATTATACCTGCAGGGGAAACTGGATAGGTTACAGCAATACTGGGGATTATACCTGCAGGGGAAACTGGATAGGTTACAGCAATACTGGGGATTATACCTGCAGAGGAAACTGGATAGGCTACAGCAATACTGGGGATTATACCTGCAGGGGAAACTGGATAGGTTACAGCAATACTGGGGATTATACCTGCAGGGGAAACTGGATAGGTTACAGCAATACTGGCGATTATACCTGCAGAGGAAACTGGATAGGCTACAGCAATACTGGGGATTATACCTGCAGAGGAAACTGGATAGGCTACATTAATACTGGGGATTATACCTGCAGGGGAAACTGTATAGGTTACGGCAATACTGGGGATTATACCTGCAGAGGAAACTGGATAGGCTACAGCAATACTGGGGATTATACCTGCAGAGGAAACTGGATAGGCTACAGCAATACTGGAGATTATACCTGCAGAGGAAACTGGATAGGCTACAGCAATACTGGGGATTATACCTGCAGGGAAAACTGGATAGGCTACAGCAATACTGGGGATTATACCTGCAGAGGAAACTGGATAGGCTACAGCAATACTGGGTATTATACCTGCAGAGGAAACTGGATAGGCTACAGCAATACTGGGGATTATACCTGCAGGGAAAACTGGATAGGCTACAGCAATACTGGGGATTATACCTGCAGAGGAAACTGGATAGGCTACAGCAATACTGGGGATTATACCTGCAGGGAAAACTGGATAGGTTACAGCAATACTGGGGATTATACCTGCAGAGGAAACTGGATAGGCTACAGCAATACTGGGTATTATACCTGCAGAGGAAACTGGATAGGCTACAGCAATACTGGGGATTATACCTGCAGGGAAAACTGGATAGGCTACAGCAATACTGGGGATTATACCTGCAGAGGAAACTGGATAGGCTACAGCAATACTGGGGATTATACCTGCAGGGGAAACTGGATAGGTTACGGCAATACTGGGGATTATACCTGCAGGGAAAACTGGATAGGCTACAGCAATACTGGGGATTATACCTGCAGAGGAAACTGGATAGGCTACAGCAATACTGGGGATTATACCTGCAGGGGAAACTGGACAGGTTACGGCAATACTGGGGATTATATCTGCAGAGGAAACTGGATAGGCCACAGCAATACTGGGAATTATACCTGCAGGGAAAACTGGATAGGCTACAGCAATACTGGGGATTATACCTGCAGGGAAAACTGGATAGGCTACAGCAATACTGGGGATTATACCTGCAGAGGAAACTGGATAGGTTACGGCAATACTGGGGATTATACCTGCAGGGAAAACTGGATAGGCTACAGCAATACTGGGGATTATACCTGCAGAGGAAACTGGATAGGCTACAGCAATACTGGGGATTATACCTGCAGAGGAAACTGGATAGGCTGCAGCTACACTGGGAATTATACCTGCAGGGGAAAATAGAAAGGCTGAATCTGCTGAATCCGCTGATCTGATACTCATGAATGGGAACTGATGGAGAAGTTTATCAGGTTAAAATGATGGCAGAGCCAAAAGCAACATTGAACATTGAAAACGCACAAAGCCTGCAGAAAATAAGAGATGTTAATAACTTAGGGGTGATAATTCAAAGTTATTGGACAAAAATCCCTTTAGCGCCATACACACCTACATGCGCCCCCACATGCGCGCGCGGGCGCAAATATACTTTTACCACTCAATGCAGCGGAGCACATATGTGAGTTAATCTCTCTCAAAGCTAATTTAATAAAGCAAACAGTAGGCAGGCATGTAGAGAATCTCATTGCTTGATTTCCCACGCTGGTCCCAACCTGATAACCTATACTATGCACAGAAAATTTCATAGCGGCAATTTTCCTCAGGAATGGTGGAGTGCACTAATGCAAGCGAAATTGGCTGCGTTTGATATTTACGGGAAACAGACTCTGTCAGAGAAAACTCAATTACCCATAATTGCGCGCAAGGCCGAAAAAGCCATTCGGCGTTCTAAACCACTATTTGGCCTGACTTCATACGTTTAGACATTTCATGATTGTGAACGTATAGAGCGCATGCTGCCGCACAAAGCTCGTTGATGTCTCGTTCAACACGCGACATAAATGAATTTGATTGGGTTCGCGGAGGCAGCGTTCTGAGCGTGAACGCGCTGAGATGTCCTGCTTCTTCCTTTGTTGTTTTAACAACCATGGAAATGAATACAGCGATTGCTTCATGCTCGTGGGGAGAAACGTTCAGAAAGACTCGAGGATAATAAGCTCCTAATTACCGCGTGCTTCCTCTCTGAATCGAGAAATTGCTGAAAAAAATTGCCGTGGTTTCTGAGAGTTAAATTATTGGCTCTTAAAATCTTCCCATACAATTATTCTGTAAATAAGTGATTGCCAATTTCTGGTGGATTTTAAAGCACAGAATTCAAAGGATGAAATGAAAGTTCTAACAGATTACCAGCTCACTATGCAGATCAATAACTGTGCTGTTTCCTTCCCGAGCGCAAAATGTTATTTTTTCTTCTGTTTTTCAGTGGCAAGACAATGTGAGGGTTATGGCTTTCAGCATGGGTATATTCTCAGTTGTTTACATCGTCTATTAAATATTAATGACGGCAGTAGCAATTCAGATTGTTCCATAAATACGAACAGAAGAGGGAACACACATTATGCGAGTTGAGAAGATACAGGTAGAAAACAATGAATAAAGAATTGATTGAAATGTGTTCTCAAATGTGTTTCTCCCTCGAGAAATGCTGTTTATAAAACGAAGATATGAAGATTATTGTCGTTAGGAATGCGTCACACTTCATGTGAAGCCTACAGAAGATGGTTTCTTTGATTGCGCGACAATTCAGAAACATAGCCTATATTTCATTTATTTATTTATTTATTTATTATCTTTTTGCTGATTGCACAAAGCAGACAAAGCTTGTTCAGAAAGCTAAAGAAGATTCTTACACTGTTTTAAATTAACTAACAGTTAAAAAAAAAAAACAACAAAAAAATAACATTGTTTTCTTGTTATTTTAACTGTAAGTAGAATCCCGCGCGCATTTAACTGTGGTTTACGGTTAACATACACAGAACCCATGTTACAAACTGATTGTAAAATTACGGTTTAAATGACAGGCAAAAAAAGGTATACCAGTTTATAACAGTATAGTGATTGTGAGAGTGTATTGATTAAACACCCACGTCATAAGTAGTTACCTGCATAATCTCCCTTCCAGTTATTGCTCAAAGACATGCTGGCTAACAAGTTTGGATGCAATTAAATGCCGTTGGGTTGGAATTATTACCGGGCAAATTTGTTTTGCCTCATAAATTGGACATGGGCGTTAATATGAATATGGTCCTAACAATCGGATAACAGCCCATAAATGCTCTGGGAATGAAAAACAAGCTCACCGGGGACAGGCCATTCCCTTTCTGGGAGCCTTCATCGATTCAGAGCAGCCATGATAAATGCCTCTCTGAGTAATTGGTGCATCATTGCGATCATGGTATAAACATAAAGCATCACAATGCACCTTACGCTGCAGCACTTACATGCTAGATAAGCACGTGAAGTATGTTACCTGTCCTCATGGTATGAGCATGTAAAGAAGAGGTAACTAACCATTATCCTGGAGATCCACCATCCTGTAGATTTTGATTTCAACCCTAAGTTAGCACATCTGACCACACTAATTTGGCGCACAACACAAGGGGTGTACTACAAAGTGAGATTACTGGGTGTGTGAAATTTGTTGAGCCTAAAGCCGGGGTTTTTCAATGTCACGAAGATGGCTCTCTAATAAACTGCCACGGTAACTTATGGCATCTGATAGCATACATATATTGGGTTTGTCCTGTCAGCTCACACAAAGGAAGCCTGCTTAATTTTGAACTTGCTTCGTAGTATAGCCCTCAGGTCTCTAGCTGTTGAAAAGGGAGTGTGTTGTTATGGTTCAAACGAAAACCCTCAGGATGCAAAGCCGACTGCATGGCCTGAGCTATACTCATGTAAAACCAAAGCCTCCCCTTGTAACCTTTACTTCCGCACTATTGTGATGTAAGCATGTAAAGCAGGGGTCCCCAAACTTTCCCAGAAAGGGCCGGTGTGGGTGCAGGCTTTCATTGCAACCAAGCAGCTACACACCTGATGCTACTAATCAAGCTTATTAGCAAAGCGTCCAGGGATTGACTAGTAGTATCAGCTGTGGAATTGCTTGGTTGCAATGAAAGCCTGCACCCACACCGGCCTTTTCTGGGAAAGATTGGGGACCCCTGATGCAAAGTCTTTCTGTGTTGCCCTTGTTTTGATACTATCATCATATAAACATGCAAAGCCTCACCGTGTTGCCCTTGTTTTGGTACTATTGTGATATAAACAAAAAGCCGTGCTAACTTGCACTAATACCGTCAAGATATGATCTTGTACAGATTATAATCCATACTCTTTTCTCAGGAACAATCATTTAAAGCACATGATGGATGCTTGTGGGTCACGCAGTTCAGGAACAGCATCATTAGTCGACAGACTCGGGACTGAATTCGCCCTGCTAATTAAATGGATATGCTAATCATCTCCCTCCGCTGCCGGTCCATCGCCATGCCAACCTGCTGTGATTGATGCAGCCGTCCTCCAGTCACGCTCTGCCCAGGCTGAATTCGCTTCGAACTTTGCCCCTCCCCCTTGCACTCCTGTAATTGGTGGTGATGGACGGAGCTCATTTGTCTTTAATAAGTGCTAAAGTGACAGTCTGAATACTGAGGGGGCCTTAGGGCTGGGCCCAGTCTGCCGGCTGTACAGTTGGTTAAGAAAAGGTACTCTTTGACAATCATGGGTGCTGGAACCCTACCATTACTCTGGGGATTTGAATTTTTTGTTGGCCTTTTACAACCCCAATTCCCAAATAGTTGGGAAGAAGTGTAAATTGTGAATGAAATCAATTTATGCAATGACTTTAAGATCACATGAGCCAGTATGTTATTTACAATAGAACATAGGTAACATTTCAAATGTTGAAGCTGAGACATTTTACATTTTTATCCACAAAATGAGTTTATTTAAAATTATCTGGCTGCAACAGGTCTAAAAAAAGTCAGGACACAGGCAAAAAAGGGCTGAGAAAGCGATTAATATTTTGTATAAGAGAATCAGCTGAAAGAAATTTGAGCATGTAATTAAGTTAACTGGCATCAGGTGTGTAACATGATTGGCTATAAAAGGGATGTCTTAGAGAGGCTGAGTCTCTCAGAAGTAAAGATGGCCAGTCGCTCTCTAACCTGTGAAGGCTTGCATAAAAAATAAAAACAATGTTCCTCAACGTCAATCTGCAAAGGCTTTGAAGGTCTCATCATCGACAGTGCATAACATCATCAAAAGATTCATATGAAAGAGGATCAAAGATTAAGAGGAGAAAGGCCACCCCTCCTGTTATCAGCATTCAGTTCTAAAACCAGCATCTCTGATGGTATGGGGATGCATTAGTGCATATGGTGTGGGACACCTGCATGTTCTAAAAAGCGCCATGAATGCTGAAAGGTGTATAAAGGTTTTAGAGCAACATATGCTCCCCTCCAGATGACATCTGTTCCAGGGAAGGCCTTGTGTATTTCAGCAGAACAATGCAAAACCACTTACTGCAGCTATTACAACAGCATGGCTTCGTAGTAGATGAGTCCGTGTGCTAAACTGGCCTGCCTGCAGTCCTGATGTTTCACCGATTGAGAACATTTGGCGCATTATTAAACAATAAGTCTGTCAAAGGAGACCCAAAACTCTCCAGCAGCTGGAAGTCTGTATAAAACAAAACTGGGATCAAATTTCGATGTGTAAACTCAAGAAACTTGTCTCCTCAATGCCCAGACGCCTCCACTCTGTGTTAAAAAGAAGAGGGGATGCTCCACCATGGTACACAGGCCCTTGTCCCAACTTTTTTGAGATCTGTAGCAGCCATCAAATTTGAAATGAGCTCATTTTGTGGATAAAATTGTAAAATTTCTCAGTTTCAGCATTTGTTATGTTATCTTTGTTCTTTTGTGAATAAAATACTGGCTGGTGTGATTTGAAAGTCATTGCGTTTTGATTATATTCACAATTTACACTTTGTCCCAACTATTTCGGCATTGAGGTTGTATATTTTAACCACATAAAACTTATGAACCCATGTATGATTCTAACAAATGCAGCTGCTGTATTCAAACCTGTGGCACTTCAGGCATATTTTAAATCCTACTGGAGATCTCAAGATTTCCATCGATCCTGAATATGTCCCACGGAATAACAGGGAAATTAGTACAGAATGAAGTACAACATTTAGATATGTTAGGCATGAGAGCATGACATCTTGGTTTGAATATTTCTCTCAATATAAGTGTGTTGGAACACAACTGCTAGCTGAGTTTTTGGATAAGGAACAAAAGACTGGACATTTTTTTCTCTGGATCCCTGGTCTTTCGACCTCTTACCTCTTTCACAGGGCCAGTTCACTCAGTCATCAAATGTTAAAACACTTTCTTGTGGCTGTGGTTTAAGCAGGGAGGTTACTGTAAGGCCAGACCTAAAACAGCTATATTTTCATGTTAATTGCATTGTAGAGTCTGTGCTTGACGATGCTGATGCCAATAGCAGACTGCGGGGCTGGCAGTACACTAACCAAAGAGAGGGAGGATAAAAAAATCTCACAATAAATCCACAGCATTATTTGGGTCTGGAGATATAACAGTATTTTTAAATTCTAGTCAATTCCATGGGATTATGCAATTTCACATTTATTCAGTGAATACTTTTATCCAAAGGGAAGCACAGTAAATGCATTCTGAAGGTGATTGGAGCAGCTTCTGAACACAGGACAGGTGAGGTGTGATTCACCTTAAAGCATCAGTGAATCCACATAGATCGACATGATGTGAGATTTACCCAGTGAATATAGACCATGAGGAAAACTAGAACCAAGAAACAATGACAATTGACACGTCCTAAAAAAAATGCAGTTTTTGACTTGCTCTTACGAGATGAGTGACAGTAGTACTGTAAGTCGGGCCATCTATCCCTGTTCCCGGCTTGGTTGCGATGTATTCCTGTCAGATGCGTACCAGGACTGTCTGACTCTGCTGCAGAACTGGGTTTGACATGTTCACAGCAGCATAAAGCTCCCACCTGAGGATCTGCCCGGACCCCCGCCCCACAGGGCAGCATCCTTTTCCCTTAGAGGCATTCACCTGCCTGCATACAGGAAGTGAGAGATTTATACAGCCAATCAGAAGACTGCAAGAGATTTACAAAGCCAATCAGGGGTGCCGATTTAGGCAGCCAGATGTTAAGCGCAGTTCAATGAGTGCACTGCGGCTGCACCGTTTTGAATTTGCCATAAGGGCTCTGGAGCTGATGATGTCCTCGGGGGACAGGGGCTTACTGACAGTTCAATAAATCCGAGTGACTGGGCCTGTGTCCATAACTTCACCTTTTAAATGTACTTTAATTCTGTTTTTTGATTAATCTTTCATTTTTTTGAAAGCTTGAACTTCCCAAACAGCAACTGTGGAAAATACACACACACACACACACACACACACACACACACACAAACACACACAAATTTGTATTCAGCTGAGTCAAACTTCACAACATACATTGAATTCAGGCATACATTGCAGTTAAGAAATGTCAGTGGATTTAATTTTGCAAAAGAAGAAAATGTATCAATAAACACAACCATGCTGGAACTTGGAGTAATGGAAGCCTTGTTGTTGTGGGGGTGGGGTTACACCCTGTGAACCAAACATTTTTCAGAAAACGGTCATGAGCAAACTGCAAATTCTTCAGAGATAAACAGCTTATGAAGATATGGCCTACCACAAGCATTGACGGTCTGATTAGTTTTTCCTCCCACACCTGCAGTATGTAACTGACAGAAACATTTCCGAATTTCTTGTAGGAAATGAACTCATCACCATTGTCAGCGCGTCATGGCTGTTTAAATGAGAGCCTGGCGCACTGTGCTAATTTTAGACGGCGGTTTCAGAGATGACAGCACACTGATGCCTGCGTCTGTAAACATCTCAGCCAGAGGCGGTGGGTCACTGAGACAAATTTGGAACAGCCGGATGCAATCTGTCGGGTCATCTGATTATTTCAGTGTCATATGTGCACTTGGAATAGCACGGATGAGCACCGGAGTCTTTCAAAATGCGCCTGAGACGGTTTCGCTTTATACCTACAGCCGTTCACTAGCGAGGCCACGCTTCTGTGCGTTGCATGTTTGCAAACCAAACGACATCTGGGATGGGACATGTAATTTCATGACAGGTCCAGGCATTCTGATAGTTGCCGGCTGGAAAGCGAACGGCTGCTCGCACGCAATCGGAGAGCGCGGCCGCTTCCCTCGCGCGAGCCAGCATTGACATGGTGACCTTTTACCTTTGGAATTCACGAGAGAGTAAATTCATCCCCCGGGCAGCAGCGATGACTGTGCGGCGGTTTTCCTCGGCTCACTGCCACTGTGCGCTGCCAAGCAAGTATTAGTGAGATTCCATTTTGCACTTAAAGTCAGGATAGAAAGACTGACGCGTTTACTCATACAATGTTTATTTTTTTCCCCAGGCAGCTGACCTGAGAATGCATTAAAACAAATATCAACAGAAATGTACCAGAGTTGTGATTTCTTCTCCCAAAATAAACCACCACATAAGATCAAGTCTATCTGATAACACCACTACGTGTTAACAGGTGAGAATTTATGATTTATGTCGACTGAGGGGGCGCGTGTGTATGCTTGTGTTTATTCACAAAACGCTTTGCTTTTATAGGCCCGAGAAATTCGCACTGGATATGCGCTCGGAAATATTTCCCGCGCACCATAATCAAAACGAATTCTCTGTGAGACAAATGAGTCTTCCGCTACAAACGTGAAATTCGCGTTTTGTTCCACTGAGCCCCTTTGACAGGGTGTGGTGCTGAACGGACAGCCAGCTCCTCTCAATCTGAGACCCCATTCCGGCCCATTTGCCGAAGACGAGCAACTGACACGTTATCGTATTGCGAGTATTTGCTCCATCAGAAATCATAATAAAGTCAATTATCACACTATACGTGTGTATTGCTAGTTCAAAGTCAAACTGCTGTGATTGAATGGCAATTCTACATACTTTCCCATGGTCCACGCGCGTCAAACTTGATGGAAATTACGCGTTATCAGACATTTCAAATTTGTATTAGCACTCTTGAATCTGCATAATCGAATGAAACAAACCCAAATTGTATGAGTCATTTTTTTTGGTCATTTTTGCGGTTGTCGTGGTGGAATTTCAATACCTTCTGCACGATAGCGTGCAGTTTTGCAAACTAAATGCGCCTTAATATCATCACAATGGTTCGCGCAGATTATAATGCGTATAGATAGTCAGACGAAGAATCATGAAGTTCAAAAATCCTTGTGACAATCGCACTTGCGACGATAGTTTGAGCGTTTTTGCGCATGAGCATCAGAAATAATGTATAAGATAATGTTTGCCTATACCGTCGGATGAAAATGGGAATGAATATGGCGAAATAGAATAATTCTGGAATAATATTGTGGTTGAGGGAGGGAGGTTTCTCCACTAAACGGAACAGGCTTTAGGACCCAGTGCAGGTTTATTCCCCCCTTTGTACTTTTGTTTCCCTGGCGTGAGCCAGGAATATTTCAGATATTCAAATGTGAGTCGGTGAGTGTAGCTGAAATCCGGGGAAGCCCAAACAAAGATGAGGGCACTCCCGCTGAGGCGAGCTCTCACCGTCGCCGCCGCGTTAAAGTGATTTCCTGGCGTTTGGAATTCATTACTGCTGCCTCTCGCATTACATGAGCGCGCTTCTCGGGGCTCTCCGAAACCACACTGAACGCAGGCAGTGTATATATTGCGGTCTCTTCTTTCCAATAACTTTCACATATACTCGTGGAAAGCATCGCTCCAAAGGAAAGGCACCCCTTCCTTGAAGGTAAGCTTCTCGATGCCTGTCATTCTTGGCTTTCCTGACCACTAACAGCCGTAAATTCAATCTTGGCGAGTCTGAGCTTTTGTTCGTTCATCTAAATTCCAACCAATCGGCGAAGGCACATATGTGCAACAGTGTCGGGACCGATATTTTTATTTAGATTTTTACTCATATTTGGGGTTGGAAAACCCGATAGTTGGTAATTATGGATGATCACGTTCAGTTCTCATGGATTATCTGAAAAACTGTAAAATGTACAACATGCGTTGATGTTTCAGTGTTCACTTATCGTATGTTGATTGCATTAATATGGGGATGATTTTGTGCACTCTTGATGAAGTCTGAAGTTTACCATCCGCCGTCGAGCCATTTCTATCGCACGTGCGTAATTTTATGAGGACTCACAATACGCCTATTCAGAGATATCGGTGTAAGATGTATGCAATCTGAGATCAAGCATGGATCTTCATGCATTTTTTATCCTTCTTTTGTGTAGGTGGAAATATCGACGATGGGGAAGCAGGTGGTTTTAAATCACTTGCTTTTTATTGGATTATCTCTGATGGTAGTCTTGCAGGCAAGGTGAGCGTTTCTTGTTTTATGTTGTATTTTTACTCTAGTATGTATACTTCTGTTCTTCCGCGAGAAATTACGCGTGGGCTGGACACCGGTCAGTGGTCAGTGATGCTAGCGTGCTGTTTGAGCTCCGCGAGGCGAGACACAGGGAAGCGAGACCGGCGGTGGGTATTATGGTTGGGGCTGGATTAAATTGGGTGGAATATTAAATGAAGCGTGGGCTGTATTTGGTGGAAAAGATTTAAACTCGTTGAAAAGGGCGCAAGGGACCGGCTCCTCTAGGTGGAGATAGCGCCCAACTTCATGGAGTGCGCATTACGGACTTCGAAATGTTGCACGGCATTTTTGTGTACGGGAGCCTCTCCTGTTCGTTTTTGAGCGTGTGTCCAGTAAAAGAAAACATGCAATCTCATTTTTTTTTCCTGGCACCGATGTCCCGTGCTTCTGCTAAAAAAAAAAAAAAAAAAAACATTTGGTACAATTAATCATCACCGGTTCCCCAATTACAATGGGAGGGAAGTTCTTTTTGCACATAAAGCTTTTTCAGTAAATTATCTTAGTACTGGGCAACGTGATGCAGCTATATAGGTGCACATCCATCCATCCTTTATTTCGACCTGCTTATTCTCGGTTAGTCAGGTCGGTAGAGACTGTTAGGCCTGGAGTTTATCTTATTATACAATGCGTGACAGGCCGAAACAAGCCCTCGACAGTTTGCCAATCCATCGTAGTGCTCTGACTAATCATTCACTCCGTAATATCCGTCGGCAAATTATAGCCTTCGTTTAGCCTGACACACATAGCCTATGTTCAAGGCCATAGGTGGGAACTGAACCTCCTGCCGAAAACACGCACAAGCATTAGGGGCACATGTAAAACCCGAGGCTGCATTCATGCACTATTGATGATATACTTTTAAAGCAACAAAGCGTTGTGGGGGGCTTGAAGCAGCGGCCGCATGGGAAATCAAGGGGGAAGAGCATTAGGAATAACCTGAAATGTTTTTATTTAAATGAAAAAAGCATAAAAAATAAATTTCCAGAGCTTGAGGCTGTTATGATTAGTGAGGGTTATGACTTAGTTGGGATTACAGAGACATGGCTTGGTGAAGAGGATGGAGATGAATATAATATAGAAGGTTACAAGCTCATTAGGAAGGATAGATGTAACAGGTGAGGAGGGGGCGTAGCACTCTATGTGAACAAAAACATAAATGGACAGGAAATTCCCGAAATTGAACATTCCTTGCCCTCTGAACATATATGGGTCAGGCTCATTGGCAAACACGAGACAGGTTTAAACATAGGAGTACGCCATCGACCACCAGCTTTGGACAGTTCAGTCGATGAAATGCTTTTTAAGAGGATTACGCAAGCTGGTAGTGGTGGAGAGACTATTATTATGGGTGACTTAAATTATCCTGGTATCAATTGGGAAATGGTGAAAGGACAGGGTAGGGGGGAGGAAGAATTTCTAGATGTTATAAATGATAATTTTTTGGTGCAGCATGTTAAAAAACCTACCAGAGAGAAGACAATTTGAGACTTAGTGCTCTGTAATGACCCAGATAGAATTAGCAATGTTGAGGTACTGGAGCCACTTGGGACAAGTGATCACTCTGCTGTTAACTTTGATGTTTCTTGTGAAGTTAAAAAGGTGTATTCAAAAACAAAAAATTTTCAATTTAGGCAAGCAAACTTTGACAGGATGCGTTCATATCTAAGTGAAATAAAATGGGAGACACTCCTGGACTGTGAGTCCATAAATCAGATGTGGGAAAGATTTAAGGGGGTTTTACTTGAATCACAATGCAAATTCATTCCAAAGGTGTCCAAAAGTAAGCTGAAAAAGCAGAATCCTCAGTGGATCACCAAAAGTATTCAAAGGATTTTGAGGGAAAAGAGGAATCTTTATAAGATGTACATGAAGGATAACAACGAGAACACTAAGGCTGAATACTGTAAAATGTGGGCTGTGGTCAAAAAAGAGCTGAGGAATGCTAGAAGCCTGCATGAAAGATAAATTGCAGAGGGGGCAAAAACTAACCCTAAGCACTTCTTTCAGTTCTGTACCAGAAAAAGAAAAGTTAAAGAGCAGGTTAAGCGCATAAAGAATAAAAATGGATAGCAGCTATATGATAACAAGGATATTGTGGATACCTTAAACTGTTACTTTGTTGAGAATTTTACCTCAGAGTGGGTCTTTATTCGACCAGAGGGCATGTTAAATGCTCAAGATTATTTAGCTGAAATTGAGGTTAGGGATAACGAAGTATTAGGCAAGTTGCATAAACTAAAGTCAGATAAGGCGACAGGTCCCGATGGCTTATATCCTAAAGTGCTTTGGGAAGTTGGTGAGATAATCTTTAAGCCGCTACCAGACGGTCTTTAGAAACTGGAGAAATACCAAATGATTGGAAACAGGGCAATATAATACCAATACATAAGAAAGAGGACCATACCGAGCTAGGAAATTACAGGCCAGTCAATTTAACTTGCATTGCATGCAAAATATTGGAATAAATCATAAAAAGATGAGCTGGCCTTATTTCTTGAATGTAACAGTATCTTGAGGGATAGCCAACATGGTTTCCGTAAGGGAAGGTCATGCCTGACAAACCCTCTGGAATTTTTTGAAGAGGCCACCAAGACTTATGACCAGAGCAGGGCTTATGACATAATATACTTGGATTTTCAGAAAGCATTTGATACAGTACCACATAAAACACTAATTTTTAAAATGAGCTCCATTTGAGTTACAGGAGGAATCCTGGAGTGGATTCAAAACTGGTCGCAGGACAGAACACAAAGAGTGGTGGTCAGTGGTATCTCATCTGAGCTAGGTATGGTGGGGAGTGGCGTCCCCCAGGGATCGGTGTTGGGACCGCTGCTGTTCCTCATCTACATTAATGACCTTGATAGGAATATTGAAAGCAGATTAGTTAAATTTGCAGATGATACTAAATTGGAGGGTTTGGTAAATAGTTTAGAGTCCACTAAAGTGATTCAGGATGATTTGCATAGAATCCAGAATTGGGCAGAAATGTGGCAAATGAAATTTAATGTAGCAAAATGATAAGTTGTACATGTAGGTAATAAAAACATTAGACGGGATTACTTCATGGGAGGTTGAAAACTGGAATGTGCTCCACCCAAGAAAGATCTGGGACTGATTTTTGACCAAATCCTCACAGCCATTGTGCCGTTGCAGTTAAAAAAGCCAATCGAATGCTGGGATACATTGCCAAAAGTATTGAGTACAAATCTAAGGAGGTGATGCTTCTTTTGTACAACACATTCGTCAGACCACATATGGAGTATTGTGTATAGTTCTGGAGACCATACTTAGGCTCTAGATATATAGGCTCTAGAGAAAGTACAGAGAAGAGCCACTAAGCTAATTCCAGGTATAAAAGATGAAAGCAATGTGAAGAGACTGAGGATCCTTAATCTCTTTAGTCTCAGGAAAAGGAGACTAGGGGTGATTTGATTGAGGTCTTTAAATATGTTAAAGGGATTAACAAAGTGAATTATGTAGGATTCCTTCGACCAAGTGTTGTGAGTAGAACTCGGGGTCACAAATGGAAGTTGACCAAAGGTAAATTTAGCGCTGATATTTGGAAATATTTCTTCACCCAAAGAGTTATTTCAATGTGGAATAGCTTGCCTGACCATATTGTTGAGGTAGAGACCTTGGAGGTTTTCAAGGGCAGGCTTGACTTAAAGCTAGATACCATAGAGTTATTGAGTATCTGAAGGGATGTAATCACGATAGTATAAAGAAAATGGCGAGCGTAGTTGGGATGAACGGCCTGTCCTTGCCATTCATGTTCTGTTCTGTTCTGTTCTGTTATGTTATGTTATGTTATGTTATGTTATGTTCACAACCCTTGCAGTTTAGTGACACTGCTACCTCACATAAATTTAAAAGACTAAAATCTGGACTAATAATAATAATAATACAATCCTTTTTTTAAAAGCTAGCAAAGTTCAGATTGCTTATTGAGAAATGCACGTTCGGTAAACTTCAAATCCCCCACTGTAATTTATTCCAAATAAGTAAATAAATAAGACTAAAATGTTAAATCCTGGAATCCAGTGCTTCTGGCATGTGAGGGCTGTTTCTGGATATGTGCTTTGCTCTGACAGGTGAGGGACTGTGTGGCGACTGAGACGAGCTGTGACCTTTAAAACAGACATTAACTGAGGGGATGAGGAAAAGCCATCCATCTCTCTTTACAGAGGAAATGCCCCTTTCTGAGGGAATTGCCACAAAATACCTCATTGATCAATTTCAGCAACTCTGCCTTATCAATAGAAAAAGCCCTCCGAAGCTAAAACCAGGATTGTAAACGAGTGTGTGCGCCCAACGAAGGTCAAAAGTTCTAACACCTACAATTTTCTAGCACTCAGAGATGGATAAATGATGTCAAAATTCCGTATTGATTTAAGTGGCCACCTTGTGCTTTTGTGACTGCTGAAGCAATTCCATGTTTGTTGTATTTTTTACCTAAAAGGACAGTCATGTGTTTCTGCAGGTTAACACTGCTCTGGAAGTTCCCAAAGATACACTGCACTTGTGATTTGTATCTTCTTGATTGCTCGGTCCAATGAGCAGCAATCTAGATTGATTTTACATCCTTTGTTTGAAATTTAAATAGGTTAACCTGTTCATTTGGAAATAGTTTTTCTTGACTCCAAAATGTGAATCACCATCTTTGTAAATTCAAGATTAATTTTTATTTCTTGCTATTAACATCTTGCATTTAGCCATATACGGTTATTTACATCAATTTCACTTTACTGCTGTGACTTGACCGGAATGACCACACAGGAATCTGTTGAGTGTGTCACCACTTGGTTCCTGCTTTATAAAATGGATCCTTGAGTTGTGCTCCTGCTAATATTAACATTAGTGCCTTTGGACTCCTCCTTCCTCAACTCAGATCGAAAGCGGACGAGACGGTCGCTAAAGCCTTCCAGAACAACATCACCCTTTTCACCAGGATACTGGACAGTCTCTTGGATGGCTATGATAACCGGCTTCGACCAGGACTTGGAGGTTAGCACGTCCTGTGGCCGTTCAGAGAATCTGGCACCAGTGCCGCAGTTTTCTGTCCGCAAATCATTAGCTGTTACTCTGGAGTTCATGTACCATGAAATGTTTGCTATGTTAACCTCGCTCCATAGCATTGACATGGCAAGCTAACGCTACTTTGCACATGTAAAAACATTGGCAAGGCTAATGCTATTAATGCATCTCTGAAGACTTAGCTGGTCTGAAGCTGCTTAGCACTTGTGAAACCTCAGCCATGCTAAAAATGCAATTATACCTGCGGAACATTGACCTTACTTACGCTGCTCTTACCTGTGAAACATCTGTGGTGCTAATACCACTCTTCAGCTCTGACATGTTAGTCAAGCTAATGGCACAGTGCAACTCTGAAACATTGTCAAGGACGTGCGTGAAGTTGGCCCCCCACCCCACGCAAAATTTCGAAAAAATAGTCTGTTTCGTTAGTGCTTCGTTTGTGCTCGTTTGTGCCGTAAAAATTAACGTTTGTGCTGCAACCCTTTTTGAGTTATTAAACATTATTTTATAGGTCATCTAGAGTTCATCCAGCCCCCCATTTACTCCAAATGGACCCGAAATGGTGCCGTTCGTTAGTGCTTCGTTTGCGCTGGTTTGTGCCGTAAAAACTTTCGTTTGAGCCGCTATAGTTTTATAGATATTACATAATTTAATTTTCGGTGATGACGTCACCCAGCCCCCCATTTGCTCCAAATGGACCTGAAATGGTGCCGTTCGTTAGTGCTTTGTTTGTGCTCATTTGTGCCGTAAAAACTTTTCGTTTTTGCCGCTATAGTTTTATAGATATTACATAATTTAATTTTCGGCGATGACGTCACCCAGCCCCCCATTTGCTCCGAAGTCACAATCTGTGGAACATGCAAAACAACTGCTACATGCCATCTCTGTTGTGGCACTGAGTGAATCAGTGGGTAATGACAGTTCTGGAGCCCCTCTCCCATCAGAAAGGTGCAAGAAATACCTGAAAGCTCAAATTGCAGAAGAATCGGTTAGCATTCCAGATGAAGAGCTTGAGGGACAAGAACCAGTGGATGCATGCGACCAGCAGATCCAGACTAACGCCCGACAGTGGGTGACACAAATATGTGAAGAGAGTAGGCCACTGGCCATGGCCGATGGGGATAGAGATAACATCCACTTCCTCCCTGAGATTATTCCCCACATAATAAGTCTTGGAAGTTACTTACCACTCTGGTCAGGAGTAATGGTCCATCTCTTCCAAAGCACCAGCATCACTGCAAGTTCTGCTGCTGTTGAAGCTGAGTTCAAAAACATAAAAAATGGACTTTTCAAGCATGAAAACCTTCCCATTCGTGTCGACCGGTTTGTTGCTCGTCACCTTTCCTTCATTGAGGGAAACATGCGGCTTTGTTCTGCAAAACAAAAACGTGAAAATGATGTAGCTGCTGCAACGACTGTCCTAGGACCTGATCCTGTCTCCACTACTTCCCAAAGTGAAGAATACAAAAGAAAAAAATATGTTCACCCTGGTGAGGAGTCTGATGCAGCTGCAAACAGTCTTTCAACAGACGAGAATGTGGTTGAAAACTGGAGAGGCTTAGGAGTTCCACCCAAAAAAAGGAAGATGGGTTCTTATCTCTCTCCTTGTCCTGAATGGCTACACGCAGATGCATCTGTGGGCCGGAAGAAAGTCAAGGTGCAACTGTTAAAAAATGGAAACCATCAACAGCCTGTTAAACTTGGCAAACTGAAAGTCTCTGAGCTCAACACTTGTGCATTTGATGCTCTTTTTCAGAGCTTATGTTGTTCTTTTTGCGACAGCTTTTCTTTTGAAAAGGCTGTTAGCAGCAACGAATGTGACAACCAGTTTCTCCAGTTGGTGAAAACAATAACTACACAGGGTGTGACGCAACAGGTGTACTCACAGAGGGCAACACTGCTGATGGAAATCTTCCAACCTGTCCACCTGACCTCTGGTGCACTCCAAATTGATGCATAATGCCACATCTCTACTGTGATTGAGAAAACCATGAGGAATCTGCCAAGTGTTTATTTGATGAAACAATGTTCCTCACAGTACTGCAGTCTAAGCACACAAGTAACAAGGGAAGTTCCACTTGTGTGTACCAACATTGCTGTCCTACAGACCTGTGGCATGGCTCATCTTGAGACTGCAGCTAAAGAAGTACTCAGCCTTCCTGAGTCTCCCTGCCTCAGGCCAGTCCAAACTCCATCTCAGTGTCCTTCTGCATTCCAAAAGCAAGCCAACAGCACAGTATGGGCCCTGTGTTCAGGGAATGTGACCCACAGCTACAGTCTGGGAGAGGTTGTGTGGATTGACTCTGACCTTGGCAGCAGTTGTAAAGAAGTTGCCTTGCTTGAATTTCCCTCCAGTCTGGTGCTCCAAGAGAAGACCTTTACTCTGAGGGCAGTCATTGCATTCCAAAGAGGCTTGACCCAGGATGCTCTTGGACATTATGTGGCATACTGCAAGAGGGCTGCAAGTGTCTGGGAGATGTATGATGACCTTGGAAGCAAAGTGAAACCAGCATCAAAGAACACAAAGATCTGCCCCCATGCTGTGTTCTACACAAAGCAGTGATTGCTTAATTGTTGCAAGCATTGATTTTGGTGACGTTCTATTTTGCACACTTTGATTTTGATGACGTTCTATTTTGCACATAAAATCATTGCTACAAATCTTAGTTTCTTCTTCATGCAGTCATCATTTCATGCACTTCATTTTCAAATAATTTTGGTCATTACCAATGTTAATTTTCGGCAGCTTTGGCATAAAACTTAGGTGGTGGTCTAATTAATTTGTTGCGCTATTCTGTAGATGATTTGCAGATTTGTAGATCTAACACAGATAACAACTCACAACATTACTGCTACAAAACCAAAACAGCGGACATTATCTTTCATACCTCTAACAGTGAATATGGTATAATTAACGATTTTTTTCTCTAGGCTAGCAAAAAATAAAAAACCTACAACAATGTAACATGTCTACCTGAAGTTCATCCTGCAATGGAGGCATTCCAGGAGCTTAGAGTATGAAAAATACGCAGAAACATACATGGCACTAAGTTACATGGCATTAAAAACAAAATGAGCAATTTACTTACCGTGCGAGCATGAGACGAACCTTGCTGGACCGTATCCAAAAAATGACGAGGGTTACACCAGCAGGAGAGCCTTTCCGGTAGTGATATCAGCAGCAAAAATTAAAGTGTGTAATATCTATAAAACTATAGCGGCACAAACGAATGTTTTTACGGCACAAACGAAGCACTAACGAACGGCACCATTTCGGGTCCATTTGGAGCAAATGGGGGGCTGGGTGACGTCATCACCGAAAATTAAATTATGTAATATCTATAAAACTATAGCGGCAGAAACGAAAGTTTTTACGGCACAAACCAGCACAAACGAAGCACTAACGAACGGCACCATTTCGGGTCCATTTGGAGCAAATGGAGGGCTGGGTGACGTCATCACCGAAAATTAAATTATGTAATATCTATAAAACTATAGCGGCACAAACGAAAGTTTTTACGGCACAAACCAGCACAAACGAAGCACTAACGAACGGCACCCTTTCGGGTCCATTTGGAGTAAATGGGGGGCTGGATGAACTCTGGATGACCTATAAAATAATGTTTAATAACTCAAAAAGGGTTGCAGCACAAACGTTACTTTTTCCGGCACAAACGAGCACAAACGAAGCACTAACGAAACAGACTATTTTTTTGAAATTTTGCGTGGGGTGGGGGGCCAAGTTCACGCACGTAAGCATCAAAGTGCAGATGGTGTCTTCCCAATACATTTGTCATAGTGGTATCAATTCACTTTATGATCTCATAAAGTCATAGCATGGTTGCAACATAGTTCGGATGGGATTTATCTATATTTTGATATGCACTTCTGGAATTTTACCCTCCTGCTCCTTTAGTCCCTGTATAATCATCCATGGCCTTGTTTCAGAATATCCTCCCCATACTCTCATTTTGCTAGTGCAAGAGAAACATTATTGCATTGAATAGGCTATGGTCAATTGAGTTGAAAGCTTTTCCCTCTCAAACCTCAGTAGCAAAACTCCCTGGAGAGGATGTGACCGCGCACCAAAAGTATGCGAGCCAGTGCTTGAATAGATAAGGCGAAAGGTACGGTGGAATATTTCCAATGAACCGTATCTGTACTTGCAAGTTGTATAGAGAAACCACAGAAATGTCCATCGCTACTGCCCCTGTTCTGTTTTTACCCTGTCTGAAGGTGGAGGGGTATTATTTTCAGTGGTCTTTTGTTTGACTGTCCGTGTCTGCCAGCATTATAGCGCTAAAAAATGGTTTTGAACAAATCACAAAAAAACGTAACGACAAACAAATGTCTAAGCATCACCTAATTAAATTTTGCATTGACTCAGGTCACTGAAGAATCAAGAACTGTTTAAAAAAAAGTCTCTGAAGAGGGAATGTTGTACTTGAGACCACTTGTACTGTCTATCAAATTGCTCATTGAGTAATCTCCAAAAACGTCTTGAAGAGGCTTGAGATTAGTCATAACTAATGGATGGATAACAATTTAAAATAAAGATACATCAAACAACATTAGTTAATACAGTAATAACCAGTTAGTTAACAATAAATGATGTGTCTCGTCATTATTTACTGATGGCGTCCAAGTTAACTAAGGTGTTTATTTATACACTATTGCACAGTTTAAAATTTTGACGTGTTACCTGAGAGATACCTAAGGGATGTTTTCAACTTGATAATAAGGGCGACAACGAGCATAAATAAATGGATAATTACAGTTAAATAATGCCTTACAGCACTATGATGCATTACTTAACTGTAAATTAACTGTTAGTTAATGCTAATTACTACATTAACTAATGTATCCTGACTCCAAAGTGTCAATAATGCATGCTATAGGTGTTTATATTAGGCTCTTGCTCACTTTGATTTGTGAACGAGTGAGTTGCAGATTGAAGAGAGGTGGGAGAATAGACTGAGGAAGAGGATGAGTAGGACGAAGACGGCCCGAGTGGGCCCAACAGCACATGCAGGGAGGTAAAGAGGGTGCCTGCACTATCGATCGATGGAGATATTTTCGCCCATTTAGGAGTATTATTTCTTTTGCGCATTGCACACTACCTGCTGGTTTACTTTGCAGTTGATTCCACTCTTGCTGAAGCAATGCAAAAACCATGCATTGGATTGTGGGAAAAGTTAGAACACGGGGAGATCGATAATTCATCACCCGACATTTCATGCATAATTGAAAATGGAAAATGTTTCTACCGACGGCGACTGCACTGTGGAAAACAGTGCGCAGCTCACAGAGTGGGGCCTGTGGCTATTCAGTGGACTCAATTACCCAACATTCCATAGTTTCTGAAATTCCAGGATTTCAGACTGGGTGTCTTTTATCCATCCATCCATCCATCCATCCATCTCAGGGGTGTGTTTTTTCCCAAGGAAAATATTCAGTCTGTTAAAGAGAATAGGATCATCAACATTTGATGACAGCTTTAAAGCTAACGATTGTAGCGAGATGGCATCGTGGTGCAGTGGTTAGCTCTGCCACCTCACAGCACAGGGTTCGAATCTGGCCTGAGGCCTCTCTGTGTTTGCATGTGCTCCCCATGCTCGCGTGGGTTTCCTCTCACAGTGCAAAGACATGAGCGTCAGGCTGATTGGAGACACAAAAATGCCCGCAGGTATGAGCGAGAGAGTGAATGTTGCGTGTGCCCTGTGATGGATTGGCAAGCTGTCCGGAGTGTGTCTCTGCTGTTTGCCCATAGTCAGCTGGGATAGGCTCCAACTCCCCCACGACCTGAGAGAAGGAAACGGTATAGATAATGGATGGATGTGATTATGTCAATCATCTCCTGCTTATCATGTTAAAGTCAGACGCAGATTTAGTCCTGGACTAAACTTAATTTCCAAAACAAACTTGAGTTTAAAATTAAACTTAATCTTTGCCCCAGTATCCAAACTCTGAAACAAAAAGGACTTATGCATTTTCCTTAGTGATTTATGATCTTCTCCAGCAATTAGTCTTCAGTGAACTGTGCCAATGAATTTTGATTAGCGCACAAATTAGAATGCGCCCGAGTTATCATTTCCTGGCAGATGAATAAATGTATGTTTATTGGACCTTCTCGCCACTGAAGTAAACTCGTACTTGATACATGTCAGCAGAACTGGCTGAATGGTGCTCAATTTAAGAGAGGTTGGGTTAACAGACTTATGGGTAAATATGGCCTGAGTAAACATGACTTAAATGAGGATTGACTCTTCCAATTCTGCTTAATCGAACAGTGTTTCTGTAGAGAATTATTCAACCGCCTTGTGTTTTTTTTTTTTTTTGAATTTCATTACTTGCTGCTGAGTTATTCTTTGTTTTCTGAACCTGTTCGATCCTCTCTTTTCTGTGGGATAATTGCAGTCTGTGGCTTGCAGCTACTGACCCAGAATTAAGAGGGTTTGCAATTTATCTTGCAGCGATTTAACGGTTTCATCAATCAGTGCCCATCTCCATACCATGGATTCCTTTGGACTTCTCATGGTTGCGTTGGAGCCTCGAGGCTGCATTGGAATTCTGCCTTGATTGGCCCAGATTAGTGTGGATCTCCAGAGTCCTGCCATTCATGAATTATGCAAACTTGCACAATGACCCCCGTCTCTGAGGAGTTTTGCACATTTCACCCACAGGACGCTGAGAGTCACAGCTGCAGTAGTCGTCCAGTGGGAGCAGAGGTTAGAGAACTTCAGCCAATGACAGCAGGGTTGTATCTCTGGTTGTGGACACCTGATGCTCTGGGGGAAGTGTAGGCGTGCGGCCGTGCGCGTGGGTGATTACACTGGCGATAGCTCAGGGAAAATGGGCCTGATTCCACCCAGGCTGCTCCAGCGTGCCTGTCGTGTTCATCGTATTTCCTGGAGACGTAGCAGAGGTGTGCGACCTGTTTATCTCCGCGGAGAGCGAGCACCTGTTCGTGGTGATGAAGAGCCTGCAGGAGGGAACACAAACTCACATAAATTATTAGAAAATAGCGGTGGAAAAATAATCAGGATTGTGGGCGGCCAGTCGGTGATTTTATTGTGCCTTTTTTTTTTAAAGACCCTGGCATTTCTCTGCTGAAATTTTTGCGTCTCCCCGGACTGAGGGATTATCTTCAGGGTGTTCTACCTGCAAAGTTTTATCTAAATGTTGGAGAAAACATAATAATAACTTACAGCTGGGGCTGAGGATAGAATAGTGTTTTGTGACTTTCCCCATCAGAGTGTGGATTCTGTTTTACTTTGAAACTTTTCTCTTCGGAGTTCTGTGTGAAAATATTCATAGATAGTTGTGCGATAAAATTCATAGATGGCGCCGCGCTCGTGGCAGCCTGTAGTACCTGTTCTCAGCATCTTACAGCTAGTCAGTGTAATATTGTATGTCAATGTATGTCAGAAGCTGTCATTACGATCTGTTTTTCTGTTGGGGATCAATAAAATATTCACACATCCATCCATTTACCAACAGTAAAATGTGCCTACAGTATACCACTGCAGTGCTTCAGCTAATGTTAGGCTGGAATCTTTGGCCCTGTAGTTGAAACGGGGCCCCAAAATAATCAGGATTGTGGGCGGCCAGTCGGTGATTTTATTGTGCCTTTTTTTTTTAAAGACCCTGGCATTTCTCTGCTGAAATTTTTGCGTCTCCCCGGACTGAGGGATTATCTTCAGGGTGTTCTACCTGCAAAGTTTTATCTAAATGTTGGAGAAAACATAATAATAACTTACAGCTGGGGCTGAGGATAGAATAGTGTTTTGTGACTTTCCCCATCAGAGTGTGGATTCTGTTTTACTTTGAAACTTTTCTCTTCGGAGTTCTGTGTGAAAATATTCATAGATAGTTGTGCGATAAAATTCATAGATGGCGCCGTGCTCGTGGCAGCCTGTAGTACCTGTTCCCAGCATCTTACAGCTAGTCAGTGTAATATTGTATGTCAATGTATGTCATTACGATCTGTTTTTCTGTTGGGGATCAATAAAATATTCACACATCCATCCATTTACCAACAGTAAAATGTGCCTACAGTATACCACTGCAGTGCTTCAGCTAATGTTAGGCTGGAATCTTTGGCCCTGTAGTTGAAAAGGGGCCCCATAAATGCCAGCTGCATGTTCACAGTTAAGAGGGGCCCAGAGTAATACTCCTGAGAGGATAATGAAAGGTTAACGCAGATGTAGGGCCCTTGAACAAGGCCCTCATCACACCACAGATGCCGTCATTTTTCCTGTTTGTGTACTGCTCGGTATATCAGTCAACACTAAAGCCACTCTGTGAGATACAAGTTATTAGAGTGCTGCAAAAGCAGGATGGCCATGTGTTTAGCAGACTGCAGAATTTGCTTCTGTTTTTGTGGACAGATCTTGGTGTCATCAGTTCACGAGACATTTTACAGAACTCGGTAAGCCAGTTTATAATAGTTTTTAGCGTGGCTGAAATTAGTGAGGCTCTTGTGCCATGGGGGACTGGACAAATTTGAATGGCAATTGGCTTTTGTAAGAAGGGTCTGTGAAATAACGGTCTATAACAGGATGTGGAATTCCTAGCTGCCCCTTCTCTGTCCGAGGTCCTTGGAAGCTATGTTTTTTTCTGGGCTGAGAGCCAATCACAAAACGACTGCTTCAGTTCCTGGGCAGATACCCAAAGACGGAATGTGCAGCCATTTCAGGTTCCACTGGAATAAACCAACAATATTTCAAAGAAATTATAGCTGCACAAGTCAGTGTGCTTTTAATGCCAACTGCCAAGAAAATAAATTATAACAAAGATTAGAACACAAGACTACCATAGAACCACTGTTTAATTGAGCGCTTTGTCCTTGGGATAAAGCATTGAAACAACTGAAGGTCATGTTTGTACTGACAATGAATCCCTCGAGCGACTTTATCAGCCTGAAAATAAACATAATGATTAAATACATAGAATAAAAGCAAATAAATATTCATGCTGAATTTTAAATGAGGTTTCTATACATCCGCCGCTGTTTTTTTTTTTTTTTTTAAATCCAGAAATAATGACATACAACCAATGTTACTGTTACAGTGTCCATCATGAATCTATTATTGTTTGGTTTAAATCGTACCAGGGTTGTTAGGTTAGATTTTTGTCTGAGCCTTTAAAAATAACTGTATTTCCGAAAGTGTGTGTGAGCAGTGCTTTGGTAAGTTATCCCTGTCCTCAGGAGAACTGGTGTAAAAGTGAAGTGTTACATGTCTCGCTGATTTAAACCCACGATGGCATTTTCACCGCGCCTTGTATTCAGGCTGCAAACTCTTGACAAGGCAATTAAATCAAATGAAGACGTCCCTGCCTGTTTTACTGTATAACTGCGCATTTAAAGCCACTCCTTTCAGTTTCCCCCAAGGGCCACTGATAATTTCCTCTTAAGTCAAGTACAAATGTCCTTCTGACTTTTTCCTGCAAAAAAAAAAAAAATATATATATATATATGCTTGATCAATTTTTCTTTCAGTGAGTTCTGTCAGGCAAAGACACCACAAACAGCGAATTTCAGAGAGTACACTTTACGGTTCCTTAAGTCAGTAACAAATTTTTAGAACATGGTGATCAAATGACTTCTTGCTAAAAGCACCCTAATTGGCGAACAGAGTCCTGAAAAATGCCTGGTGCGCAGATGACATCAAGATCTGTCCATAAGACCTGAATCAAGACTGTGCAGTCGTCTAGACATTTCATACCAAGCCGTAATCTGGCCATCCTGCTTGTGATTATATTGCACATTGTGGCCGCTGTATTTACTGATACGCTAATGCAGAAATCAAACAAACAAACTAATAAAACCCATAAATATTGACAGCTTTGCCAGTTTTGTCTGCACTTGTTTTGATTGCTGCATCTGTCAGTTTGCTGGTGCTATAAACGTATTGGAAAACCCTCAATTACCAGTATTTGCATTGCCAGGGATAGCACTGAATTACTTAGCGAAATATGGGCTTTAAGAAAACATTAAAATTGCTCAGTTCAGTATGAATTAGCACCTCATTAAAGACTCAAACATTAACATGCACTTATGTTTTTGAAATTAAATCAAATGCAATGCCTGGGATTGCTCATCAGGGGGAGTCTTGTGAGTCTCGCTGTTCCTGTAGCATCCATATTTATGTGTGTGTGTGCACTGTTTCTGCTTTGGGAGGATGTACATGTGTGTGCTTTTGTGACTGTGATTGCTTGCGCGGGCATTTGTGTGTGTGTGTGTGTGTGTGTGTGGGTCTGTGCACGCAAATGTGTGATTACGTGTGCACAAGCCTCTTTCTGCCTGCATATTTGTGCAGATGTGATTGCGTTACTATATGAGTGTGTGTGTGTGTGTGTGTGTGTCTGTCTTTATCAGTGTGTGAGAGAGAGTACACACTCTTGAGAGTACGTGATCCTGTCTGTGCTATGATGTGTATAACATCAAATCAACCCCTAAAAATCAGGGTCCAAAGCTACATATTTCTCTGGGTGTTTTCCCTGAAAATTGGGGCCCAAAGCTGCCTGTTTCTCTGGGTGTTTTCCCTGAAAATCGGGGCCCAAAGCTGCCTGTTTCTCTGAGTGTTTTTCCTGAAAAATCAGGGCATAATTCTGCCTGTTTTACTGGGTGTTTTTCCCTAAAATCCAGGGCCCAAAGCTGTTTGTTTCTCTGGGTGTTTTTCCCTGAAAATCAGGGCCCAATGCTGCCTGTTTCTTTGGTTTTTCCCCTGAAAATCAGGGCATCTGCCTGTTTCTCTGAGTGTTTTTCCCTGAAAATCAGGGTCAAAACCTGCCTGTTTCTTTAGTTTTTCCCCTGAAAATCAGGACATCTGCCTGTTTCTCTGAGTGTTTTTCTTTGAAAATCAGGGTCCAAAGCTGCCTGTTTCTCTGGGTGTTTTCTCTGAAAATCAGGGCATAATGCTGCCTGTTTCTCTGATTGTTTTACCTCAAAAATTAGCATCCAAAGCTGCTTGTTTCTCTGGGTTTTCTCCCCTGAAAATCAGCTCCAGAAGTTCCCAAGGAACCCGGTGCGCGGAACTCAGAAATAAGCATGGGATCCAGAATATCCTGCGAAGGGACCCAGCAGCTCTCCTCGGGGCCATATCCCTCCCAGTCCACGAGGAACTGGACCCCACGACCAACACGCCTCTCGGCAAGAATGCGGCGCATGGTGTAAAACGGCCCCCCTCAACCATTCGTGGTGGCGGCGGAGGTGTGTCGGCAGGTGCCACGACACTAGTGCTAACTGGCTTAATCCGAAAGACGTGGAATGATGGATGGATGCGTAAAGATCTCGGGAGCTTTAACTGGACCGTGACCGGATTGATCTTCCGCACTATCTTGAATGGGCCAATATAGCGGGGCGCCAGTTTTCGGGATTCAAACTTCAAGAGGAGGTCATGGGTAGACAGCCAAACTCTCTGACCGACCCGATAAGATGGGGCTAAACGACGCCTTTTATCAGTGGTGGATTTTTGTTTGAGCCCCGAGCACAACAGAGAAGAATGGACCCTGGTCCAAACCGGCCGACAGTGACAAATGAAATGGTTGACCGAGGGAACCTCAGAATCATTCTCAGTCTCAGGAAACAGTGGGGGTTGGTAACCTACCTGAGCCTCAAATGGGGAAAGACCCGTGGAGAAATTACTCAGTGAGTTATGGGCATACACGCCCCATGATAAAAATCGACTCCATGAGGATGGATTATCCGCCGCCAAACATCGAAGACTGTTTTCTAAAGACTGATTAGTACATTCAGTCTGCCCGTCAGTTTCTGAGCGAAACCCAGAGGAGAGACTCATGGTGGCCCCTAAGTGGTTTCAAAATTCCCGCCAGAATCTGGCCACAAACTGAGGGCCTCGGTCAGAGACCACACCTTGTGGAAGCCCATGCAGCTGGAACACCTTTAATCACAAGAAGGGCCATCTCCTGGGCTGAAGGCAGCTTGGGTAGCGCAACAAAATGAGCCACCTTAGGAAAATGGCCAACCACGACCAGGATGATCATGTTGCCGTCAAATACAGGCAGGCCCGTCACGAAAGTCCAACACAATATGCGTCCAAGGGCGCCCGGGAAGGTGCAAAGGTTGCAGCAGACCCAAGGGAGAGAGATGGGAAGTCTTGTTCCTGGAGCATGTTCCACAAGCAGCAACAAATTCCCGAATGTCTCTCATCTCACCAGGCCACCAAAAATGTCAGGCCAGGAACTGCTTAGTCCGATGGGCCCCTGGGTGCCCAGCCAAGTGGGAAGAATGTCCCCACTGGAGGACCTGTGGCCTAACTGTAGGCAGAACTAACAAACAGCCAGGAGACCCCCCACCCCCAGGACCAGGATCAGTCTTTAAAGCCTACTGAACCACTGCCTCGATCTCCCACTGAATGGGTGCAGCAACCTGAGCAGCAGCTGGCTCCAGGGTAGGATCGTGGGCAGAGCGGTCGTAAATCCGTGACAGGGCGTCAGGCTTAATGTTTTTAGAGCCTGGGCAACAGGTCAGTGTAAAATCAAAGCAGTTAAAGATTAATGACCACCGCGCCCGCCGGGAATAACGTCACTTGGTTTGCTGAATGTACTGGAGGTTTTTATGGTCGGTCCACACCACAAAGAGGTGTTCAGCTCCCTCCAACCAGGGGCACCACTCCTCAAGCATCAGCTTGACCGCCAATAACTCCCAGTCACCAATGCTGTAATTGTGTTCCAAGGAGGACAAATACCGGGAGAAGTATCCGCATGGGTGAAGCTTATTATCCCAACGAGGGCACTGGGACAAAATAGCACCCACGCCCACTTCTGAAGCATCTACCTCCACAACAAATGAGAGTGAGGGATCAGGCAAAACCAAATTGGGCTCTGAGCTAAAACGTTTATTTAATTCCTGAAAGGCAGCATCAGCTGCTGGAGACCACGAAAACGTTGAGGAGGTATTCTTCTTGGTGAGCACAATAATGGGGGCAGCAACCGTGCTAAAATTATGGATAAACCTCCTATAAAAATTAGCAAAGCCCAGCGTTAGACCTCCTTAACACTCTGAGGTGAAGGCCAATTCCTGACTGAAGCCACCTTGTCCGGGTCCATTCGCACCGACCCCTTAGAAACAATAATGCCAGTTTGGGCATGAAAAACACATTTCTCGGCTTTAACAAAATGCTTGGCATTAAAGGAGATTTCCGGTGTGAAATTGACTTGAGGTGTATTGAAACATGATAACGAGTACTAACTTTTGTGGAATACTTCACCTTCGTACGCACGCAATGTTTCGAAACACATGGCTTTTTAGCAGAAGCTCCCAACAGGCTTACATTGGTAGTGAACTGGGCATAGCGTTGCCATGCAAAGAAATCGCTATTTTTTCATTATTAACAAGGCTCAAAGTAGCTCCACACTTCATTGGTAGAATTCCGAGGGCCCTGACATTTAAAACGAGGCACTGAGAACTTTGAAAATGTACAGGTAGTTTATGAAAAAAGACTGTTTATGCAAACAGTACCTTGAGGTAGTTTCCAGTTGCCTCCATCTTGAAAGTCACGATAAGACGAGCACGAACGAATAGATTGCAATCTGTTCCCCTATCCTTCCTATTCGCTTTTGCTCGTCAATCGACTTATCGTTACTCTCAAGATGGAAACAATTGTAACTTAGGTTCTCGGGGAAGGTGTATGGATGATGCTTGTGCAACATCTTGTGAAACTTGTGTAGACAGAGACCTAACACTCTCGGTCAAGCTTAACAGAACGCTCTCCTGATTCTGAATGGAATTCTCTTGAAGGCGGAGTCTCTCAGCAAATTCAGACTGCTGATTACCCAAACCGGAAAGCCCTTCAGCAAAACCAGCAGCATATCTTGCTGGCTGGTAAGAGCCCTTTTAATCTCGACCACCGCTGATGTCTCCATGTGGCTAGAGTGTACTGTGATGGCTGGTGAGTTGGTAAGTGCGAAACTCGCACTTCCAAAGGACCTAGATGTCGTCCGAGTCAAGGACGTCAAGTGAGCTTGACAGGTAGAATAGAAAGGGAAAAAATTTCGGAAACCGAGGTAAAAGGAATAAGCACCTGACGGTGCACAGAACGGGGAAATAAACAGACAGATTTCCCTGATATCTCGAACTTCTCCCCAAATATGCAGCTAAACCTCAACAACTCTCTTACTACAGACCTTACTAAGGCTAAAGTGCAAACATAACACTGACACTAGCAAGGGAAGTGAGGCCGAACTAGGGCTTAAATGGAATCCAGGCGACGCCCCCAATTAATTCCAGCTGGCCCAGGAATCTGATTGAGAGAAAAACGATATCGTCCTGGATGAGAGCAACGAAGAAAGCTCTCAAAGCCTCCAAAACACGACAGCCTGTTTCTTTGGGTGTTTTCCCCTGAAAATCAGGGTCCAAAGCTGCCAGGGCTTTATTCTGCCTGATTCTCTGGGTGTTATCCCTGAAAATCGGGGCCTAATGCTGCCTGTTTATCTGAGTGTTTTCCCCTGAAAATCAAGGTCCAAAGCTGGCTTTTTCTCTAGGTATTTTCCCTGAAAATCAGGGCCCAAAAGGTGCCTGTTTCTCTGGATGTTTTTCCCTGAAAATCAGGGCATAATTCTGCCGGATTCTCTGGGTGTTTTTCCCTGAAATTCATGGCCCAAAACTGCCCATTTCTCTGGGTGTTCTCCCCTGAAAATCAAGTCCTAATGCTGACTGTTTCTTTTGGTGTTTTTCCCTGAAATTCAGGACCCAAAGCTGCCTGTTTCTCTGCATGATTGTCTCTTAAAACTTAGAGCCCAATGCTGCCTGTTTTTTTAGTGTTTTTCTCTTAAAATCAGGGCCCAGTGCTGCCTGTTTTTTTAGTGTTTTTCTCTTAAAATCAGGGCCCAGTGCTGCCTGTTTTTTTTTGTTCATGTTTTTCTCTTAAAATCAGGGCCCAAAGCTTCCCATTCCTCCCTTCTCCCAAGTTCTACTTGGCGACAGATCCTGGTGTTAAAGTACCAGGCAGTAATTTCATGGGAAGGGGTGCAGAAAGTGGCGATTGAGGCTGGGTTTTGATGTGCCGCGGAGAGGCTAGCTTGTGATATGACACATTTTCCTTTTTTTCCTGTTTTCTGAAGAGATGCATCACTCTTGTACAGAAGGGGAGAGGTGAACATCCATTATCGTCGACCCCCTTATGTCACTATTGCTTGAATGACTGAATTTTCTCTGCAAGATCTTTTCTGCACATCTCAGTATGACCGGGGAAAGTCCGTTATCATTTACCCCTTATGTGCATGTTTAGCATGTAGCCATATTCCCTCCATACTGACAGGTAAATGTGCATTATCATTAACCCCTCGTGTGCCTGTTTATTACATGACTGTATTTCCTCCATACAGATCATAGAATGACAGGCAAACATCCATTATCATTACCCCCTCGTGTGCCTGCTTAACATGTGATCATGCTCCCTTCATACTGAACTCATTAATGACCGGCAAACATCCATTATCATTAACCCCTCGTGTGCCTGTTTACCACATGACTGTACCTCCTACATACAGATCATAGAATGACAGCCAAACATCCAAAATCATTTACCCATTGTGTGCCTGACCACTTTCCACATTCAGAACTCGATAATGACAGGAAAACATCCATTATCATTTATCCATCATGCGCTTGTGTACTTTGTGACTGCACTTCCTACACACAGAGCACAGTTTTGACAGGTGCACATGCATTCACATTAATACACTTTTACTGCACAATGTTTGGGAGGTAAAATAAAATTTCCACCAGGTGCTTTTTTGCATCACAGAACAGAGCACAATACTCCAGCCACGCAAGAGCAGTGATTTGGCCCTGATGGCTGTACAAAAGTGAGACAGTCACTGTCTGTCTGTGAGAAAATATTCCCTCAGAGCATGTGCAATATTTTAGGGCTCAATTCATTCAATCTATACTGTGGGTGGCACCCTGTTTGTAAAGGTGCCTTGTTTGAGATTGCTTTTGGCTACAGTTCTACTGATGCCTTGATTAGGTTCCTGTCCAGTGGTGCTGGCCACAAATTTATCTCTAATAAAGATTAGGCTTTGTTTTAAACTGGCGATTCAGTGCCCTGCACAGAGCGCTATATTGAAAGCACTGCGCCATCAAAAAACACTGTGTGTGTGTGTGTGCCCGCGCGTGTGTGTGTGTGCATGTGTGTGTTTCAGCTTGTGTGTACAAATGAGACTTTGCTTCATTATCATCATAATATTTGAGTTTTTCTCTGAGGGGTTCAATATTATTCTTTTTAAGTATGCATCTGTGCTGCAAGCCTTTATTGAATTATGTTAAATCAGTATACTTTTCACAATGTGATTTTATGACCTAATTTCTGACAGAACAGAGAACAGGACCGATGTACATACTGAATGCATAAAATCAGGCATAAAATGCAATTAATTGCCTGAAGCCGGGGTTTGCAGAAATTTTTTAAAGAACTAAAACTGTACATATATTTATATATTCTTGCTTACTTTTGCACATCAGTTACAGAGAAACTCACCAATATTATGAATGCTATGGGGGTAACATCCCTGCATCTTAGCAGAGGTGTTTCTATTGTAATTTAGCAACAATGGCACAATTAGCAATAATGATCATGGACAATCATAATCCCTGCAAATTTGAGAGAGAATACCAATCAGATTAGCAATATAATCAACCCCAAGACTCATTTCATTCTGAGATTTTCAATATATAAGGACTACAGGGTACTAGACTCTCTCCATATAACTTTAACACTATATAATCACTGATTTTTACGTGTTTATTGCACGTCACATTACTAAAATCACCTGTAATAATGAAACGTATCTTAGATGTACTGTTCTAACGTGACATAATCAGATACAGTTCGAATTCACAAGCTCTGGCAGCATGATGCTAATACATCTCTAATATACTGATAACCCATTGCCAGCGTGTTAGCAAATATCTTTCTAATGAGTTCGCTTGACGATGTGTTACGCTTGATTACAACTGAAGTAGCGAGGAAGTGATGTGTTTCAAACGCTGAAAAAAATGCGACGCTGATGTCAAATTACTATTTATTACGGCCGTACCATTTAGTAAATGCAGCTATCATTATAATTAAAAGTTAGGTAATCATAATTTCAAATTATTTGTTTAATTTCTTCCAGTCTCAAACTTCAGCTTGCTGAGTTTTGTTCAAGGGAAAAGGAAGGCTAATATGTGCACTGTGTAAGTTTGTTTGAATTAAGGCCATTGCTACTTCAGTAATACAGAAAGACTGTATCTAGTGCTATGATTATAATCATGTTGAATTCATCACGTTTACTTAGGCAATCTCGAGTGTGTGTGTGTTTGATGAGTGTGTCCAAAATACAGTTTTCAGGTAAGATGCACACAAAGAAACATAAATTGCACAAAGCCACAAATAATCAAGATGCTGTATATATCTTGAATTTGCTCACTCTGTCCAATCTGGCATTTTGTGGTTTGTTTTGGTTTAAATGGGATTTATCGTAATAAATGCCGCCAGTGTCTTGATAGTTGAAATATGATGAGCGGTGTAAAACGTCTCAGTTCTGGAGACTGCAGGGGAGCAGTTATACCTGTAATTTGTGGTGTAAACTATAGAGTGATACTGATGGTGCGCTGAGTAATTAGTGGGTGAGACGCAGAGAGAGACGACGCGGTTGATGAGCAGTTCTTACTGGAGCCCAAAGCCATGGAATGTACTGGAACATAGATGATACTACACTTTCCTGTATCGCACCGTTAATCCTGTCTTTGGAATTCTCTATAGAAAAGATGTGTTTTGTATGTGTGTGTATGCAGATAGAAGAGTGTGTGTGTTTATGATGAGAGAGAGAGGGAGAGTGTGTGTGTGTGTGTGTGTGCGTGCGTACGTAGGTGCATGAAAACTAGCATGTGCACATGCATGGATGTGTGACCAACCGTGTGCCAAAGAGATTGAGCGTGTGTGCGCTTGTGAGCACAAGAAACTTTGTGTGTGTGTGTGTGCGTGTGTGTGTGTGCAAAAGAGTGCGTGTGTGAGAGCGTAAATGTGAGCAAAAGAAATAGAGTATGTCAACAATCGTGACAGAAAGAGTTTGTATGAGAGAATGTGTGAAACAGATTTTTTGTGAGTGTGTTTACGAGAATCTGTGTGTGTGCGTGTGTGAGACAGAGTGTGTGTGTGCGGGTGTGTGTGTGAGACAGAAAAAGTGTGTGAGAGCCTAAACTAGCGTGATAAAGAGATAGAGCATGAGTGTGTACAAGCGAAAGAAAATTGTATGAGAGTGTGTGTGTGTGTATGTGAGTGAGTGTGCAAAAGAGCTTATGTCAGTCTGTGAGTGAGAGACTGTGTGTGTCTGTGTGTGTCTGTGTGTGTATTCCTTTGGGTAATAACAGCACTCGGCTCCGTTCTGTCACCAGGTGACAGATAGACTCAATGAGGAAGAGGAGCAAGACACAGCATCCAATTAGTCCCCACCCCAACAACACACACACACACACACACACACACACTCATATATACACCTATTCAGCCCCCAATAACCCCCCCCCCCCCCCCCCCAGGTCATGTTTTCCCATCCCCCCCCCCCCCCCCTCTTGAGACCGAGCCATCCATCCAGGGGTCAGAGGTCATTGACAGCACCCCTTCCTCAGCCGAATAATGTCGCCACTGAGAATTTTCAATGCGCACGCTTGCGTGAGTGTGCGCGGCTGCTCGTGATCGTATATGTGCGGCGGGAGACATCCACGCAACTTCAGTGATTTTGTATCGGCCTGCGGCTTCACTCATTTGTCTGTGGTCTTCCTGCCTGTTGGACGTACTTCTCTCTAACAGCAGGTATATGAAGTGCGATGCTTTGTCATACTAATAAGTGGCAGCAATGAGAGGAAATTGACTGAAGTTGAATTGAGACAGAGAGAAAGGGAGAGAGGGAGAGAGAGAAGGAAAGAGAGGAAAAGAGAGAGGGAGAAAGGACTGAGAAAAATGAAGGGAGAGGAGGGAGAGAGGGGTCAGAGAGAACGAGAAGGAAATGGGATTCAGTAACTCGTGCTCTTCACGTATTAATATTTACATGCGTGTGAGGGCGTGTAGTTTCGAAGACCCCTGGCGCAGGGGGGTGGGGCGGAGAGCGTGGCGAGGGGACCCCTGAGGCCAAACCCCTGGCGATATAGAGAAAACCGCTCATCAAACATTTACCGCGCCGGCTGGCGACGCCAGCTGCCCAAGCGAGATCACCGCTACATCTCTCTGCTCATAACTGGAGACGGTTCGCTTGGAGACACGTCAGGTTAATGCTAGCTTTAGCCGCAGAGCTCGCAGAAACGAATGATAGGGGTAAAGGAGAGGAGCGTTTTGCCCTTTATTGGCTAAAAGGAATAAAAAAGAATGGAAATAAATTTGGATCATAAGGACACGACATGAATTGCGGTCTGGAGGCTCATAAATATTCCGAAACTCAGTCTGCATAATCAGCATGGTAAATCATGAGTCGTCTATAAAGGTATTTTGACGTGATTCACTTGTGGCGCTGAAATAGAACACAACATAGTTAAACGGCGAGGTGACCTAAGCCTTGATGGCGCTACGGATCTCCGTCATACTGTCACCTTATTATTTTATCTGCAACACATCTCTAATGAAGAGAATCTCTGTCTCATCCCAGCTCCTCAACAGATGCGCGAATGAGCCATTCTGAGTGTCTGGTTCAACAGTGTTCTGCACATAAATGAGATTTCCTTTGTGAAATGTTGGCCGGTGTTCACACATGGGAACATTCGGTGTTCACTGAATGGGGGGTGGAGATATTGAAGGCCTGCTGAAGTGGCCGCGCTGATGGAGACAGCCATTATTAATAACTTCTTTCAGCTGAAAGATTTCGCGCACTGATGGATGCGCAGGTAGTGTACGAACTCTCTTTTGAGGGCTTGAGTGCTTCTCTCTTATGACGAGACTCTAATGCACCCAGGGACCCTGTTTTCAACAGCAAGCAGGCAGACGTCAGGCAGGCAGCAGATTAGGATGCAAAATTGTGGACAAATCGTTGCCATGGTGACAGTGTCATCCAAGTTAAACACGGATATAAAAAATACATGTATTGTCACTCAAGTTGCTGCGAGAGACTTCTGTTGGCTCAATGCCGAACGAAAACACGTCAAAACGCCAGTTTTCATGATATAGATGATGATAGACACGATGATGATTTTGATACCAGGGGTGATGTTACATAATTAGTGTCAATTATTGTCGATATTCCTCTAATCATTTTTTTTCCTGTTTTTCAGATCGAGTCACGGAAGTAAAGACTGATATTTACGTCACCAGTTTCGGCCCGGTGTCGGATACGGACATGGTGAGTCTCCTCAGGGTTGATGTTCAGCCCGTGCGTCTGAAATATAAATGTTTTAAAATGAGCCGTCCGTGTCCGAGTGCTGTTCTGAGGTCAGTTTCTGGGTCAGCAGCTTTGCTTCTCACTTCTTAATTTCCATCACACCCCAAACACCCCACTGCACTTCCTGCACCTGTAGATGCTCACACCTTCCTTCAATATCCGACCCTGAAACACTCCCTCAACGTGCTAAAACCTTCACCCTACGTATTTCACAACAACCAATCAAATTGGAGAGGGGTCATCTGCCTTTCCCTCAATGGACAAAGCTTTTTTCTGGTGTCACGGACAGAATAATTCTGCTTGACTCAACAAAACTATAGAAGGATTTGTGCACCCTGCAATGGGTTGGCTAACTATCAAAGGTGTCTTTCTGCCTCTTTCTGATTGGATAACAGGGATAGAGTGAGGGAAACGCCCCTTTCGCCACCCTCCACTCACAGTTAGCGCCAAGAATAAGTGGGTTAAATAATGGATGGGCGGGTAAACCGCTAAAAGCCATAAATCCACTTCTCACTGGCATTTTAGCAGGCATTTCAGAGAAACACACGGAGGGATAATTTTAGATGCTACGTTTTCGTTTTTCTGTGTCTGGCGGCATCAGTGCCATCTTCTGCCCCTCCTTCTGCTCTGGGAGTTGTATAATTTATCAGTGCATCAGGCTGATCTGAATCTCGGCGTGTGAGCGCGAGTGAGTGTGCACAGCCTGCGAATATGGCGGAGGGGAAACACTGACTGCTGCCTGTATGTAAAAATGTTACTTTTATTCCGCAATGTAAAATGAAGTATGAATAACAGAAACTAGGGAGGTGTACCATAAACTAGTAAGCAAAATAGCATGACACACATTTTAACCCTTAGGACGCTAAATGCAGCTACTGTCACTCAATCATAGAGGACATCAAAATTAAAGCTGTTGAAAACCTATCACGAGGCAACTTGTTTAAAAGAGCTGCCCTGTGGGAGCTCTTTTAAACAAGTTACCCCGTGATGGGTTTTCAACAGCACAAGATAATTAAATTTATACATTAAAAAATTTATTTCAGTGCTCCAAGGGTTAATAATTTTTGTCTACGATAAAAAATCTAACCCCCCTGCCCCTCCCGTTTTTTCTACTTTTCACTCAGTCACATTGTGTTGCCCATCTCACTATAAGGACAGCACATTTCATAATTACACTACCTGACAAAAGTATTAGGACGATCCTCATTCTCACTCAACCTTTGATGTACGTGCTATATTACACATGTGAGTGTTGTAGGAATTTAATGGTGTCCTAAAATGTACATGTAAACATCACAGAACATTATTTGAACATTTGGGGATGCTACAGATATACAAATTGGCATATTTTTTCTCTGCACAAAAAACTCTCACTTTGGGTCTGTAATAAATAAGAGATATTATAATAAATAGTGCTTGCAAGATGGTAATCTTCAAATTAACAAGTTTGGAATTGTGTCGTTGTTATAATGGAAGACCACGGCTACTATTAGTTCAATCAATATGATCAGGTATGGCACATGGGGTGATTTTGATTCTCTATAAAAGGAGGGTCAAGACTTAGAATAATTCAGTTTGGTGTATCCAAAATGGGGTCTGTATTTTTATTTGAATAAACAACTATTTCCAAATATGATACATTCACTATTTTCAACTGCACAGTAAGAAAATCACACACATAAATAGTGACGTCCTAATACTTTTGTCAGGTAGTGTAGCTGCTGTGTGTTCTTTGAGGCAATATCTACTTCTGACTGTTTGCAAATTGATGTTGTTTTCTGTGCAAAGTGATAAACTGTGGGTGAAAATGGGATGAATTTGCTGCAGAACAGGAATGATGTGTGCTTGTGTTCACGTGTCTCGTCTCCTCATTCGCGGGTTATTGACATCTTTGCGGCGGCCATTACACCGGTATTGTACGTGAGGGGTCTGATGCGGCTCTGACAAGACGAGCTCGTGTCAGGCTGAAATCCTTGGAATTCACAGAAAGACTCATTTCGTCCTCCCAGGAAATTGAGATCAATCTAGATGTAGCACCGCGATTCCGCGGTTTCCTACAGTTCATCTCTCGAGTCTTAACCTGTGGAAGTGAATCCACAGGGGGGTGTTCTATTTCTCCGCGGCATCCTGACAGATATTGAAAGTAGAAAGATTGATAGAACTGCATTCAACCATTTTGTTGATTGTTACGGGAGAATGAATTCTGTTCACTGATAAATCCACGGCTGACAGCTGTGCACATTTTATTTTGAGCACTTGTGCTTTATTACAAGCATAAAAAACACCTGCCTTTACATCGAGTGCACATGCCTTCAGATCCATGGAAAGTTCCAAGAATTTCCACTAAGCCATTTGGAGCACTAAAAGTGTGATTTAGAGACCTATAGTCGCCATTTATTTAAAACAATATTTCAGAAACAATTGCAGGCTGTTCGCTATTTTTCAATGGTTCCAGAGCCTGTTGATTTATACTTCAAATGACTCTTACTCTACCGGTTCAGTGTTTTTTGGAAAGCAGTGTTCTCTGCTAGCTTATGAACTGTTTCATTAAAAAATGATGTCTTATTTTTACATCGTGTTTTAGAAAGCCAAAAGGTTCCAACTTGCGGGTTTGAGAAGCATGCAAAATAACGTTTGGGTATCGATCTGTTTACAGCTGAGTGAGTGAGTGAGCGAGTGACACATTTGCATATGTGAGTCCCCACAATAACTTGTTTCTACGGCTTTGTGTATCCATGGTCACGAGTTAAAAATTTGCAGTCGAAGCTGCTATTCACTAAGTGCAGGTTATTATGCCACAGTCAGTCCGTCTTTCTAATGCAGCCAGAATCTCACCGACATAAATACCCTGTGGACGTGTCAGACAGCTCTTCTGATTGGTGGTTTTTGACAGTGTTGCTAAGGAGACCTCCAGATTTGATCAGGCTCTGAGTCACCCAATCCACAGGTAGTGGAACATGCGGGTTAGAATCAACAAACAGCCATGCACTCCACCTGTATTTTCCAAGAGAATATTACGCTGCCGCAGAATTTAGGAGGAGATGAAGTAATTGGCGAAAAGGAATAGCGTTTTATTTCTGTGCTGTGGGGATATTGATGAGACATGATGACTCAGGGTAGATGACAGGCGTTTGTTGAGATATATGCATTGATACTCTGTCTTTTCCCAAGATGATTTCATCACAGAAAGTTATTTCACCCGATGTCATTTGTCCACTTTACTCTCCATGGTTCTCCACAAGCGTGAGTAATCATCATCTTGTCTGACAACTTTTTTGAAATGAGGCAGTTCATTCAATAACGAGTCTTACTTGCAAAGACAGCCTTGGAAAAATGTCAGAGGGACGTAGAGGCAAATTGAGAGAGAGAAAAAAGACTTGTATGAAGCTCCTGAAGCAGTTTTGGGGTTTAAGGGTCTTGGGTCACAGCCCAACGACAGTTCGTCCCAACTTTCATCACTCCAATTGCAAATCGGAATTTCAATCCCCTCCTGGTGCTCAAACTAGCAAAGGCACTGCTGCCAATCATATAGCATCCCGTTAGCCTACCCGGCCTTCCCCAGCGCAGACATGTTCTCATTCATGTCCATGAGCCACGATTGCGGGCAGCACGAGTGTGTAGTAATTACCGCCGTCACTTCATCATAAGGAGGTTCTGGGTGATGAAGCCTAGCTAGCTAGGACCTCTCTGCGTGGAGTTAGCATGTTCTTCCAGGGTTCATGGTACTCTTCTCTGGGTATACTGGTTTTCCACACCCTGATACACTTGCTCAGCATCACTGATCTTCATCTCTAGACCTTGAATCCAAATCCAGCCCAGGTTCTCTTGTATCCCAGGTAGATAAATGAACCCTTACTGCCTCTGATTGGCCAGACTGTCATTACACCTGAATTACTTGTGAAGAGAGGGTGGAAAACCGGCAGTTCTCAAACCTTGAGGACGGTGATTTGAGGACAGGGGCTCTGTGAGAGCACTCCTACCAGTGTCTTTGACTAAGGGCTCCGGCTTTAGAGCTGGAGTTTGTCCCTGGGTGCTGCACTATGGCTGCCCACTGCTCCTCAATAACTGGATTGAATGCAGGGAGCAAATTACCCCATGGAATTCAATGACGTGTGTGAGAGTATGGTGTGTGTGAATAGTGCTTACATCCTGTGATGATTGGTGAGCTGTCCAGGGTGGGTCCCTGCCTTTCACCCCTAGTCAGCTGGGATAGTCCAGCTCTCATATGACCCTAGTGAAGAAGACGTGGTACAGATCGTGGATGCTCCAATGAAGCATTGGTCATGTTCGTCCACAGTGCAGTAATCTTCATCTTGCCTCTGTCTTTAGGAGTACACCGTGGACGTGTTCTTCCGCCAGAGCTGGAAGGACGAGCGGTTGAAGTTCCACGGGCCCATGAACATCCTCAGGCTGAACAACCTGATGGCCAGCAAGATCTGGACGCCGGACACCTTCTTCCACAACGGGAAGAAATCAGTGGCCCACAACATGACCATGCCCAACAAACTCCTGCGGATCATGGAGGACGGGACGCTGCTCTACACCATGAGGTTCGGCCCCTGCAAACTCATGCCGACGCCATTTTATACTTGAAGAATTTATTGTGTATTAATTTACTGTACAACAGTTGGTTTGAGACTCGGCATTTTCATTTCATTGGCTAAGTACATCCAGCACAATGCACAGTTCACTTTTCACTGGTAGCCAGTATCCCTGGTACATTTTTATGACCGTTTGAATAAGGTTGTTTTCGTTTACTCATTAAAATCACAGACTGTTGGAAAAAAACATAGCCAAAAAAATGAGGATCAAGTCACTGTGATGTCATCAACTTTTCTCAGTCGTAGGGAAAAGAGCATGGAGCCCCAGAAGGTCAGCTTCAGGGTGCTGGACTGTTGTGTGATTCGGACTTTCAGCTGTTCACTCAGTGTTTGAGAAGTGGTGATGTAACCCTGCTTGTGACTTGTCCACAAAATAGTTTTCCATTTTCTTTAACCTTCATTTAACCAGAGAGATTCCATTGAGAATAAGTTTCTCTTTTTCAAGGACCCTCTGGAAGAAATGAAAGATGGAACAGTTGCAGGTGAAGAGAGATAGGGAGAAACAGGGGTGAAGACGTCTGAGCTGCTTTGGGTTAAAGCCTATCCCCACAGCCCCCAAATAACCCAAAACATTTACTGTTACACTCAAAAGGAAGATGTTTGGTGATAAGAAAACATGCTGAGTGTTTTTTCCAGAGGGAAGAAGTTGATTAACGTGATATTTTTACGCCTCACAGTAATGTCAAACCTGCAATGAAAATTGCAACTGGTCACCCTATAAGGTTGCCCACAGCGATGACTAAAATGCTAGTCACCCAAAATGACCAGGAGCTGGGATTTGGAAACAAAGCCAAATTTTTGCAATTAGTTAAAAGCATGAAATCAGATCACGTAAGATGTTTCAAGTTACAATTAATTTTTCATTATATACCTGATCAATTTTGAGCCATTGTTTGACCAAACCAAAAATTGTAAATGTCAGTTAAGACTGAGGTCAGCTCCTTAATGTCTTTGCGTAATGTATGCCAATACATGAAAATTTATCCTTGGTCTCACTTGCAGGTCAATGACCTTTAACCTTTGGCGGTCTTCCTCTCCTGTTTGTCACACTGCGGTAAATTTCTGATGCCGTAACACTGTTGCTAGGCAGGCCTTGGAGGTTTGTTTTCCGTTGAGATGAAAGAAAATGAAAAATGCTGTAAGATGGTGATTAGATGCACACAACAGAGCTTCAGGTGTTAATGATTCCTCAGTCACATGATCTCAAGCCGCTCAAAGAATCTGATTTTCAAAGACATTTTGCAGGTGCACGCACCACTTCATTGGCTCAGATATGAGTGTTTCCTGGCATTTTCTGTGCATGCTGTTCATAAATTACAGATGTTACTTACAGTATAGCATACGTAATATTGTGTTACATTCCACTGCATCAGAAATAATTGCCAAATACAGTTTAAAAGAATGGATTTTATTATATTTTCAAGTTTTAAGTTTTTTGGTTGTGTGTGTGTGAGTGTGTGTGCGCATGTGTGTGTGTGCGCGTGTGTGTGTCTGCGTGTCTAATATTGATTTCCTAGGTGTTTAAGCCCATTGCAGTCCCATAATGATGGTTTATTAATGTGCATGGTGCTGATATTCTCAGGTTAAATCTTGTCCACTGGCTCACACCAGCTACGCTGTATTAAAAGACATATTTAGTCTTAAAAATTTAATTTGACAGGACAAAAAAAAAAAAATCAATATGATGTGTTCTTCATGTAGGCTATTGCTGTGTATTTTGCTTTAGCGCTGACGTTTTCCCTCTGCAGTGGTCAAGGTTCTTAATATCAATATATGAAGCCAAATGTTTCATACACTATTTCCATAAAGAGACATTTTTGGGTCATGGAAGGTTGTGTTTATGTAGTAATGAAGTCAGATAACAAACTTAAACCATTGTAGACTTGGGGTATGGCCGATACCCTGATGGGTTTACTACACAGACGGTGAAAAGTTGAATGTGAAATTTGTAGTACTACGAATCCGCAGTATGGGTCAAACTGTATGTGAACGATACCCATGCATTCGGCAGAGTTTTGTTGTATGCAACTGATGGATACTGCTCTATCCCATAACATTAGCCTCATAGCATAATTGACCTATGGCTAAGCCCCGCCCCCTCCACTGACTCGGACAAACAATCAACATTTTAGAACAGGCACTAGTGGCTGGTATCACAGTCGGAGATATTTTTCAGGATGCTATCGATGATTTTTGGCGATAAAAGGCTCAAATATCATCAAGAAGTCAGCAAATAGGGCTATACTATGCATTTCAGGGATACATTAATGAATTTAGAGTTGAGAAGGTCGACGAAAAGTTTAAATTATAAACTAAAATTTTCAGGTCTCATTGCAAACGCGATCAACCGCATCTCGTTTTCGTCACCCTCTCACACAACAAGATATTGGATCAGCATTGTTCGTGCACGGCAGGGTAATACATTTAATTTACGTATTATTATGGCTAGCTACCGTATTTAAGAAATCTAAACTGACGTGACTTTTAAAACCCCATGAAAGCAAACAAGTTGGAGTTTCCGTAATGCATTTCAATGGAAGTTCAGGCGAGGGATGGGTACCGAGCCCCGGGGCTACATTCTTCAAGACCGCAGTATCGATAAGCTGTGACTTTAACGGTTCTGCTATCGGTACTGGAGCAGTCGCGTTTTTTTTTTTTTTTTTTTCACAAGACACGTAATCTTGCACATTTATCTCACCAACTCCATCAATAGGAGCGATCTAATAAAGCGCAAAACTGTCGTAAATCTGGAGATGAGATAAATGAAGGAGATTTTTTTGTCGACATCCGCACTTTCGGTTAATAAGACCAGCTTCACCATGCCACTGCATGCATGACGAAATGCGCTGAGCATTGTGCAGCTTCGCAGTCGAATACCATCGTGGATACACAGATATGAACACGAAAATACCGCAAAATTCAGATAAACTCTGCGAACAAATCAAAGCCCGAGTTCACGTTTTGGAACACTTTTGCCTCAAAGGGTGGCAACTCCAGTAATTTGGCGAAACACCTTGCTGAAGTCCATCACATTCAGACGGAAAGATGTAAAGTGTTTAATAGCACAGCCAGTTTTAACTTGCATAGCTAATTCATCAACGTCCATTCCAAGTATGTAACATTATGCGAGCAGCCAACAGGTGGAGTTAATTATCATTAGCTATTTTTTTAGTTTAGTGATATTGATAGGTTCGCGTCCTACGTCCTTTGACGCATTAAAATCCAGGACGACAGTGAACTCACCAGAGGCGGGCGGTGGACGTAAAACTGGGGAGGGGTACGGGACCGAAAACATCCCTTGAAACGGATGACCCGGTTCTAATCATTGCTCTTGGCCAACACGTTAGTTTCCCTTATAATGAAAGGTTTAGGCGAGTAAATAATAAATTCTATGAAATGTTTAATTCACATGTCTTAATTGGCAACTCTACTCGAAAAAACCACAGAGGATTTTCCGCGTTAAATTTTGTCGCATCCTAAGCAAGTCGTCAAACTTGTGCGAAATGATTGTTTAATTGAAAAAGATTGGAACGCGCTCTTTTTGCGTTCAACCGGTGCGTTTGATTTCTCGTCTGAACGAAGGCAATTAGCTACACCTGAGAGGGGACAGTTCAAGTGTCTTTTACCAGGGAAATTGATTGAAAACAGATCAAGACTAATGAGCAGTTTAAAGACATGTTTATCGCCCTCCTTGTCCTCTGTCCACCGCCCGCCACTGGAACTCACTGTCAAGAATGATCAACTCTGAATCTGATCGATCTGTGGTCACTCACGTCTCTGATGACGGTTGATGCATTACACAGTCATTTCGGATTTGACTGATCAATACGAAGATTCAAGTATTCATTCTTTTTTCACTCTTTACTCCAATCAGCCGACGTGAGTGTGTTTTACCTGCAGCCCCAGACTCACTTTTTAATGCTTTTCTCCATCATGTGAAAACACGACATTTCCACACTGTCAGAGAAAGTCGAAGTGTCCAGCGTCCTGCTCATTGTTCAGTTATTAAATCCCAGCGCACGACGGAGCGTCTCTGTGCTGTCAGCTGAAGAGTTCAGGGCCGGCTCTAAACATTTTGGGGGCAGCCCTAAATGTTCGCTGTTTTGTAAATAAAGTTTCATATTTGGGATTTTATTTGCTTAATTTTCAGATGCATCTTCTAAATACATTAATATAACCATAATTATAGCTTGGGCGTGTGGGATTTCCCATCTCTGGTCTATATCCTTGCCTCTACTAAATTATTTTTATCCTTTGGAGACAAAATGTACCCCCCCCCCCGCCCCCTAATAGTGATTAATGTTACATCACCATATAAAATACTAAGCATGAAATTATTTAAAAAATATATATCTAAGTTAAGTGCTGCAATGAGCAGTCTGATGTGCAAACAACATGGTGATTTTTTCTTAAAACTCCCCCGTTCCTTTCTTTAAATAACTTACAAAACCCAAAACCAGTGAAGTTGGCTCGTTATGTAAATCGTAGATAAAAACAGAATACAATGATTTGCAAATCCTTTTCAACTTTTATTTAATTGAATACACTGCAAAGACAAGATGTTTAATGTTCAAACTGAGAAACTTTATTATTTTTTTTGCAAATAATCATTAACTTAGAATTTAAAGGCAGCAACACATTGCAAAAAAGTTGGGCCTTGTTACCACTGTGTTACATCGTATTTCCTTTTAACGACACTCAGTAAACGTTTGGGAACTGAGGAAACCAATTTTTGAAGCTTTTCAGGTGGAACTCTTTCCCGTTCTTGCTTGATGTACAGCTTAAGTTGTTCAACAGTCCAGGGTCTCCGTTGTCATATTTTACGCTTCATAATGCGCCACACATTTTCAATGGGAGACAGGTCTGGACTACAGACAGGCCAGTCTAGTACCCGCACTCTTACTACGGAGCCATGCTGTTGTAACACGTGCAGAATGTGGCTTGGCATTGTCTTGCTGAAATAAGCAGGGGCGTCCATGAAAAAGACGTTGTTTGGATGGCAACATATGTTGCTCCAAAACCTGTATGTACCTTTCAGCATTTATGGTGCCTTCACATATGTGTAAGTTGCCCATGCCTTGGGCACTAATACAACCTCATACCTCATTTGCGCCTATAACAGTCCGGATGGTTCTTTTCCTCTTTGGTCCGGAGGACACGACGTCCACAGTTTCCAAAAACAATTTGAAATGGGGAGTTGTCAGACCACAGAACACTTTTCCACTTTGCATCAGTCCATCTTAGATGAGCTTGGGCCCAGTGAAGCCGGCGGCGTTTCTGGATGCTGTTGATACATGTCTTTCGCTTTGCATTGTAGAGTTTTAACTTGCACATGCAGATGTAACAATGAACTGTAGTTACTGACAGTGGTTTTCTGAAGTGTTCCTGAGCCCATGTGGTGATGTCCTTTACACACTGATGTCGGTTTTTGATGCAGTACTGCCTGAGGGATCGAAGGTCACGGGCATTCAATGTTGGTTTTCGGCCTTGTCGCTTACGTGCAGTGATTTCTCAAGATTCTCTGAACCTTTTGACGATGTTACGGGCCGTAAATGATGAAATCCCTAAATTTCTTGCAATAGCTCGTTGAGGAATGTTGTTTTTAAACTGTTCGGCAATCAGCTCATGCATTTGTTCACTAAGTGGTGACCCTCGCCCCATCCTTGTTTGTGAATGACTGAGCATTTCAGGGGAAGCTGCTTTTATACCCAATCATGGCACCCACCTGTTCCCAATTAGCCCGTTCACCTGTGGGATGTTCCAAATAAGTATTTGATGAGCATTCCTCAACTCTCTCAGTCTTTTTTGCCACTTGTGCCAGCTTTTTTGAAACATGTTGCAGGCATCAAATTCCAAATGAGCTAATATTTGCAAAAATTACAAAGTTTACCTGTTCAAACATTAAGTAGCTTGTCTTTGCAGTGTATTCAATTGAATATAGGTTGAGAAGGATTTGCAAATCATTGTATTCTGTTTTTATTTACGATTTACACAACGTGCCAACTTCACTGGTTTTGGGTTTTGTATTTTATGTGTTATACCCTTCAAGTTTGAAAAATGTAAAAAGTACCATGCTTTGTAAAAACAATTTTGTTGCATAATAAAGCAATTTATGTTCTTAATAACCTTGTCTTTTTTTGCCTTCCTCAAAAAGTATCAATAAGAGAACCGTTAAAGTACCGGATCGATAAGCAGTATTGATAAGAGTAGTAGTATCGTTAAAATCTTAATGATACCCACCCCTAGTTCAGGCTCAGATTGGCTCATGGCATTTGAGGGTGGGGCTTAGCTGTAGGTCAATTGTATAAGTCATACAGCCAAATTGAGATATCGGCTGCCTGTTCTTTCATGTTGGCAAAAAAATTATTTTTTTTCTCAAAACCTTAAAAATATAATAAAATCCATTCTTTTAAAATAAATAAATAAAAACCTTTTAAAAAATGAGATAGGCAATTATGCTATGAGGCTAACGATAAGCTACTAGCATTGAGATGACAAGCTGTTTTCAAGATGGCAGATGAAGCGATCGCTCTCTGTACAGTAAGATGCATAAAATGAACTATTTTAAATGAAAAGGACAGTTCCATTACCTTATTTTATTGCAAATATTTATAAATGCCACCAATACTGATGAAAGTAGTGTATTTAAATTTTTGCGGGGAAAATGTTGCGTTACATCATGGGTGGCTGAATACTATGTCCGATTCTGTGGAAACAGTGCTGACACGAACACATTATACCAACTAGACCTACATTGGAGGTAGTATAGTTGGTAACAAACCAACTCCTGTACATAAAGATATAACCTTTGGTCTCAAATGTCTGATAACTAACACAGACACAGTTGCACCTGAAGTTGAGCGATGTGTGCTTTCTGTGATGTCACCGGCCAACTTTCCACGTTAACTCCTCCCCTGCAGACATATCACGTCTAAAAAACATCCAATTAGCTTGTTGAAGAAACGGAGGTGTGTCCTTTCATTCAAGTGGTGAGGGTTTACTCCCTAATTGGCTCCTCTGACTCCATTTCCTTCCCCTATTGGTTATGATGGGCCTTTGTTATACGCAAGAGTCCCACCAGAAAGGGCCTAATGAATGAACATGTAATTGAAGGGTGAGTGATGATTATATTGATTTGATCAGATCGGAATATTCCGGATGAAACAGGAATTGTCAGAGGAGGTGGTGCTCCCTCTTGGAAATATTGTTCAGCACAACACACTCTCCCGTCAAGGAAAAAAAAAAACTACACATTTGCACAACATAACATTCAATCCCTGTTGTATTTGCCATTACTAACCTCAGAGGATGGCAATGATTTGCCTGCTATGACAGGTTAGTGGATTGCAAGCATATACTGTACGTAAACAACCAAACAGGAAGCAAAGTACAACCAGATGTAATCAGAGTCAAACAGCCATATGGAGATGTATTCCTGACTCAAAAAAAAAAAAAAAAAAAAATCCAACATCACTTCAGAGCTGGATCAGATACACTGGCCTTGCTTTGTTGAATGTTGCCACCAATATCATGCTTGTGATTGGCTGCTCTTTTTGTCACTTAAAATGGTGTCTCTTCTCAAATTAGGCATAATTTTGTGCATGTGTGTGTGTGTGTTTGTTTGATCTCAGGCTGACGGTACAGGCGGAGTGTCCGATGCATCTAGAAGACTTCCCCATGGATTCTCACTCCTGCCCCCTGAAGTTTGGCAGTTGTGAGTATGCACTTATTTAAAGCACTCGATCAATGTCTCATACTCCCCACACTTTCCCTGTGAGGTGCTGTGCTCTTCAGAGTATGTACTAGATATTGGTTTCGCCACTGTTGGAACTGAAACAAATGTGTGCTTCAAATGCAGTTTTATATGCAAACAGGGCTATTCTAATGCAGGCCTTCCTCTAACCATGAAAGGAACGGGCTTAGACTCCAAATGCAGTTCAGCATCGGCAGGGCGTTTATTTGGATTAAACACAGCTCATGGTCAAAAACAGAAACAGATCGATAGCCAGGCAAACAGGGTAATGCAGAATAGTCAGAATCAGGGGCGTTGCCAAGGGGGGGCAGGGGGGGGGCAGTGCCCACCCTGAGAAAAGCTCTGCCCCCCCTAATGAAAACTCAAGATAAAAACCTGATTTACTAATATTTGTCAGCAAACACGCAAAATCCAACTGATTCTCAGCTGGACGTAGACAGCCAATTAGAGTGAGCTTTACGAATGCTTCATTTATCTATCACTATGTGTGATTGGTGAATTCCTTTGCCAGTCTATTCTGCTGTGAAACTATCGAATTACTGGGACCCTCCCATTCTCTTAGACTGCCGTCTTGCTCATCAGTCTGAGGTCACGTCTACTGCTCTGTGCTTCTCTCAGGGAATTAAAATTTCGCCCATATCTCTTTTGTTGCTATTTCTGCCACGGCTTATTTTGTAAGTCTTTGTGTTTGATATTATGGTAATTTGTGTTCTAGTTTGTCATTTGTGTTCACTCGTGCGGTTATAACCCGAGTTGGCTACCGAGTGAGCCCAGGCAGCTCGCCAGCAGCTAGTCTGGAGTTGCTAACGTTAGTCACTCACTGGGGTTGTTGCTACAATAATTCTGTATCATAAGCACTTCCGGGAGAAAACTAGACTGGCGTAAGTATTTTTCGGTGTCATGCTGAACGGAGCCAAGTAAAGGATTTCAGAAGGCAACTCTAAGAAAAGTAAACGCGTTTAAAGATACACACCTGAAGCGGCTAAAATTATTTAAAATGCTGCCGGGAAGAAGCCGAGTTTAGATTTCTGCAGGTGCTCCGCCCTTCCCTAAATCTGCTCCCGTGCACTTGGCCTCAATAACAAACAATTTCAATGGCCTATAACGATTAAGATGTGATGGTGAAAAGCAGACAAACATAACTGAGCGACGGTGTTGGATTGAAAGAATGCTAGTTTGAATAATTCGAAAAAATCTTCCTCTTCCCCAAAACCATGAAACGTGAATGTCAGATATAAATGATCAGTCGCACGAAATCGCGTGGCAATGACAATCGCGTTCTTGCAAAACTGCTGTTCTATGGACATTTAAATTTAGAAATGCATCAATCATGCTGTCTGAACAGCTTTACTCATTCAACTTCGAGAGTAAACGAATCCACCATTTGAATGCCAATCAAGCAAAGTAAATGGGAATAGGTTTGTTTTTTCTGAGAGTTGCCTAATTGGTTAATAGGAGGCGATTCCATTGTCCTTTACTTCCGTTGTTTTCAAACTCAGTCCCGGAGGACCCCTGTGTATGCTGGTTTTTATTACAACCACAATAGCAATTCCAGGATTTTAACAAGCTGTTACTTTTTCTTAATTAGGTTCTTTTGATCTTATCATCTTAATCTACAGAATGCCAAACATGGCTTTGAAATGCCCCAAAGATTACTCATTTTACATTGTACTCATTGCACTATTGGCAAAAAATTAAAGAGGTAACAGACCAATAAGATTAACTTGCCAACTTAATGACTTAACTTGTTTTTTTTGCTGTATACGCAATAATTGGCTATTTTCACCTGATACTTCACCACAAAACTGGTGGGCCTCATTATCATCATTGGCGTTGTTATTGCAGTCATCATTATCTTCTTGATGGTTAGGAATGAAGGCCAGGTGTACATACCAATTAAGAGCCTGCTGATTGACCTCAGACTTTAACTGCATTGGTTATAGTTACATTTCTTCATGTATATTGAAATCAACTGTTTGAAATTTAATGCAGTGAGTACCACATGCCCATAGAAGATAAATTTTACATTGCATACATTGTCAATTCTGGCATGATGTGATTTAAGAATCTAAGTGATTTATATAGGCTCTATTTATTTATTTTACGGCGATTTAGAGGTTTTTTTTTTTGCCCCCCCAAGGAGGACAAATGCCCACCCAAGCTTGGCATCCTGGTAACGCCTCTGGTCAGAATCAGAGTCAGGGGACAAGCAGAAATATTCAGTAACCAGAGAATCAATCCGCACAAAGACAGTAACAATAGGGGTTGAGCAAAGGGAATGGAAGGGGAAGGAAAAGGGAGTTGGATGGGATAAGGGAATAACACAGGAGAATCTAAACAGACGGGTACAAAATGGGAATTAGGGAGAACGAAGTACTAAGCAATCAACCAGCGATCAAACAACGTAATACAAACAATCAATAACGAGACTTACAGGAGAATTCACAGAAAACGAGCAATCAACAATCGAAACCAGAAAAGCGCAGAAACGACACTTAACCAAAGACGAGCTGTGGGAAGAAACGAGCCGACAGGGAGCTGCGGTAAAAATGCGTCTTTTAAACAAACTAATCAGTGTAATTCCAGCTAGAATGCAGGACAGCTGTAGAGAGAGGCGGAACTAGAAAATCAAGGACGGTGATAGGAAAGCGAGGGGAAACAGGTGGAGTTATAACTCTGATCTAACTAATCACCCGTGCCTCGCTAACTCTTCTTCGGTGCGGATAGCCAATGAGAACAGCCAGAGAGAAGGAAGTGGAATTACCTCACCGAAGTATAGGGAAGAGAGTGTGAAGACTGACAAGACAGAAACGAGCGGAAAACGTTCAAGACTAAAGACAGCGCAATCGTAACAGAAACATATATACTCTAAACGAATAAATATGATAAATAAATAAATAGCAATAAAAATGACTAAAACATACTAAAAACGAACATACAAATCAGCTTAACAAACCTGTGATGTTACAATTTTTGAACTGTAGAAAAAAGGTAGTTTGATTTTCACATATTAATTATTTTTCTCCAAATGTTAACTATTTACAATGTTATTAATGTGCTTAACTATGGCTTAAATGCTTGCATATTTAAACAATACTATAATACTCTTAGTTTATTGTTACTATCATCATTATTATTATTATTATTATTACTATTATTATTTAATAATAATAATAATAACATTACTATAATGAATGACATTATTATTATTATTATTATTATTATTATTATTATTAATGAGGTACAAAGGCACCCAATAAAGGCAGTAAAGAGTTCATTTTTATACATATTAGTGCACATTCACTGTTGATTAGTTAAAGAAGCTCATCTTTTGCTTTAGTAAGTGTAGCTGCACAGAGCGCATTAGCCAGACCCTTAGAGCAGTGTTCTGTTCCTTCTGGGTACATGGACCAATTCTCCATTAGTTTGCTGAAAGCACTGGAACATCTGTAATTGCCTTTATTCAAGTCATTATTTTAAGTAGACCTCCTTTTGTAGTAAAGATGTCACCTTCACCGTTCAGGAGAAAAAATACAAAAAAATACGGCTTTTACTATCTGCCTTGTCCTTTCGAATGTCTTGCATCTTTCTTTCGCTTTCATCACTGTGATTTTGTGGATTGTTGCCGCAGATAAAAGCCTGCACGCGGTCACCCCATCCGTACACCAGTCACGGCAATGGTTTCCACGGCAATGGTAGTCTCCACATCAGTAATCAGTCAGCCGAATGTTCAGTCACAACCGCTGTGTCCAATTTTCCTCACCGCCATGGCGCCGTTGTCACCCTGCATAGTTTATGATGATAGGGTTTGGGTCTGGTTTGGGCTCAAGCCTGCCTGAAACCTTCTTCTTGTCCTACAGATGCCTACACAATTAATGAGGTGACCTACGTTTGGACACGGAACGCAACAAATTCTGTGGATGTGGCAGAAGACGGATCGCGGCTCAATCAGTACGATCTGCTGGGACAGACCGTTGGAGAAGAGACCATCAAATCCAGCACAGGTGTGTACCAACACAACACAACACACCTGTGTCCTGACTCCCTCCCCCAGCACAGGTGTGTACCAACACAACACAACACTCCTGTGTCCTGACTCCCTCCCCCAGCACAGGTCTGTACCAACACAACACAACACACTTGTGTCTTGACTCCTCCCTCAGCACAGGTGAGTACCAACACAACACAACACACTTGTTTTCTGACTCCTCCCCCAGCACAGGTGTGTACCAACACAACACAACACACCTGTGTCCTGACTCCTCCCCCAGCACAGGTCTGTACCAACACAACACAACACATCTGTGTCCTGACTCCTCCCCCAGCACAGGTGTGTACCAACACAACACAACACAACACACCTGTGTCCTGACTCCTCCCCCAGCACAGGTGTGTACCAACACAACACAACACACCTGTGTCCTGACTCCTCCCCCAGCACAGGTGTGTACCAACACAACACAACACACCTGTGTCCTGACTCCCTCCCCCAGCACAGGTGTGTACCAACACAACACAACACTCCTGTGTCCTGACTCCCTCCCCCAGCACAGGTGTGTGCCAACACAACACAACACACCTGTGTCCTGACTCCCTCCCCCAGCACAGGTGTGTACCAACACAACACAACACAACACACCTGTGTCCTGACTCCTCCCCCAGCACAGGTCTTTACCAACACAACACAACACACCTGTGTCCTTACTCCTCCCCCAGCACAGGTGTGTGCCAACACAACACAACACACCTGTGTCCTGACTCCCTCCCCCAGCACAGGTGTGTGCCAACACAACACAACACACCTGTGTCCTGACTCCCTCCCCCAGCACAGGTGTGTACCAACACAGCCCAACACACCCGTGTCCTGACTCCTCCCCCAGCACAGGTGTGTACCAACACAACACAACACACCTGTGTCCTGACTCCCTCCCCCAGCACAGGTGTGTACCAACACAACACAACACTCCTGTGTCCTGACTCCCTCCCCCAGCACAGGTCTGTACCAACACAACACAACACACTTGTGTCTTGACTCCTCCCTCAGCACAGGTGAGTACCAACACAACACAACACACTTGTGTCCTGACTCCTCCCCCAGCACAGATGAGTACCAACACAACACAACACACTTGTGTCCTGACTCCTCCCCCAGCACAGATGTGTACCAACACAACACAACACACCTGTGTCCTGGCTCCTCCCCCAGCACAGGTCTGTACCAATACAACTCAACACATCTGTGTCCTGACTCCTCCCCCAGCACAGGTGTGTACCAACACAACACAACACAACACAACACACCTGTGTCCTGACTCCTCCCCCAGCACAGGTGTGTACCAACACAACACAACACACTTGTGTCTTGACTCCTCCCTCAGCACAGGTGAGTACCAACACAACACAACACACTTGTTTCCTGACTCCTCCCCCAGCACAGGTGTGTACCAACACAACACAACACACCTGTGTCCTGACTCCTCCCCCAGCACAGGTCTTTACCAACACAACACAACACATCTGTGTCCTGACTCCTCCCCCAGCACAGGTGTGTACCAACACAACACAACACAACACACTTGTGTCTTGACTCCTCCCTCAGCACAGGTGTGTACCAACACAACACAACACACCTGTGTCCTGACTCCCTCCCCCAGCACAGGTGTGTACCAACACAGCCCAACACACCTGTGTCCTTACTTCTCCCCCAGCACAGGTGTGTACCAACACAACACAACACACCTGTGTCCTGACTCCTCCCCCAGTACAGGTGTGTACCAACCCAACACAACACACCTGTGTCCTGACTCCTCCCCTAGCACAGGTGCCCCCCACAGCTGTTAATGATTTGCCCCATTGTGATATTACACTCATTTCTGTGTTGCTGAAAGCATCCAAACCTTTGCTGTTAAAATATTTACTGTCTGATTTCTCGTGGTTTCATGAAATATTTCGCTTCACAATATGGCTACCTTAATTAACATTAGTTAAAGCAGTATTAAGCATTAAGTAACAGTTAATTACCAGTTATCTGGTGTCTAATAATGTTTTTCTAATAGTGTTTTTGTCAACATAGGTATTGATTTAAGTATAATTGGACAGTTTAATAGTTTAACGTGTTACTTATGGGATACTTAAGGCCCATTCACACCAAGAGTGAATTTCTGTGCGGATTATTCACCCGAATTTTAACAGGAGCCGTTTCCATGGGCTCTGATGTGAGCTGCACAGCAAGGCGCGATTTTTGTGCCGGGGATGAAACCTGCACGGACTGAAGCGTTTGCGAATACTTGGCAAATCTGTGCCGCGTTTTCGCTTCGCCCCGGTGTGAGAGCAGCTTTAAGGGTCGTTTTCAACTTCACTCATCGGGAGACTGAGATCATTAATAAATGGTTAATTATGGTTCAGGATTATTCAGCACTTTGATGCATTATTTAACTGTTAATTGACTGTAAGTTAATGCTTATCACTACATTGACTCATGGTAATTCACAACCGTACTGTATAGTGTTACGTTACCAACATTTGTACTGCACTAAATCTAGATTGCTTTTTTCAGTGAAGAGTAATGCCCACGTGTGCATTTTAAAAACATGTATCCAGTTTATCATGGAGTCCCTTTGAGATTTAATACGGATCAACCAAATAGCCACGGTTACACAGGAAAGACATAAAATACACAGTGATTAGGGTTCTCATGCCTAGTGGATGTTCACTTTTTCTGGAATCTTATCCATATTTCAGTTTAATTTATTACTTTGGTATTTACTGTTTCTCCATTGGTTAGATAACCCATCAATGACGTAAATATTAATATTTTCATATATGCCTCAAGTCAAGAGTACAAATGACAAATAAAAAAAATTAAATAATGAAAAATAATTCCATTTTGATTTTCCCTACATGCCGTCAGTTTCATGTGTTGTTCCCTAATGCCTGAAGATTTTGCTCTCCAGGACATCCCCACGCCTCTCTCTTTAATCTCACACTTGATATAAATGAGCTGTCTGGCTTTGGTCCAGTTCACGCTTACAGAATTCATGAGACTTGTGTTCGAAATGCGGAGCTGCTCCTCTCACTGAGCTGTTTGCTTTCATGTGGAGAGAATCCATCTCGACCTTTGACCGCCGTCTCTTGTGTGATCAGTGTTTCGTGGCAGGGGGTCCCCGCGAAGCTCGGCGACACGAAGCAGAGCCGCAGTGACAGCCCGCGGCCATCTGCTCTTTAAAGTTTCAGGAATCGCTCCCCATGTCGTCGGCTAAAAGGGATCGGGCATCCTATTACATTTTATTTCACGCTCAGAGAGACAGTCTGAGCCCTCGACCGCAGCCCGGAGTTTACACCATCATTAATTAAGAATTTTGAATAATCTGTTCAGCTTTTACAGCAGTTTTTACACGGCCCAAGGGTCCCATCGCACGCAGTGCTTTTTACCCAACTGCCAGTGCTCGTTTTAGGCGAGAACATATTGGGAGTGGCTGCACTGCGGCCGAGAGGCGACCAATCTTTAAAAGCGAAGCGCTTGTCTGCTCAAAAAAAAAAAAAAAAAAAACACTTCCAAAGTTGAGAACGGCTGAACTTTTTTTGAAATACTGATCCAATCTCAACCAATCAGGGCTACAAAGAGAGTGAACAGGTAATTCATCTCAACATCAACAAAGATGGAGCCGAAATCACCGGAAGAGAAATTAGCTCGACTGGAGCCAAACTCAAAGCTAGAAGCCTCTTCTTTGAAGTATTTATGCTGATCAAAATATACAACAAACATGCACCAAAATTACACTAAACCATCAACAACTGACACGCACAAAAAAAGCTCAGCTTATGAATGGTCCATATCTCTGACAACACTGCACATCACTCATGAGAGCCCTCGAGCACTTTCTTCACAAAGTGCAAAATTTCTGAAGTAAAAAGCGCTACGTGTGAGCACATCCCAAGTGCAAACACATACAGGGAGCACCACAGTTCATTGGATGTGACACTTTTTTTGTTGTTGTTATTTCTGATCATTTAGCCAAGTCAATCACTAGACGTGAATCCAAATGAAAATGCATTTTACATGCTGTAGAGGAAACTGAAGTCAAAAAGTCCCTGAATCACGCAGGAACTTAAGATGGCTGCACGACAGACCTGGCAGAGAATCGCTCAGGGAATATATTTAGCGTCAAGTGACGTCTATGAGTCATAGACTTAATGTAGTCATCGCATGCTAAGGACACGCCACCAAATGTTACTTTATCCAATATGAATGAAAACACCCACAAATTAAAACTGACAGTCTGTACTTCAATCTCATTGTCATTGTATCTCTTCAAACTCAAACAACTAATGTATAGACGCAAAATAAAAATTGTCCTGCTGTCCTATGAGCTCTAATGCTAACTATTTAATTTCCCTAGCAATGCTGCTATAATGAATAATGGATAACATTTTAATAATGTGTATGTATTCCCAGAGCACAACGTTCATGGTCCTTCTTCCACAATGATAATATCAGGATAAAACTGCAGAACAGTTTTACTGCGGAGAGAAATACGGAGGGCATTACAGAGATGGGCCTGCTGGGTAATGCTGGAGCCTGCTGCACTGCAGGAATATATGATTACAGCTGCGCATAATGAAAGGTATTACAGAGCTTAAAAACAGCCCAAAAAGAGAGGTGCAAAATGCTGTTTTCAAACACAGATTGATGCCGCTGGAAATCATATACACCACTGTGCAAACGTCTTAGGGACCAAACGCTGTTATAAACTGCCACCTTTTTTGCCAGTTATCTTAACTGTAATTTTTCGATCAGTTTAAAACAGAGTGCAAACGGCGACTCAGATCCATGAATTCCTGCGTATCACTTGTTTGACTTGAGAGGGGTCAAAACTGCATAAATACCCTGAGGACCAGCCTGGTGCGGCCGTGTCCCTTCGACCTCAGCTGTGTGCAAAACCTGGACCACTGCAGTGACACATGCCGATTTTATGGTTTTGTGTATGTTAGCTGTTACTGCACAGTTAAATGTGCACAGGACTCAATTTACGGTTAAAATAACACGGAAACAATACATTAATTTAACTGATTAATTCACTCCATTTACATTTCTTTCAAATGTAAATCTGGCTTCAGATGTTTAACTTTTGTTTTACACATTCTGGTTACTGAAGATGAGAGGCATATTTGAAATTCCAAATGCTAATTTAAAAAACAGTTTTATAAATCAATGTTGGTATTTCATTATTGATGGAGATTATGCAGTCTTGACAGAGCCCTGATGTCGACATCATCATGTCTGTCTGCAGTTACTTGGAGGGATAGACAGTCAGTCTGCAGAAGAACGATGGCAAGTTTTCCACTCCGCTTGGTATACGCGTAAAGCCAATCATCTTACAAAACTACAGCACATCAGGATAGTGTCCATAATTTTCAGGCAAAGTATAGTCATACCACATACTGGTTTGTCTTCATTTCTAACAGAATTCAGCCCTGTATAGCACATTTCTCTGTTATCAGAAACTTTTAAATTCATTATTTTTTCCAGCATATTTGCACTTCAAAATTTGCCTTAATTGTTCCGAAAAACTTTTACACAGCTCTGGCAATTCAGTTTATAAGAAGGCATTTCATTGTTCATTCGTCCCTTAATGTCCATCAGGACATTTCAGAGTCTATTGGTGCATTGCGTGTGCATCAATTCCATGTGTATCAGTGCAGTGCAGTGTGTATTGTGCATTTCCATGTGTCGGTGCATTGCATTGTTTATCAGTGCATTGCAGTGTGTACTTGTTTATTGCAACTTACATATATCAGTGTATTTTAGTATTTATCAGGGAAATTCAGTGTATATTTGCTTGTTACAGTGTGCATCAAGTTTGTATCAGTGCATTTTACTGCTTCGCAACAAGTATTAGTGCATTGCAGTGTGCATTATCTGTGTATGGCGGATATGATGCGGGAGTGCAGCTCTTTATCAGTGCATTACTTTATTTTTTATACAAAACCCAAAACCAGTGAAGTTGGCACGTTGTGTAAATCGTAAATAAAAACAGAATACAATGATTTGCAAATCCTTTTCGACCTATATTCAATTGAATACACTGCAAAGACAAGTTACTTAATGTTCTAACAGGTAAACTTTGTAATTTTTTGCAAATATTAGCTCATTTGGAATTTGATGCCTGCAACATGTTTCAAAAAAGCTGGCACAAGTGGCAAAAAAGACTGAGAGGGTTGAGGAATGCTCATCAAACACTTATTTGGAACATCCCACAGGTGAACGGGCTAATTGGGAACAGGTGGGTGCCTTGATTGGGTATAAAAGCAGCTTCCCTGAAATGCTCAGTCATTCACAAACAAGGATGGGGCGAGGGTCACCACTAAGTGAACAAATGCGTGTGCTGATTGTCGAACAGTTTAAAAACAACATTCCTCAACGAGCTATTGCAAGAAATTTAGGGATTTCATCATCTACGGTCCATAATATCGTCAAAAGGTTCAGAGAATCTGGAGAAATCACTGCACGTAAGCGACAAGGCCGAAAACCAACATTGAATGCCCGTGACTTTCGATCCCTCAGGCGGTACTGCATCAAAAACCGACATCAGTGTGTAAAGGACATCACCACATGGGCTCAGGAACAACAACATAGATGGAACCGAAATCACTGGAAGAGAAATTAGTTCGACTGGAGCCAAACTCAAAGCTAGAAGCCTCTTCTTTGAAGTATTTATGCTGATCAAAATATACAACAAACATGCGCCAAAATTACACTAAACCATCAACAACTGACACGCAAAAAAAAAGCTCAGCTAAAGAATGGTCCATTTCTCTGACAACACTGCACATCACTCATGAGATCCCTCGAGCACTTTCTTCACGAAGTGTAAAATTTCTGAAGTAAAAAAGCGCTACGGGTGAGTATTAGTGCATTGCAGTGCACATTATCTGTGTATGGTGTGTATCATGCGGGAGTACAGCTCTGTATCAGTGCATTGCAGTGCGCATTATCTGTGCATGGTGTGTATCATGCGGGAGTACAGCTCTGTATCAGTGCATTACAGTAAGTATTAGTGCATTGCAGTGCACATTATCTGTGCAAGGAGTGTATCATGCAGGAGTAAAGCTCTGTATTAGTGCATTACAGTAAGTATTAGTGCATTGCGGTGCACCTTATCTGTGCATGGTGTGTATCATGCGGGAGTACAGCTCTGTATCAGTGCATTACAGTAAGTATTAGTGCATTACAGTGCACATTATCTGTGCATGGAGTGTATCATGCAGGAGTGCAGCTCTGTATTAGTGCATTACAGTAAGTATTAGTGCATTGCAGTGCACATTATCTGTGTATGGTGTGTATCATGCGGGAGTACAGCTCTGCATTAGTGCATTACAGTAAGTATTAGTGTATTGCAGTGTGCGTTCTGTGCATGGTCTGTATCATGTGGGAGTACAGCTCTGTATTAGGGCATTACAGTAAGTATTAGTGCATTGCAGTGCGCATTATCTGTGTATGGTGTGTATCATGCGGGAGTACAGCTTTGTATTAGTGCATTGCAGTGCACATTATCTGTGCATGGAGTGTATCATGCAGGAGTACAGCTCTGTATTAGTGCATTACAGTAAGTATTAGTGCATTACAGTGCACATTATCTGTGTTAGGAGTGTATCATGCAGAAGTACAGCTCTGTATTAGTGCATTACAGTAAGTATTAGTGCATTGCAGTGTGCGTTCTGTGCATGGTCTGTATCATGCAGGAGTACAGCTCTGTATTAGTGCATTACAGTAAGTATTACTGCATTACAGTGCACATTATCTGTGTATGGTGTGTATCATGCAGGAGTACAGCTCTGTATCAGTGCATTACAGTAAGTATTAGTGCATTGCAGTGCACATTATCTGTGTATGGTGTGTATCATGCGGGAGTACAGCTCTGTATTAGTGCATTACAGTAAGTATTAGTGCATTACAGTGCACATTATCTGTGCATGGTGTGTATCATGCGGGAGTATAGCTCTGTATTAGTGCATTACAGTAAGTATTAGTGCATTGCAGTGCGCAGTATCTGTGTATGGTGTGTATTATGCAGGAGTACAGCTCTGTATCAGTGCATTACAGTAAGTATTAGTACATTGCAGTGCACATTATCTGTGTATGGTGTGTATCATGCGGGAGTACAGCTCTGTATTAGTGCATTACAGTAAGTATTAGTGCATTGCAGTGCGCATTATCTGTGCATGGAGTGTATCATGCGGGATTACAGCTCTGTATTAGTGCATTACAGTAAGTATTAGTGCATTGCAGTGCGCATTATCTGTGTATGGTGTGTATCATGCGGGAGTTCAGCTCTGTATTAGTGCATTACAGTAAGTATAAGTGCATTGCAGTGCACATTATCTGTGTATGGTGTGTATCATGCAGGAGTACAGCTCTGTATTAGTGCATTACAGTAAGTATTAGTGCATTACAGTGCACATTATCTGTGCAAGGTGTGTATCATGTGGGAGTACAGCTCTGTATTAGTGCATTACAGTAAGTATTAGTGCATTACAGTGCACATTATCTGTGTATGGAGTGTATCATGCAGAAGTGCAGATCTGTGTTGCTCTCTTCCTGGATAATTGCCGGTGGGTGGGGGGATATTGCCGGCTCCCGCTCCATTGGGGGTTACCGCGGTTACTCCTCTTTTCGATGGTAGCGATTCCCCGCCCTTGGCCAAGCGACGGTAAACTCACGATTTCATATCATTTTCCTCTTCCACTGATCCTGTAATCTTTTCAAAAGTCTTTTTCACGCAGGAAAAAAAAATGTAGCTCCGCAGATAACTAATCCCTCCGAGTTATCACGCCGGCGCCGGATCAGTCCACAGGCATTTCACTGCTTCTGCGCCTGTGTGTTTCAGCGGGACTCGGCTCGAGAGCGCAAACACAGATGGCGGTACTGATGAAGTACCCTACTGTCTCTGTTGAGTCTGTGGAGATCGTATGAGGTGTTGACTCCAGATTTGGGAGTGTAAGTCCTCCCCAGCATGACGGTTACAATCATCATGATCATACGGAATTAGCACGATTCATTGATTTTGTTTTGGCGGGGGGGGGGGTAAGCCCGAGTACTAATCACTCAGTTCAGGAGTGTGAGAAACAAATGCTTCACTTTACTACACTGGTCTCAGCCAAAGATCTCCTGATCAGGATTAGTTTGATGAAAGCAGATGGAATTGTACCACAAAGAGTGTAATGTTGCTAACCAGTCTGCGTCATCTGAGTTCATCAGCATCAGAGCGGTTGAATGAGCAGACCAACCAGATGTGAGTGTGTAAACTGCCGCACCAATCAGTCCTGAGTGTGTAAATAAGAACACCAATCAGCCGTGAGTGCGGTGAGAAGCACTCCAAACAGCAGCAACTGTGTTAGCAAGCACACCAATCAGCTGTCAGTGTGTAAACAAGCTGACTTATCAGTGGTGAGTTTATAATATGACCACACCAATCAGCTGCAATTATCCAAGCATGCACACCAATCAGGTTCCGAGCCATATGTGATGCAGAGAGACAATTAAAACGCTGTTATACTTTGGCTGGTACAGAAACTGCCTTGTTAAAGTCCCCATGGATTCCGTATTATTAAACCCCAGAAATAGCCAAATATCACTTGCCATAATAGCCAATCAATTGTCAGCATATATTAGCAACCCAAAAATATTAACCCATGGCCACGCTTCAACTGTCCGATCATTGAGCATGAGAAGCTGAGGGAGTCAGAGGGGCTAGTGGTGGTTTATTTATGAATCATGGGGGTTCCCAGATTGTGGTGTGTTGGTCTGATGTATTGGTTGGTCTTGATCCCGAGTAGATTGGCAACCACTCATTAGTTACTATACACAAGCAGACAATCGCACAGGTACAATCTTACAAGTACCTTGGGGTCCATACTGACAGTAACTTGGCATGGAATACACACATAGATTGGTTATGCTCCAGGCTGCAACAGAGACTGTATTTTTTGCGAAGGCTGCGTCTGTATGGTGTGGAACAGCGAATTATGTTCATTTTTTACCAGGCTTCCATGGAGAGCATAATTAGATATGGCATGATGGCCTGGTTTGGGAATCTTCCTGTGGCTTTAAAAACAAAACTAACATATCTAGTTCAGACAGCAATGAAAGTAATGGGCCAGAAGAACTATAATAACCTCCAGTCTATCTTTGACCAATGTGTGCTAAAACAAGCCGATCGAATACTTTGTGACCCCTCCCATGTTCTGTATTCAGAGTATGAGATGTTGCCATCGGGTAAACACTACAGAGCTAAATTCTGCAAACTAAATAGATTTAGGAATTCCTTTGTCCCAACATCAATTATCGCCCTGAATAACCGCCTTAAATGAACCAGGGGTAACGTCTTGGGGCCGAGTGTATTTTTAACCTGGGTTTATTACTTTTTAACTCACTGCTTAATATTTATTTATTTGCATCTTTGTAACATGTGGTGTTCATAGGCCCCTGTGCATTTTGTATGTTGCATGTGTGACTATTTATTGTGAAATGTTGTTGTCACTGTATGTCCATCTCTGAGTTTTCTGCGTGGAGTCCAAGACAAATTTCCCTAAAGGGACATTAAAGTATATTCTTTTCTATTCTATTCTCCATGTTGTGGTGTATTATTGAGCTGTGGTGTATTATCGAGTTGTGGTGTAGTTATGGTGTATTACCAAGTTGTAGTCTGTTATTGAGTTGTGGTTTATTATTGAGCTGTGGTCTGTTATTGAGTTATGGTGTATTACTGGATTGTGGTGTATTATTGAGCTGTGGTGTATTATTGAGTTGTGGTGATTTGTTGAGCTGTGGTGTATTATTGACTTGTGCTGTATTATTGAGCTGTGGTGTGTTATTGGGTTGTGGTGTGTTATTGGGTTGTGGTGTATTATTGGGTTGTGGTGTATTATTGAGTTGTGGTGTATTATTGGGTTGTGGTGTATTATTGGGTTGTGGTGTGTTATTGGGTTGTGGTGTATTATTGGGTTGTGGTGTGTTATTGGGTTGTGGTGTATTATTGGGTTGTGGTGTATTATTCGGGTTTGGTGTATTATTGAGTTGTGGTGTATTATTGGGTTGTGGTGTGTTATTGGGTTGTGGTGTGTTATTGGGCTGTGGTGTATTATTGGGTTGTGTTTTATTATTGGGTTGTGGTTTATTATTCGGGTTTGGTGTATTATTGGGTGGTGGTGTATTATTTGGGTTTGGTGTATTATTGGGTTGTGGTGTATTATTGAGTTGTGGTGTATTATTGGGTTGTGGTGTGTTATTGGGTTGTGGTGTATTATTGGGTTGTGGTGTGTTATTGGGTTGTGGTGTATTATTGGGTTTTGGTGTGTTATTGGGGTGTGGAGTATTATTGGGTTGTGTTGTACTCCAGATTTGAGGAGTAATTTGTGATTTCAAGTGAATGGTTGCGCCTCGTGCTCTGAATGCAAAGTTTTTGAACGCAACAGCCTTTGAACCAAAAAACATGTATCAAATAAAGCTTTTTTCTGTGGCTGAAAAATCAGCATGGCACCTTGTTACCCCGCCGTTGTTTAGTTTGTTGCATTACAAATTTCTTTCTCTCAGGCAGACTTTGAGCGGCATCGATCGTGCGGTGCCAGCGAGACGGCCTGCCGGCGCTATCGTGCTGATCGCTCCGCTGATAAGCAATCAGAGGGAAACGATCGGGTTACAAGGCAGCGGTGGCATTTAAAACAAAGCGAGAGCGCAACTACTCTTTGCAAATGCTGGACACGGAAGTGCTCCGAGACGGATCAGAGTACAAGACTTCTGCCTCCTTCTGTCCGTCTCAATTACTCGCGGACATTCGGGAAGACAAACCAACAGACGCACGCTCATGCGCTCACAGTCATGTGCGCACTGACTGGGAACGGCATGTTTATGCGCAGTATATGAGGTTAGCATACACAGAATATGCACGTGCATTTAATCAGATACGTGGACAAATTAACACAAAGACAAAGCGTTGATTTTCTCCCTGAGGCTGCGAGGTTGATAAAGTGGCTGTCATCAGCCTTCAACAGTAAAAGCCTCATCATTTTGACTCAGAAAAAAAGCCAACGTTTCAGGCTTTTGCTTTCTGCTCTGGAGGGTAATCCACAACTCTGAGTCGTACCCTTTGTGAGCTCTGCGTTACAGATGCCAAACCGCTGCCCAGTTAAACTAAGCCACAGATTATTACCGACAAGCCTCGCACTGTGTGCTTAGCTAGGCTAACCCATGAAGGGTGTTAGGTCGCTCAAATACTGCATGTGCTCGCAATATTATTAACAGAACAAACTAACACCTATGCCACAATCACTGCTTGCAATTGATAGTAACAGAGTTATAGAACAGAACTAAACCACAATTTACAGAGCGGCCAAATTACAGCTAATTAACATAACAATTTATCGACCGAAAATGACACATTCTAAATCGATACACCATTGAGACCAAATTGATCAATATTCGTGATGGCTGTGTGATTAAGAGCAATGATGTGTCACAGTGTCAGTTCTCTTACTTGTCAAACTACAAGAATAGTCATGAACTCATTAGCAGTAAAAACAACAGTAGCTGATGTTACCCTCTGATTGGTTGTCGAATCTGTGGTTGACCTTTAACATCCTGAGCATTGGTCACTGGGGCTTCCTCAACACTAATTTGTTTTCGTTTTAAAATGGCATGTCAAAACGTAAACGTCCACACATTATGAACCCGGACACAAAGTCAAACCCAGAGCCAGTCAGAAAGCACCAGTACCAAGTGCTGTGTATGTAACTGTCAGGGACCTCGGAGTGTTGGGAATGCGTTAAAATGCTAAGGCTCGCTTCGCAGGAGGAAAACTGCTCCCTTGAGGAAAGAGATTTCCCTTCAATTTCTTTAGTAAATATCCTACTATTTGAATACACACGGACACACTCAGCTGCTTACACACAGACAGAGAGAGAGAGAGAGAGAGAGAGAGAGAAAGAAAGAAAGAAATGAGCGTACTACTGCACCTGCACACAGAAACATGCATGCCCTCCCGCCGTACATGCTCAGAAAATTATTTGTATCTGCAAAAATCAAGAAAACACAGTTCCCTGACCTTCTTACAACCTCTGGACCCCTAGGATAAACAGAAGTGATGCCAGCTCTGAGAATATGGGATTTTCCAGAAGCTGCGCTGGCCTGGAGAATCTCAGGGCCTGTGTGTGTTCCCTCTGGCTCTGACAGACGGTGGATTTTCTGGGGCATCGCAACGTTCAGGATCGGTGGTCCGGAGAATGAGGCTCGCGAGCGCGTCCGTGAATTTGGCACTGGCCCCGCATGCAGACAAAGGCCCGCGCCGACGGCGTAGGCGGTGGGAATACCTAATCACTCCGGATTTGGTGGGGATGCCGCTCTCGTCCAGCATTATGACTGCGCCAGCTGGCTGTATTAGCGCCGTGCGTCACGGGAAGGCGAGAGAGGCAGTAATTGGTTTGTTCTTTCGTGCATTTTTGCTCCCCCCTCAACAAAGGATAGACTCTCCGTCAGCTCGACCCTTGTACTTTCGCTCTCAAAGAGCAAATGGCCTCGTCCCCGGGAACGACTTTGTTACCCGATGAAACTCATGCGATGCGGCAACACAAGTGGCCTTCCATCTCCCTTCTGCGTTCACTGTCGGCCGAATGTTCCGCCCTCCGAAAACTATTCTTGCACCAAAAAGCGGAATTATGAGAACTGTGAGTTCTTACTACCATTTAGGGAGTCACAGCCTCATTTCAGAGTCGCCATACCTTTGCCTATTACGTTTAATCAAAACAATGTGCATTTTGAAGCACAGTGCAGCCATCTTGTGGTGACCTGAGTTACTTAATGCAAATGCACGTTGGCAGGAGACTGGTCTCTGGTGCGCGACAGTCCATCAGACTCAAGGGCGTAACAGGTCGTGATTGGGGGAGCAAAACAAATGACGCGGTCGTGTTCGTGAAAATGTTTTAGTTATTTTTTTTAAAATTGATTTTACGTGTAACATCACACCTATTGTGGGGTGGGTGGTGGGGGGAATCGCATTTAAATAACGCTCTTTGTCAGTCTGTTTTGAGCGGGTGGGTTGGATCTTTCTTAGGTTGCGATGCGCCGCGGGACTTGGAATTTCAGTAGAAATGTCGATTGTAATCTCATCCTCAAATTTTTAGGAACTGCACTCAACACAAGGCAGTTTAAACCCATTGCTTCACTGGAGCTCAATCAGTGAATATGCGTCGAGTCTGCGGAATCGTAATGACTGCCCAGATGTTTCCGAGCTGTACAATGTGTCGGAAATTTTAAATCATATTGCTGTGCGCGGAGCACATTCCATTTAAATTACAACCGAAGTGACACACATTGACGGCAATAATATCCCATCTGTCTTCAAGAGCAGAGACGCGCATGCCATTTAATCAGCGCCTCCCCATTTTATGAATCACCTTAATTGACATGCAAATATGGAACTGCTCAGGAAACGACTGCGGTACAGGTGTTTCTCCCTCGCAAACTCATACACCAAAGGATGTTTATAAATTGGAAAATTCTCAGCTTTAATTAATGACTGTAATGAACAACTGTCGTCTAGGCAACTTTGACAGCATCTTTCATGTGCACCTGATGTATGGTTTGTTAAGCTTCATAAAACCATTTTGCAAAATACAATTAGAAGATGCTGCTATGGAGATGTTATTTAATGATGCAGGGCACCATTAGATCACCCAGTCTCTCCTCCCACACAGTAAAAAGGGGAAATAAAACAAAGAGTAAAATAAGGATAATTATAAATGCATGCAAATATATATTCATAATTATGTATCTCCTGTTTTGTGTGAGAGATCAGATATCCTTGTACTCATTAAATCCTGAATCATGACTTTCCTTTTCTCATTGGCCAATTGTATATCGTATTGGGGGGGGGGGATCAGCCCCTCTCTAGTTACAATAAATACTTCCAAATAATAATAATAATAATAATAATAATAATAATAAATTCAGCCTGAAAGTCTGCAAGCAGAATGTAGAGCTTGATCCTTGTAACATCACCTCTCAAAGCTGAACGAGTTGATGTTTTTGGGGGATATGTGCTTTAAATTACCTTTCTGTGTGTTATGCTTGCGCATTTCATTGGTTAATAAGTAGGCCGAAGCAGCTTACAGTTTATTGGACTCAGGGCCTATCCCCTCCACAGAGCACTGTTGGGTTGAAGGCCTTTGCTGAAGAGCACAAATAGCTGCACCAATCTTACTTTAGCGACATTAGGGCTCGAAATGTAATACTCTCCGTCCCAGTCGAACAACTTAACCAGAAGTCTGTCGGACGGATGTTTGTCCTCGCAAAATACCAGTTTGTTCAATTTCTGTCTGCTCAATTTCCCATGAGGCTTTTCTGCTGCAGGAGCTGCCTACAGAATGTGTAATAACAGGAAATTAAAGTGCCGCTGAGGGCCTTTCAGCCTCTGACTTATGTACGAGAGGAATTCAGACCGACTGTGTGCACCAAGTGCAGACAGATTTATACGTATCAAGGTGAGATAAACAAAAGAATTCAAAACTTGTGAAATCAAAGCCTATTTTAGGTGCAAGTCACTGCTGCCTGCCTATTGATTACCCCACAGAGCCTGCAAAAAGCCTCTTTTAAGAGCTCCTGGTACTGTGAACTGCTTGGTATGAAGTTGTGTGTGACAGTAGCAAATGGATTTGGGTTCCTGTTTTGTACAGAGAAAGTTCTGTTAGGTCTGTTAATGTGGATTGAATCTGTTCAGTACAGATATCACAATGGAGACAGATAATTGCAGGTTTTAATCAGGTGAAAAACAGACTTGGAAAATAAAAGCACTGGTCCAGAATTAGGCTTTGAGTGCTGGATGGGTTATTTAGCACTATTCTGCGGTCAGGAAGTTCCACTAATCAATGAAGAAAATGGCAAAACTTTGACACCTAACCTCTGAATTTCTGTGTGATGCTGGGGCTTCCCATCTCTGGCCGTAAATCAGTGATTCCCCCAGCAGGGTGACCTGGTGACCCCCGAAGGCTGTATAGCCTAATTTCCGGCTAACACTTTCGGTATAGTGCCCTTAAAACTGGCACATAACCAATGCCTAAACCCTAGATCTGGTTCGGCTTTCCACTGCAGACGGTACTCTTACACGCAACCAAGGCTGTCGCTGGATGGTCAGAGCAGCGTCAACTATGTCCTTCGATGAACAAATGGCGCTTTTAGTACCGTCCCAAACTTCTAACAGTGGAAATTCAAAAATGCAACAAATATGAAACACAACAAACTTGTGAAGTCTAACATGTAATAAACAAACTAAACCAGACTGCCTGGTGGGAACAGACGATGCTGGATGATGCAGTTGTTCGTGAGCAGTTATTTGTCCCTGCTTGCAAAAGCTGCAAACTGTGATTCCTGATTAGATTAGTCCAGCCGTGTCCTGGAGGCGACAGGCATTCCCCGTCAGTATTTCTACATGACAACATTACCGAGAGTACGGTCCAGTGCTTAGGAGGACGCACATGCCATCTCATTCAGCCAAGCAACGATGCTTTCAAAAATGGTGAAATTAAGGTTCAGAATATTGAGCGGGTCTGTATGGAGCCCATACCATCTGTTAGCTTCGAAAACAAAGCAGAAATTTATCTGCAACAGTCAATTATTTGGATTGTGGATGTTTGGAAATCTCTTATTTGTTATTCCCCCCTTCTTTCAGCACATAAATGCAGAAAACAGAAACATTCAAAGACCTAATCTCCATTGAAAAAGAGGTGGGACGCCCAACACGTGTACAGTTCTGTGGATCATGTGACTGTTGTCCCCGGGGGTGCAACAGGCAATAGCCTCTGAGGGAACAGTTGTTTTTCCTAATTTAACACTCAGACTCCTGGACTCTGCAGGTTTTGTGTTTGTGATGTAGGGCTGTAGTTAAGCGCTGTAGGTACTGTACTGTTCCGCTGACAGAGGCTGTTCCGGCTGTCTGCTGATGTGCAGATCTCTCCGATTCCATCGCAGCTTCTTTTGTGACCTCTCCGCAGGTGAATACACCGTCATGACCGTACACTTCCATCTGAAGAGGAAGATCGGGTACTTCGTCATCCAGACTTACCTGCCCTGCATCATGACGGTCATCCTCTCCCAAGTGTCCTTCTGGCTCAACAGGGAGTCCGTACCGGCCAGAACTGTGTTCGGTGAGTGAGTGTGTGTGTGTGTGTGTGTGTGTGTGTGTGTGTGTGTGTACTTGTGTTTGTGTGGAATCCGTACCGGCCAGAACTGTGTTCGGTGAGTGCTGAGTGTGTGTGTGTGCGTGCGTGCGCGCGCGTGTGTGTGTGTGGAATCCGTACCAGCCAGAACTGTGTTCGGTGTGTGTGTGTGTGTGTGTGTGTGCGTGCGTGCGTGCGCGCGCGTGTGTGTGTGTGGAATCCGTACCAGCCAGAACTGTGTTCGGTGTGTGTGTGTGTGTGTGTTTTCATGTGTATGTTGGTGTTTTTGTGCCTGTTTTCTGCGGGTGTGATTGTGTGTGGTGTGTCTGTATATGCCTGCATTTTGTGTGTGCGCGTTTGTGTATATGTGTGATTTTGTGTGTTTGTGTGTATGTGTGTCTGTTTGTCAGGGAGAGAAATTGATTACAAGACCTCTGCAAAGGCTTTGAAAATATTCCTCAGTTAAAAAAATCTGGAGTTTTATTCCGTTTCGGCTCTTTTCTGACGCCCTCTCCTGCTGAGAGCTCACATGTAAAGCGCTGGTCTTCTGTCTCTGTAGTGTGGAGTTTTTACTCATTTAAAGGGCAGGTCATCTGCCACTGTGTGATGTGGAGTTTTTACAGGCTTAAAGGGCAGGGAATCTGCCACTGTGGAGTGAGTTTTTATACAAAAATATTTCCATCTTGCGGGACATGCTTGCAGAGATCAATTAATTTTCACCAAAAACAATCAACACATTTTCATTCGTTGCTCTAATATGGAAAATTCAACATCATGCGTCTCTCTCTCTCTCTCTCCCTCTCTCATATATATATATATATATATATATATATATATATATATATATATATATATATATATATATATATATTCTATTTTGCAAAAAGTACTCACTCAGCTGTCCAAATCATTGACTGACCACAGGTGTATAAAATCAAGCACCTGGGCATGCAGACTCCTTCTACACACATTAGCGAAAGAATGGGTCGAGGAGCTCAGTGAATTCCAGCATGGTAGGTGATAGGATGCCACCTGTGCTATAAGTCCAGTCGTGGAATTTCCTGACGACTTAATATCGCGCAATCAACAGTTAGTGGTACTATAACAAAGTGAAAACGATTGGGAAGGAAAGCAGCTCAGCCTCGAAGTCGTCGGCCACGTAAAATCACAGAGCAGGGCTCAGCGGATGCAGAGGCGCATAGTACACAGAGGTTGCCAACTTTCTGCAGAGTCAATAGCTACAGACCTCCAAACTTCATGTGATCTTCAGAGTAGCTTTAGAACAGCGTGTAGAGAGCTTCATGGAATGGGTTTCCATGGCCGAGCGGCCGCATCCAAGCCTTACATCACCAAGCGCAATGCAAAGCGTTGGACGCAGAGGTGTAAAGCAGGCCGCCACTGGACTCTAGAGTAGTGGAGATGTGTTCTCTGGAGTGACGACTCACACCTCTCCGTCTGGCAGTCTGATGGACGAATCTGGGTTTGGCAGTTGCCAGGAGTACGGTACTTGTCTGACTGCATTGTGCCGAGTGTAAAGTTTGGGGGAGGGAGAATTATGGTGTGGGGTTGCTTTTCGGGAGTTGGGCTCAACCCCTTAGATCCAGTGAAAGGATTTCTTAATGCCTCAGCATACCGAGACATTTTAGACAATTTCATGCTCCCAAGGTTGTGGGAACAGGTTGGAGCGGGCCCCCTCCTGTTCCAACATGACTGCGCACCAGTGCGCAAAGCAAGGACCATAAAGACATGGATGAGCGAGTTTGGAGTGGAAGAACTTGACCGGCCCGCACAGAGTCCTGACCTAAACTCAACAGAACACCTTTGGGATGAATTAGAGTGGAGACTGCGAGTCAGGCCTTCTCGTCCAACATCAGTGTCTGACCTCACAAATGCCCTTCTGCAGGAATGGTGAAAAACTCCCACAAACACGCTCCTAAACCTTGTGGAAAGCCTTCCCAGAAGAGTTGAAGCCTTTATAGCTGCAAAGGGTGGGCCGACATCATATTAAATCCTATGGTTTAAGAATGGGATGTCACTCACGTTCATATGCGTGTCAAGGCAGACAAGCAAATACTTTTGGCAATATAGTGTGTGTGTATAAAAAAAAAAAAAATATATATATATATATATACATATATATATCTGAAATGTATAAAAAAATCAAGTAATACTTTATTTGCACTCCTCTCCAGAGGGTTGACATGACCGTCATTACATAAGTGTCAGTTGTCAAGATTGCATACAGTAATGGATGAAGTCTGTTTCTGTGTAATTTCATCACATAATTTCATAGGTGTGGTTGTTACGCTGTCTTGTCTTCTCTGTCACGCACTTCATGACTGTGGTGTTATATCAGCGTAACACTGAGTGGCTCAATTTAAGTGTTAGCTTCCTCTATCCCGCTGAGGGAGAAATTTCCGTCCCTCACATTTACACAGCCTGTCAATCAAGTTGGAGAAACCACGTTTGCATATGCAATTTGAGTAACATCAATCTCTGCCAAACAGGAAGCCACTGGTGCACGGCCATCCTTATCTGCTGTAATTGGTTTATAGTTCCGTCATGCTTAAAATGATATCTGATGGAATGTGCATTTCGTTTGCTCCAGAACTCAAGTGAACTGCTTCTTGATTTTATAATTTGAAAATAATAAAGGACTATCATGCAGTAAAAAGCAGAAACCCATTAAAATCCTCATTAATTATACATTTTAGCAATATATAATCACCAGCCACTTCATTAGGTACACCTTGCTCGTTTCGGCTTGGACTCCCTATTGCCTTCAGAATTGCCATAATTTCTCGTGGTGTCGATTCAACAAGGTGTTGGAAACATTCCTCAGAGATTTTGGTCCGTATTGACTTGATAGCATCACACAGTTGCTGCAGCTTTGTCAGCTGCACATCTGCCTGAACCGTTGATACTTGGCAGGATGGATCCATGCTTTCATGTTGTTTTCGCCAAATTCTGTCCCTACAATCCAAATGTTGTAGCAGAAATTGAGACTCATCAGTTCAGGCAACTCTCTAAACCAGGCGGTCAGAGAGGATGTTCTGCATGTCTCGGGTGAGATGACTGGTAATTTGAGTTACTTTTGCCTTTTTATCAGCCTGAACCAGTCTGGCCATTCTCCTCTAACCTCTGGCATCGAGAACTGCCGCTCACTGGACCATTCTTTGTCAACCTTACAGATGGTTTTCTTTGAAAATCCCAGTAGATCAGCATTTGCTGAAATACTCAGACCAGCTCATCCGTCACCAATAACCATGCCACGTTCAAAGTCACTTAAATAACCTTTCCCCAATCTGATGCTCAGTTTGAACTTCAGCAGGTCATCTTGACTATGTCTCCATGCCTACATGCATTGAGTGACTGCCATGTGATTGATTGGCTGATGAGCAGCTGAACCTAATTAAGTGGCTGGTGAGTCTATATCCTTACAAAAGGCTGTACAGACCAAAAATGAACCCATGACTGTAAAGTAAGAATTTATAACTCTCTCATGTTAAGCTTAAAACAGAAGTTAGATTAAAAACATTGCTGAATACTGAAATACTTCTAAGTGATAATCAGAAATGAGGGAGGGGATATTTTTGACCGAAGATTTCAATTGAAAACTAACAAAATAATTACCTGTCCAGTAGTACTGAGTTGAGTTCAAAATCAGAATAAGTACTTGATTTCAGTAGGATTCTATGATGTCATTTAAATGAAAATTTAATTGATGAAAAATTGTGTTTATTTGGAACCCTTACTTCTATTGAGTAGTGTTAAGGTGGTAAATGACCACATACTGCCTCAGGCTGATTGCTGTAGATAATTTCTGTTGTATGAACACCAGTGAAAATGAAATTTTTTAAATGCACAAACCGAATGAAAAAAAAGCCAGTTTTTAAAAAAAAAATTGGGACCTAGAACACACCCCTGTGGAACACCAAACTTGATTATGTGAGCTTTAGACCCAGATTATACTTGTGTGAGGGTAACCTGCTTTACCTTCGCATGAAAGAGGAGAAGATTTGGCAGATTTCTGCAACTGAAATGCTTATTAGTTTTTGATGCAATAGTGTTCGCTCAATGATATCAAGAAAAAAAAAAAAAACACAAACATACCTGCGGTAGTTTGATTGGGAAGCGATCAGACAACTCTTATTCACTCTGAGGGAGCTCTGCTGCCACAACTATGTCTGGAGTTGGGATAGAACTGTATCTTAATGGCTTCCTCTTTAGAATACTATTTTTAAAAGCACTCTGAATTTGAAAAAAATGTTCCCAGAATAAATAAATATAAATTTTATAAAAGAACAAACTTAGAGAAATTATCTTATGAAAACGATTAAAACACCATGCAATACTTTATTTGTACTAATAACCAGTTTCTCTCTTGTATTGTGTGCTGACCTTGAGTGACGTCATATCTTAAGTCAGGTCTGAACACCATTTCACTCTAAATGTGCATTCTTCATTTTGCATTACCCATGTTTGTGAGTTGCTGATGTGTGAAAAATACACATCACATTATGTGTACTCTATGCTGGGGTCATTCAGAGTGCATGAAGAACATATTAACATCTGCTGAGGGCTTTGCATTCCCAAGTGGAATAGTTAAACAATGAAATAATTAAAATCAATGACACATCTAATCAGTTTGCGAGTGAAGGGGCATCTGAGGTAGTGAGATCAATTCAGTATTCTGTTTGGAGACTTCCCACAATGCATTGCAAGACTCCCTCTGGTGTTAAACCCTCATTTGAGCTGCCTGAGGGGAATTTAAGTGCATTTTACATGTACGTACTGATTTGCTTGCTCATATTTTCTTGCAGTTAGTCACACTGCTGACATAGTAGCATTTGCTGAGCTTAACAAGAACATGTTCACTGTCTCAGCTGTCTGAGTGCTTTCTGAAGAAATGTTATTAAAGACAAACACTTTGGGTCATTTAAAATGTGGGATGGGGAAAGATCTGCACAACTGTGATTTATCAGCAGTAGGAAATGAGTGATCACATTTTGGCACTAATGATACTAATAACTGTTAAAGTCTCTTTTCTTAAATTTGTTCAAAATTAGCAGTCTTTTGTTGAGATTCTTTAAACGAGGTACCGCACTTGAACTGGTCTGTTTAAGGGTTCTTGAGATCATACAGATTAGAGTAAGGCTCATTTTATTTAGCAACACAGATTTTAGGCATTATACTTCATAGTTAACCCATAGTACTTTATGAAGTGTCTAATCAAAAGAGAAACAGGAACAACCAATGCTTGTATTACCTGCTTTGCAGCACTGATTGATTTATGGATACATATGGAGGGGCACAAACAAATCCTTAGAAAAATCCATTTTCATTCAGTTTATGCCTTTGAAAATATGGTTTTGGATTGTGCTCTGTCGGACCAATACTTTTTAATTGAATCAACAGAGTACCTGAAATCATAGTTGCATTACAGAAAATATCATCCGTTGAGTAAGTGTCATTTGCTTTAGTTAAATCAGGAAGCATTTTTTGATGCCCGTTACATTATGCAGACTCATTTCTCCCTGGCAGTTGAGAGTGAGAACAACTGATCTCTGGAAAATATCTAAATGTAGAAACCTACAGCACTTAGCTATGGCATTGTGTTTGCTTGACTGGAGGCGAGCACGAGAGTTTCCACAGATATCCTGCCAAAATCTCCTTTATGAACAGCTGGACCCCTATTGTTTTATTGTATCAATACGTCTAACAAGAGTTTTTTGACTGTTTAAAAAAGTACACTGAAAAATGTACTTTTGGATTGTAGGGACAGAATTTGGCGAAAACAACATGAAAGCATGGATCCATCCTGCCAAGTATCAACGGTTCAGGCAGATGTGCAGCTGACAAAGCTGCAGCAACTGTGCGATGCTATCAAGTCAATACGGACCAAAATCTCTGAGGAATGTTTCCAGCACCTTGTTGAATCTACACTACAAGAAATTATGGCAATTCTGAAGGCAATAGGGAGTCCAAGCCGAAACGAGCAAGGTGTACCTAATGAAGTGGCTGGTGATTGTATATTGCTAAAATTTATAATTAATGAGGATTTTAATGGGTTTCTGCCTGTTACTGCATAATAGTCCTTTATGTTTTCAAATTCTAAAATCAACAAGCAGTTCACTTGAGTTCTGGAGCAAACAAAATGCACATTCCATCAGATATCATTTTAAGCATGACGGAACTATAAACCAATTACAGCAGATAAGGATGGCCGTGCACCAGTGGCTTGCTGTTTGGTAGAGATTGATATAACTCAACTTTAAAAAGGCCTCTTAACAAGAAGCTTCAGTGAAAGAGAGATACAGGGCCTGTGGAGAGATAGATGGTAGCTTTTACCCAGATTGATTTATCAGTGTCGACGCCTGGTGGCAGACTGGCGGTAATTAGCCTCATTGACTACATCACTTCCTGAGAGGTTCCAACCATGGGCCCTTGATGCACTACTGTGCAAAACTGAATGAGGTGATTACTGATACATTTAGTCTGGTAAACAGACTGCACGCACGCTGAGTAATCAGAATGTGCATTTTGCTGTCTTGAAAGATTCCAGTTTCAATGAGTCCAAGGACACAGAATGCAGCTGAATTAGAGGCTGATCAATAAAATCTGTGCCACTGTAGTGTGCAAAGGCAGAAGTTAGACAACAGCATTGGAAAGATCCGTTTCATATTAATATGTCAGAGAACAGCCTTTTTTTTCCAAAATAAAGCAGTACAGTTCAACTTCCATGAAATCAGTAAGTTACATGTGTAACTCACACAAGGATTGAAGGGACGTGATGGTAGAATGTTATTTTTAATGGACTTTGAAAGATATCACCAATCCAGCTGACTTTAGATCTTTAGGCCCGGTCATCCATCACCTTCTGTTTGGGATTTGGACCGATTAGGTGATACTGACTCTCGGACCTCAGACTCATTGGCTCATAGGGATAAACTGGCTGCCATATGAATAAGCAGGCTTAACTATACAACGCAATCATCATCATTATCTGAACTCAGACACATTTTCATAGACAGATTTAGATGAGTATTTTTGCTCTTTGAATTTAAGAGGTAGATAATGGTTTACTAGCCTGAGGGAATTTTATTTAAAGTGTTTTCTGGTTAGAACATTTATTTATTATGGTTAATATTATTGCTAATATTAATTTATTATTACTTCATCAATGTATTGCTGAAGTGCCATGCATAGCCCCTCCCGTGCAAAAGGGCTCACCACCGTTAAAACAGAGGATGTATCAAAAAAAAGATAAAATTTTCTTGCCAACATCTCCATCTTAGGGGAGCACCCAATGGGGGTAAAGGGATTATTTTTGGAAGAGCCGATGAAGGCATTTCAGCCGTTACAGCATCCACACATTTTCACTGACACTTAGAGAACACGTTGATGCTTTGAAGAGCAGAGGAGGATGAAAATTCTGTGAAGTGCACTGGTGCTGTGGGGGTATGAGCCAGGAACACCAGGGCTTGTGGCTCTCTCTAAATTCCCTTTTTATGGGCTTTTCACCGCTCCTTTTGACTGTCAGCAACTGAATGTGTGCGGAGATAATAGTATTTTTCCTCACTCGCAGTTTTGAGGCCTGCCCATTGACATTAGGCTTACAGCGCTATATCCATAAACGTGGATCACTTCCCGCAGATTTATAGAAAAAATAGAGCCAAAGGCTGCTTGTATCCCATAATTTTATCTCCTCAGGGACAGGTGAGATATCTGGCTCTGGAAAAAGATACCTGATGGCTACAAGATAGCGGATACAAGGGGTAGTGATCGGTTGTCTTGACAACTGTCTGACAGTTGTTTGTGCTCATTTTTTATGCATGAGGCTGTGATGTCACAATGGAAACCACTGAGGGGCTATTTTTTTTTCAAATATAACTCTTGACCCCATTACTTTCTCAGAATCTTATTTATTGTCTTATTTTCTGTTGCTTTTGCATATCAGTATCCTTTTCACAGCTGGAAAATGTTGTGAATGAAGGGAACAAAAATGTTTGAATATTTACCTAAATGTGTACCTACAACATTGAATTCAAATTTTATTGAGCTGTGTACTACAACTTGTAAATGCTAACATGTCATGGGGAAAGTAGCCCATTAGTTATAGCTCTGTGGGCTGTGAGAGTTTGGTTTATCTCTGCTTCAATGACAATGGCAGGTATGTAAGAGTACCGAGTCCCACCCACTACGTCCCTCAGGTTTACTTTGGCCATGTTCTGTTAGCAGACCTCAAGGTCGCAAATGGAAGTTGGTCAAGGGTAAATTTAAAGGTCATTGCTACAACTTTTTCATCAAAATTATTAATTTTTCAAAAATATTACATCCACAGAACGTCTAGTGGGGTGCAGAATAAAAATATTAATTTTACTGAAAAAAAATCTTATTGTATAGAAATAATTGTTGTATAAAATTTAACGGGTCCAAAATATATAAATATTTACATCTGGTTACGTTGGCAACGTCAACATGAAATGATCTCTGCGCCAAAAGCATTAGTACGTTGAAGTCACGTGAGGCGGAGCTCAGGGGTTGCCAGATGTTTAAAAAGATGTTACATGATGGCATTCTTCAGTCAGCGGTTTATTTGGCGATCTAAACATGTTTTTTTGATTGTTACAGTGAGTAATGGCTTCATATAGGCACACAGAAAGGATTTATGATTTAATAATTAATATAACACGAAAGACTCCTCGCTTGACATTGCTCTTGTTCCCCGTCCACCTCCGGTATTTGGCGTACCTGGCGTCCAATAGAATTGAAGGTTGGAGCGAGAGCAGGCAAGTGTGAGTGCGACACCTACTGGCCGGGAGGAATTAAACTTGCAGCTATCACCTTTAACACTGATATTAGGAAATATTTTTTCACACAGAGGGTAATCACAGTGTGGAATAGCTTGCTGGCCATATTTTTGAGGCAGAAACTGTGGTCTAGGTTTGATATAACACTGGATACCATGTAGTCCTTGAGTATCTGAAGTGTCAGATTAGCTTTAGCGATAGGAAATTGGCGAACCTAGTTGAGCTGAACAGCCTGTTCTCGCCGCTCATGTAATGTTACGTGATGTTCCCGCAGGCGTGACAACCGTACTGACCATGACCACCCTGAGCATCAGTGCCCGAAACTCCCTCCCCAAAGTCGCCTACGCCACCGCCATGGACTGGTTCATCGCCGTCTGCTACGCCTTCGTCTTTTCTGCCCTGATCGAGTTCGCCACCGTCAACTACTTCACCAAACGCGGGTGGGCCTGGGATGGCAAGAGCCTGGTGAATGACAAGGTAAAGCTCTGCCCTCTTTAAAGCATCCCTTCCAACCATCATACCTTGCGCGCGCAAAGTGCGATATCCACCATTTTATCTGCTGATAAATTCTGACATTTTCAATGCTGAAAAGAAATCCTCTTCCATCCTTGTTTGTTTGCTTTACCGAGGTCTTAAACTGCCACAAACGCTTTTTCAAATTATCGTTGCTTACATTTGGATAATTATTTTATTACTTTTTATTTTTAGTTTCGGCCGACTCCTTGTTCCTTTGCCCGCATTTGTGCAACTGGCAAGCTGCATATATTTACCAATATTAATAGTTGTACAGTCCCTTTCTTCAACATCTACATCCATGCTTATATCATGGTCCACTTGCTCCATTGTAGCGCAATCGTCTCGGATCTCTTGACGTTTCTTCACGCGTCAGGGCTGCGGCCGAAATTAAAACAACGAACGCGCGCAAGGTTTTATAGTTGGAAAGGATCCTTTCAGTGTGCTTTAGTATCTTTGTTCAATTAGCAGTTATTTTGCGATTCACCATTCGGGGCAACACTGATGCCCTCGTTGGGACACCTAACTCAGTAACCCACGCACACTTCAATGTCGGAAGTTGGGGGGGGGGGGGGGGGGGGGGGAAAGAATTGTTGCAATTTATTTGTGTTGTTTTTTGGTTTCAATTCTGGTTTTGTGGAACACAGTTTTGCACCGCAATTTCCTGGGGCTAAGCTAGCCCTGCTCACAAGCAGGATTTGTGCCACAAGTACTGTGCTAACATCTGAGATGTGAAGCCTATTTTGTAAGCCCAGGGATTTCATAGTCCTGGGCTTTCAAAACCTGGGGTAACCTCAACCAGATGTGAAGGAAGCTATTATTTCCACTGAAAGATAATTCTGACGCTATGACATACAGCTACAAACATTCCAGAAGATTCTGTGCGTCCAACAGTTTGGAGAGGGACCTTTCCTGCTTTAGGATAACTGTGCCCCATTCATAGAAGGTGGAAGACACACAAATTGTCAAGATTTTTATGGAGGAACTTGACTGGCCATCAGAGCACTAAATTCAACCCACTCGGAAACCACTGCGACCAACTGGAAAGCAGATTTCGAATCAGGCCTTGTAGTCTGTTCTAACCAGTGGAAAGCTTTTGCAGTCTAGCTGAGTTGTCCTAGCAGCAATAGGGATAGTAAGTCAATGTCAATACCGATGCTACTGGAACAACATGTAGAAGCAGCTGATTGTGTGTGTTTGGCTGTGTAGTGCACCAAACCGTATCGTGTTTACCAGCTGAATTTCAAACCACAGGAGTTTATTTCACTGTAGTTCCATCTCTTCCACCAACCCTCTCTACTCCCTCATCTGAGCATGGAAATCATGCCATTTTATTTTTCTTTTCATGATAAGCAGCTCAATGCCATTGCATGAAGCAAACCCACGCTCAGAATTGAAAGGTGCAGTGGTGGCTTTAGCCAACCCGGCTAGAGCAATGGAGGACTCCTTAAACTGATGGTTTGTCTTCACTTTTTTATTTTTCTTTCTTTAAAAGAGGGGGTAGCAGTACGAAACAAACACACCGTAAGAGCTGGACAAAAGGCAAAAAGAAGAGATAATTACAAAATTGATAACATTCATAATAAAAGGTTAATATAAACCTAAATGAAAATCCGCACTATCATCACACAATAAAAGCGTCAAATATTTCAATAATTCATGAATTAGAGCATTTGAGTATCTCTGAACCCATTTGACACAACACATTGAAATCTAACTAATAACACATCCCTAATTAACAGCGAGCCCCACAAGCTGAAGGCTATCAGAGATCGGTTTGGATAAACACATATATACACCAGCACACATATCATTACCAGAGCACCAATTTCATAACACATAAATAGAAAAATACACACAACACCAGCACCCATCATACCCAAATTATATTAAACACATACCTTGTTCCCTCACTAGCTGGATGCTAAAAGTATAAAGTGAGTAACGGACATTCCTTCTTTATGTGTACCGCGACGCGCAAGCTTTTTTAACGGCGTGGTAAGCAAACCCTGACCTTCAAAATAAAGGCATCACTTTCAAATTAAATCAGTCACATACATTCCCTTCCTGAAACATTTATCACTATAAAAAAGGGGTCCTTTACAGTGGCGCATTTGTTCTTTGACAGAAAGCTCTTACCTCTGAAGGTAGAATAATGTTATCTGGGCAGTATTGATTACCTTTCATCGCCTAAAAAAAGATACAGATTGATCATGAAATCCATAACCAGAGGTGCATTTATATTTAACACTGGAATATCACCTCAGAGACAGGCTTTTGTTGCCTTGTAAGCAGTTGTCAGATATTTCATCCTTGATACTGTGTATATTGAAATCTGGCTTGAAGTAAGATTACTCCCTGGGGCAACACTGGCTGGAAATGAAGTCTGAGAACGTGGCAGTAATCTAACAGAGGCAGGGGGGGGGTTGATTCTGGAGTCTGCTTTAGGGATTCACCTCTTGCCCAGTCCCTGGATCCAAAACCATACCCTCTGAAGAACAGCCTGGAAAATGGGCTAAAGATTAAAGGAAATTACAAGATAAGAGGAGTTACTGAAGGGGAGAATCTTGCCACGAAGCTGAGGTATTTCATCCAGACGCGATTTATCCTGCCCTGAAATGACACCATCCCGGCTCAAGAGAAGCTATTTCTAACATCACCATTTCGGAAACTGCCTTTAACGTAAGAGGCAGCAGAAGTCAGGTGACTCAGTGTGAGTCATTGTGAAGTCAAAGGAGCCATCGGAGCTTAACTCTTTCAGGAGCGTCATCACACGAGACTCAGGCCCGGCGCTAGAACTGGGAATTGGGGGGGGCACAGACATGCCCCTTTATGACAAGAATTAGTCCTGGCAAGTTCTCAATCAATTTTCTTTATTGAAGCATTTTCCAGTTATCGTAATTGACAACTGCAGACACGGCCTCTCTTCATGTGCGATCTAACAGCGATGAAATCATGGGCTAAATTCAGCACAGAAAAATAATTTACTTATTAATAGGGTAATGATTTGCGTTGATTTAACTGGTCTGCATTCCAATGAAATATTGCATTTCATTCTCGGTATTGCGTGGGTTGATTGAAAAAAAAGTGGCACTCGGCAGTTAAATAGGCTATAAAAATGCTCATGCTATTTGCACAGATATACAATTTTGAATAACATTGATTTAAATACAGCAAGTACACGTCCAGAGGAATGATTGTCATCTTACCTAATTGGGGACAACAAGCAGCACCTGTTAAGTGTGGAGTGCTCTCGGAGTGAACGTTTTGTTAATTATGAAAATGACTGATAGCAGGTCAGGACTAATAATTGTTTTAAATGGATGTTTTGTGCAAGCCAATTCTCAGTTCTGGTTACGCCACTGTTCCGAATTTAGCCCATGATTTCATCAATGTTAGATTGCTTATGGAGAGAAACTATGTCTTCAGTTGCCAAGTACGATAATTGGAAAAACGTGTGAATAAAGGAAATTGATTGAGAACTTTCCCGGAATAATTCTTGTCATAAAGAGACGTGTCTCTGCCCCCCAATTCCCAGTTCTAGTGACGGGCCTTAAGAGATTAGAATGTTCTAACGTCAGCAATAAAATGTTTATTTACCCACAGAAGAGCCCAGAGCTAAAGGGTCTTATGTCATATTTTCACACACCGTGAGGTAAGGATCATATATAGTCACCCAAGTCCGCTGCCTTGATTCTCCCAAAATTCTCTCACAAGACTTTGTGACCTATGTACATTTAGCACTGGACCCTTCAATTCCGACTTGTACCTGAAGCATATCTAATTGAGTGCGAACACAGATTTAAATCATCACTTACTGCATGCTTTTTCAATTCCCAAAGGTACTCTTTTGTGCCAAAATATAATACTGTCATTGTATTTTCAGGATTGAGGTTTTTTACATTTGTTCGACCCTGCGATGCACACAGTGGAATATGCCATTACATTGTAATTACCTCGACGAGACTTTTTTGTTGACCGAATTGCAGTTGACTGGGCTGCACAGAAGCCAATTCCCCTGGGGTAATATGGGGTTAAGGGTCATAGCTAAGGGCCAAACAGCTTTGCTCAGCTTCTTGCGGCTACGCGAGGGCCCGAAGCGCACGTGCGCTTTTTCCACCGATATGACTTACGCCCACTCATCATTAGAACCTGCACCACCCCGTTTGTCAGTTTTCAGCTTGCAGTGTGACATTTCATCTCGACTCTGGCAGAGAAGCACTCATTTGTGCTGTAGTCTTATTGTTTTCTCAGCGAAGCCGAGAGCGCGACAAATTTTGTTGGCAGTAAAGCCGATTGGGGGTTCGCCGTCTTGGATGCGAGTTGGATGTCTCGCCTTAATTGGAACAGAGCTGCTTAAATTTTCCGTACACAGCCGGAAAGAAACAGAGAGCCCTGATAGCTGGTGCAGAATCAATTAGGAATAAAGATGGCTACGCTGTCTTGTAAGCAGTCGAAATTGTGAAGTTTGCCCGAGGCTTAAAGCTACTGCTTCGGTTGGAATTATGATTGATTTGCACGCCTCAATTCATGTGGGTTTTGTTTGCAATTTTATTGCTCATTTCTCCTCTGGCTGGAATAATATGTCGTCAGCAATATGACCACGTATTCCCTGCACCTCGGTTGAGACTGTGAACTGAGTATTGTGCGTTTTTGGATTTTCATTGGACGAGTCAGATTTTTTATTTTTTTTCTGCTTGATGCTGTTGTGGTGGGGTTCATATTGGATTTATGACTTTTCATCATTTTATTTTCACACCGGCTTCTGTCACAGCCTCCTTTAGACTGAAATTTGGCATTTAGCTGCCGCAGCGAGTTTAGTGATGGGAAACAAGAGGAAGAATGAATTTAAGATGAGCTTTGCAGAGGTTAGTGCTGCAGGATTGTTACTGGGAGAGCAACTGAGGGTTTAAACTGGAGACTCTCTCCCAAAGAATGCTGGGATAGCATTAGCCTCCACTGCAACCCTGACCCAGGGCAAGCATGAAATGCTCAGATAGCCACCACGGGATGGCTGATATCTGGCCCGGAAGTAAAACGCGGTGGAGGGACAGACGGAGGAAGGACAGGGGTATGAAAAGGCACATCTTCTCAATAAGATGTATCTATACATTACATTTCTGGGGAAATATTGAACGGTTTAGGAGTTTCGGCCTGGAGAGGCAGCATGACAGACAGATGGACATATGGAAGGACGGCACTCGTTCATATATCCCCATCCGCTGCCTGGGGAGGGATGATAAGTGTGTTAGGGGGATGGATGTGTGGATGTAATCAGGGCAGTACTGACAGACCAGGAGAATCCTGTTCCTTGCGTCCAACGACTCCCTGTTTAAAATCACCGTAAACAGCTGCAGGCCAGTGACTGATGCACACAATAACAAACAAGCACAATAAAGGGGCAAATTAATGGAATCAGGGCAACTAAGAGACAACAAACACCGAAATTAGGTGCACCCTGCAGCGAGAGTAAACGTTTCAGTCAGACTGTGGTATTAATATTCCTATTTCAAAGTCAGCGCTGCAGATTATGCCCTGCTTTTGGCGCAGAGTAATTAAAAGTAGTTTTCCTCGGGTCTGTGACGGGTCAGGGGACTTAAAAAAATGTCGCTCGGAGCACTTAGGTGCACATGGCTGCTTCGGCTGTGGCCTATAAAAGCAGCGTCCAGTTCCCGAGACCATCTGTGCCGCCCGTTTAATGGGCCGAGCAGCACGAGGCCAGACTCCGCACTGCGGCTCCCATTTTAAGGGCATTTACTTCTGAAAATGGACGTGCGCTACCTGGAAAAATGGCGTATTGAGGCACATCTAATGGGAATGCATTAGCGCGCGCCGAAATGTTCAACTCTGGTGCTCACATTAGCCCAAAAATAACCACATAACAGCTCGGCGATGTGCTCCGCTATTAGTGAAATAATAGCATAGTGTCGCAAGACAGCTGATACTGGACGGCTTCTGGCGAGCTCTTGTTATCTGGTGGCTGTGCAGTTTTCATGAAGTCATCGAGCGGCAGGCGTGCTGTTGGCATCCCATCTTGATGTCTCAGGACGACGTTGTCTTTGTGTTTCGATGCCTTTGCTTTTGGGCAGTATTCAGTCACAGCCAGCCTTCTGTTTAACTCTGACTGACAGGTGTGCATCTCTGTGTGAACACAGAGCCTCAGCAAGCCTTTAACGAAGACAAAACAAACAAAAAAATTAAAATGCTTATTATTCCGCTGGATGAAAATCCAAGGCAGTTACCATACCTATTTTAAGAAGTGAAAAATAATATATCGCCGTCACTTTAAAAAAAATAGCTAAATTTTGTAAATGCTGAGGTCTAGTGAGAAATCTCATGAATAATATTTCATGAAATTCCATAAATTCTTGATGAAAAAATGGATTCGGCAGAACTTTCTCAAGGTCTAAACTTAGCCATTTCAGCTCCGGTCAGATAAAACTTCCATCTCTGGTGAATTAATATTTTTCCTCAGCTTTGACTTGCCATTAAATTTGAATGGTTTTTATTGTTCATTGCCAAAATTTCTTTTAGCATTAAGGACTAACATCGATTGCTTTGATTAATTATTTATATTGGGTATTTTGCAGTTTTCAAGACATTAAAAACCCGGAAAATACAGAGTCTTTGCTCCCTGCATCCACAGCTCATGGCTTTTCAACGCAAGACTTTCCGAGACTTAACTGCAGCGGTGCTGATCCTCTGATAAAACCCGTTTGAATTTCACGCTGACTAGAATTTATCCCTCGTCTTTACGCACAGTTCTTGCCGTTTACTACTCCTCTATGGCTAAAGACTAACAATGCGTGTAATGTCAGCTTTCCTCGGAAGAAAATACATACAATGTTTTCATAAGAGATGGCCATTACATTTAATTAAATTATATTTACTTGACAGGCTCTTTAATCCAAAGTGATGTAAAGGAAGTGCATATAATTAGGCGATTTTCGTCGTAATACAACAGACAAGACCAGGTGCAATCCAAATAGAGCATTAATCGCCTTAATCAATGAACAAGTAACATGTAGACTAGACTGTTGGCAATTTGCAAGCAGAAAAAAGATGCTCTATGATGTTCAGTTAGATGCTCATCATTGTTAGCAATATCTCTTTTAGCGTATCTCAAACATTAGCCAAATGTTCTTTTTTCTGTCTTTTCTGTCATTTACCACAGAAGAAGGAGAAGGCCTCCATCGTAAAGAAGAATAATGCTTACGCCGTCGCTGTGGCCAATTACGCCCCCAACATCACAAAGGACTCCACCCTTCCAACCATCTCAAAGGGCGCGACCTCTGACCCCGGCAAGGTCAAATCTGACGCCAAGCCTGCAGACAACAAAAAAACGTTCAACAGTGTCAGCAAAATCGACCGCATGTCCCGGATCACATTCCCGGTCCTGTTCGGGACCTTTAACCTGGTTTACTGGGCCACCTATCTCAACCGCGAGCCCGTCATTACGGGCCTGGTACCCTCAAAATAGAGGAGGGTGCTGAACTCGGTTCAGAAAATTCTGGAAAGAGAGACTGCAGATGTGCCGAATACAGCTGGGGAAAAAGCGATTGTCTTGGACAGACTTGTGCTGAGATGACAACAGTGACTTAAGAAAAAAAAAAAAAGAAAAATATCTTTCTACTTCCACAGTGCTTTTAAAATGGACATCACTGTAAATATATGGGTTTACGTGCTCACGTCTGAAGTTGGCACCGCACGGCGTTTGGGCCAGAGCTTCGGGAAAAAGCAGATCTTGTGTCACCCTTTTGAGGCCAATAACACCTGCACTCAAAAAAGATTACTTAAAAGTATGGACTTTGGCTGTGCACAATATTATTATCAAGCATACACGACTTTAAAAGATAATGTTCTTGTGCAGAGTGTGGTTGCGTGCAAACAATTTGTAAAGTATATTGAGTAATCCTTTTTTTTTTAGAGCTTTTGAGTGTGGATGTTTTCAGTAACCTCCGGAAGGACACTTTGCTACAAAATTTGTAATTTCTGGAAGGCTAGGTTGAGGGGGGGGAGTGTAGATTTAGAAATATTCTCGATGAATGACAGGAGGTGCCGAGACTTGCTGAGGCTTTTAATATGGCAGCTGTTATTACAGTGTAATTACATGGGTGTTACTCGCTGAAAATTTATTTCGTAATTTACTTAATATGATTTTGTTCATTAATATTAATGCTGACTGGTCCCATGCAAGTATGTTTGGTGACTTTTAAGTTAAAGTTACTTTACACTGGTTCTTGGGTCTGGTTAACATAACATTAACAATTCAAACATTTCTAGTTTTGGATTGTGGAGTTCTTATGTATTTGCACTGTATCTTATAAATCATTCCTATATTTCTTCTTTTTTTTCCAGAGGAGGTTGATAATGTGATGGGTTTATGGATGTTAGCACTTTGGTTGTGTTTATGGTTTCAGTACTGTTAGCATAACTGCTTCTGGGGAATAGCGTGGCTGTTTTTGTTACGCAGTTTGTAGTCATATTCCTCACCGGTACCTCTTCATTCAGTGCATCACTTTGAAGCTTTTCTTTACACTCCAGGAACCGCTGCTCTTTGTTCAGTATGAGAGAAAGATCAGTGGACCGTGACTTGCTGCAGTCAAAGCGTTTCATTTTCAGGTTTGAAGACCAGAACTTCAAAGCCATTACTTTCAAATCACCACTCGCTCAGAGCCAAGGAATGCTCTTTTCTAGATGCATCCTATGACTACTTATGAAAAGATGCGTCAAGAGGCTTCATAACCATTATTAAGGTTGAATTTGTCTGTGAACAACTATATTTAAATTCTGTTCATCCATTCTCTAAGCCGCTTTTTCCTCTCTGGGGTCGCGGGGGGAGCTGGAGCCTATCCCAGCTGACTATGGGCGAAAGGCACCCACCCTGGACAGCTCACCAATCCATCGAAGGCCGCACACACACCATTTACTCACACACTCATAACAACAAGCAATTTATAGTCTCCGTTTCACCAGACATGCTTGTCTTTGGACTGTGGCAGGAAACCGGGGCAGCCCGCAGAAACCCATGTGAACACGGGCAGAACATACAAGCTCCACACAGAAAGGCCCCGGGCCAGATTCGAACCCACGACCTTCTTGCTGTGAGGCAACAGTGCTAACTGTGCCACCATGCCACCCTACATCTAACAGTCTTCTTTGTTAAACATGTGCTCGTTCTATATAAAGTAGCATCAGTATTTCTATATTTGCACTTTAATCTCATTTACCTAGACTTGATTTCTTGGTTGGAACCAAATGTATTTTATTTAATACAACAAGAAAAACGTTGCAGGGAAATATTTAATATTTATTAATGTAATTTTTGTTCAGAAACTATCTTATCAAACCAGGATCTACGAAGCCTTGAGAACCACTAATTGAAATTACAGTAATTTTTCACTACATATGCTGCAAATCATTTGGTGTCATTTGGTTCTTGAAACACAGTTGCCTTCCCTTTTATTTATTTTGATATGTTTTTGGCTGATGTTAGTTGATGAAAATGGAGAAAAAATCTTTGTTTAAAATGTTTCTATTGTTAGTAAATTGTGGTGTGGTTGAATGGTCACTGTAATGTGCACTCGGTGTTGCAATGTGAAGTGCACAACTTTAACTCAGAACACTGTTTTGTTAAACTACATGATCCAAAAAAAAGACTATTTGAAAATAAAGTGACTCCACTGTGAATAGACATTTATTCATGTGTTTTTATGAGGAAAAACTTGTGGTGCACTAATACTGCAGTCAAATTCACAGATATGTACTGTATTATGAGCTTACTTGAGAACAGTAGTATTACTTCAGCATTAAGGATGAATATTTTAATTCCAAATGCACTGCCTTGAAATCCAAACATTGGGATATTTGAAACATTTTAGATTTGTTATTTTCACCCTGAGGATAACATTCATTTTATTCGACAAAAGTGGTTTGACTATAAATGTTCTAGGCCTGTGTTTACACATAATGCAGTGTATATTAATTAGTTTATATGTTCTGCAACGGTAACACACTCATGTAGCTGTGTAATCAAGATTATGAGCCAGTTTATTGACTTTAGCGATTAATGGGTCTATATGCTTCCAGTCAGTTTATATAATAAATACATGCATATATTTGCAAACAATTTGGAGTCCAATGTAAGCCATTCCCCTACATGGCTACATACGCATGTGCAATATCTCATACACTAAATGCTACTTTAAATGTTAGAAAGTGGTGTTACACTAGCATTGACACAAAATGGGAATATCTGCATATGCAAAATCTGCTGTACATGCAATACACACAGTGAACACAAAGCCAAACACTCCAGAGTGGCATAAATATGTCATAAAAATCTAGAACGGTATAAAATCCATAACTGTTGCACATAATTAAGTACATTATCGTAAAGAAATCCAAGCTGGCATGAAGCAGCTTCAGTTTATTTAATGTAAAGTATTAATGCAGTATCCTCATTTGCTTATTATTTTGGAATTAGAAAATGAGTCTCCTCACTCAGTGGGATCTAATCTACCAAACAATATAGTTGTATGAAGTGTAACAGTTTATACACACTTGACAGTTTGCATACCTTTCTTTATGACGAAAGAAATATGGCTTTCTGGAATTAGTAACTTTGGTCTTGGGGTCGCAGTTTGTATTGGCTTTTTGTCCCATAAAAAAAAAGAAACGTGTGCATTGAGAATGAAGTACGCAGGTTCATTAGCCAATCTGTCATGGTTTGGGAGCTCTGTTAGCTCCTTTTGTTACTCTCGTGCGAGACGATGTCGATTTACTCACCATCGGATTCCTCAGCCAGCTGGCATTGATTGGGGGCGTTGCCCGGACTCTATTTAAGCTCCTGCCCCTCCTCGTTCGGGTTGTTGGAGTGTCATTCTGCTTTTGACGCTTGAGCCGGTACGGTATTTCAGAAGTGAGAGTATTGGCAGGATCTTAGCTGCATTAAGTATTATTCTGAGTGAGTAAGGGATTTATCAGGGTTATTTCCCTATACTTTTGGTTTATTGTTCGAGCTCGCCTTTGGGCTACCACGGACGACGTTAGGTCCGTAGGTAGCGCGAGCTTTGGTATTTCCTTTTGTTTTAGATCAGCACGTTGCCAGATTAATCTTTTATTCCGGGCCACTGCTCCTGGTGTCCTGACACCTGCGCCATAACACAAACATTGAGAAAAAAAAAAAAGATCCTTTGTGCGGAAATTCACCAACAAAATCAGCTAACACCTCGGCCCTGCAGGCCTGGAGTTTTCCGTCTTTGCACTACCTGCAATCATTTTCTGACCATGAGGCGCTTTGAAATCACGCAGTGGAGGTGCTAAATGTTTGAAGAGTGAACCGTGGTCTCCTTTCTTAGCAGTGGCGCGCGAGATTCTCGGTGCTCGTGAAACGCTACGTAATGAAATGGTCGATAAAATAAGCGCTTCGAGGACACGCGTCCGCCGCCTGTTTAAACCAAAGACTTTAAACCCTGAATTAACTACAGAACATAAACTCTATAGGAGGGGTTATGGATTTAATTTTTTTTCAGCCCAGTGACATTACTGCGCTTGGTTTGCGCGACCGTATTATATTTCCCAACAAATTGCATATTTCAAGGACGATTAATCTTACGACTGTGGAAGGTAGGCTACGGCAGATTTTATGCTCAACAAGTAAGTTCGTAAGAAACTCTTTTTCCAAGACAAATGACGGCTTTAATATGAATGTTTTGTCGATCTGACCATGTTTTTTTTCCGTGCGACCTAAGTCAGGAAAGGGTGTAGACTTAAAGGAAACTCTGAGGTAACCCGAATTTTGCTGAACCTCAAGTCTATGTTACCAGAGCTCTATGATTCAAGAAAGAGACGGTGCACAGACATCAGCACAGTTTCGCATTAATATTGCACTTATTTCACCGTGAGCACAGCGCCAGTGGAAAAGGTGAAGATAAAAGGAATAGAAAAGGGGGCGGTGAATAAGGAGAACTGCCCCGCCCTCTCTGTCTGTGAGACGATTCGCTTCGTGAGCGCGCCCACGCGCTGACATGTGCGACGCCCGGGATCGCCCAGCGGGAGCCCTGCGTCGATACGAACGAGAGGGAAAGGAAACGGTTCAGCTTTAACTCCCTGGCAAAACGCTCAGAATGTTGATTTTATATTTCGCAAATATTATGGCGGCATTGAGGCCAGGGGATTTAATTTCAGTCTCAAAACTGTGTCCGGGAGGAGATAAGTTACAGCATCCCGCCCAGAGGCGTAGCCAGCGGGGGGGGCCAAGACACGTCCCTTGATGACTGCAATTAGTAGTTCTCTATCATTTTCCTTCATTGACGCGTTTTCCAATGATCGTAACTGGCAACTGAAGACACAGTTTCTCTCCATATGTGATCTAACAGCAATTAAATCATGGGCTAAATTCATTACAGTTGCCGAACGAGAACAGAGAATTGGGTTGCATAAAACTTCGGTTTAAAACAATTATTAGTCCTGACCTGTTCTCAGTCATTTTCATAATTAACAAAAGGCTCATTCCGAGAGTGCTCCACACTTAACAGGTGCTGCTTGTTGTCCACAATTAGGTAAGACAACAATCATTGTCGTCTTACCTAATTGGGGGAACACGCAGCACTTGTTAACTGTGGAGTGCTCTCGGCCCAGTTCTCTGTTCTTGTTCCGCAACAGTACTGAATTTAGCCCATGATTTAGTCGCTGTTAGATCACATATGGACCCGGGCGCAGCGTTTTGTCCGAAGCTAGACTCAGACGTCTGTACTGTCGCTTGTTTCTTATCTGCATCTGGTCTAAGGCATGGAGCATGCGCATTGGCTGAGGTTTGTAATTGCTTTAATCAACCAAATTATAGTCGGGCCAATTAAGTGTTAATTTAATTCAATATTAAATTCCCCTGCACCTTGTCCATTGAACAAGAACCAAACATTTTAAGATCAATAACACAATAAATTTGTTTTATTCAAACATATTTCGATGGTACTGATTAAAGAGATGCCTTGGTTGATTTTTTTGCATTGTGCATTTAACACCCAAATAAGCAGGAATAGACCTAATTTAAAGCATAATTTTTTTGTCATTATTATTCGTATTATTATTTAGATTAGAAATGAGAGATACTGTTTTAGTTTCCCACTTTCCTTGTGTTTTTGTTTTCATTTCCACTCCCTCCCGCGTACCATGTCTCCCCGTTTCTGTCCTTTTTTTTCCTTTATCTGTTTTTGTAGTTTTTGATTTTGGATCCTGCTGATAGATTTTTCTCTTGAATTCTTTTCAGCCTTGTTTTTGCACCCTTGCAGTTACTTTTCACCACTGCTTTGTGGACACTGCTGTTTTTTTTGAACTGTTTAATAAACTCCAGTTTATTTTTCATCACTGTGCGCATCTGGGTCTGAGCTCTGACACATCTGCGGAATGTCCTCCCGCCAGGCAGTGACGCAGACCCGCGCAGCTGTGTAGCAGAGCGCACAAACAGCCGTAAAGCCACCGCAGTCTCCAAAGTCAGCGCGAGACCAGGGCTCTGCACGGCGTAGCGAATCCGCCTGGCCAATACCGCCATGCGACAAGGCGAGTCAGGGTTATCATGTAAATATTACTGCTCGTGCATACTGAAAACCCTTAAAGGCTGGCTGTTCGGGAATTGCGGGTACGTCGCCCGTCTTCATAAACCCCTGTACTATTAGTAGCTATATTAAAGACAATATTGTTAATTACAGCTTATGCGGCAATGCTTTGTAGGGACAGGCCACTGGCCATTATTGCTGAACACTGCAACCGAAGTCCCATCTCTGGAGAAGGCGAGATGGGGCCCCTTTACCTGTCAAAGTCAGCCCTATAAAACTGCACTATTGGCTTTGCGTCTGTGGAAAGATCTTTTTCAGGGGTGAAGACCGTACGTCAGACCCAGCCTCCATTTGCACAGATAGCAGGGTTGAAATGTCCATCCGTGCAAATGGAACCCGGGTCCAAAGCAGGGTTGAAATGTCCATCCGTGCAAATGGAACCCGGGTCCAACATACAGTATGTAACCTTTGCCCCTGACAAGCTCCCGTGACAGGGGAACAGTTTAGTTCACCATAAAAAATGGCAGTATTCAGCATCAAGAACTAAGAAATAGTACAGTACGCTGAATGGTAGCGTTTAGAACTTGACAAGAAGAGCGTAGAATTCAGTATCAGTAACAAATAGCATTCAGGACCTTGGATAGCAGAGCGTTTTGGCAGGCAGGACAACAGCATTGGAGCATGGACAGCAAAATAGTTCAGTATGCTGAACAGGAGGATTATTTAGCACAGCAGGCAGATGAAGGACATTTGGTTACAAACAGTAGCATCAGTTAAACCACAGAACAAATGAAGAGTTTTGTAGCATAACGTGACACATCCATTTTTTTTCTGTTTTGAGAAAAAGGGCCCTTTTGCTTCCAAACAAAAACTTTTCAGGAAAACCAGTTATTTTTTATTTTTCAGTCTTGCGCTTGCCTTACCAAACATATTTAGCCAAAAAATGGAAATCTAGCATCACTTGGATTGTTTGGTACTGTTAATGCATTAAAATAGTTTGAACTTTTATTTATTTATTTTTTTACAAAATGAGATATATCCATGGATATGTCTTATTTTGCCAAAATAAGTGAAGTAGATATGTCTCACTTTGTGAAAATAAAAGCTAATTTCAGTATAGTGAACTAAGGGGTTAAATCGCTGTTTGACCCAAAAAGTATACTTGGACGTGTGCGGCTATTTGGCAATGTTATGACCTTCCTGACCTCTTTTTGTTGTCCTAATCTGGAGTGCTGTTTCTGACACACGCTGTGCGTGGTTGTGTGACACTGCTGGTGAATTGCCTTTTTAGGGATCAATAAAGTTGCTTGAATTTGAATTTGAATTTGATGTTTCTAATATCTCGACTAGAAAATTTTGATTTGGGCACATCTCATTTTGCGATGAAACTCTTCAAATGCACCTGTCCTTACTTTCATTCCTGTGCGGAACAGACCGCAGGAAAACCAGATGAGTCCAGTCTGAATCATCGTCTCACTACACCAATAAGCTCCAAAAACTCAATTTTAAGGAGCTTGTCAAGAACAAGAGGTCCCAGGGCACCCAATAACCACTTTACGCTTTTTAAATTTCAGATTTAATGGAAGTATTAATCCCCCCAAAGATGGCCTTCTGTCTCTGATAAAAATAGAGACTAAAAAAGTTAATTAATCAGAGCAGCGATATAAAATGACATCCTCTCGGGCCTGTCACTGCTTTCATCTGAGAAGCTAATCAGCCACAAACACAATAAGATATTTTTTAAGTGCTAAATTGATTAGCATCTACTCCGCATGAGAGTAAGATGGTCTGGTCTCAGTCATTCTGTTAAATGAAAGGCTGGGTGAAATGTGTTAATTTTATCTCAGTACTATTAATGAATAAACTGATAAATCAATAAATTGAGTAAAAACAGTCTTAGAGTTTGAGATACAGCACTGCTTTTAGTCATTAGTAGTTTGGCAGCTACTGGCCACATTAAAGGAAGCAAATGGAAGCAAACTGATAGCGTTTTTTTCTTTTTCTTTTGCCAGCTGGACGAAGAAAATGTCAGTAGTTTCCGTCTCAAACACCGTCCACTCATTTCAAACACACCCTTAGTAACATTTACGTAAAATAAATAGATACGCTTAGCAAACAGACTGTAGTTTCCAACCAGGTCTGGGTTGTACTTTTTCTTCTAAGAAACTAAAAGATAAATTACTGGAAAAAAACTTCGCTAATTGAACTTATGGTACTAACTCACTTGGGATATGGTTTTGTCATTCTAATTACACATGATTGATCGCACAGCAAAGCATAGTTTCTATGGCGTGGAGCAAAACTTTGAATATACTTGAATCTCCACCATTTAAGAGCTCAAATTTAAAAACATCTTTATGCAAATCAGTAGTTATTCTCGCGATAGATGACTTGGGTGATATGTAATGACAAAATAGGCCTATACCAATATTACAGTAAGGCTATTGCATATCACAAGGGGAAATGGGTACTGAATTTGCCAACTTTCGGGGCCTAATATAGGAATATTGTTTTAAAAATACACTTAGATCCAGTCAAGTGTGGCCGTAATCATGGACTCCAATCATGTTTGAGGAAAAAAAAGCGCTGAGAAGTCTTTAGAAGAGAAAAGGAGAGGGTAAAACAAAAAGCATGACTCAAGATTTCGCCAGTCAAGCGTGACGGAGCCGATATGGTTGCCTAGCAACTGGATAAGCGTATTAACCACTGCTTGATAAAAAGTGGAGAGGAACAGGAGCACCGCCTTGAAAATGCGCTTCGGTCCAACCTGTGCGATAACTCTTTTTTATTACTCTAATGATCATTGTTTTAGAACAGCGATTCCCAGCCCTGCTCGTGGAGTTCCTGTGCTCTGCACATTTTAGACAGGCCCATCTCCCCGAGCTGATACACCAACATCAGCTCGTCAAGTACTGCACTGATGAGCTGATCAGCTGCATCAGATGTGTTCAATCACGGAGACATCTAGAATGAGCAGACATCCTCCAGGAGTCGGATTGGGAAACAGTGTTTTAGAAAACGGCTGCTCTAACCGGGGACTGTTAAACTCAGCCTGTTTGGCCTGTTTTCCACAGCTTTAGGAAATTATGAGGAAGACGTGTCCATTACTCACGTCGGCCTCGGGCAGGTGACGGCCTTGACCCCCTTAGTCCCGGAGGACGGGGGGTGGGGGGTGTTTGAGGTTACAAGCGTTGCGTTTACTTACAGCGATTCGTTAGTCATGGCCGTCGCATTTCACACACCATTAAGTAAAATCTGATAAAACAAGCGGGCGATAAAAAGCCACGTGAACAAGTACAGCATAAGTCATGGCCCCCGACAAACAGTACGTAAGATGGCAAAAAGTAAAAAAATAAAATATAACTGCAGAAAACCGGAAACACATTGCTTACTTCCCCCTCCGTCTTTAACCCCACAATAACGAAATAAAACAATAAGATAATCTGAAAAAATAAGTAGATAAAAAATAAATTAAAACAGACGGAGACGATGATTAAAGGTGCCTTGGGGCGGATAAAGACATAAACTACATTTTGTCTTCTTGATTTATTAACGTGACGTGACGTCCACTCTCAGCGCTGCCTCTTCGCCGGCTTGATATAGAGGCCTCAGGGACCAGGATGAGAAACCAGACCGGCAGAAACCAGACACGAGAGACGTTCTGTAAATTGACTCTCAAAACGCAGTGTTGTCGTCCGGGGAATACACGCGTGGGAAAGATTTTGGACTGTTTGGCAGATGGTGTGTCTTCGTGTATCCGGTTCTTTATACGAAATAAAAAAAAAAGTAAGTCGACTTGCTAAAATATTCCACATTTTAGCAAGGAGTCAAACATCGAGGCTTTAAGTATTTGTAGAGCAGGAGAGCTCTCTCAGCAAAATTTGAACGGCTAATGAAGTGCTGTAGATGGCAATGGCAGACTGAAGTAGTGCATGAACTTAATATTAACTAACCTGTTTATCATCATATGGAACAGAAATGGTAACCGAATGTGACTGTGTGGAAAAAGGACGATAAAACCACCGTTTTTCTATCGAGTTTGAAAAAACACAGTTATCAAAATCACGGGGTTGCATCAGCATGGTAACATAATTTAGTTGACGTTTTTGAGAACTTAGCAAAAGGACAACCACCCCCGCCCCGCAGCAGACTAGCCTACACCAGGCTTTAAGAATGGAAACCATGCTCGGCCGCACTAACCAAACTCCCTTCAAAAATGGATGTTAATTACTCAAGTATTTATTTATTGTTGAAAAGCCTGTTAAAGAATAATACTGTACTCGTCGGTTGAGCTCTTATGTTATGGTCACGATTTCAGTTAACCTTGGAGGAGAGACGTTTCCTAAACCAGGTAATCAGTATTCTGCAGTCTGAACTGCACTGAGAGTTGATGCATGAAATGAAACGGGCCTCCTGGAATTTTGATAAATGATCAAAAAGGAGTTCAGGATTTGAGAAACGTGCACATTTTGGGTCAGCAATGATCAGAAAACAATGAAGCCCTCGTTGAGTGTGGGAATAGCAGAGAAGTTTTTTTTCCCCTGATAGGTTATTTGCGGTGGAATGCTGCCAGCAAGCGAACCAGTTTGGAATGTGAATGGCAGGTATCTCCATGGTAACATTATCACGACTCATCACGTCCCTTAAACACGCACAAGAACCTACTTCATCCCCCCCGGGCAAAAATGTGTTGGAATACAAAGTCTACTACTCCCTTGATCTTTTTTTATTTATTTATTCATTCAAGGCTGAAGGCAAATCTGAAGGAAAAAAAATGCTGAACATTCAACATGTGGTTTCGTGGTACGTTTGACTGGACCTCTGATTTGGATTTCTGCCTCTGTGTTTATGAAGGATAGTGATACATGATGGAGGTCATGGTGATTAAACCAAATTTAAAATGAAAAAAATAGGAAAAATTGAACTAATGTTAAGTGAATAATCAACATTATGGACAATTGTTTTGGAAAATTCTTTCGATATATTAGCTGATAAATACGAACCATTGTTCGGTTAATTTGAGAGTATATGCTTTTGAATTTGTCTCATCCGTAGCACTCGCGCAATCCAATCGCTGTCTGTCATAACTTGTACTGGTTATGAGGTCGCGAGGGCAGATGCGCACGGATTATGAGGAACGAGATACCCCTGCTGTTCACGCGCAGGAGCTTATTAAAATCAGAGAGCCGGCTTCTCGAGTTGGTATGTGGGTATCCGTGTCAACGCGCGGCCCCACCTCACCGGAGAGCGATACTACTAAAATAATGTATGCAACACTCACATACACCGATTGGTAGATTGAACTGTCAATCCGCAGATGCGGACCCTGGCCGGTCCCCGCTGAATAACGCTAAAACAGTTGAAGAAGTAAAGGGAATATATTTGCGCGGTGTCCTTTTTTGCAGACCAACGTTTCCAAACATTTTGAGAGAATATGAACGGTAGAGATTTCGCGCTGGGTTTGGCGGTTCGGCTACATCGTGTCGGAGGAAAAGTGCTGATTGTTTGGCTGTTTCTTGCTTGCCTGCGAGTCTGGTAAGTTTGTCGTCGCAGAGGGTTTTAAGGAAAGAGGAATGTGGTTCTGGCAAAGGTCGATGTGCTTGTCGGGCAGTGATGCGCTTTTTATTGAAGAGGGAAGGGCAGTTTTAAGTAAATATTTATTATTCATGCGCATCTTCGAGCGCATCTTGTGAATGGGCTCGTACGTTTCCTGGGCTACCCAATGTTTGCAGCATTTCGTTACGGAAAACATGCTGCCGCTTATAAACCATAATAATAATAATAATAATAATAATAATGGGCTTGCATCAAAAGGTGGTGAAATCCTCCTGACAAATGTGTTGGCTATACTGTCAAAGAGCGTAAATGAGGAATCGGGATAGATCTGGGATACGTAAAATCGCAGTTGTATGTGTGTGTGTGTGTGTGTGTGTGTGTGTGTGTGTGTGTGTGTGTGTTACGTACGGATACAATCCGTTTTTGTTTTACTCGACAATGTCACTTCAGGGAGAGGAACAACCTTGGGCTGTCCAGGCCACCTCGTTCATTTCGATCTAACCTGCTTGCGTTGAATACAAATAATGCACCAAGTCAGACATCAGCGTAGCCCACTATTCATTGATGCAGCGAAAAATGAGTGCGGATACACCACAATATTCACGGTTCTATGGACACATTTAATCTTTTCGGCAAATTTAGAGAAGTGTCAGTAAACAACGAAAAACGCAGGGAGCGGAATCCTGTTTTCTGTGACCACGGTGTCCAATGTGTCAGCCTGCCAGCGATTGGATTTGACAGATTTTAGTCTGTTCTTGGTCTGCGGCAAGAAGGGTTTTAAGTTCTACGTTTCCGTATGTCCCGGTAACCCCACCCCTTCACTAAAAGTTATTTATGTTTCAGTCAGAGAGGTTGGCCTTAACGATATTTACAACTGTAATAACATGTGGACTAGTGCGTCTTGGTCAGCAAGTTTTGCTCCTAGCTGTGAAAAAGCCGGTGATCACCTGAAATTAAGTAAATTCAGAAAAGAGGCAGACAACACGATACAGTTTTGTATTGTAGCCTACCCGGCAGTTGTTTCTGTCAAACTGTATAGATAATACGTGACCTGGCTTATAGTGATGCAAGAATTTTCCCTCGTTTTAAATACCAAATTAGTATTTGTGTGCATGGGATCAGTCGTCCATTTTCACATAGGTATGCTAATTATATTTAGGTCCGTGAAATTCGACATCATTTCACTCCCAATTTTTATTTCATTTATTGCGTGCCTTTACGTTTTACAGTAATTTTACTGAACTACTCGTCAGCACAAAAGAGTTCTAATTCGTGTGTGCTACACATGTTCATTGTAACTGTATTAACTGCCACATTGCAACTGAAAAGCAGGTCCAAAATGTTGCTTAGTAGTTCCGTAATTGTGCTATGACTGCAGTGATTACTAGTACAGTTAAGCTGCAATTGTCACAATCCCATTTTGAAATTTAACGGTATTTCTTTTCTACAGGTGGGTTTGAGTGTAAAGCATGTCAATAGGCCTTTTGCAGTAAGCGGGTCACGTGACCATTCTCCCATTGCAACAAGTCTCTGGTGGGCAAGCAAACCAGACATTCCTTGACAACACTAAGTGTTTCACTGACCAAGAGTGGAATACCTACAATATAGAGGGTGTTTATGTAATTATTCTTTAAGTTTGCGACTTCTCCTTCCAGATATAGCTCGAAGAGGCATTGATTATTAGTTGTAGCTAATTTTTGAGACGAAAGAACGAGTGAAGGCGAGTTATCGAGGCCGATTCCTTTGCATTCGGTGGACGCGACACGCCAAGATTGCGGCGTTCTCAGGTATGTTTACTACCATTTAAACACTCGTGTTTATACCGCTAATCGTCCCGCATTTTGTGGAACCTCAGGATTTCATTTGTAGAGTCACTACACTCTCTAGTTTCAGCCATAAAAGCGAATATTTTTGCGATCAGATTGTTTCGCGACCAAAGATACTGTGTTAGTTTACATGTGCAAAGTGCGCCATAACAGTGACAAACTTGACAAAACAAAGTACTGGAACCTAGTTATTTATTATTTCGTTCTATCTTTAATCTCTTGCTCTGTAATAGTGAAAATAAGACTAATGACATCTTTATGGCGCACTTTGAACATGTAAACTAACACTGTATCTTTGGTCGCGAAACGATCTGATCGCAAAAATATTCGCTTTTATGGCTGAAACTAGAGAGTCTAGTGACTCTACAGATAAAATCCTGAAGCTCTACAAAATGCGGCACGATTAGCGGTATAAACCCGAGTGTTTAAATGGTTGTAAACATACCTGAGAACGCCGCAATCTTGGCGTGTCGCGTCCACCGAATGCAAAGCAATCGGCCTCGATAACTCGTCTTCACTCGTTCTTTCATCTCAAAAATTAGCTACAACTAATAATCAATGCTTCTTCCAGCAATATCTGGAAGGAGAAGTTGCGAACTTAAAGAATAATTACAAAAGCAGCCCCTATATTGTAGGTATTCCACTCTTGATCAGTCAAGCACTTGGCGTTGTCAAGGAATGTGTGGTTTGCTTGCCCACCAGAGACTTGTTGCTATGGGAGAATGGTCACGTGACCCGCTTACTGCAAAAGGCCTATTTCAGGCCTTTCTTTCATCCAGACGGCTTTCAACTTCTCGCACACAAATCTATCGAAAGGGAGTAAATGGCTATTAATCTCATTGATTGCGATTCTTGGTGTGGCAGCTATTGCGCTGTTTTAATTCTGTTGGAAAGCAGGAACAGAAATGTGAACCAGGTCCACAAAGATGGGCATGCTTCTCCACCCTGCGAGGCTTGCCGTACGGGAACAGGAGTAAAGTGTGTAGCGAGCTCCCTCAAAAGTGTGGATCATTTTGCATTGTCACAGTAGGGTTCATTTAAATGTTGCTTTCGCTGACTTGTTTTCATTTTGTACATCGGCCCTCAGGTTACTTGTTATTGCACAACTTCCTGTTTCAAAAACTTTCAATTTCCCATGAGCGTCTTAAGCTGTACCCACTTCCTGCGCCATCGCGGGGTCATAAAAACAGGCAAAACCAGGTAGATTTTCTAGACAGAGTCGCGACGACTGAAGAGTGGGAGCCATTGTGTTTCCATTGCGCAAATACCAAGCAGTTTCACACAGTGAAAAGTGTGAATTTTTTACATTTTTATTTATTTAATTATTTTTGGAGGGGAAACATTAGTTTGTGGGGTAGAACAATAAACCCGCCAGCAATGGTTTTGATAAGGATAGGGGGAGAAGATGTTTAGACATGAGAAAAGAGTTATTAATAATATTAATAATAATAATAATAATAATAATAACAATAAACGAATTCACTATGCAATGGTGCCCGATAATCTGTTGGAAACGAAATAGTCCTGAGACCAGATTTTCTGGAACCTTCATGCTGCAACTCTGTCTATCATGGAACTGTAATACCAGGAGCGGGTTACTCTGGCTCGGGCCTTTTCCATTTTCCCTCCATGCACTGGGATATTTATGTTCAGCAGTTGACAGAAAAGGTGAAGAGCCCAGTGCTAAAAAATACATACTGCATGTTTTCACTCATCAGGAGGTAAGAGTTGGAAAAAATGGCTTCTGCAGTGACCATGATGGATTTTTTCAAAATGGACATAGTGTGGCTTGATTACTTTTAGCATTAGGATCTTCATTTTTCCATGTTTAACCTGCATATTCCTCATGTGAATTTTATTTGGACTGGCTCTTGGTAACAAGAGGTGCATCTTTAGATGGGATTTCATGGTGTCCGTGGAGGGAGATTGCTTTGCATTCAGAGGTACACCATTCCACAACTGAGTTAGCAACGAAGAAAACCATGGTCTCTCAGTTTTCATAAGACTACGTTCTTTACAGACTGGATTTTGTTCATTAGCAGGGGTCAACCTTAGTTGCGTATTGCCTCAATGTTTATTAGTACAAGCTATCGCTTGGCGTATTTTGCACATTTGCTTGTTAGCGGACGCTGAAGTGAGCTCTGCTTTGTCCACTTGTTTATTAGCAGATGCTAATACTAGCTGTATTTTGCTCTGATGTTTGTTAGCGTTTGCTTATTGAACTTTCATGTCTATCGTTTGTCTATTATTGTCTACTATTTTGTGTCAATAAGCCCCACTGCGGCTTATTGGTAGCGTATCCATGGTCCCAGAGCCCAATATTCACACAGCCCAGTAAGATTGTGTTATGTTGTGCTTTTTTGTAAATATCTACATTCGACTACTGTGTATGGTCCTTGATGAGACAATCATTGGTAAGAATGCTTAGATCCTGCACATCGGTATACAGTCGCTTTTCTTTCAGTGTTCACCAGACTGTGGTCTTCAATCCTTACGTGCTAATCTCAGTATCTGTATTCATTATTATTACTACATCTCAGACTAAATGAGGCTGTATAGCTGTTATTATTACAGGCGGGACTCTTGTCAAAATTGCCTCTGGATTCAGCAGTCTTTGGTCTGGACAATGCTGTCCAGTCAACATCTTACTCACTCATTTCGTTCAGGGTCGTGGAGTGTTACTGCGCTTGCCCAAGATAATGAGGGAGCCATGTTGAAAAGTGCTTATTACGCAGCTGAGCGCCATGAAAGTAATGTTCTTCAGTGGGGACTCAACAGTGGGAAACCATGTTTTTAAATGAGGGCTAAACACTGTCATACAGCGGAGATTACCATTCCTCTAAGGATTATGGGAAGAGCTGCTCAACTGCAGTGAGAAATCATTCAGCCCACCCACTCATCTCCAGTTGTCCGAGCACAGCAGGCTTTCCCCTGAGAGAGAAAATAAAATATTGCACTTAAAGGATGTTTTACCACATAATCTTCTTCATAAAGTGATATTTTAACCTTCTGTTGCACACTTGTCACTGTGATGACCTTTGCAGTCATAGAACGATGAAGCAGTGTGGTAGTTTTTATCTGGAAGCATTAATTACCTCCGCAAAGGAGGTTATGTTTCTTCCAGCCTGGTTTGTCAGTCTGTCTGTTTGTGTACAAGATGGCTCAAAAAAGTAATGAATGTATGTCTCTGAAATTTTGTGGGTGGGTTGCTATTACATCAGGTATGGACCCTATTGATCTTGACCGTGAGCAGTCAAACAAATGGCGTGGCGGAGATATGCGCTCTGTTGAGTGCCCCTCTAGTTTATCATAAAACATAATGAACCACTCATTTACCAAAACTCCACCTTCACTGTATCCCAGCATGCACTGGTACAGACATGAACACATACGTTTCAGCAATCACGTTTTGTGCTTGTACATGTCATCTTGTCTCGCAACACCTTTCTGGTACATTAACATTTTGAACTTCCTACGAATTATCGGTCCTTTTCGTAGACTTTCGAAAAGAAGGCTGCATATGTAAATGACTGCAGTGTCCCTCAGAAATATCCAGACTTTATCCAATGGTTTGTCCAGTCCAAGCACTGAGGCTGGCAGTAGGCCACATAGAATGACAATTCAAACATGGCTTGTATTCTAATGACAGGCTGACCCTGCACTTTTCAGGCCTGGGGGGCTGTAAGCAGTGCTTATATTTAAGGTCCTGGGCCTGTTTATCAGAATGCTCAAGGGCTGACGTGACTAAGCCTCATAGGCGATGTGCCCTGCTGACAAAAGAACAGGTTTTCTGCAAATATTTCTTTAATAAGGCTTCACATCATAGCTGGAGGAACTGCAGATTTTGAGCATGAATAAAAATCAACCTGAAGTTTGTTCACAGACTAGCATTATTTGTCCAAAAGTGCCAGGAAAAATGTATCCCTGAAAAACACAAGCACTGACATTGTTTACAGCTGGTGGAAATATCAAATACAAAGGCTAAAACCTGACAACACTCTGTAAACACACTCAAAATGCATTTGAATGTAGATTCATTATAAAGAATACATTTTTTGAAGTGAAGCGAATATATAACATGACAAGTCGAAATATGCGGGACTGCCTTTTAGCCGTTTGTTTTCACCATTGTGCTCTTTGAATAAAATAGTGTAATTTATTATCATCATGCATTGCAGTAACATATTAAATGGGTATCTTTCCAACTTTGAAGACGGTGTTATATTATAAGAATGGGCCGATAAGTCTAGTGGCTGGAAAATGCATTCTGTCAGTAAAAGGTATTATATTAATTCACTTGCCTCTTTCGTCACTGTCAGGACTAGCAGTAACTGCTCCGAACAGCCTGTAGACACACCTTTCATTGCAAGCAAACGTACCGCACAGTTCAGAATAAACAGCCACATGCTGCATTATAAAAAGCTATTCTGTGAGAATCTAGACGATAAACTACAATGAACAAAAATATAAGCGTCCAATGTGAAATATTAATGCCACATGGAGTTAACGACTCTAAGTGAGCATATGCTGACTTTTACTTGTACAATAGTGATATTTCTCTTGATTTGTGGACCATTTTTTAATCCATCTCTCAGTCAGTGAGCATTTGCTCAGTGATGCAGTGATTTCACACAATACATGGGTGTGGCATTTCCAGACGGTGATCAGACAGAATGAGCAGTACCCAGACACTCCTTAAACTAGGGACAATAAAAGGCCACCCCAAAATGTCAAATTTTGTCAAAAGTCATCATGCCTCAGATGTCCTAGGTCATGCGGGAACGTGCCATTGGCATGCTGGACGCAGGGATGTCCACCAGAGCAGTCGCTGTGCGGCTGAATGATAACTATCGGGCGATAGGCCGTTTCAGAGTTTGTTTCCGACTGATGGGCCATACTGCAAATCGACCTCATCCACGTGTGACCACACCAGGACAAGATCACTTCATTCGGCTCCTCCACCTGCGGGATCGGCTCAGATCAGCGACACGCACAGCGGATAAGACCGTTGGTCTGCACAACAGATGCATTACACAACAGACAGTCCGAAACCGCCTGCGAGAAGCCAACTTGCATGCTTGACGTCCTCACCATGGTCTGGATCTCACCACTGTCTGGCGTCGGAACCACCTTGCATAGGCAAATGCACATGTTCAATGGCCCTTGGCACGCTGGAGAAGAGTGCTATTCACTGACGAATCCTGGTTCCAGTCTTTTGTGAACAAAAACTCAAAAATTTTACATGGGGTGTTTATAATTTTGTTCAGTGCACTACAAATAAAAAGAGCTGTGGTTACTGCACATGCTCAGAACTTGCACCCTAAGAAAGTGAAACTGCTGGACTGCAGATCATAATCTGATTCCATCCTTGCCAATCTTTCTTCGTTTTGCATTGTATTTATATATATTGTAGTTCCATCAGCATTACGCTTTTTATATTAAGGAGCTTTCTATGAAAATTCAAAGATTTCAAGCGCTATTTTAAGCTTTAGCCAAGGGATACGAAGAATGTAAACTGGTTGCCATTGCCAATAATCATAGAAGAAAAAATACCTTAGTTGAGCAGATTTACTTTGTTCGAAGCTGTGAGCATGTGCAATATTGTGACACAGCTCTTTTAACGACATGTTTCCAAAGCTATGCATACAATTTACGTAAAATTTTAAGGATGGACGACTGTTACAATGAGTGCTGTTACAATGTCCAGGGGGCCCATTTACCAAATATCAGTTCATATTTGAGGCCAAAATTTTGTGTACAACCAGAAGAGCCGCAGCATATGGTCAGAAATATCCAAATTAATTTTACTTTGGCAAGGCTAAAAGCATGCAAATTTACTTCATAAATCACAATCAACTATAAGTTTCTTGAACTTGTGCACAAGCCAGGTGATGGCTCATTTTTACTTTTATAAACTTCAAATCCACAGAGGAAAGCAATGAATAAATTGATGTTTCTGCAGACACACAGTTTATAAATTACACCTCATGTCTTTCAGGTATGTTTAAGTTACATAAACAGAAATCTGCATGCAGTCTCTTCAGATGCTTCACCTACAGAGCAAACGTCCTGCATGGTTAGCAGGGCTGTCGAGTAGCATCCGTCAGCACAGAAACCTACAGCAGATCAGCTCTGTTGTCTAGGGGAAAAGTACAGTGCTGACATTAGCATCATAGCGGAGAAGGTGCTGCCTTAAGCATATATAAAGCAATGAATCATTACTGCTCTCACCTTAAATCCAATTTATCATCATTTTACTGACGGGCATCCTGGCCAAGTTTTATGCAAGATGTTATAACTCCTGCATTCCTGATTGTTGCTGCGCATGTATGTAGAATTGCTCTCATTATTAGCAAGTCTTTTTCACCCTCTAAGCATTTTGAGGGTAATGTGTCGTCAAGTCTTCAATCTGAAGAAAAAATTAAACATCACAACTGCTGATCTAAATGCTGCCATGCAGATATCGCTCTGCTTCTCTTGCCCTCTGCTTGTAAGTTTGTACATATTTAGCTCCATAAATGTTTGGATAATGACCAGATTATTGACATTTTATTTGTCTACTGTGGTATATTGGAGTGTAAATCAGATAATGAGCTTGATCTCAAAGCCCAGACTTTCAGGTTTAATTTGAAGACATTTGTGAAGAAACTGGGTAAACGGTGTAGGAGTCACAGCAGTCGAAATCTGCCCTTCTCTCCATCGTAATGCATCTGCAAGTAATTGGATAATTAGCTTCACATCTGTTTCATGGTCAGGTGTATGCGTGTCTGACAGCGAGTGTGAATATGAGCGTGTGTGTGCGTGTGTGAGAGTATGTGTGTGTGTGTGTGTGTCTGTGTGTGTGTTTGTACATCGTGCTGGGGACCAAAATACCTCACAAAGATAGTAAAGTGTGAGAAACCATGCCTCATGGGGACCTTTTCTGGGCCCCCATGGGTACGGATCTTAATTCAGGGCATAGGGGTAGGTTTTGGTCGAGGGTTGCTATTGGAATTATGGTTTGGTTTAGGTCTAATTTTAAGGTTAGCTATTAAAATTAGGCTGTAGATTAAGCCAAGACCGTAATTTAAGGTTAAAGGTTTGGCTGTTTTCGGGGGGTGTTTGGGTTAAGATTAGGGTTAGCTTTAAGACTGAGGTTAGAGTTAGGGTTAGGTCTGAGGAGATGCTAACAGGATTTTGGAGCAAAAATAATTTTTTAGTCCCCACAGGGATACAAAAACAAATATATGTGTGTGTGTGTGTGTGTGTGTGTGTGTGTGTGCGTGTGCGTGTTCCTTCATTATTTAATTTACAAGAAAGTACTGAGGCATTTGAATTTGGAATCTGTTGCAATTAACTCTATGTATGAAGAGCTTTCACTGACAGTGAGGCAAGCTTTTATGAGGCTGAAAAATCAAAACAAGCCCATCAGAGAAATGGCAAAAACATTTGCAGGGCCTGATGCATCTATTCTAAAACCTCTTGACAATAGAAAGTCAAAATCAACAGCACTCTATATATTAGGCAGATGCATTTTTGCCAATGCCAGCAAGCGAGAGAAGACTTCACCGGAGTAAATACAGAGGGTTTAACACCAGATGCAAAATGTTGGCAGGTCTCAAAAATGGGAAGTTTGCCAAAAACATTTTAAAACATCAAATGAGACAAGGAATGATTGTATCAGAATGATGAGAAGAGAGGAATATGGAGAATGAAAGACACTGCTCATGATCCAAGACATTCCTCCTGAAAAGTGCTGCGTGGGCATGTATGGCTGCCATTGAAACTGATCCCTTTGTATTTCTTGAGAATATGACTGACTGCTGGAAAAGCAACAGGATTCATTCTGAATCACATGGGACTCTTTCCTCTGCTAATTCAGCTGAATGCCTAAAAAACTCATTGTACTGTCATTTACAGAGCAGATAGACCATGACCTGAAACAATCTGCTAAAGCAACCCAAGTTCTGTTATGGGGAAAGGAACAAGATGTTCTATCACGGTGAAGTCACCTGATCTGCATTCAACTGAGCCTGTAGGCAAGACACCCAAAAACACCAAGAAGGGAATAAATGCCTGGCAGAGCATCATCAGGGAAGGAAACCAGCATCTGATGGTGTCTTTGAGTTCTGTATTTCAAGCGTTGCACGTACTGGATTTTCAGCCAAGCATAATCAGTGAAAATGTCATTTTTGTTCACTTTAGTTTGTGCAATTACCTTTGAGCCCTTAAAATTATGGTATCTATGGATGAAGATCGTTCTGTTTTGCTGTATGGTTCATGGAATTTTATTTACAAAGCCTATGGATTTAAGCTGACTGTTCACCCTTAAAGTGTGTCTGGGGTTATGAATTTCAATTCCATTGCGGTGCCATATAGAGCCAAAATGATGAAAATTGTGCCACTGTCCAAATATTTATGGACCTGAATGGTTATGTAATTAAATTCTATATCTCATATCGAATAAGAAAAGAGAAAAATCCCCGAGGAATTAGTTCCTGTTATCCCACCAAACTTCTGACCTGTGAGGTAGATACTGAGGGAATCACCTCAAGATGTTTAGAGAGACAGAAATGCAAATGTTCTCATCATGGGTAAAAAAAAATAAAAAACAGAATAAAAAAATTTTTTTCCCAAATGTGATACTTTAATCTCAAAATATCTGGAAGTCACACACGACCAGCTACTTACAGCCGTTCTTGGTAGAGATAGTCATGCAGCATAGCTAGCTGGAGAGTTTGTTACTGCATGTCTAATATCAGACACGTGTTCGATATTCAAAGTGTACACCATACAACATTCTGTATAATACATTCTTACCTACTAACTTCGTTAATTTTCTTGATGTTTGTGTTACATTTTGGTTGTTAATTGCAATGTAATGTTTATTCGCTCTTCCAGTTATATGATATGTGTTAGAACATATGCATTTGTCATCATGCTTTTCAGTCAACCCAACGCCAGTGAAGGTCCATTGAATTAGGGAGAGAGAGAGAGTTTATGCATTTGCCTGTATACTCACATGCATTTGTATGGAGAGGAACAGTCCTCTCCTGTGTATAATACTTATGAGGACAGTCAGTTCTAATGGAGAGGTTGACCGTATCTGTCGCCTGTGCGGACGGTCAGTTATTCTGGAGATGTGTCCCCCCCTTTGGGACGCTCTATAATTTATAGTCTCACACAGAAAGAGCTGAATCGTCTGGATGAGTCCCAAGCTCACAGACCTTTGCGATATTTCATCCCGGGCAATTAAGGAGAAACAGCTCATCATTACCTTACTCTGAGAAACGGACCTCCGTGTGTTTGTGTGTGTGAGAGAGAGAGTGTGCGTGAGTGCGTGTGTGTGTGTTGATGAACGCGATGTGACGCGATGAAGAGCTCACTTTCGAAAGAGTGGTCATCTGACTCATAACTCATATATCCTTTTTTTGCACTTTTTTTTATTGCATGCGAGTCCGATTCATTTTTCTTTTTCTGGAGCCAAGGTCAAATGAGCTCTCGTTTTTGGTTCAGGCGATTCACCCCACAGTACTATACTGTGTCCGCGACAGCCATCGCCAAGGGTCACCCCGAGTTTCGGATCTCTGCAGTATCCCTCTGAGATGGAGGGAGCCCTTATGAAAGCAGGTCCCATGCCTGCTTTACTGGCACCAGGGATTTGATGTCCTGAGGGTCAGAACGTAGAATCCCAACTGCGAGTTTAATCCAAACATGAACGCAACTCCCAAATGTTACCAACTCTGTCCACCTCCTGGCCGTACTGCTGTCAGTTTGCAAATCCTGTTGGTTGGAGAAAAATCCTACTTTCTGAACCTGGATTTTACATCTGAGCAAAATCGCACTCATCTAGAGCCATCTGAGCCCTGAGGCTGGGACACAGTCCGCTGTAAATGGTCCTGATTACAGTGACTGCTCAGCTGGGTAGGTGGACCTGTAGCCAAGCACTAAACAAAGCATTCTCCTCCAAATTGAGGGGCGCAAAAGCATTGGCACGCGTTTGATCAGTTCAAAGTACGGGCTAATGGTTGACAAAAGGGAGGTGATGAAGATCAAGAGAAATCTGACAGTCCTTCTTGGGAAGATATTTGTTCTTAGAGAATTGCTGGATATTGCCGAATGAAGCTTCTGAGCATGAATGCGTACAAATCAGCATCTTTCTAGTTTCACATCAAATGTCTCAACTTATCAACCGACAACATACCCAGATAGCAAAATTCTTCTGGTCCATATCTGGCCCACACCTGACACGTTTGACACGTTCATCCGGCCCACATACCGCATGGAATGATGGCACTTGGGCGCTCCGCTCCCATTTGCCAGAACTTGGCCACAACTAAGCCATCACAATGCCCGATGTCAGCCAAGAGCCTATGATGCAGCAAATGTGGACTAGTTTGGTTCACTTACAGACTGACCACTGTCACTCTGTTTAATATTTTCCATTTGTGGGCCATATTTGTTTTGTGATATTTGGGCCAAATTCAGCATTTACCACATGGGCCACTTTAGGCTCACATCTATTTTGTTCGGGCCAAAAGACTTCCAAAAGTGCCGGATCATTGCCTGATGTGGCCCACATCCGTATACTATCTGGGTAGTAATTGCAAGCAGTGGTGCAAATAAATACATTGACTGAAGCCCACTTTGAATTTACAGCGGAAGCCTCGTCTTTCTTTCCGGTGTACATTTATGCTTATCTGCTAATGTCTGCCGAAGATATCAGGGTGAAGGACCCCCAGTGGGTTGTCCCAAAGAGTGCCTGAAAACAAATGTTTTTCGTCTGTTTGTTTTCCCCCTTGAAGTGAGACATTTGGCCCAAACAAATTGGAGGAGGAAGATTATGAAGACGTCCCCATCAATAAAACGTGGGTCTTGTCGCCCAAGGTCTACGAAAGCGATGTCACCTTGATCCTAAACAAACTGCTGCTGGGGTATGACAACAAACTACGGCCTGATATTGGAGGTGAGAGACTTCAGTATTTGTGTTTTTCAAGGGGAGAAATAATTTGACTGTAAAAATACTAATGCTTATGCTTGACTTTGCGGATATAATTAAGGAGAGATGTTGAGTGAGTAGGGGCCCCATATTTAACATGGATTTGGGCAAGAACTCAGTCATCAGTGTTTTTTTTCTTGGAGTTGTCCTTGCTCTCCTCACAAACTGAAACAAGTTTGAACAGCTGATTGCTCTTAACCCCAAACCGTGGCATAAGGAAGGCTAATGTTGAATTCTCAACCCTTCAACTGCCTGCGCAGTTTTTTGGTAGGGCTCATTTTGAGCCACTGTTTCAAATTTAAAGATGTGATTAACTTAATTCATCCCGACTGAACAATCTCAAACACTTGGTTGAGGAATGTTATGCTTAAAAAATCCAATCAGGTAAGTCTTTCATTTTGACACAGTGATTCAAAGTGTGCTCTGCTGAAAGGTTGAGCAGGTGGTGAAAGGGTTAAGAGATGAAGGCAACGTTGAGTTTTCTGAAGGTCTTAAGTTAATAATTGCCCCTAATGCTTCTTCACGTTTGCCACATAATTTAATCATCAAGAGCACTGGGGCTCGCACCACATCAGTATTTGTCTCTCACTTTAAAGACCGTCCAAAATGTGATTTTTATCAACATGTTTTGAAAAATATTTTCAGCTTTTTATTAATTTTTTTTGCTGAACTCGACAAGCTTTTTTGCAGAAATAAGAAAGACATTCGCTAATGTTTATGATGATGGAAGTTAGTCTGGGGCATTTCGAACTGAAACCCGATTCTGCTTACTCGAGTTTTCCCGCAGCGAGCCGCAGCTCATGTTCTGTAATTGCGCTGTACGAGGTCCGGACCCGTCGAGAACCACAGAGTTGCATACGCCTCAGTTTCCAGGGACCTTACCGTGGCAGCAGAGCCAGATTGTTATGGATGTTAAACCAATACTGCGGCAAAAATAATTGTTTGTTAACGCCTTGACTGCAGGACTTGGACAAAATAAGCGATTAGCAAAGACCTCAGGAGTTTAACCGCACACCAATCGAGATCTAAAGATCCTCCCTTTGATGGTATGGTGGATTTGAATAGATTTTAATCTGTTGGGATGTCTCTGACATGGGGAAATGCCCGATTTAAAAGAAAAAGAAGGTTGTATTTTTTAATGGTTAAAACCGCATCCTCACCAGAATCTGCCATCTTTTACAGTGAGGCCGACGGTTATCGAGACTGCAGTGTATGTGAACAGCATTGGACCTGTCGACCCCATCAATATGGTAAGTGCGCCTTCTCTTGTTCAAAAGCCAGTTAACAGATGGCTGATTCAGGAACTCAGTTTTACAATGTGTGCACCACCCCAGAGAGAGGACAGCAACACCATTTGAGCTCATTTACTGAAACATGCTCTTATTAATGACCAATTAGTTCATTAATGTACTCTTGTGAAATACTTTTACAGTAAACTGCATGCCATATTTAGGGACAGTGCACTCAAATTCTGTCTTCTTTGTGCATTTTAGTGAGTTTTGCAAATTGATTTAGCAGACTTGGAACCCAGAACCTGAGTACGGTTGGAAAATCAGACAAACTTTATTGAAATAAAGCTTGTAGTCAGACAGTCCGGCTGTATAACTATGAGGAGGATTGCGTTGCCAAAACAGTTGGCAAAATCAGTGTCGAGAAACTGGCAGTAATCCAGAGGCCTGGCGGGCAGAATGCTGTACAAAGAAGCCGCCAGAGTCATAAATCAAAATGCAGGCTATAAGTCCCAAACCAAACCAAACAGACACTGAAGGTAATACAAAGTCTTACACCAAAGAGAATCAAAAAACAAGCGAATCATAAGTGACTGGCTCACTAGGTTAAGGAGCCGCATTTGCGGAGCAGTAGCGACTACCACTGCGTTGGTTCGATCCCCGGTCGTACCAACCGGCAGTGGACAGCAGCTTTTTCAGAACAGCACATGATTGGCTAAAGCACTGCAGGGATGCAAATTCGGAAGGGACTGCCAGGAAAGGGATATTTAAAAAATGGTTTCCTTGTCCGTTGCTCAAGCGCCTCCTGTTGGCCAGCCGGGCGCTCGTCAGTGAGATTGTAAGCTTTGCTCATGTTCGGGTATCCTCCGCCCTCGTTCTGTACTTGCGAAAGTTTCGACCAATGAGTGTAGAGATGCAGGGGCTGACAGGCGCGTGCTTCGGAGGAGAGCCGTGAACTGTCTCTCTCTCCTGAGCTGGCAACAAGGGGGTCGCATACGAGCAAGACTTGCACATAGTTCTCGAATTGGGCATTCCAGATTCGGGTGGGATTGGAGATTCCAAAAAAAAAAAAAAGTTAAAAAATAAAAAATAAAACAACTAGGCACGTATGTGGCAAGCTAAACTCAAAACAGAAGCGTAGAAACAGAGAAGCGTGATGAGGGGTGTGGTTTCAAATAAGGAAATGATGACAATTACTGAACAGGACAGGGAGTGTGAGTGGAGAGGAAAATCAAAACAAAGACACGTGAAAAACTGACGGCTACAACGAAATAATGACGACAAACGGGGAAAAAAGACAATAAAACACAAAATAAAAACATTCCGTTAAATTATCAGATTACAGAACACTGACAACATTCATGGCTCTGGTGCGTAAACTAGAATTATAGAAATTCTAGCAACATTTACCATGACATTTATTAGCGATAAAGTGGTGATTTTTCACATGCGAAGAAAAACTCGCACGGGACATGTTGAGTAGCGGAGCGGCGATCTCATCAAATAATATGACTTTTTTCCTTCTCCCAGGAGTACACCATCGACATTTTCTTTGCTCAGACGTGGTACGACAGCCGTCTGAAGTTCAACAGCTCCATGAAGCTCCTGATGCTCAATAGCAACATGGTCGGAAAGATCTGGATCCCGGACACGTTCTTCCGAAATTCCCGAAAGTCTGACGCCCACTGGATCACCACGCCAAATCGGCTCCTGAGGTTATGGAGCAATGGGAGGGTGATGTATACCCTCAGGTGGGGACGGCTTATTTATATAGTCTTATGTAAACGGGGCACATGTTAACAAGAAAACTCATCAAGTAGGCAAACTTAAAATACCGTGCTCATTTTAAACACTGCTGAAACGCAAGGAGTCTTAAGAAAAAAGATGTTGGAAGTTCTGAATAATCTGGAGATGTATAAGCATGATTAGGAAAGCAAATCAATGTTTGATGTGACCACCTTTTGCTTAAAAATGAGCTCACTCTCATGATATATTTTCACGGGAACGTACCTCGGCACTAAAGACTCACTCACCGCATGATATTACGAACAGGTACTGCCCCACTCATGCACATTTTGTAAGTTTGTTGCAGGCATACACAGATGGACAGATAAGCAGAAAGACATGAATACAATTATCCCTCAAAAAAAATTGATTTCTGAAGGGGAAAAAATAAACGAATAGTTTTTCCCAGCATACAATGCTGACGAACTGTCTCACTTGTTCTTGTCGGTCTTGCTAATCCCAGACAGTCCTGCTGAGATCAGGACTCTGTAGAGGCGATGCCATCTGTTACCTGCTGTAACAAAATAAAAGTGTCTGCTTCGCATATTTTTAATTAACTTTATGAAAAAATATGTCAAACAAGCTCCTTTCTTCAGACACACCAGCACATGAGAAATTGAAGAGCCTAGTGCTAAAAGTACTTAAGTCACATTTTCACACACTGTTAGGGGAGGATGTGAAAGTGTTTTATAGTTACCCAAGTCAATTCTCTCAATTTTCTCAAAATGAACACTTTGTGACTTAAGTACAGCGCCCTCCATAATTATTGGCACCCCTGGTAAAGACGTGTTAAAAGTCTGAAAATAAATTCAATTTTTATTGCAGAAACATACTCTCACACTGAAAATTGGAGAAAGATCTAACCTTCAACTCAAGTGAATTTTAAGGGCCAAAAAAATCCCTGGCTAAGAAATAATTAATTCCTAACAATTCCTAGGAAATAAATGTTATTGAAGTATTTCTATCATTTTCACAGTAGTTTACAAAGTTGTGGTATAAATATGATGTGACACAGAGGCCATTTCTCTTATCCACTCTTCAACATGGGAAAGACAAAGGAACACACCATTCAAGTAAGGCAGATGTGTGTCGACCTTCACAAGTCAGGCAATGGCTACAAGAAAATAGCCACTCGCCTGCACCTGCCCATATCTACTGTCAGAGGAATCATTAAGAAGTTTAAAACAACTAGAACAGTGATAAACAAGCCTGGATGAGGACGCAAGGTTATTTTGCCACCACGCACAGTGAGGAGGATGGTAAGAGAAATAAAAAGTTCTCCAAAGCTCACTGTTAAAGAATTGCAACCAATAGTAGCATCTTGGGGTCACAAAGTCTCCAAAACAACGATCAGGCGCTATCTACATGCCAACAAGCTGTTTGGGAGGCATGCATGGAAAAAACCTTTTCTCACTCACAATCATAAACACAAACGTCTGGAGTTCGCTGTGCGGTGCTGGGACAACTGGGACCGTGTGCTTTGGTCAGATGAGACCAAGATAGAGCTTTTTGGCAACAAACACTGGGGTGGGTCTGTGGGTCTGGCGGAACACAAAAGATGAGTATGCAGAAAAGCACTTTATGCCCACTGTGAAGTATGGGGGAGGATCGGTGATGCTGTGGGCCTGTTTCTCTTCCAGGGGCCCTGGGAACCTTGTTAGGGAGGCATCATGAACGCTTTGAAATACCAGGACATTTTAAATCAAAATCTGGTGGCCTCTGCCCAAAAGCTGAAGATGGGTCGTCACTGGGTCTCTCAGCAAGATAATGACCCTAAACATGTGGCCAAATCTACGCAGAAATGGTTCACCAGACACAAAATCAAGCTCCTCCCATGGTCATCTCAGTCCCCAGACCTCAACCCCATTGAAATCCTGTGGAGTGAGCTGAAGAGGAGAGTGCAGAGGAGAGGACCCAGGTTGCTAGATGATTTAGAGAAATTGTTCAAAGAGAAATGGTAGAAGATCCCTCTTTTTGTATTCTCCCATCTTGGGAAACATTATAGGAGAAGATTAGGAGCTGTTTTGTTGGCAAAAGGGGGTTGTACAAAGTATCAACATCAGGGGTGCTAATAATTGTGGCACACATGATTTGATGTAAAAGAATTATTTCTTAAGGTGGGATTTTTTTTCCCACTGAATAAATGCACTTGAATTAAAGGTTGGATTTTCCTCTTTTTTTCTTTGTGGTCCTGTATTATTTAGGAAAAAACTGAATTTATTAGAAGCTAAAGAACACATCTTAACCAGGGGTACCAATAATTATGGAGGGCAGAGTATTTTAGGGGGTCTTCAATTAGCAGATTTTATGGATCAATTATATACTTAACTCCAAAAGAAACACAAGGGTGAGGTATGTACTGTGTTTGTGGCAAATTGAAGAATCGATAGATTTTTATTGCTTTTCCAGTGAGGCACGAGAGAAAATAAAGAAAAGTGTGTGGTATTGTAATCCTGACGCGCACCACGTACACAAGTCAAGCACTTCAGTAATAACAAACATTGAGCTGTTTGTGATGCGTACAGTGACACTTGACTTGTTCTTTTTCGTGTGGTCAATAGCCTACATAAAGCCCACTAAAAATGCTACTGCATCAAGAAAATCGAACGGCTTGTGACGCAGGAGAGAGAAAAAGAGCCTTTGGCATGTTACGGGCAGATCCCAGCTGCCGAGAGGTGGTGCGTCATTTGCACTGTCACCGTTCCACAATCAGTCGACTGTTTATTTGAGAATGGAACACTGGCGCTGTCACCGACCGACCCCGCTTAGGGCAGCCACGAGTGACGATGGCAGCTGAAGAGCGCCACATCTGGTTACAGGCTGTACGTAACAGATTCCGGACAGCAACCCAAACTGATCATGAGAGGAGGGGTCCGAGACAATTCAGGGTGAACGCAAGTACCATTTGACGCCCTCTACGTGAACAAAACCCGCATGCACACGGCCTCTGCCGAAAACCCATTTTTTGCCCATCAACAGGAGTAGGAACTCTTCACTACAGACTGTGGGCATCTGCCTCTGTCATTTTTTGGCACTTTATTTCCCTGTTTCTGTCTGAGAATGGAAAACAGGGACTGTTCCAAGGGCAGCCATGCATAAATGGGCAAAAACAGGGTTTTCTGTTGGGACTGTGTGCACGCATGTTTTGCTCACGCAGACGGCGTCAAACGGTACTTGCACTCACCCTCAATATTTGCCGCAAATGCAGTACATACCTCACCCATGCATTTCTTTTAGATGTAATTTATATTTAAAGTCGTATTGGTAGAGGCTTCCAGGTCCCGAGAATATGTACTATTGATCAAATCTACTGCACCCACTATATCATACAACTGCATACTATTTTAATGGCAGGACAGATGTGTCGTAAGATCTACATCCCTGCAGCCGATTCTTCCTTTATGATTCATATATGATTGAACCCAAAGATGGTTCTGGTCCTCCTACTGTGCACGACCTCCTATGAAGTGCTTTCCCGGATGATCTTGGCAAAAAACCTGAAATCTGCACCTAGACGAGATTTTTAGTAACATACCGAGAAAAAATTTGGCCCACTTCAAATTTTCCAGTGTATACAACTCTCTGCTGTGATACTATAGCTGGCAGTACGTTTAGTAGGCCGTAGTTATTTGAAGGGTGCAGGACTTCAGAACTCATTTCTGTGATGACCCTGGACCCAATAGCATGTGAAGAATTTGTTTACAAAATGCAATGTATCCATTTTACTCATTTTGAGTAAATCTGTGTTTTCTATGATGGCGCCTATTGCATTCAGTAGAAAAGCACAAAATTTGAAGATTAAAAAAAATACACCTTATGGTCTGAATTTCTAAAAACAGACTTTTTGCACCATGTGCAAGAAGCAAAGGGCTATCGCTTTGTGTATTGTCTCAATTTTTGTAAATTGGCAAATTTTGGCAAATATTGCATTTTGGAAACAAACGCTTCAATTCTTGTTTTGCACTGCTTGTCTGCGGAGCTGTACGTTCTCCATTGGCACCCTGTCGGAGTGTCGATTTTTTTCCAAACTGTTTTTGCTTTATAAATAAAACTTATGAAGACTAAACACTAAAAGACTGTCATGAAAATCTACAAAGGTATCACTTGACCTTTCAGAAATAGCGATACAATAACCTTTTTGTACAATTCTTTTCTTTGTCAGGTTGACAATTAACGCCGAATGCTACCTTAAGCTGCATAACTTTCCGATGGACGAGCACTCCTGCCCTCTTGAGTTTTCCAGCTGTAGGTGTTAAATCTCGACTGTTATCTGCCAACATCTTCACCGCAAATTCATTAAATGTCTTCAGCTGTCAGCAAACCTCATCTCGTCTTGAATAGCTGGCTCAAAGCCCGCAACCTCCTCTTACAGGCCTGTAGAGTCAAGGTCAAGTGTCATCGACTCCACCCAAAAAGTCAAGTCGACCTTCAGAATCGAAATCCATGCATCGTCGCATATCTTGTGTCGAGTGAACTACATTCCACTGATCGTGTTTCGCCATCTTATGACTTCCTGTTTCCCATCACCGCCGTCCCAGGCTCCAGTGGCCTACTTCCTGTCAGCCATTATCGTCCTTCCTTTATTCATTCTGATCACTAATTTTTCGCATCTTTCCTTCCTCGCATCCAGCCCAGAAATTGTATGAGACCATAAACATTCAAGAAGATTCCAACCCGTTACATGAATTTAAAATGAGGGGGACCCCAAAGATATTTTGAGCAAGAAATGATGAGAGCATTCTGTAGAATTATACTGTTGAGCCACCGTTACATATCAATGATCGACCTGTGGAAGCACCTTTCACGATCTGCCACACTTGTAACGGACATTTGTAAAAGTAATAAAAAGAATTGCTACACAATTCATGCTCATTTGATCCTTTAGCATCTCCACCTGTGTTGCTCTTGTTCGCTTGCCCCCCCCCCAAGTTGTGGAAGTGAAAATGAAAGTGTGATATATGCACAAATAAGGGGCAAAAAAATTAACTTCCCATTAATTCCAACTAAGAGGGCGAAAAAAAAGCCTCCATTGGTGAATAAATCTCACCAGTTTTTTGTCAGTTAATGCTGAACTTTGACACCAATTTCCGTGACTCCGTGATGCTCGAATTATGTGACAAGAACGTGAAATTGACCCCCTGAGCTCACATTTTAACACGGAGGCGCTAATTTTGCTATTTTGCTATTTAATTAATAGCCTGCCCCACAACATCGCCTTTTTATTTTCATGTGATTACATCTAAAGACGAGGAAGGCAGGACAGGAGAGAAGGATGTGAAAGGTTAATGAAACGAGTCCCTGTGCTCTTGTGACCTATTTCCCTTCATTACTGTTATTCTGGATACGGAGAGCCGCGCAGTGTCATCGCTAGCGTAATGGATGCATGCTGGACCTCCATGACGTTAGTGTCGCCAGACCCCATCTCAGCTTCCCGCTGCCATGAATCGCCGAGTCCTGGGGCTCGACTCAGCACCGGACCGTGACATCGCGAATGTTCTGGTGTTCCCCTGCAGACGGGTACCCAAAAAACGAGATTCAATACCGCTGGCAGCGGAGGTCGGTGGAGGTAGCGGACCAGCGGTACTGGCGGCTGTACCAATTCGCTTTCGTTGGGCTGCGGAACACGTCGGACGTGGCTCACACCCAATCAGGTCTGGCCCCGCCTCCTTATCATTTATTGCCTCCACCAACCAACAAAGGTGTGCGGAGGTTACGTTTTCACCCCTGTCTGTTTATTTGTCCAGGCAATCTCACATTTCCCAATCAATTTCAAAAATATTTTGTAGAAGCGTGGGCCATGGGCCCAGGAACAATTGATTAAACTTTGGGATGGATTCAAGGTCAAATAGAACCGCCACGGCTGTATTTGTCCAGTTCTCAGTGTTGAATGTGTTGGCAGGAGGTATGCGCTCAGAGTACTCTCTCGATTTGCCCTGTATTTGCACTACAGGTTGGAACTGCACCCCTGCAGTTTGAATATCAGGGTAAGGGTCTGCCTTCTCTTCAGGAGAGAACTTCAGAAATAGCAACAAAATGTGCTTCTTCACTGAAAAATCTCTTTATTTCTGACTACCTTATATTTTACTTGCATGGAAAAGTATGTAAACAGCCCATTTAATGGAGGAACTCATCGAGCTTTATTGCTATGTTTGGAAGATAATTAGAGTCTTTGTTGGATATTGGCGTATTTCAGAGATGGTTGTAGTCCTGTTTGAGTGGATATTGTTTATTAATCGTTCATCCTCTCTAGCTGGATCCTCGATTTGTTTCCAAGGTAACAGCTACTATTCCTGTCGTATGCAATATTTATTCGGTCATATTTTAGAGATGGATCGAGTCAGGTTTGGAGGTAGCGCTGCTATATTTCAAAGGCTTTCACTCTTGTTTTCAAATCCCTTTTTTCGTTTTTCCCGTTGGTAGGAGAGTACATCATCATGACAATATTTTTTGACCTGAGTCGGCGGATGGGGTACTTCACCATTCAGACCTACATCCCCTGCAGCATGATCGTGGTGCTGTCCTGGGTCTCCTTTTGGATCAACAAAGACGCCGTCCCGGCCAGAACGTCCTTAGGTCCGTATTCCTGCTGCCTCAGGCAGGTGACAGCATTATCAAGAGTCACTTACAGCTTATTGGACCAAGCAAATGCCAATCCCATCGGCAGGAGTGTAGGGGGTTCGGGGCCTTGCTCAAGGGTCAAACAGTTGCACTGATTTTACACAGGAATTAAAAGCATTGAGTTTCCAGATTCTTCCTTCTGCTGGTCACATGACTCTCCCGAGTGGAGATGTTTTGTCCCAGGCCGGGAGAGTCACATGATCTGGTGGGGTCCTCTTACGTGGACTAATAGACATGTTGAGCTTTCACTTACGGTTGTGGTCATAGTTCTTATCAGGATTCTGCCTCAATATGATCGACCCCGTCGTCAGCATGTTTGACGGGTCTCGCACGCAGGCATCACCACGGTGCTCACCATGACGACGCTGAGCACCATCTCCAGGAAGTCTCTGCCGAAGGTGTCGTACGTGACGGCGATGGACCTGTTCGTGTCGGTGTGTTTCATTTTCACCTTCGCGGCTCTGATGGAGTACGGCACCCTGCACTACTTCACTAGCAACCGGCAAACGAAGAAGGCCAAAGCCAACACCACACAGGTGAGTGGGGCGAAAGCATTCATACTACTGCGTACTGAGTACTGTATGCAGCATATACTGCATACTACATACTGATCGAGACCAAGACCAGCAGCTCAAGTGAGTAGAGCTAATGTAATTTAATGTAGTATGAACTGAATGCAATATATACTGCATACTACATACTGATAAGGCCAAGGACAGTAATATGCTGGCGAGTAAAATCAATTAAGTGACATTTTTTGAGTGTGTTTTATACAAAATGGATGAAAGGCACATTCCTTCAGAATTTGAGCAGACCCTCCACTTTCACACATTAACTGAGATGGCAGGTTACCACGGTAACGGTCATGGCAGGTCTCTTATCCACCCTCCCCCCTCCTCCCCCCAGCAAAAATCCGCCGTGGTGAACATCCGGCCGGGAGCATCTCTGCTGCAGATGAACAACATCGCCCCCTACCACGAGGACGAGGACTACGCCTACGAGTGTCTCGACGGAAAGGACTGCGCCAGCTTCTTCTGCTGCTTTGACGACTGCCGGTCGGGTGCGTGGCGCGAGAACCGCATGCACGTGCGCGTGTCGAAGATCGACTCCTACGCCCGGATATTCTTCCCCACCGCCTTCGGACTCTTCAACCTGGTTTACTGGGTGGGTTATCTCTACCTGTAAAGGAAAACGAACCAGAAAAAAAAAACAAAGACATGTAGCGTAAAAAAAGACATTTTTACATTATCTAACGAAGATACGTAGGATTTTGCATAACTGCTTGCAGATGCTCTTGCTCTCACTTTAGCGAGGAGTACGGATGGCGTATGGATTTTTTTTTATTTAATTTGGGGAAGAGCCATGTTAGGGTACCTGCTAGTGTTTGTAGAATCGCTTATTGAGGCAAATATATTCCATATATTTATACACATGCTGTAGTGTAGAAAGTGTAGGAGCTGTGGGGATCATCTCTGGGTTCGTGGTTACAAGCCCCGCCCCTACGGCTCTATCATCCATACAGCACGTTTTTAAGCCCAAAATTACCTCAACCGTCACTGGGAATTTGCAGCTCAACAAGATCTGTAGCTGTTCGAGGAAGTGAGCTTTGTTTGGGTCTGAGTGAAAACCTACAGGATGGTAGATCTTCAGGAAAAGGGTTGGGCAGCCCTGCTCTAGCTTTTGAATGAGGTGAGCTTTGTGAGGATATGAATGGGTAGATCTCAAAGATCAAAATTGATTACAGCTGCTTGGAGGAATACCTTTTAAGGGAGTGATGTGCTGCATTCTGCATTCCTAAATGGGTGATTTTATCCTGCAAACCCCTGTATATTTGACTATTGCTCTTAAGCTCTTCAGCCTTTTTAGAGCTCATGTTTGTCTATTCCATGGATGGTCCAAGTAGATTTCTCAGTGGACACTGAGGTCAGCTCAAGAAGCCCTATTTTGTACACCTAATTGGCCCTAATTGAATCAGGAATTGAACAAGGTCCTTTATTCAGTTAATAATGTCTTAATGCTTTTGATTTATTGGAAATTACACTTGTACAGTGGGATTATCTTCATTTAGTTCTGCCTCTGTTCATTTTTGGCTGATACAGGCATAAACCCATTGAGTTTTGCACCTGGAAATTGATTTATTTTTTATTTTTTTGCAATGTCAAAGCTATAATAATATCTTGTTGACGCTTCAGAGGCATAAATGTCAATCAGTGCGACTGCATCTCAAGGTGACGAAGTCGGCTCAACTCGAGTGATAGAGTTGACTGTAATCAGGAAGTTTGGTTATATGGCCTAATGTTGCCAACAGCTGAAACTCTATATCCCTCTCTATTGAAGCTCTGATGCTAAACAGGCCAGGGCTGGGTTAGTATTTGAATGGAGTTTGATAAATCTGAAGTGCAGTTGGTGGGCAGTTCCCCACGCCCGCCCCCCGCGGAACGAAATAGCACATCCAGTGTCCCAGCACAGCGACGGGGACACTGTGATATGGGAACTATGGACCAGATGCGAAACCTGAGGTCCTGACTCGCACTTGCAATGTAAGGATCTGCACACAATCATCTCCCCAACCTGCTATTGGCTACTCGATCCTAAGCTTTTCATTTGTACTTTGATTTTCCAAGTGTCACCACAAAAAACTACTTTCTCAGGTGAGTGAACTGGATATATACATATTTAGATAAAAATATGCAGCTGGTAATATAAATTGTGTATTTACAGGACGGTCGTCACGAAAACTTATTTACTGCACTGAAAAGTTCTAAAAATCACAGGGGTGTGTCTGCATAAAAATATAAAGTAAATAAATAAATAAATCTTGGTCCAAATGCTTTTGAGAAGGGATTCATTATCGCTTTGCTTTCTCTGTCGGCATAATCAATTGGCAGAAAATGACATGGCTTTGTGTGAAAGTAACGTACTTTATAAAACAGTATGTTAGACCAGCCTGCGAAAGGAGACTGCAGCCGATGGATCATTCTAGATTTCACGTTTTGCTTAGTTTTGACTGATTTAGCACTGTGATCAGATTGATGTCACAAAATGAAGTTTGTTCATTAATTGCATAAAATGTACAGCTTTTCGTTTGAAAATTTCTTACTTCTGTAAAGAGTGTCAAATGAATTCGCTGCTTGAACGTTTCTCGGAAGAGCTGGATTTTCTTTTGTACAGGAAGGGCAGTTCAAAATACCACAGAAAGCAAGCCTAGGCAACATTAGTTCAGTTTAAATGTTAATTATAGCAATAATTATGCATTTTATTTTCACCATAAAGTTTTACAGTACATTCGTCATCTATTCGTCAAGTTCCTTAATGTTTTACTCCGTGGTTCATGTTTTAGTATTTCTGATTTAACACATAATATACAGAAAAAGGTGGAAGCGGGATTCTAATCTCAGTACCAGACCCAAACCGTAGTAGTTAAGCTGCACACAGCTTTGCCAAAAGTGTTATCCAAATGTTCAGAAGTGCCAAGCCAGGGAAAGGAAAATGTCCCCCTTTATGTCAATCTTTGCTAGAAAAGGCACTTTAACCCAAAGAGCAGGGCTGTTAATATCCGTGGGGAGTTAAACTGCTCTCCAGCGGCCCTGACTTTGCTATGGCCTTAATTCTCTGTGGATATCAGGCCATTCTTATGACTGACAGGGCTAAGAGCCGTAAGTAATGCACGCTAACGCTTTTCAACCTTAAATTTCAGAGTTTTGGGGACTATCGTTAAACGTTTATCATTGATTTTGATATTCTCTACATATTCTGTTCCGCAGTGCAAAAACTGTACATGCAAGTGCTGTTCTAGAAGGAAGTATAGTGAGAAAAACTGAAGATAACTCAGACTTTTAAAATTTATTTAATACAGTGAAAAAATTATGCTTGTATTTTCATAACATGCCTAAACAAACAAGTATATATGAATATATAGATTAAATGATATGAAAAAAAATAACAGTATAGAGTAATGTAGAATTTGAGGCAGTCCCATCAGAGTTATATTTTCAAATCCCTGCCTCACTCTGCTTTTAATGGCAAACTGCATCTGCGGGAAACGCCCTCACCACAGAGCCTGGAAACTGTGCCAGTTTTTATTCACTTTACTGTCTGTACTGTCAGAGAGTCGATACTTTCAGTCGGGTGGAGAAATCTCTCCACCATCTGCAGCCATGAGGGACAAACTAAGAATTCAAAGCCATATGATTTAAGGGCAAGAATGCTGTAAAGTCACCAGAGTTAATTCAACTCTGAGAACACGCGACTCCCGCTGGAACTGTATATAATCCGTGAGAGTTGATTTAACACTGAACTGTTTGCTATGTAGTCCTTATATTTACACTTAATCCATACATTCAACCCAGTGCAACTCTGGCTAATCAATATTGGAAACCTTGGTTTTAGACACTTAAAATGGGCGCCACAACAGAGAAGGGTTTCACGATGAGCTCAGTGGCAGAATTTTGCTGAAGTTGAGACTAGGAGAGTTAGATTTTTACTACAGTATTCATTTGCCTCATAGCATAATTTCCAAAGTCATGTTTTTGCCCAATTGAGATATCAGCTGCCTGCTCTTTCGTGCTGGCGTAAAAACCTTAAAAAATAACAATAAATAAAATCCATTCTTTTAAATAATTATAAATAGATAAATAAATGAATAAATAAATAAATAAATCTGAAAAAACAAGATGGCCAATTGTGCTATATGGCCAACATATTGATGCAATGGGAAAAAAAGATGAATATGAATGGGCGTGAGGATATTAATTCGTGCGAATGCATAGCTGATGGCTCCATTCAATCAGCAGACAGCAACAAACCTGCTGGAACTGACGAGATCATATTTGAAGTTAAATTGTTTTCTAGGACATGTAAGGTATCTTCGATGTGAAGTTTCACTATTCTATTTTTTATGGAATGTATGTTTTAAGACATTTTACGGCTATTCAGAGTTGAAATAGTTTATTTTAATTTCAGCCCATCTTTTTCAGAATTTCAAACTTATTTCTGCTCCCAGACTATGATTATATCCTGTGTATGTTGCCATAATTAATGATCTCAAATGATGCTAACTGCAATGATCAACATTTACAAACCAATGTTGATGATGTACAATTTACATACTACTCAACAAAAATCACATATTCAATGAACTCACATAGATTTTCACTGCATTTAGTATATACTAATAGCCTCAAAACAGAGTTTTTAATGCCATATTAAGCTGGCATGTGGAGTATACTGTCTGAAAAGAGTATTTTTAACCTTCCTTTTCACTTGGTTGCAATGACCTGCTGGTAGTAGAGTCCTTTATTGTTTAAGACATATCCATGAATGCTACCAGCAGATCATATTCAGGTGAAGTGTTATACTGGCCACAGTGGGCAGAGACTGGGAAGTAATGCGCAGTTTAGGGTAACTTTGGGGTACCATTGGACACCTGCCCTAGGACAGACCCTTGGGAGTGATGAGTTTGGAATAGGCACAAGGTTCAGCTGGTGTCAATGACTCCTGTGCCCATTCTCAGGGCAGGGGTGCAGCTGACATAAAGGCATACTGTGCAAGATTTTCAGCTTGAAAAAGTAGCTTATGAAATGCTGTAGCTGTGATGCAACAGCCATTTCATTCTTGGCACACCTTTGCCAAATTCACGCTCGTTTTACCAGCATTTATTGTTGTAAAATGTGTTTGAGATGTTTCCGGGCGAAGCAGTGTCCTGCTGTGTCCAACAGTTACCATCAGATGTCAAGACCACAGCAAAGCGAGATAAAAACCGGGCCGACCCGTTCTAAATTTAAATTTTCTCCATGTGTGCGTGCGCGGAGATACGAAAGTCAATAACAGGACTGCAAAATCATTTTGAAACTTGGAATACTTCATGAGCGTTCGCTGAGGTAAGGTTTTTGGGCTTGCATGCCGTTGGTCACTCGCCAAATTGACTTCCGTGTTTCCCCGCATGCGCACATGGAGAAAACACAAATGCAGAACGGGGACAATGGTACAATCTCAGACACCGGGCTAATACAATAATCAACCTGCATGCAAGCAGCTATCATAGTATGGAGGAGATAACGATTAACAGTTAACCTTATTTCATGCATAAACTAAGGTTCCCCGCGGCTAACTTGTGGATAGCGTGAAAACCCGAATATCCTCGTCTTAGCAGTTGTATAATGTTTAGATACAAAGTTACTCTTTTACATATCTGAGTCAATCCCAAAAATAATTCACTTCTACGTTTAAAAATAGTGACAAGTGGCTGAGATTTTGGAGGACACGCGACCAATGCGCGGCCAAAAATCATGCGCAGTATGTCTTTACTGGAATGCGCTATACCTGGATCTGAAATGTACCGACTGGCGCCTTCTCTATCTGACTTCAATATCAGGCCTCCTCGGGGAGAATGAGCCTATCAATGCCTTCTATCGCACAGTGTAATCATTTTATAAATGAACGACTGCCTTTACCGCCAGGGCTTTTATATACGTGAGCATCGTGTCTCTTGAGAAGAACCCGTCTCCATTGTTCCCTTGTTTAAGTGTTCTGAGGAATGTAAATGTATTTGCAGGCAGATTAGAAGAAACACTTATTTTCCCTATAAGTTATTATGTATGTATGCGTTAATGCACACACATCCGGTGGCATGAATATTATTTAAAAAATTTTAAAAATCACATAATTTCAGCCAGCAACATTCAACCATGATACTAATGACACAGGAATTGCGTGCAATAGGGGAGTTATGTACATTAGAATGGCTTGTAATCCATATATATGTACATAGTAAGCGTATTCTTCCATTGTTAAACATAATACTCTAGTCTCCATATGATTTTTTTCTCACTGAAACCCGTTGCATCTGCTCTTTGTGGACTTGCCCATGACCAGTGTCTAATATTGAATGTCATTTGAATTTATTTAGATGCTACATGTTTATGTTTGAATCCCATTTTCTGTATTTCTACTTTCATTTTGTTTAGTTCATTTAAATGCACTGATGTATACAGGGTCTATGTATCGTTCTCTCCTGTTTGTACTGATGTCTTTGAAACAAGATGGCAGTTTTTTTCCCACTGGTTTTGTTCACTCATTGTGGCAAGTGCAAGACTTGAAGTTCAACAACCCCCAGGTGGCTGAACTTTCAGTACCATTGGAGAACCATTGTGGAACGTGATAATGCTAAAGTTATGTTTTTACCATGATTTTAACAAGTGCAATGTTCTTTTACCTTTTGCTCAGTAGCAACAGCTATCAAAAAACAGATATGAAGATTAAAACTATGAAGATTATTTGTATAAAAACGCAGTTATGTTGCAAAGTTAAGGTTGATATTTCTTTGTAAGCAGGAATCCACAGGAAGGCTAAAGTCCATCATAATACAACTGTGATGAAATATGCTGCCTCAGAATTATTTGTCTTCTGAAAATGTCCTTGCAGGCAGTAATGCGTTTTTTTTTTCTTGGTAAATGGAGGGGATTTAGTCCCGTTTGTGCAATAATGAGGAAGTTATGGTTGCAGCAAAAAAAAAAAAAAAAGTTTGAAAGTTTAACTTTGCAATTTAACTTCACTGTAATGTTATTAAAAGTTGGCATTGCATTATGCACCGGCTGGAATTTGTGTCGAGAGCAAATTTTACTTCCAGCCTTGAGGGCTCGTGCATCGATTGTGTAGAGGCTGAAGCATTTGTCGCTGTGCGGCTGGTCACAGATGCAGAACCGAACTATGCCAATGTCGCATTATTTGTGAGTACTTCGGTGTCCTTCTCCTCGTGGTTGTATGTTTATCTGTGTTGTTTTGTGTAAAGTATCTCAATACACTGTGACTCCAATCAAAAATAAAAATAAAAACAGTGCCTGATAAGCCAAGCATGTCTTAAGCATCTCATTTCTTGTGTAAACCGAAAAAAAAGCTGCATCGCAGTTTATCTCCACCTTAAAATGTGCAGGATGATAATTAGAGTAAAATGTGTTCCTCACAGTACTCTGCAATACTGTGAGACCATCTCCATCTTTCACTGTCGTGATGATCTAGACCTATTGTTCTCAATCGGGACTCGGTAGCCCAACATGGGGCCACAGGAAGCAGGCAGGGGCCCTTGACTTATGGGAAATAATATGAGCTTTGATGAAAATAAATAATGTGGCAAAATAACAAAGAAAGTAAATGCCATAAAAATATTTTACTTACCAGATATCACACACAATAGCTAAGAATACAAAAAAAAACCAATAAGGATTTGGGCTTTATTTATGATCTGAAGGTCGCTGAAATGGCTATTAAAATATGGATCCACCTCTGTTGGGTTAAATGGGCTATGCTCTGCTGACAAGGTTGACTGACAGATGGAGTTAAGATGAGGACAGGCGATCAGGTTATTGAGTCTCCCGTGGGCGGAGGAAGGGGGGTGTTGAATACTTCTGTAGACATAAGACACCCTGGGGACGAACAGAAGGAGAGCCAGTGCGCAAAAAGGACTACGGTGTCACACACAGGGGGTAACGGTCCTCACCTGTCCGTCTCTCGCCGTTTAATGAAGTGGAGCTTGTTGATGGGAGAGCCACTCCAGTGGAATTGCCCTTCTCAGGTTTCCCATACTTCAGCATGTGAAGTGAAGAAGAATGGTCATGACGAAGGTTGTGGCAAGGTTTTTTAAATGCTCTCTCGATACTTCTGCCTGCCTTCGGCTTTTCATCTTAGCAGTCTTGTGTAATTTTGTTTGCATTAGCAAGGATGATATTGCTTGCTGGTTATATAGGCGTGTTCAGGACCTCGGACAGCACCAGTGCACATTCACTTAGGCAGGCAGGCTTACAGGACCATGGAGAGCGGCTATGCCTGTTCCCTCCCCAAGTTCCAACACTGTTTTATTTTCATATAGATAAACCCCATTTGTAACTAACAGTTCTCTTACAATTTCATTGTTCGACCTACTTTTTTTCTCCCCTCGGCACACAGTAACACATGAAGTATGAAAACTTGCTTTGACCTGATTCAGTTTGAGTAAATGTGAGATCGCAGTCGGACGGACTGGAGCAGAAAGGATTCGCCCCTCCAGAGGTGAAACAGCGAAACTCACGACTCGCAGCTGATCCCTCATCGGTCCGCTTTTTCCGATGGCACGAGGTCTAAAAAATGTATCTGTGAAAAGAGGTCAGCCACGCAAATGAAGATCCCACTTTGAGAATCACGAGCAGGTAAGTGCCACTTTGGAGGTAGAAAACCAAGGGATTGTGCTAAAAGAACCCTTTCATAAAGTTCTTTATTTGTTTGAAGGCTTAAATATTCATCTTGGTACTTACATAATATTGCAGGCCAATATGACCAAGTGTTTGCCACTTACATGGCAATATCCCCCGCCGCCTCAATTTTATGTGTCCGTACGGACGTACGGACGGACAGAGCCCAATGCTATATCCCCCGCTTTGTGCTAATCGCGTGGCGGGGGATAAAAAGATGTATAAAATTTGTTATGTCCATGGTGCATTAGCAAACTGCATCTCTGTTCTGTCCATTGTCCAATACCCATCTTATCTACCTACAGCTGTCATCGAAATAAATGATCAGCCCCTTGCTGGTTGTGTCTCCCTTTATATTTGTGCACACGTGTTTGTAAGATGACGTCTGAGGATTGTTAACTACATGAGCTGGATTTTTGGAACTATAACCTGGGAAGAAATGCTGCACCAAGCACCAGTAAAAACAGCCTACGTTCTGTTGATCCATCGCCGGCATTGTGGCGGTAAAAAATGAGTCGCCGGCTGTTTAGCGCAGTCAGCGGTCACAAAAGATCAAAGGCATTCTGCTCTCTGTCTGTGACATCACAGAAGCCCACGTCTCTCACTGCAGGGTGCGCTTAAGACAGCATGTCCGCGTGACATTAAAAACGCGAGCAGCTGCGAACCTCCTGGTGATTACCTCCGTGTTTTCCAGAGTCCTGCGGTGCTCCAAAGGTCCTTCTGACCCTGAAACACGTGAATTATGGGGTTCAGCTTTGGAAACAAGAATAAATGGCAGACAGTTTTTTATGTTTTAAAAGTTTAGTTTGTAATTCTCATTTTGATCAATGGATGAGACATCCATAACACTAAGTCCATTGTCATCGAACCACCTTTGTATGAAATACAGTCGGGTCTATCCCTCTTTTTTTTTTTTTTTTTGCTTCTCGCATTTTAAGATTTAAGATCAGGCAGGCAATGCACTTGGTGCTCCATCACACGAGAATTAGCGGGACTTTGGCCACACTGTGCGCACATGTGAACACCTGCTGGGGGAAAAAAATCTCATTTGCTCCAGACATTTATCACTGTTGCTTTTTGCGGTCGAACATCCTCATCTGTCTCTACAATCTACACATACCCTGCCGCTGTAACATGGAAGTGACATTACAGCTTTACTGTAATAAGGTCAACATGATGGTGCGTCCGTCACTCTACGTTAACGCTTTGTTAAATAACAGTTCTCGGTCGGTAAGACAGCCCGAGCTGTCTATGAACCAGATCACTAGAGCAGATCAGAGGCAGCCTGCCAAACCAACTAGTCATCTCCCTTCAGAGGCCAAATCATGCCCACTTACTTCCAAAACCTTCCCTCTTCAGGTCCTGATCATTGACAGAAATAGGGCCAAAACATAACCTGAACTAGATAACTCGGCCATCACAGGAACTGAGTCGTGCATCTCCCCGATCCCAAAATTTTGGACAAAATGGCCGCCGGCAGCCATATTGCATATCCAAAATTGCCAAAAATCTGTCTTGAGCATTGTCAAATAAATATCTTTGCCCGAGCAGAGTTAGAAAAAATTCCTGTGATAACTGTCGCATCCAGAGCCTGGAACAGAAAATCTCTGCGGGCGTGGTGACGGCGGCCCTGGAACTAAACCATAGCATCTCCCGACTATTGTCGTCGAGGAGATACAATAAATATATGAACCTAAACACTGACATCAACCTTTGACGTTTCTCAGGCTTGGTAAAAAAAAAGTATTCAACGGCTAATGATCCAGACAAGGGACCTGATGCAGATTCGAGGTACATTCCAATAGGGAGTGTTTATTAGCAGGAATACGGTAATAGTAGAAGGAAAGGCTGTTGCCCTAAACAGAGGAGGGGACAGTCCAGCTGAGTTGGAAATGACGGTAGAGGGTATGGGCGTGTCCACGCCCAGCCCAGAATATGGTTGTCTCAGGACAGAAGTCAGGTGGTTAATTACTCTAGCGGGAAAAGGACTGCTGGACAGTAGAACCGTAGGGTTTTGCAGAAGCGCAGACACTAACAGAAGGGGTGAGGCATACAAATGATAACACTTGGGAGCAAGGGAGGACACGAGACAGTATATCAACAAGTGGTGCCGGGCACAACAAACCCTGCCCCTAGCATATACTTTCACCTACTTCTCCGAAATTCAATAGGCATCTATTCAGGGTCATTGGCAATCCTTAAACCCAATTTGGTGTGAATCTGCCCATTAGTTCTGCTGCTAAAGTGTTAACAAACAAACAAACCGAACCAAAAACAATATCACTCGCCCTCCCCCTTCGGGCGAGGCCTGGTAATTGAGAGAGACTAACCACAAAAACACACACAGACTGCTAGAACATGAGGGGCACCAATTAACACACAAGTGTTGTGACATTTAGGCACATGGAGGGCTGCCGTGTTGTTCAATTTAGAGTCAGCCTCTGTGGTACAGCAGTCAAATCCGAGTCGTCCACTAACCATGAGAGATGCAGTGACGGAGCCAGCTCTCAATTTATCCACAAAAAAATTGTCCAAATAGCACAGTAGCTCAATTAATCAGCACATGGAAAGACTATATGTAGTTAAAAATTGTACAAAAATGAGACTTAGAACCTCACCACATTTATAGAATGAATTTGAATTAAATAACTTGACCAATACAGGAACAGGCCACAGTGGCACCAGTGTAAAACCAGTGCTTTCTGACACCAGAAAGCCTTGAAAAATACCACAGCTGACAGAGGAGCAACATCGGGGAGAACACATTCCTTAATATCTCAGCAACTTTTTGGGATTTCATGGGGTTTTTTTTTTTTTTTTTGATTCCTGCAACCTTCCATGGCTGAAAGATTTTGCGAAATCTCGAGTTCAGCGATACTTTTGAAAGGGCGGCAGCCTCTCAGTGATTTTCTCACCTCGGAAAGTAAAGACACACTCTTGCTCCTCTGTTGCCCGGATACTCAGGGGTTTAAGAGGGCTTTAAATACACCTGGAGTCGACACATTGTCCGAGAAGAGCTCATCTTCATCTGAAAGTGACTCACCCTTCACCGCTCGCCGCCGAAGCCCCAGAGGCTGCCTCTGCTGATGCAAAATCCCTGTTCTGGAGGAAAAAACCCCCACCAGGGGACAAAAATAAATCTGTCAGACACATTTTATTTTTAGAAAATTGTCCATCCAGCTGAGTTTTAATGAAGCAATAACTGCAGCAGAGACCATTTTCTCATTTCAGAAATGCAGTCCTGCCGAAAAAAAAAGCAAAATCACCAAATATGCTCAGTTAGTTTCATAATGGCCTGCAGAGAAAGTTTAAGCAAAACAATGTTTGAAAAAACAGCCAACTCTGCAGAATCTGAAAGAGGTTATAAAAATCAGCATTCGCATCATGAGAAAACATGCTCTACAACCTACACTGCAACCACACTCCCTTCCTCCCAAAACTGATCAACTATCAACTTTACATGCATTTATAAGAAGAAATGCATGTACTTTTGAAGAAAGGAGGGACAAATTGTGGACAAATCACTGCCGTGTCCGATTTCTTTAGGTTCCATCCGTGAGCCACTAGGGAGGCATCACTCCTGCCTCGGGCTGGATCTTGTGTGGCTTTAGTTCATGGGCGTACGTGTGTAAAGCTCACTGCAATAACACTGATGCACTGTGCTTATAAAAGTTTGATTTGATCTGGGAATTCTGTGTGTATCCTGTTCGAGACAGAGGACACCCGTGTGTTCAACCCACAGTCTACAGTCATGTATTACAGAGCATGTTACATGTTAGAGCCACATGCAGTGGAGACAGTGCAGATGTGCCGGCAAAAGCCAACAGTCCAGGTATCGGAAAGTAAGTGCTGCCAGTTTCTTCCACCTGTGTAATTAGCCGGTGGGTTTCAAGGATGAAGTCTGGATCCTGGATGTCAAACAATTCTAATGGTAAATGACAATAAAACAGATTGTCTTATGTGGCCCCTTTCACAGCAGCAGTAATCGATCTGATAACCTTGGACCACTGCTGCTGATAAATTAATATCTCATGCTAGCAACCTAGATGATTTTTGACTCGGCTTTTAAATTTGAAATGTCATGGTCGAAGGTAGCTTTTTCCGGCTCTGAAACCTCTGTGAGGATTAAATTGTATGCCAATGATACCCAATGGCTAACTGCATTTGGCGCAGTTCTGCTATATGGTGTCCAATGTGCTGCCGCATGTGACAAATCCCACGAGGCAACTGATGCTGAGACAAAACCATTGTCAGGATGGCAGAGGAAGTGATGGCCTTTTATGGAAAACAATACATAAAACAGTCCATATAGGAGATTAACATGATTTCTATATTAGCCTGAATTACAAATATTTATCAATGCCACGATTCTGAGGTAAAGTTGTGCCTTGACATTTTCGCATGAGGACAGTTCTGCTACATGGTGGGTAAACCGAGTCTGGAGAAGGGTGAGATTGCAGCCATACAGTATGTCTGATTTTGTACATATACTAAGTCGTACATATTGTACTTAAAACATGGGCTGTTGAGTAGAAGGTAAGTTCTGTATGTACCTATGCAGTATGGGTATTTGGACGCACGCAGGGTGTGAAGCACCCAGTTCCTCTCATAGTGCTATGCCCCTCCAAACAAGGCATTGGCTGTAGATCAGTAACAGGCTCACCCTGACAGTTTACCTGATGCGGTGATTGATTAGACATGTCTGGTACCACACTGGCGGCTGTAAGAGACCACAGAGGAGATGGACCTATCCTTTACCTTGTTTATGGTTTTCATTTTTAAAGGCCATATATATGGAGTTAAATTACTGCCAAAACCTTGTATACAAACCGAACATGTTTTACAAATGCACCACGATTCACAAACAAATACAATGTGATTTGCAAATATAAAAATGATTCACGTGAAAACAAAGTGTGGTTTGCAAATATAAAAACGATTTGCAAACAAATACAGTGTGATTGGCAAATATAAAAACGATTCACGTACAAACAAGGTGTGATTTGCAAAAATAAAAACGATTTGCAAACAAATACAGAGTGGTTTGCAAATACAAAACACCATTAACAAACGAATGTTTTCAGTTTTACAAATACAAAACGTACCGATTACAAGTATACGACGAGAACCATTTCCTACAAGTACAAATCACTTTTGGCAGTTTTCTACCGCTGACATGGCGTAAAGGATTTTCTCACAAATGTCCTCACTGTTATTGTCCCTGTTAAACAGCAGGTGGGGCTATGACTCAATATCCTAGATCTCTACACCGTGAAGTTGAACAGAATAGAGAACGACCGCCAGCGACAACCGTGGACATGAGGATGATGGCTGAGGCTAAATAAAAACGCAGTGTCTTCGTGTTCGAAATAACTCCGTGTCCGACAGTGGGATGGTGTCAATATAACTCCGTGTCCGACAGTGGATTATTGTTTTTAATCTCATGAAGTCTACTGAATCTTTTAGATAGCCTATTAAACGTGAATGTTTGATCAGATGGCTCAGTTCTTCAAGATGGGTACCCAATCAATGTTTCTGTTTTCGCTCTGCTCAATAAAGTGTTCTGATTGATAGTGATATATTTTTATTTTCCATTTCATTATAAATCTGGGCCCGCATTCACAAAGCATCTTATCTTAGCGCTAGGAGTAGGCATCTCCTCATTCGCGCTAAAACATTTTATGTAGGAGTAAAATCTGAAAAGTAATTCACAAAACCGCTGAGAGCAACTTTTAGCCATCCGAGACACCGAGGGTAACGCTGCAACGATCTGTTGGCTGATATTATCCCACGCATACCGCTTGGATTTGCTGTTCACCCCCGAGCCAATTTTCCCTCTGATTAGGTTACATGCTTTCGCTCCAGCACCAACTGGCCCAGCAGCAGTAACTGGTCTTGGCTCCAGCTGGGCTTTCGCGTCATTTTTGAACTTACATCCATGACAGTTTAGGGCAAACAAACTTGAACGGCTCGACATTTAAATGATCGCAACATATTCTCATTCTCATCGGGTAACAAGTAGCTATTGGGACAAGTGACGCGTTTCATTAATAACTTGTTTAATGCTATTAATGTTTTTACAATTATCTCTTTCCTATGTACGTTTATTTGCCTAGAGCGTGATATGCGGGGACCGTGCATTGCAATTTTCAAAAGTGCTCAATATGCTATTATCTTAAACCGACTCTTAAAAAACCAATGCTTTGAATGTTAACAATAACTTGCTTAAAAGTAACCGTGTTTTAAATTGTTAGAATTGAATGGAGGAAAATTATTTTAATGTCAATGTTAAAGTTAAGGTTAGGCTTAGGGTTAGGGCAGTGTTTAAAAAGGGGATTGTCGTACCTCTCTACTTTGAAATGCATTTGAAAACTGCCGAACCCGTAACAACTGCCATTATTTTATTGGACAAACCAGTCCCTTGGACTATTTTCTCATTTTTTCCTCCATGGGTTGTATGTGGGATATTTTTTCAATGGGCTGCCCTGCCACCAAACAACCAATCACCGTGCTCATTGTTCCAAGACTCGTGCATGAGAAGTGACATCAGCCATAGCAACGGAGATTACTCCCGCCTATCTCAGAGCTACCCCTATTCTAGGAGTTACCAATTTTCTTCACTAAAAGTTGCTCTCAGCGGTTTTGTGAATTTTAAGATTGTTTTATCATAAATGTTTTAGCGCGACTTAGGAGTACTCCTAGCGCTAAGATAAGATGCTTTGTGAATACGGGCCCAGATTTATAACGAAATGGAAAATAAAAATATATCACTATCAATCAGAACACTTTATTGAGCAGAGCGAAAACAGAAACATTGATTGGGTACCCATCTTGAAGAACTGAGCCATCTGATCAAACATTCACGTTTAATAGGCTATCTAAAAGATTCAGTAGACTTCATGAGATTAAAAACAATAATCCACTGTCGGACACGTAGTTATGTTGACACCATCCCACTGTCGGACACGGAATTACTTCGAACACGAAGACACTGCGTTTTTATTTAGCCTCAGCCATCATCCTCATGTCCACGGTTGTCGCTGGCGGCCGTTCTCTATTCTGTTCAACTTCACGGTGTAGAGATCTAGGATATTGAGTCATAGCCCCACCTGCTGTTTAACAGGGACAATAACAGTGAGGACATTTGTGAGAAAATCCTTTACGCCATGTCAGCGGTAGAAAACTGCCAAAAGTGATTTGTACTTGTAGGAAATGGTTCTCGTCGTATACTTGTAATCGGTACATTTTGTATTTGTAAAACTGAAAACATTCGTTTGTTAATGGTGCTTTGTATTTGCAAACCACTCTGTATTTGTTTGCAAATCGTTTTTATATTTGCAAATCACACCTAGTTTGTACGTGAATCGTTTTTATATTTGCAAATCACACTGTATTTGTTTGCAAATCGATTTTATATTTGCAAACCACACTTTGTTTGCATGTGAATCATTTTTATATTTGCAAATCACATTGTATTTGTTTGTGAATCGTGGTGCATTTGTAAAACATGTTCGGTTTGTATACAAGGTTTTGGCAGTAATTTAACTCCATACATATAGCATTCGACCTTCTGTTTAGGAGTCTGCCGTCACACACACACACACCCACACACACACACACACACACACACACACACGCATAGAAGTAGTGTCTGTATTATTCCCAGGTATGTGGTTGCTGTTAATCCTGCAGCACTGTGTGGGTCAGTATCAGCTTCACGCGAGAAGCCTGGCGCAGTACTGATGTTTCTACAAAGATATACAGGAACCCTGGTGGGAATGTCCACCAGCAAATATAACTGAAGACCCCAGTGCTATAAATACTTAAGTCACGGAATGTTCATCCTGAGAAAATTGAGAATGAGTTCAGCTGCCATCAAAGACTTGTGACATTCTAACCTCATAAAGGAGAAAAATAAAAAAACCACGAAGGAAAAATGATCAGCATCCAAATTTTTGCATTTTTGTATATTTTATATTATAATATTTATAATGACATATAATTTTATGTATTATAATATTTGGTTACACTTTACTTGAAGGTATCGTTATAAGAGTGACATAACACTGTCATAATTGTTACATGACAGAGTCATGAACATTATGTCAATGTCATAAACGTTTATGACTCAAGACAACCCAAAATGTCAACTTCTCATTACAAAAACCGAATGACACCTAGTGACAACAGTCATAAACGTTTATGACTTTGACATAATGTTGATGACACATTCATGACTGTCATGTAACAGTTATGACAGTGTTATGACGATACCTGCAAGTAAAGTGTAGCCTAATATTTTGTATTTTTAATATTTTTTAATATTTTTAATATTTATTTTGTATATTTAATATTTTTTCAGTGCTTTGTCTCTAAGATCATTTTGAATATTTAATTAATAATTTCTCCACAACATGAAAATGTGTCTCTGATCATTTTTCCATTGTGGTCCTCAGGTGACTTAAGTATTTTTAATACTAGGCTTTTCAATCTCTCTTCTTAGAGAATATACACAATGCAACAGATTGGTCTACTAGGCTAATCTACGTACGTTCAAGTTAGCATGTGAGCATAAGTGCGTATATACAGTTCCAATCAAAATTATTTAACCCTGGCTGTAAATTTGGTTGACTAGCAAAATTTACAAACTTTCAGCTGTTTGCAATGAAGTAATCAAACAAGAACTATTTAAATAGCTCAACACAAAAAATATTATTAGTGGTTTCTCCAAATTCAACACAAAATGCCACTTTTAATGACTACTGCAGGCTAAAAATTATTCAACCCCTTCATGACAAGTTTCTTTAATACTTAATAGAGCACCCTTTTGCCACTATGACCTGCTGGAAATATGATGCATAGGCAGATGTCAGCTTCTGGCAGCATTCCCAAGGAATCTTAGTTCAGTCCTCATGGACAATGGCCTCCAGTTCACTAATATTCTAGGGTAGGCATGCTGCAAATGTGTTCTTCAAATCAAATTTATGAGGTTCAAGTGAGATGACGGTGGTGGGCACTCTAGTATCCTCCCAGACTTCTTCTAGAACCATGCCTTGGTGGATGTTGAGGTATGCTTGGGATTATTGTCCCAAGGAAGCAAGGCAGCCGCAGAGCATCAAAAAGCCCCCACAATTCTTCACTGTAGGCAGGGTGTACTTTTCAGCATACGTTTCTTTATTCCTTCTGCAGACATACCACTGATTCATAAGCCCAGAAAGTTCCAGTTTTGTTTCATCACTCTACAGAACAGTATCCTAAAACTTCTGTGGCTTATTTATGTGGTTTTGAGCATATTGGACCTTGTGCTTTTGGATCAGTTGAGCATATTAGAGCTTGTGCTTTTTGTGTGTCTTGGAGACCTTCAACGTTTAGTATGCGCCCTACTGTGCGACCTGAAACCTCAGTGCCTCCTGCCTCCAAGTCTTGCTGCGAGTCTCCTGCAGTCACTCAAGGGTTTTTGACCACCTGTCTCCTCAGGAATCTGGTGACAGACATTGATAGCTTCCTCTTTCTGCCACATCCTGGTACTGTCGCCACTCTTCCGTTAACTCTGAACTTGCAAACTATGCTTATAACTTTATCTCTACGAACATTCAGTGCCTGTCCTACCATTTCTTATCCTTTTCCTTGTTTGTGCCAGGCAATGATCTCCTCTACTAGGTTTTTGGACAATTCTTTTGACAGCCATATATCTAATATGCAATCAAATGTCACTGTCAACAAACCCCTAGCGAGTGCAAGTATTTGATGTGTTCTATCTCAAGCAAACCTGATGCAACTAATAAAGCTCTTGATTAGCTGCATGAGGTGTGCTTAAGACAATACCTGACTTGCAAATATGCTCTTATGACAGATTCTACTCAGGGGGTTGAGTAATTTTGAGACCACAGTAGTCATTAAAAGTGGCATTTTGAGTTAAATTTGGAGAAACTACTAGTAATATTAGTTGTGTTGAGCAATTTAAAATAATGAATAAAAAAAAATTATGAATAATTTTGATTGCAACTGCACGTCCTTGCCGTCAGTCATACGAGGCATCGCCATGGATTGAGGAACAAAGCAATCAATCGCTGAACTCAATCCAATACTGCTGCAGCATTCTAAACACTAGCTGGGAATTATGCCTCATGAAAACAAATACCATGAACGAAATAGCATCAGCAGTAATTCCTTTTGAACTCAATTCATCTCAGTTCAACATAAATTCACTCAAACTCTGCACACATAGCACTTACTACAGCGACATACTCACAAACAGCCTGAGCGGAAACAGGAAAAGGATAAAATTTGACTAAAACCAGGTTTGAACCCATAGAGGAATATGCAAGAGTGATAAAGAACTACACCCCAGAGAGTAGAATTAACACTCAAATGGTGATGACTACAAACTTCCCCAGAGGGAGATAATCTCAGGAGGAAAGGGTTTATGGAGGGAAGTCCATCCTCTGCTGCGCTGAGAAACTCATAAAGAGTCCAATTATAACTGAAAATAGGAAGAGGTTTAATTTATTTGCATTCATCTTTGAGAATGAGCTTCATGCAAAAATTCTGCCAAGAAATTTGAATAAAGAAAGCCGAAAGCTTTGGAGTTTCTTCTGCATAAAAAGTCTTAATTTTCCAAATGGCGAGACACTGAGCAGTTTAATCATATTTCCTGGAAGATCAGCCTGGAGAAAAACGAAAGAAGAAACACAAAACAATTTCAGTCATCAGACAGGTATCAGAATCTGAGTGGAGGGGATTAGGGTCATGTGACCAGTCACTATACAGTGCCCTGTTATTCCAGATTCACCCCCCCCCCCACACTGAGAGAGGAAATTAAAGTTGTGGATAAATGATTGCAGAGTACAGTAATCACTACAGCCCAGACCGTAGTGCATGGAAACCTGCAGCATCCCTATATATCCTCTGGTCCTCATTCAGTTAATAATGCCTGTGAGCGTCCGTTTGTCTCTTCTTTATGGGCGCAGCGTCGAGGGTCAAGTTTGCTGAGCTCCTTAAACAGAGATGTGTTGTTGCACTTAATACAAATCAATGTTTTGGGTTAATGTTAACCAGGTGCACTAATTGTGAAATGCAGTTGAAACGGTGTGTTTCCTTCAGAGCATTTTCGATAAATAACCATCTTACAAAACACAGAACGGTAAAATAAAAGTGGTAATGGCCACGTTTATACATTACGCATTTATAGTTCATAAATGAGCAGCATTCTGATCCATCATTCATGTCTGTGCTCATCAAGACTGTAGATAGCAAAGCCAAACCTCCAGGCCCATATATGGTTCCATCAAATGCAGCTGCTGTATTCACACCTGTGGAACCTCAGGTCTGTTTTAAACTCTAGTGGAGATCCTGTGATTTCCAATGATCTTGAATATGCCCTGCTGACTAACAAGGAAAGGTGCATAAAATGATGTACAAAATCTACATATTTACAATTTGACCATACAAAACATATCATTCCAGGTTTTGATATTTCTCTCATTGTAAATGTGATGTAGCTTCAGCGAAGCGCAGCAACTAGCAGATTCAGAGTACGCATTTGACATTGTTCTACAACATGACAAAATGATAATGCTTTTTCTCACTTTCTCAACGTTCCTAAAAGGAAAGCTTAGGATTCAAGGAGATAATGAACCACGTATGGCACCGCAGGTGCCTTGGCGACCCTGTTCTCTTGCGTCGCTACCAGACCATAACCATTTACACTGAAAAAAATGTTTTGTTGAATGAACATAATTTTTTTAAGGTAAGTGGTTGCACAAAATAATTTTATCTGAAGCTAGATACTTTTATTATGTTGAAAATTTGAAATTACTTATATTTTTTAAGTGGAGTTAAATAACACACCTATTTCTATTAAAATATGCTTAATTAATTTATGGAACATTTACTAGGGGTCAAAATCACTTTTTTCAGTGTAGCAAGCAATGTGGGAATGTGTGAACTCAATGCTCATGTGTACAGCATTTTAGAAGTAGATTTGAGTGTTAATGCGTGCGCGTGTATGCGTCTTCATAAGCGTGTGTGTGTGTGTGTGTGTGTGTGTGTGTGTGTGTTGCCGACCATTTAGCGACTACCCTTGAGAATGAGAACTTTTGTCCATAAAATAATGGGATAGTTATTTGACAGGTTACAATACATTTATGTAGCTGACACGAAACCGAGAGAACTGTTGACCACACCCCCCAACTCAACTCCCCTAAAAAGCAATGTAGTGTTTTTAAGGGTTATATTTAAGATATGGTGTATAGGGTAACATTTGACCAGCGTACCATCAAATCCTACCGAGGGGTAAAATCAGAGAAATCAAAACATTACATTGTGTCTGGCTCATCTGTCAAAATATACTCCAGTTCAATCAAAAAGTACCAGAACCGGGGCACATTTCAACAGACGTTCCAGGAACAGAGTTGCATTTCAATATATCTACCTCGGTACAGTTTGATGGCACCCAGGTTGAACATGACCCATTTTGCATTAATGAGTGGTTGGAATGAAAGCCTGCAATCAAACTAATCCTCTCTGGACAAGGTTGAGTTCCTCTGCACAAAGCTATTGGCTGGTTCTATCTCGCTTTCTTCCCAGACATTTAGGGAGGGGAAAGATTCATGATCGTTCGCGATCCAGACAGATGACTGACTATGGCAGCCCAGCCCACATCTTTAACATTCATGTTTCATAAACAGTTGTGCATTTTGGTCCATAATTCATGCCAATAGTGTTTCCTACTGCTTGTATACAAAAGTGCTGCCTTGGTCTGCTACCTTGTAAATCAACCCTTCAATATAACCAGTGCATCTTATTAAGAGGACACTATGAAAACTCCGCTGGGGTTTTCAATGGTGGGCAGGTTGCCATGACGCCCAGGCACCCCTGTTGATGGCTTCAGCATCATGAAGGGTCTATCAGTTTCCTGAGAGGGATGGAAAGAAGAGACGAACAATTAAATCTTCAGTGCCGAGCACAGCTGTTGGTCTGCTTTTACCCTTCAGGCTGTGCCATCACAAATATGCAATTAGTGTTCCGCAAAGAACATTCCAATCTAGTGTGATGTAACAGTCACTCATTAGAACGCAACAGCTGTAGAATAACAACAGCCAAAAATATTCCAAAAACCCTCTTCACTAGATTTCAATGTGCGCTACTCTCCAGAGTTGGAGGGTTAATTTTTTTGTCCCATACTCCCTCTGTGGCATAGAGAACACGGAAGGAGTCAGTACTCTCCAAATTCTTTAAGAAAATACAATCTTTTGTGACCTCTGTCAGTCATCTGTATTGGCCACTTAAAATACATCAATAAGACATTATAAAATGAAATATTAACGCACCACACTTGCAACAGATTCTCAGCTGACGACAGTACTCAATAGAAGCTGATTTACAATATATGAGTGGAGATCATTTCCAAAAAAGCCTCTATCGAAGTTAGGTTCACAGCTGTTCACCCCCAGTCAGCAGTGGTTGAGCAGCATTTGACATAAGTCAAGGACGCGTACATAGAAATTTGTTCCAGTATTTTTCCTCAATCTAGAATGGTCCAAAACAGTGCTCTATCAGAAGAGGCAGACTCATTTTTTTATAATCTGATTCCTCTATGTTCCATACGCAGCTAGCTGGCCCTTTGTGGTGGTGGTTATTTATTTTTGTGTCAATCAAGACTGGCCTCATAAGACCTAACTGTCAGCTCTAGGAAGATGAAACACGACTCCATTCTGTCCTGGTATACTTCATTGAGTTTCTGGGCATGAGAGAATTAACAGATATATACGACGAGACATATTTACTAAATAAGGCCAACTAAGCAACTGCAAGCTGGAGATTACAGAGCATTAACGTGTACCAATAGACTGCAGTTACCTTAAGACAAAATTAGAATTTTTAGCTTATGCAATGAAAGTGGTGATATGAGCACGAATGTACAGGCCATACTGCATAATTTCAACTGGTCAATGCATCTGTGAAAATAACACAAAATTGATCATTTTGTGTCAGTCCATTCAAAAACCTCTAATTTTTTTTTATCATGTTTCTTTCCCAGGTCCCTTCCAAAACAAATCTGTAGGATTTGTTTCCTCTTTGTTGAATGGTTTAGCTGAAAACATATTCTATGAGCACTTCTACGTTTTTGAATAGTCCCATAATGCGGACCTTTTACCCTCACCTGACATGAAATAAAACCACAATCTTCCCTGATATTTAATTCTGAAGAAAAACTAGCACCCGCCACAATGTAGCATACATGTCTCCCGCCCTCGGCCACGTCAGAAGAGATCCCTCTCCAGTTAATATAGCGAGAAAAAAATGACATGGAAGCCAAATACCAACACACAGGGTGCAGCAGTATTCAATGAAATATTGATGAAAGGTACATCTAAATTCATAGCCAGAGAGACAGTGAGAGACGGAGTCATTATTCTGACCACACGATCTAGCCCCGAAACCCCGCTTGGCGCGCACACAACAGCCAGCGCCGCCCGCAGAACTGGCTCTGAATGCTAAAACATTGTTTTTCTCAGGAGTAAAGCCGCTTTCACACTGGACGCGAAACAAAATTTTCGCACGACAGATTACATTTAAAGTCAATGCAAAGACGCGAATATACACTGAATGTAATCAATTCGTTTCGCGTCCAGTGTGAAAGCAGCTTGACTGCTGGGTCAAGTCGAAGAGCACACACAGCAAATATGGGAGTGTTAAACATTCAGTGTCAGTGTTAAATGGAGAGTGTTGGTGTTGTATTAACACCAAATTGATTTATTTAAGGTATTACTGGGTGATGTAACAAAAGAAAAACACCAAATATGTAATATAATTGTATATCTTGCAAAAATATTTATTTTCAGATTGACATCTGTTGGGGAGTTAAGACTTGAGAGATTCAAGAATTTTGTCATGTATTACAGTAGAATTGAGTGTGCGACGGCCTATGAGACGGGTCTTGTAATTTATGCCAAAAGATGGGATAAAATTCGGGAGGCTGAAGGTTGGGAATAATAAAGAGATGGAATGGATGAGCTAATAGTTATAAATGCCAAAGATATAAAACTCTGTGAATGTAATCCTTATTGTATTGTATTTTATTTTATTTATTTATTTTTATTATTATTATTTTTTTTTTTTGTTTTTGTTTTTCGTAGGTGTGTGTTTTGTAGGGTGATGGTAGCAGGATTCATACTTAATTATATCACTGATTGAATGAATAAAGTTGTCCTCCAAAGTGGGGGGGTAGTGGCGGGATAGAAAAAAAAAAAAAAACACCAAATTGATTTAAAACAACACTGCGCGTGGTGCTTTTGTCAAAGCAATGTTGTTAAATCAGGGTGTTGATAATATTGGTGTTAAACCAATCTGGATTGGTGTAGATCAAATCACGTCCTAACGTCTTACGTAGCTCTAAGAGTTCTGGAATGTTTGAGGGATTGAAGAAAAATTTCCAAGCCAGCCATCGCCGGCAACAAATAGTGTTAAACAAACACAAACTGAGTGTTAAACATTTTACATTTTCAGAAGTGTTAATTTTACTCTGTACAATGTGGACACATGTAGACACTTTATGGGTGTTAAATTTAACACCATGGGTGTTAAATCAATACTAGCTAATTTGCTGTGCAGAAACTGCTCTTGGATAGTGGTTCGCCCCGGTAACGAAGGATAAACCGCGTGCCAGTCTCGCAGCGCAGTTTACTTGCGTCTGTGTAATCGGCGCTGAGCGTATTTAGAATTCGCATGCCTGTTGGACGACGAGTGTTAGCCGATGAGTTACTTTTCATTTTAGACCTAGCGAGTTAATGAAAAACGATCAGCGTCATTTCAAGCATATTTTCTGCCGTTATTCAGGATCGAGAGATAAAACGAAAAGATTAAAAAAAAAAAGCGCACGCGTGCGCGGGGATGATGGCTTCAAAATGTCTAGTTAACAACGGCGGGTCAGATCAGAGTTTGGAAACCAAACCCATCTCGGTGTCGTAGACATCTGCCCACAATTCATCCTTCAATCTGAACACATAAGTCAAAAGTATGATGCGCACCACTACGTGAGTAGAATGAGTTCATTCCCTTGAAGCCTGTAATTGGTTAACTGGTGATTTTCACATACAGTTGCAATCAAAATTATTAACCCCAATTTCAAATTGGGTTTCTGGCGAAATTTAGAAACTTTCAGCTGTCTGTGATAAACAGATTAAACAAATACGTTTTAAATAGCTCAACACAACTAATATTGCAAGTGGTTTCTCCAAATTGAACACAAAATTCCACTTTTAATGACTACTGCAGTCTCAAAATTATTCAACCCCTAAATAGAATCTGTCATAAGAGCATATTTGCAAGTGAGGCATTGTCCTAAGCACACCCAATGCAGCTAATCAAGAGCTTAATTACAAAAGTAGTTGCATCAGGTTTGCTTGAGATAGAACACGTCAAATACTTGCACTCGCTAGGGGTTTGTTGACAGTGACATTTGTTTGCATATTAGAAATATGGCTGTCAAAAGAACTGTCCAAAAAGCTAACAGTGGAGATCATTTCCTGGCACAAACAAGGAAAAGGATACAGAAAGGTAGCAGAGGCACTGAATTTGTAGAGATACTGTTAGAATCATAGTTCACAAGTTCAGAGTTAAAGGAAGAGTGGCGACAGTGCCAGGATGTGGCAGAAAGAGGAAGCTATCAATGGCTGCCACCAGATTCCTGAGGAGACGGGAGGTCAAAAACCCTCGTGTGACTGCAGGAGACCTGCAGCAAGACTTGGAGGCAGGAGGCACTGAGGTTTCAGTTTACCCAGTAGAGCGCATACTAAACGTTGAAGGTCTCCAAGACACACACCGCAACTGATCCAAAAGCACAAGGTCCAATATGCTCAAAACCATATAAATAAGCCTCAGAAGTTTTGGGATGGTGTTCTATGGCATGAATGAACAAAACTGGCATATTTCAGGCTTATAAATCAGTGGTATGTCTGCAGGAGGAATAAAGAAGCATATGCTGAAAAGTGCACCCTGCCTACAGTGAAGAATTGTGGGGGCTTTTTGATGCTCTGCGGCTGCCTGGCTTCCTCTGGCACTGGAAACCTGCAAAGTGTGGAGGACGAGATGGATTCAGTCAAGTACCAGGATATCCAAGCATAAAATGTCATGCCATCCAAAGGGAAGCTGACGCTCAGGCATCATGAGACTTTCCAACAGGACAATGATCCTAAACATACCTCAACATCCACCAAGGGTTGGTTTAAGAAGAAGTCTGGGAAGATTCTAGAGTGCCCATCACAGTCGCCTTACTTTAACCTCAGAAAAAAATCTTTGCTGAGATTTGAAGAAGGTAGCTGCTGCAAGCAAACCCTAGAATATTAGTGAACTGGAGGCCATTGTCCATGAGGACTGGGCTAAGATCACTTGGGAATGCTGCCAGAAGCTGTTGTCTGCCTATGCTTCACATCTCCAGCAGGTCATAGCAGTAAAAGGGTTTTCTACTTAGTATCAAGGATGCTGGTCATGAAGGGGTTGAATAATTTTGAGCCTGCAGTATTTTATGTATTTATTCATCTATTTATACTGGGAGTCCGATTGAGAGAAAGCTCTCTTTTGCAATGGTGCCCAGTAGCAAAAACCATAAAAAACCAACTACAATAAATAAAACCGATGACTACATTACACTGTACATTTCTGCTTTGTGGCAGCCAATAAAAAACATTTAAAACAATCAATTGAAATAGGACTTTCTAACTTTACAAACTGTTGAAGCTTATTCCATTTCTGGGGAGCATAATTCATAAAAGCAGTTTTACCCAGTTCAGTACACACCCTTGGGACATCTCAAACCAAAAAGTCAAGAGAGCGCAGACCGTATTCCCCCTTCCTCACGTTAAGCAAACTGGTCAGATATCCAGGCAGTTTACCCAACAATGCCTTGTACTGTATATAAAAAGGCGACAATGCTGCTCTCTTCTCGTGGCCAGCAAAGACCAACCAGCGTTAAAATAAAGACTACAGTGATGCGTTCGGAAGCCATCTTCTGTTATGAACCTTAAAGCAGCGTGGTACACTGCGTCAAGTGACTTCAGCAAGGAGGGAGCAGAGTGCATATAAATTACATTTCCATAATCTATTCCAGAGAGAATAGTTGCTTGAACAATCTGTCTTCTGCAGTCATTAAAAGTGTCATTTTGAGTTAAATTTGGAGAAGCCACTTGTAATATTTGTTGTGTTGAGCTATTTAAATTGTTCTTGTTTGATTTGTTCATTGCAAACAGCTGAAAGTTTTTAAATGGTGCCAGTAAGCCCAATTTACCATTGGGGGTTGAATAATTTTGACTGCAACTGTAGGCAGCTACCCAATACCTTTAAGCATAAACATTCTGACCTCCCACTTCTCCCTTCTTCATGGGTGAATTTTTGAAACTGCGGAGGTCATCTTGTCATTTCATACTGCCCGTTTTCTCACTTCCACAACGGGTAATGGATGAACATTAATACGGACCAAAGATTTCATATGTTTTCAAACCAGAACCGAGAGAAAAACATACTGAGTCAAAAAAAAAAAACTTCACACTCATAAATTTGTAAATATTTTCTTGAAACTTTTAATAAAAGAGTTTTTATTATCTCTAGGGATAAATGCGTTGTCAAAGACATCATGACACACATAAACTCCGACATCAACACATGCGAGCGTACTTCAAGCTAAAACCATGTTTTCTCGTGTTCCTAGTCACGTGACCATATGAGAGATGTACAACTGAGCTCACGTTAGCACGTTAGAGTGACATCTTGGAAAAACAAGTTTTTACAGTTAATTATTCGCTGATTTTCAATGCCATAGCTGTCAAACATTCATCGCGAACGTGCCATTGGCATGCTGAATGCGGAAACATCCGTCACTGACGTTGCAAGGGTTATGAGATGCAGTCGACGGACTATCCATGATCTTCGGACACGTCTCCAACAAACTGGCACCACAGCTGACTGACCTCGTTCTGGTAGCCCACGTGTGACGTAAAAAGCAGAAAGACCGATAAATTGTCTTAAGTCATTTGCATAATTGATTTGTCTCTGCAACGTCCACTCGGAATGAATTGTTTAGAGGTCGTGTGACTGCCCAAACCATACGTAATGGCCTGCGCACTGCTTTTATTCAAGTTGTAACTTACCATTTTTACTCTTGGACATTTCCGTCGCATTTCCGGTGGAACTGGTTACATTATGGATATTATTTTTATGATACATCATCTTTAATGAGTACAGAATAAAATAAAATCATTATTTAAAATCTCATTTCTTGTATGTTCAACTTACCGACCTCCAAACGAGAGCAAAGTTTTTATTTTGGCTGAGTATGGTAAATGATCAAAATCCAGAATGTGGTCGGATTATGACTAGATTTCTCCCAAGTACTGCCCACATTCCAGAATATTTAATCATATTTAAAAATTGCAGGTTGGATTTAAGACATCATAAAGCCACTTATAGCTTGTAAGATAAACTACACACTTTTTTTTCCATTGTGATTGTTGGAGGGTTGAAATTAAGCAGTGAGGGCTTTAAATGAAAGATTGTTCAAATCTTATGAGCGCCATTCCAAATGTCATATATATATATCTTTTTCAAATATAGCGCTGAGGATGTGTATTCGCAGCAGGAGTGAGCATTTCACAGTCCCGGAGATCCGCTGTGTGTGTGGGATCTCATTTCCACAAATTACCTTGACTAATTTAGCTAATTGTTTGTACACAGAAACATGGAATTGCACATACATTAGATCACAGAAAATGGTTTCATTTAGGGAGATAAGAACAGTCTTTGATGGTTCTTCATGAGAATTTAGAGATGCAGCAGAATAGTCAGAATTCATTCATGTTTTAGCTAATTAATATCATGAAAGACCAAAAATTGATATCAAAACTAGGGACAGATACAGCCGTCACTGCCCACCTCTGATCTACAGTGATTTCTTTGATTTCTTTCTTTTGTTTTTTTTTTCTAAAATACAAGAGACTAATGAGCCAGAAATTATAACATTTGGAACCTACTAGCACATTTAAACATCACAGCAGTTCCAGACAAGGTTAAGGCAAGGAGATCGATCCTCTGGTCCATAATGTCATCATACATTCACGAGAGAGATAAATACACAATCTCCAGGAAGGGAGGTTCTCAGAGTGGTTTCCTTGATCAAGATCTCACGGCTCCAAGGGAGCTTTTCATGATGTCAACGTCTCCTGCTTTCCCTCACTGTCACACCTGCGCTCCTCCCAGTGAGGATCTGAGAGACAGAGAGAGGGAGAGAGGGAGAGAGAGAGAGAGAGAGAGAGAGAGAGAGATGTACCCGCTAGGACAGAGGAGCCGATAGCCACCAAATGACAATTTCTTCAATCCATTAAGTTACGTCACATGTGAAGATGAATTGAAACGTCATGCCAGGAGATAGAAGGCCTCTGTGTGGGATACACTCTACCTCCTCACTTTAACCCCCTCCTCATTCCTCTCTCCTCACTCCTCGTCTCCTGGAGGTGCGTTTAAGTGATTGGAGAATAATCCACGACAGCAGAGGAAGAACAATTTCCAGGCCACGGGAGAGGAGAGGACGTGAGGAGGCATAAGTTAGCATCATGAACGGTACACCAGGCATCCAAACCTCATGAGGGAATATCCCACGGATTGGAAAGTCCTAAACAATGGTGGAGGTCGAACGATACCCAGGTCAGGTCGAGGACAAAGACACAGGGCAGATTAAATTATAAGGCACATCTTCTAACTCAGGGTGCCCTCGCTCTCAGAGGCCAACACAATATCCTGACCCTCTGTGCCTTCATCCCTCTCACAATATCATTCACAAGAGTGAGTTCATTTCCATTGTAATAACTCAGCACCATTGCTACATAGACACAGCCTGATCTATTCCAGTTATTGGACAGAATATCCATATTTAATAACTTGGCAATATTCAGTCTGACACATTCAGAGAACCAGGCCAAGAGGAGAACTTTACTGGAAGCTTAAATTAAAACAGAGCTGAGACGGACTCTTGCCAAAAAAAACCCCAAGAGGCAGGAGTGTTCAGTGAGACAGAGGAGAGGAGGGGAAAAGTTCATTTCTTCCTCTTTGGTCAGAGTTATGACTGATGTCTCGCCCAGATGGAGCATGTAGTTATTAGGACCCAAAAGCTCTGCAGGGTCGAAGTTACTCTGGGCTACAGTAGTGTTCGCCACTCGCCAGTGGCATTATTATGATGGCAGATGAAGTGTAGCATAGCTACTTAGAGTGTGTACATGTGTGTTTAATCAAGTTAAGGGTGAGGATATGGTCAACGTAGAGTTTAGACACAGTTATGGAAATGTACATTAGCGTTGGTACAGTGAATTAAAAAAAAAATTATCTGAATGAGCAACATTGTTATGCTTTGATTACACCATGTCTCAAAAGTTCATTCACCCTAACGGGCAACATGTCTGTCTCCAAAATGGGTTGCACCTGATCAGCCAGGTGGTGTGAGGTTGTATAATTAATTCATCTGTTTGTGAGAGGCCTACAAATTTCTTGGTTGACTAAGGAACCAAGAGAGAACTGACACTGAGAGAACCGTTTTGGTAGTGCTGCCACGATGGCCAAACAAAAACCTGTAAAGGCTGCTCTTTCAGAGCCTCAGGTCTGTGCTGAAGTCATTGCCCTGTGCAGGGCAGGGAAAACCTGCAGGGAGGAGCTCAAGACCTCAGCAGAAGCAGACGACGGGTGAAGAAGAGATGGCAGAGACACCAGAGATGTGACTACTTTGAAGACCAGCCCTGCGCAGGTCGCCCCTCAGTCCTGAGTTCCAGGGACAAGGACCTCATCCGAAAGGCCAAGGAAAAGAAACACCAATCCTGCTGCGGACTCAGTCAAAGACTGAAGAATCTTCGGAAAACAGTCTCTAAGAGTACCATCCATCGTTTTCTGACTGAGAAACTGGGTCTGAGAGCATACAGAAGACAGTGGATTCCTCACCTTACCAAACTGCAAAAGGAGAAGTGGCTGGCTTCTGCAAAGAAGTTTGCCACAATGACCCCAAGACACTGGGAAAACTGGGTTTTCTCTGATGAGTGCCCACTGTACTTATTACCAACTCCCAACAGTCAAAACGACCGCATCTACACCGACGATTGAAAGAAAGTGCCACCTTTTGAAAAAGTCAAGTTCAGCGCCCATTGCATGGTCTGGGGGGCAATGTTATCTTCAGGGCTGTTGTACCCCAGGGCACCACCATCAATGCTTAATATTATGTCAAGAGCATTCTACAGCCAGTGCTACATCCAATACTCACCAGAGAAAAGAAATCGGGCCCCGTCACTGCTTGGAAGATGTTCAACAGGTGTGCGGAAATAGTCTTCGTGCAAGATGGTGCCCCCACACATACTACTCGTTCAACTCAGCAGTGGTGTACTGAGCAGCTTCCTGGCTTTCTGCGCCGAGGAGTGGCCGCCCAACTCCCCGGAGCTCAGCCCGGTTGAGAACTCCTGGAGTATCCTGAACAGTTAGGTCTTCCACAGCCCACCCCCTACCACCATGAAGCAGCTCAATGCGAGGGCTGTGCGGCAGTGGGGCACCTTTGAGCTTCTGTTCGAAACAACTTACTGCATTCTATGCCCCACAGGCTGAGGGCTGTAATTAAGATGCAGGGGGGATACACTGGCTTTTGAATAAACGCATTCTGTTGAATAATCACAATCTGAGTTGACTTTTTCTGTGGCGCACGAACTTTAGGGAAGTGGTGTATTGCTCTGCTGGGGTCATAGAAGGTTTTACAATCTGACCATAATTATTGTTTACCAAGATATCCTGTCGAACTAGACTTGCTGCACAATGGAGCGATCTCTGCAACCCACTGTGATGGCTGCTGGAAATATGACGCCAAGAGCAGCGGCCAGAAATAAAAGGCAAAACAGCAGCGAGCTGAGCGACTAAAAACTGATAGAAATAACGAGACTCGCGCTACCAACGGACCTGACGCCATCCGTGGTAAAAAAAACAGGCGAGATCGAGGGAACCAAAAGAAAAGGGAAATAAAAACAAAGATTTCACTTGCTCACTAACACTAAACCTGCTATGCAGCTAAAGTCCCTGACAATACTCTCTCTAGAGACCTTACTAGCTAAAGCGCAATAGAGACACTGATACTCTAGCAACGAGAGCGAGGCAGAACAGGGGCGTGAAGAGTCCGGGTAACACCCCCAATTAATGCCAGCTGGCCCAGGAATCCAATAGGGCGCAAAACGATATCGTCCCGGACGAGAGCAACAAAGCTCTCAACACCTCCAAACCACGACACCCACAAAATGGCCTCCATAGTTGGACAACGGTGACTGTATAGCAAAGAGCCACGCCCTAGCTATGACATTTGATTTTCTGAAACGTAATTCCATCTTGCCCCAAAAAAAGAGAGAAAGGTTATCTGGGTCTTTCATATGATAAATTCCTTCTTCTAAAGGCAAATGGGAGGCGCCTTTTTCCTGAATGCAGCTCAGTCTCCATTTTAATAACTTTTTTTTTTTAACCCAAGCAAACCACAGGCTTTCATGCAAGACAAAAACTCCATTTTCATCACAGCTGTGGCTCCATCCTGAACAAAGGGCCGCTTTCAAAAGGTCAACATCGACGGACGTTTGTCCCCGAATAAATCTGCTCTGCTTTATTCCCTTTTCATCCATCACTGATATTCATAGTGACAAATATTTTGGCTCCGCGGAGGAGTTTCATAAAATCACTAAGAGCAACATATCACGCTGCTTACGAGAGTTATGCATCTCATTAGAACCAGTCCTTGTCAGGGAAATGCATGATATAAAGAGCTTTGGCTAAAAAACAAGGCGAGTAGAAGCCCCACTGACTCAGGCAGACTGTAGTCATCTCCCAGCATGCAATGGAGTCAGGAGGAGGGTGATCAAAAGATTGGGGAGGTCCTGATTCAAAGCTGAAGGTGATCCATCTCACAGTAAAGATGGCACCCCTGCTTTGTCCAAAACTTGTGCTCATTTCAACAATACCTGTTAGTGGCAGCGTAATCAGGCCTAATTAAATGTTACCTGCTCTTAAATGAACTGAGGTCAGGGGAAAGGAGCAAACTGGCTAATAAGCCTGCAAACTTCACCCTCTCCGTTACGAAGGCAATTTAGACAGAAGTGTCTCACTAAAGGGACAATGGTGCAACTATCAGATGCAGCGCATTTGTTATTGTGATTACAGTATTGTTATTTTACTGTATTTTCTTGTTTTAATTATGTATGTTTTCTTGTATTGTTTTTATCACGGAGGGCCCCTTTGCAAATCAGTTTTCGAACTGAAAGGGCTACCCTCTGGAAATAAAATGAATGAATGAATGAATTAATTAATTTGTGAAAGAGGCACCATCTCCAGCATCTGCTTATTTATGGGTGTCGGCTTTATAGAATGACATTTTGGCTCTGTCTTGACCCTGAAATCACCAAGCACAGAAGTTATAAAAACAATGCAGATGGGACTGTCTGGTTTTAATTGGGCTTTTTCCTGCTAAGCGGTGTTACATGCCATTGCTCGTGATCTCAGAGTGGAACAGTTTCCGGGCCAAATGGTTTCTCCAAAGTTTAGGGCAAATAGACACAAACAAATAGCTTCATCAATGCAAGCATGAATAGATATGAGATTTAGGGTATCTGTAGATATTTGTGTTGTTTTTATGTATATTCTATTCCATGTCTGGAGCAGTAGTGTCAATAAACAGTGAGACTGTAGAGATGTAATTTCCGTATGGAGCGTACAAAATGGGTAATTACAGATACTTGGAATTAAACAGTCTCCACTGTAACCGCAAATTCACCATCTTCAGATCCCAGGACCTGGAGTACTGAGCAAAAAAAAAAAACTAGAAGTTATGGTCCAAGTAGTCCACACAGACACAGCTCTATTTATTGTCTTGTGCAAATTAATAGGATAAAGCAGGCTGTAGTGGGAAAAACCAAACAAAGGACAAAGGTTTCCATGGTTTTTATTACCTTTTAGCAACTGCGTACATACAGCATGGTTATTGGTAAGCTGTTCCACCCGTTTTGCCATGGAGCTGACCAGGTTTTTGCAGGTTGCTTTGATTTCTTCGTCACGATGCCACACCAGGACAACTGCATCGATGACTTTGACTTTTGTGGTGCAGCCCTTTTGCTACAGCCTTGACTTGAAGACGGACCAGAGATTCTCAATGGGATTGAGGTCAGGTGAATTACCAGGCCAGTCCTACACAGTTACAGTACTGTGTTGATGATGCAGTCACATTGGTTGCATCATGCAAGTCAGGGAAATTAATGCAATGTGGATAAAAAGGTAGTAATTGCAGTGATCTTTACACCGCTATTTGCACTCAATTCTTCTCATTCAATTGACAAGCACCTTCATCCAATTAATTTGCACAAGACTGTAATGCTGCTGCAGTTCGGACATCACCCCAAGAAACTGTTCAGCTCAAGTCTCCCCGAGATGTAGCGCAGGGATGCAATTTCAGGAGTATGTATAATTTTAAGAACCTTTATTTCACGTGGGAAGTCCCGTTGAGATTGAAATCTCTTTTTCAAGGGAGCCCTGGGGGTTGAGGTGGGGAGGGAGAGGAAACTTTGCTTAGCGAATTAGATCAGGGGAATATCAGGTGGCAGGTCAAAAGAGCCACGTTGGGACTTTAGCCATAACACTGGGGAACCCCCTACTCTTACCAATGACTGTCATAGGATCTTTAATGACCACAGAGAGTCAGGACCTTGGTTTTAAAGGCAGCAAAAGACAGTGTCTCCATCACTGCACTGGGGATTATTCCACCAGAGGGATGATCGTAACCTACTGGCCACCAATACCTCTTCCAGCAGCAACTTGGTTTTCCCAAGTGGTCTCCCATCCAAGTGCTAGTCAAGCCCACACCTGCTTAGCTTCAGCCACACAGATAGAGCAGAGCCAGTAGAGGTATGACTGCTGGCTTTCTATCTCCCGGGAAAAGCAGACATGTTCCCCTTCCTCTAATCCCTGTTCAGAACTCCAGCTGCAGCCACAGCAATGGGAAATTACCCAAAATACACTGCTGCGATCCGTCCGGCTCCTGTCCTCTCGTAGTGCGGCCAACACCCTCTTTTTCCAGTCAGGAGGTTAATCCAACACATTCTCATCCCGGACTCGTCATATATTGATGCTACCTGTCCAAACGTCGATATACGAGGCAGAAGGTGTTATGGTTCTGCCTCATGTGTGTTGTCTTTGTGTTTATTTGTGCTTGTGCCTTACTGTCATTTTATTTTTCAGCTTTCTTTCCCGCCGTCTGATGTTCAATTCTCTCTTCACCCAAACTCCAATGATGTCGTGTGACAGCCTTCAGTTGCCTGCACCTCATTGTCCAATCACGTTTCCTCTTTCGGTTTCGGCTGTGATATTTCATTCATTGCTTCCACCTGTGTTTAATTCTGGGTCTGGCTAAACTCTGAGTGAATGCGTTCTCTGATAGGATAATTACTAACCCGTACTAACCAGCACTTATTTTAGGGTGATTGTAAATATTTTGTCAGGTAATATTAACCTGATTAACTCATTAGCGAGTGCGAGTGTTTGAGCATTTCAATTCCTGCCTAAGCTTTCCCTGATTAACTGCGTTTAAAGCTGTGCTTTCCTATGCTTCTCTCGTGGTGCATTTTACTCATCACGTTTAGATTACCTTAATCTAAACCGTCTAGCTTGATTGATTTTTTTAGGGTCTTGTCTCGAGTCATTATTGTTAACCCGGTTCTCATGTAATTGTTTTATTAATCCCATGCGTTTCTGTTTGCTGTTGAGATTGCATTCCGAGTCCCTGCCTCCTCTCGTGGCCATTTCTGTGGGCAGAGTGACAGGGGATATCAGACTTTGTTAGACTCAGATCTGCATGGTAAAATCTCAGCTCCTGTGCCTTCCGAGTATTTCCTTAGTATGATTCCCGAGTCTTGTATTTTGCTGCGCCCACGTCTGGCCTGTGTGCCCATTTTCTCCTTTAGTGTTTGGTGTTAAATAAACACTTCTGGATCCTGCATCTGGTGTTCCCCCCTGACCTCTTGACAGAAGGAAGCTTTTGGCTTCATTATTTGAGGGTTAGGGGGTAGGGTTCGTTTTACGCTGGTGACATTAAGTAAAAGACGCTAAATGCAACCTTTTGCCTCGTATATCGACATCGACGCTTGGTCAGGTAGTTTCAATTTATGATGCGTCAGAATGAAAATGGGTTCGGTTAATCATGTGAGCTCTCTTCCGTCTCAGGCTCTCACTGGTGGTTTCTCTAGACTAGATGGAGGGGTGACTTCGTGTCGGGACAGAGTCGTCTGCAGGCTCCTTTCATGTTTGCAAGTTGTCTGAAAATATGGAATGACTAATTGATGTTTAGTTGGTGTTGGTTTAATGAGGTGACCCATTCAAACTCCATTACATTTGCCAAGATTTGCTTAATGATTTCCTTTAACCTTCAGTTAAAAACATTTGTTGCTCTAGCTGTTGAATGAAATGTGCTTTGTAAGGGTTGCTGTGAAAACCTACAGGATGGTAGATCTCCTGGAACAGTGTTAGGCAGCCCTGCTCCAGCTGCTGAATGATGTGTCGTAAGGGTTGGTCAGACCTGTAGTGTGGTAAGCTATAGCCTAACTTAAGGGCAGTAGTTAATGACAAATGTCTGATAGCATGTAGGTGTCTGGCTAAGCTGTAATTTATCTTCGTAGCTTCATTAGCATTTCACCCACTCAGTTATGTGCATAATCTGAATGCTCTCTGTCTGCCTAGAGCTATGTGAATGGACAAGTTTTAGCGAATGCGATAAATAACCGTTAATAAAACACTGTAAATAATGGCTGCAGCAGTTCTTTATGCAGGGGATTTCTGTCCATGGAATTCCTATTATTTTGTCAAGATTTTGGGCATGTGCTCAATCCCAGTATTGATGGCAGAACAGCCCAGAGCATAATTCAGCTCAGGAGCACATCGAGGCCACTTATGGTGTGATGATAAACGGCTTTTTTTGAGAAGGAAGTAATTGATTTCATTTTTTCTGGGATACAAACAGGTTTATTAGTGCAGTAAACCGAGTCTTCAACGTACAGTCTTCATTGAAATGTTCATTACATGTTTATTTACAACGCGAAAGCAATCAAATTACTGCTGGTACATTTTACACACATTAGAACCTTTTGTTAAACATCACAACAAGTGGTCTAGGCAGTACAGACGGGCCAACATTATAGAATATTCTAGTCCAGTTCTGAATTTTATTGGTTAACCATTTTCTCTTCAGTTATGTCAACCTCAGAGTTCCTGGCTGGAAGTACAGTCGTTTGAGGGCAGAGCTTTCAGAAATAAGAGAATTACATGCGGTGAGACATTTTTTCTTTGCCAGATTTGATCTGACACAGAACCCTGGAGTTTTGCAATGATTGAGCCGCAGCTGATGGAGTTTGGGGCCTGGTGCTTTCGCTGTTAAGAGAATACATGCATCCTAGCTTCAAACTAATCTCATCTCCTTCCTCTGAGAGAGGAGGCCAAAAATGGAAAATCACCAGCACCCCCTGTGGAGCCCTAAACTGGAAGCTTTTAGAGTACACAACCGCATCTCGAAAACCAGGATTACTCTCTACTTCAAGGGTCCAGACGCGCATAATGGCACCTTGACGGCAATAAAACCGCCACATTCAGCGAGTGACGCAATGCATCTGCAATAAAGGATTCATCCATTTCAGAGTCTCACGAGTTTCCACGAGAACTCCAATTCCAAGGCTCCCTTGGGTGTGGCTGGTAGCCTCTGGGGCTGACTTTGATTGATGTGGTTCCAACCCAAGCGACCCTTGACCCATGAGCGAGTCAAAACTACTGTGCAAGGTAGGAAGCCACTCTTGCATAGTTTAAGATAGCGTCGAGAGCATCTGCGCAGCAGGATTTGCAAGTTATGTCAATTTTAAGCAAGGAATAGGCATCTGATCTGATTATTCAATCTAATGCAGCTTTTATGCCAGATGCGAAATGAATTTTTTGCGCAACAGATTACATTCAAAGTCAATGCAAATACGTGGATACTCACAAAACGCATGTATTCGTGTTTTTACATTGACCTTGAATGTAACCTGTTGTGCGAAAAATTTGTTTTGCGTCCGGTGTGAAAGCAGCTTAAAGGTCATGCTTCATGTCAACCATCAAGTAATGACTGATCATGCTTAGTAGTAGAGACTGCCATTTAGCAAAAAAAGGCATAATTTTTTTCAAAGATTTCATGTCTAACTCTTCCCCACCTAGCCGACACAAGGACAACATGGGCAAGGAAAAACACTACTACAGAAAAAAAATAATAAAAATTTTTTACAATATCTTATTTTTCGATGTTGTTGGCTGTTCATCTTCTGACAACATCACTCCATTCTGAATTTCCATTAAAAATAAATTATTCTGGACAACCATTTAGGTCCAAACCCTTCCTCAGAATCGGTAACGAATACCATTGCAGTGTCACGATCCGCCATTTTGATTGATGTTTTTTAAGTGGTGATTAGCAAAAACAAAATGGGTTGCCATGCATACACAGCATTCATCGTATGCGAGCAAAAGATTTTTCTGGAAAATTACATCATGTGCTTCTAGGATGCAAACTTTTGCATCAAATAGTTTTCCATATTTTAGTATCATCAGAAAAGCAGATTCTCTGCTTTTTGACGTAAAGCACAAAGTAATCACTAATATGAAAGAAATACAATCGTGGAAAGTTTGATAACCTCTCTTGCCCGTTTTATCTGACTAGGATTTGACAGTGTTGTGAGGAAAGGGGTAAATGGTCACAGGTGAAGAGTTAACTCTTGAACAGCAGAACCTCCGACAACACAGAATCCCCATCTCAGCTCAAAGCAGAATCATCTCTGCAGTGGAGCACCTAAAATTCAAATTTCAAGAATGGTGGAGGTTTCAGGAACTCAGGAAATATTTAAATACCTTGTGGAACAGACAGTACACACAAATTTTAAGACAGCAATGCTTTATCAATTGGTCTTCAAAATGATATCACCACCTTTTTATTCAAAATTGGCTGCTCTCATTTGTAACTGCAAAGCAGTAATATATTTTCCAATACATTGGCTCTGTTAATATAATTTTGACCTGCTATTCATTTGTGAAAATGTAATGTTGTTACTGCTTTTGTTTGCATAAAACATGGTGTATTTTCCTGTATTTTGCCATTCAGAAAATATATAAAAAATTATTTGTCTAATGTTAATAGTGACTTTGCTTATTTGATTTATCTTGCCAATCTTTTTAAGCCCAGTTAACAACCTTATCCATGAAGCCCATTGGCCTGTTTAGTTAATTTTGAACCATTCAGCCATTTATTCTGTTAAACAATTAAGCCCATTTAACCAATTTTGCTCATTTAGCCCAATTAGGCTTGAGAAGCCAATTAAGCCTGACTACCTCTTAGCTTTTTTTACTCATTTAGTCAATTCCACCTATTATGCCGACTTGTTAGGGCTGCGTGTTTTGTCCATGTGCGATTTAGCCCGTTAGCTTGTTCAAGCCATTGCAGTTCAAGACTACAGAGTAGGATCAAAAGTGTGAACCAACTGAGCAGAATTATTAACAAAGCTGAAAAAATTTTTAAAAGAAAAGTGAAAGTTAGAGATCAATTTTGCATAACCCTTAGTCTTCTACTGGGGCAGAGGCACTGAACCAAAGCAATAAAGCTTTTTAACCGAAATAATTCAGCATGGCGCTGGATGACATCACAGTTGAAATAATGTAGTCTCTGAACTCTGAGCCTTTAGTTAGCCTTTGTGTGGTGTGAGGGAGAGCTGCTCAGTCACTGGTCACAGTCACTGTTAATGTTGTTCGGCAGCGTGCTGTACAAGCCATGATACCCGTCAGTGGCATTGGCTTGTTTAGTTGATATTAGGGACCAACACCAATGTGGGGTTAGGGGTCTTGCTCAAGGGCCCTGCAGTTGCACTGGATTCTTACAGTGAGAACTCCCACGAGCGCAAAGGACCGTGGTCGCTAGGCTGGACCACGTACTTCATTTGTAAACATGTCTCAGCTCGGCTAATTTGAGTCGCCCTCTGGTTAAAAGCTTTTCTCTTGTTTACAGAATTCTCTGCTGGCTGTTTCTCAGACAGGAGGGGTCGGGGGGATTCCGGCCCTCTACCAGCCTTTGTGAACACCTGACCAGGGAGCCCCTGAGTATAAAAAAGCTCCAAGCTCCAGCTCTGTTGTGGCCTGCTAATGTAGAAACCAGCGTTTTGTTGTTTTTTGTTTGGGTGACCCACAGCAGGTCAGGATCAGAGCGTTTCTGCAGGAGGCTGGATTTAGTCCACCGTGTGTTAAAAGGAAGCTCTCGCTATGACCGTCTGATCTCCAGCACGGTCTGGACACGTCGCCAATTCTCACAGTAAAACAGAAAGGGGAAAAAATATCATTCCAACTGTTTCCCTGGCAACAGAGGATTTTGGAGCCATGACTGGGAAGCTAATCATAACGGAACTCGTCGGGGGACCGAGAGACGAGCAATCTGTGCGGCGCGATGCTCTGACTGCGATGTCAGACTGCCAACCAGAGGTCCTTTTTACGGCCTTGATCACAACAGTAGAATCTGCTTAGGATGGCGTGGCCGTCTATGGTAACAGAGAGCAGCGTTTGCCATTTAGCAGAGCATATTTTTCTGAACCCCATAATGTAAATTGTCCCCTCAGTTTGACCCATCTTCGTATCTCAGGAGCAGTGGGCAGCCACAGAGCCGGGCACAGAGACCGACCGCGGCTCTAAAGCCAGATCCATGGGCTGGAGCAACAGCAGCTGTGCTCCTACAGTACATGTTTTTTTGGTTGAAAAGAGGAAATGTTTACCTCTGTATTTCAAACCAGAGGCAACTTCTTGTTGAAGATATCGTGACATAGTACTTGCCACTGTTCCATTCAGACCCCCCCCTCCATGGGCGTGCCCCAAAATTGTCATACAGCCATTTTTCACGATCCGATGAGAATCCCGCGGTAGTGGGTTAAGAGTCCATGTGAATTTTGATGACCGTAGGATTTGAGGGGTAAGTGAAGGGTGTAATGCAGGCCGGAGGACAGTGTGTGGGTGGGGAATCGTGGTTAAGTGTTGCGCTCAACAAGAAAATAATCAGTAAATAAATAGATCATATGGTAAACATTTTTTGACTAAGTGAACTTGATGTTGCAACCTGATTAATGCACAGAAGAACTTTACTGTGGAATTGTTTCTAATCCACTCATGAAATAGCATATAGAGAATTAGTCATGCTGCACGCACTCCAGGAAACTAACAAGATGGATAACGTGTATATGCATGAAAGGCAGAGGTGCCTGAGTTTAAACAGACCAGTTACCTGGCCAACTGCATGAAATAACCCCCCCCCCCCCTTTCACACTGAAACAGGGGTACATCAGGGGTACCTGAAAGCACACGTTCTGTCAGTATATGTACTTCAATGCTTAAGCATTTGCTTAAACACCAAAGTTATTTTAGTTGATGACTACACATTCTTCTCGCACGGATATAAATCGATACGTATAATTACCGATCCACAATCTTTCAGCTTCACAGAGCGCCACTGCGGCTCAAAGTTTCTTTTCCGGCGGCAAAACTCCAGCCACAGAACGACATGCAATTCATCAGGACAAAACACTGAAAAATAGGGGTTATCAGACACAAAGCATAACTAACAGACCACAGAAATGATTACATGGTTGGTATCGATTCCCCCGGTAATAAAATACGGCAAATATCCAACATACCTCATCTCACTGCGTCAATATTTGCACTCAACTTCAAAATTATTAATACATGTCAGGGAGTGTTTCATCTCAGCAACTGAAATTCAGTTGGGACGAAGTTCTGAACTCTCAGAACTTCACCAGACAGTCAAGAAATGAAGGCGATAAAAGGTAATTGGGATTCATGCATTGAAGCATCGCCTTATTGAGTCTGTTAATGTCCTTGAAACTACTTTAAGAAATTTGGATTTTTCTTTACAGAGAAATTATTCTTTAATCCAAGTTTTGTATTTTTTCAATTCAGTTCTTTCCCAAGGTTTGTTAAGAATTCTCTGTCGTATACTGTAGTAACCTGAGAACCTTAATCCTTGAATATTGAGGAGAAAATCTTATTAATTTGCATAGGTTATAAAATAGGTACATTCAACTGGGTGTTCATTCTCAGATTTTTTACAGAGGGATTTGTGGGCATTTTCTTGTGGTTCAACCATAGAGAAAAGACATTTCAAAGATGGCAGTTAGAGACTTGTAGTTGGCTTTGCTCTCCATATCACTTGGATGCTCTTAAATGAAGTTACATTCAGAAGTGATACGATGGCTGCACTATCAGTGTAAACAAGTTAAACATAAAAAAAGTGGACAGTACAGAAATGCACATGGGAAGAGCCTCAGATTAATCAAAAAACGAAGGGAGAGACAAACCAGCCAATGGGAGACGAGAACGACCCATGGGCAGCAATGACTGGCTATTAGCCAGCAAAAACCAGTCAATAAGGATTGAAGAATTTCCTCCAACACTTCCTTATTGGCCGGAATAAAACGCACCAGGTTGACCATTCCCATTCTGCGTTGAATGTGCAATGTTTGCTCAAGGGCCCAACTGCAGAGTTCTTCCAAAATTCCTGACTCTCTCTGGATGCAGTTCAGTATTCCAAACTGCCAACTCGACCGTTATCAGTCAAACATTCTGTCACACTGAAATGGCAGCACATGCTTACATTCTTGGTGTATTCCGAAGAGTGAGAAAAAGAGACAAATCTTTATTGCATAAAAACATTTTTGAATCTAATTTTATTGTTATTATTATTATTGTTATTTTTATTATTATTATTATTATTATTATTATTATTATATTAACCTTTACTTAACCGGATAGACAATGGGGATAAAATCTATTGCAATTCTGACCTGGCCAAGAAGGCAGTGCTCAGCAGGTTCCATATTGAGACAAAGAAACAGGGCACAAAAGAATACAACAAACCAATCAGACTACCAATCATGAGCAATAAAAGTGGGGTGTATTCGATTAAAACATTAACTGTAGACTTCAACTGAAAGCTCTTATGTGATCCACTGAAATCTAATCATACACGATTCACACCTAGAAAAAAATATAGAATATATAAACCATCTATGTCAAACATTTAGACCTAAAACCCACAATCTAAACCTCAAATCAATTAAATTTAAAGGAGCAGTGTGAAGAATTTAGTTTGATATTTTGGCAGAAATGGAATATAGCATTCATAACTACTTTTTAAGTAGTGTATAGTCACGTGAAAACAATAATCTATGAGTTTCATGTCGCTTAAACCTACGTGAGACCGGGTTCACCTCCGTGGAGGCCAACATGTTACGCCGCCATTTTTTCTTCAGTAGCCCAGAACGGAAATGAATAACGAATAAAGCACTGACACAAGAGAGCGCCTTTCAAGTTTTCTTAAGTTTTGCGGCCACCGTAGGTTTTCTGAGAAAGGGAATGGTCAGTTGGTTGCAATCTATAATCTGACCAGTAGAATGCTCTAAATCTTACACACTGATCCTTTAAGACCTAAAATCTAAGCAGCAACTGAAACGCACAGAGGAAGTATATTTAGCGTGTACTACCTTCATCAGTGCACACCAGCCCTCTCAACTTTCACCCAAACAGTACCCGTCTTCTCCCTGAGATTATAGTCCCATTTCGCTTTCATAGCACACTGTTCAGATTGCATTATTGCAATTGTGCATCAGTTATAGATTCTGAATCTTGCAAGATGACGTTCCTCTGATTTCCTTTGACTCAGGGGTTAGAGTTCTCTGTAATCCTGAACAGTATTTAGCGAAGGAAGATTTGCATTTGATTTTTACATTGTACATCAGATAAAATCAAGGTTCTTGCCCTGCTAAAACTCTTGGTTTTCCACCCTCATTTTACTTAGGGGTCAGCAGTCTGGCCAATCAGAAGCATTCATCGTTCTGTTAATTAGTTGATGACGCTACAGGAAAGAAAACCTGGGATGGGTTTGAATTTGAAGGCCGGATTGGATTGATTGCAGCTTGTTCATAAGCAAAGAGTGAACGACATGAAACACTTCAATTTGAGTAAACAAGTAGATAAAGGCACTATTAAAAGCATTTATTCACATATTAATGAAAGATCCATCATTAGGAGTCAAAAATTTGAATACATTTGAGTTTCACCCTCACATAACAGCGTACTTTATTCACGTATACGTGTAATATGATGCAAACGGACCAATTCAGAGACGTATGACCTGATGGATTTCTCAGACAAGTCTACATAAGCCTTTGAGTTCCAAATGCTTGGGACTATGTGATGTTACAGACAGGAAAAGTTCTTTGACCTCTGCAGGAGAAACTGCTGATAAACCACACAGCATTAGCAGACTGTGATATAGTAGCACTACTGAATCCCCTGACGGAGCCACAAGATGACCCATCGTGCTCCTTTACCGAGATATTTCTCAGTGCAAAAAGCATCTCGGGTCAAACAGCATTAATCTTTTCTGCTACATGTATTTCCTCTCTGCACTCAACAAGAAAAATGGGAAGAGAAGATTTTTAACGGTTGTTTGGGTGTAATTTTCATTAATTAGTCACCTTGAGTGATGTCTATTTGCTCATTTGTGCCTGTAGCAGCCTTAAGCACTTTGGTTGTAATAATACCCACAATCCCCAGTGCTGCCATTCACAATGAGTGGAAGATTTGCCAACAGTTGGAACAATTCATTCCTGTGAGCATCAGTTGTAATACCAGTATCTCAGGCATCTCTCTAGTAATCTCAGGCTGGTTGAGAGGTGTTACAGTGAAGGAGTACTCTTATCGCACAGCTGTGACACACAGGACTCCGTTCAACAGTCATTGTTTCACACAGAAATAGGCAGAGAAGAGGCCCACTTTACGGCAAACGTGCAAATGCTTCAGGCAGAAACTGTCTTTGCTTAGATGGCAACTAAGAACTCATCAGAAGACCAGTGTTTGGGTGGACCAAGACCACCCAGAAATGTAGATCTTGGCTGATACGTTCAAGTGAGGTCTTGCCTGACTGGTCATTAGTGAACCAGCTTACATTTTACATTTTGAAAATGTACATCTTACATTTTGAAAAAAGCTTTTTTTTAACCGACTTTCCGGAAAACTTCAGAGAAAAGTTAGAGTTTAAGGGGTTAATACCCACAATTCTTGGTGCTGCTATTTACTAGGAGTAGATTTGCCAACAGTTGAAACAATTCATTTCTATTCTACCAGTTATATGAAGCATCTCTAACAATCTCTGGCTGACTGGGAAGTGCTATAGTTAAGAAGTATTATTGCAGAGCTGTTACAGAAAGGACTAACTGAGAATAACAGTCACTGTTTCACACAGGGCTAGGTATGGAAAAGGCTTATTTATTTCATATGTCTGCAATTATTGCCCTAAGTAATTGTATAACTCTTGTTTCTAAGTTGAGTTTATTGCCTAATGAACACTGAAAATTGTAGAAAAATGTAACCTTCGACTCAAGTGAATTTTAAGGGAAGAAAAAAATCCCTGACTAAGAAATAATAATTTTTCATAAAATCACCTGTTCCACAATTATTGGCACCCCTTACAATTCCTAGGAAATAAATGTAATTGAAGTATTTCTGTCATTTCTACAGTAGTTTACAAAGTTCATCGGAGTATCTAGGAACATTTAATTAGTAATTCATCACACCTGTTTTCCTGGGGTATAAATATGACATGACACAGAGGCCATTGCTCTTATCCTCTCTTCAACATGGGAAAGACAAAGGAACACACCATTCAAGTAAGGCAGATGTGTGTCGACCTTCACAAGTCAGGTAATGGCTACAAGAAAATAGCCACTCGCCTGCACCTGCCCATATCTACTCTCAGAGGAATCATAAAGAAGTTTAAAACAACTGGAACAGTAGTAAACAAGCCTGGACGAGGACGCAAGGTTATTTTGCCACCACACACAGTGAGGGGGATGGTAAGAGAAATAAAAAGTTCTCCTAAGCTCACTGTTAAAGAATTGCAACCAATGGTAGCATCTTGGGGTCACAAAGTCTCCAAAACAACCATCAGGCGCTATCTACATGCCAACAAGCTGTTTGGGAGGCATGCATGGAAAAAACCTTTTCTCACTCACAATCATAAACGCAAACGTCTGGAGTTTGCTAAGCGGTACTTGGGACTTTAACTGGGACTGTGTGTGTTAAATCGGGGGGTTTGTGATGAGATGAACCTGATTCTGGTAGGACTGTATTGAATTGACTGGGTTGGTTGCGGTAGTGGTAATCGCCTCAGGAAGTCCGGTCAGAACTGATTTGATGTTTTCCAAAGCAACTGTTTATTAATAACACACACACATGCCACTCATCTTGCGTTCTCAACACTGTAGAGTTATCCTTGGTTTCTTTAACATGAATAGTAATGGTAACTCACACTCAATGGACGCAGAGAGAGAAAATGAAAAAAAGTTGACGAATGTTCATTTGGAACTCCGTGTCTGGCTCATTGCCCTTCTCCACTCCACTCTGTTGCAGCGACTCGATCCGTGTGTGTCTACCAATCTCTTGCACCCTATGCGCGTGAACAGAGGCTCAGGAGCACAGGTTGGTTAAAAAAACACTGATCATCAGGTCCCTGCATGGCCTGCGCAATGGGAGCACTGCTGAATGTTTCTGTGCACTGCCAAATTCTGAACAGTGTGCTTTGGTCAGATGAGACTTTTTGGCAACAAACACTCTAAGTGGGTCTGGCGGAACACAAAAGATGAGTATGCAGAAAAGCACGTCATGCCCACTGTGAAGTATGGGGGAGGATTAGTGATGCTGTGGGCCTGTTTCTCTTCCAGCGACCCTGGAAATCTTGTTAGGGTGCATTGCATCATGAATGCTTTGAAATACCAGGACATTTTAAATCAAAATCTGGTGGTCTCTGCCCGAAAGCTGAAGACGGGTCGTCACTGGGTCTCTCAGCAACATAATGACCCTAAACATGTGGCCAAATCTACACAGAAATGGTTCACCAGACACAGAATCGAGCTCCTCCCATGGCCATCTCAGTCCCCAGACCTCAACCCCATTGAAAACCTGTGGAGTGAGCTGAAGAGGAGAGTGCAGAGGAGAGGACCAAGGTCGCTGGATGATTTAGAGAGATTGTGCAGAGGAATGGTCGAAGATCCCGCTTTCTGTATTCTCCCATCTTGTGAAACATTACAGGAGAGGATTAGGTGCTGTTTTGTTGGCAAAAGGGGGTTGTACAAAGTATTAACATCAGGGGTGCTAATAATTGTGGTATGCATGATTTGATGTTAAATAATTATTTCTTAATGTGGGATTTTTTTTCCCACTGAATAAATGCACTTGAATTAAAGGTTGGATTTTCCTCTAATCACTGTGGCCCTATATTATTTAGAAAAAAACTGAATTTATCAGAAGCTAAAGAACACATCTTAACCAGGGGTGCCAATAATTATGGAGGGCGCTGTATATAGGGGCTGGGGCTGTTTAATATCTATTCATTCAACAAATTTTTTTGACATTGAAGTCTTAATGTTTTTATGTAAGTATTGTTATGGTCCCAATTTGTTATTACATTTAAAACAACACAACAGCAACAGCAAGGGATGACACACAGTTTTTAAAACTTAAACACATTTAATTTAACAGACAAAGACAATAACAACTAACTAACAACTAATGAACCTAAAGACCAAGATTGATTAGGAAAAAAAAAAGAAATATTTACAGTCCCTTTTTGTGGGGTGGCTTGGTGATGTCCTGGATAATGAAAATGCTCAATCACAGGCAAAGAAATCCACAAAAGAAACGTCACAGGTCTTGAACAGAATGGCAGGTCTGGTCATCTTCTTGCAATTTCTCCTACTACTTTACTGTCTCAATTCTTTTCCTTATATACTCTTTTGCAGACCCCACCCACATTTAGACCTCTTTTTTTTAATTTTCTGAGACTTGCCCCAGACATGTCCAGGACATGTCTAAACATGACTCCAGTCTGAGCTTAACAAAAAAAGGTAAATACTGCCATCTAGTGGCCTATATTCACATTACACCTCCATTCCAAAAGGGAAAAATTTTGACTCATAAAGGCAAAATTTTTCTTTTCAGTACAAAATTGTTAAGTGAACACTTGTCTATATATACATATCATACAATATTCAAACACATGATATATATATATACACATTCAAACACGGGATAAGCAATCAGCAATTACATTGTCTGTACCCTTCACATGCTTAATTTCCAAGTCAAACTCCTGTAAAATCAAACTCCAATTCAACAATCTCCGATTCTTGTTTTTCATCTTACTCAAAAACATTAACGGATTGTGGTCAGTGTACACAATCATTGGCTTTTGTCCTGTACAAACACAAACCTCAAAGTGTTGTAAAGAAAGGACCAGAGCCAACAGTTCCTTCTCCACTGTGGAATAGTTCCTTTGGTGGCGATTGAACTTCCTGGAGAAGTATGCCACGGGATGCTCAATGTCATCAGAGTCACTTCTCTGTAGGAGCACAGATCCACAAGCTTGGTCGCTAGCATCGACCGCGATGGAGAACGGTTTGTTGAAGTCAGGAGATTTGAGCACGGGGAAGTGACACAACAGAGACTTCAGGCGATCGAAGGCTCTCTGGCATGCATCATCCCAGGTGAACTTTACGCCTTTCTTCAGTTGGTTAGTTAGACTGAGAGCAATCTCAGCAAAGTTCTTGCAGAACTTGCGGTAGTACCCGATCATTCCAAGGAAGCGGCGCAAAGCTTTTTTGTTGTCAGGAACTGGAAAGTCCATGATGGCTTGGACTTTAGCATTTATGGGTGCCACCTTACCCTGGCCTATGACGTAGCCAAGATAGGTGACAGTAGCACAACCAAAGTCACTCTTGTTCAGGTTAACAGTCAGGTTAGCCTGGGTCAGGCGCTGGAACAACGTCTCTACATCTTTTAGATGTTCTTCCCAGGAGTCACTCCGTGTGATCAGGTCATCGATGTACGCACCCGTGTGTGGCAATCCGGCGATTGTAGACTGTATCATCCTTTGGAACGTGGCTGGGGCATTTTTCATGCCAAAGGGTAGGACTTCATACTGGTACAATCCAGATGGTGTGGCAAAAGCAGAGATGCTCTTGGCCCTCTCAGTTAAAGGCACACACCAATAACCCTTCAATAAATCAATCTTGGTCAGAAACTTTGCTTGCCCTACACTATCAATACAATCATCAATCCTAGGTATTGGAAACACATCAGTTCTAGTTACAGCATTGACTTTGCGATAATCTGTACAGAATCTAGTACTTCCATCAGGTTTTGGAACTAGCACACAGGGTGAACTCCAATCGGAGTTGGAGGGTCTGATAATATCATGTTTTAACATGTACTCAACCTCTTTCTCAGCAATCTTTCTCTTTTCAGGATTCATCCGGTATGGATGCTGTTTTATTGGTTTGGCATCACCAACATCTACATCATGAGAGGCTATAGTAACTCTCTTTGGAACATCAGGAAACAAATCCTTATATTTCTTGATCAACCTTTCAAACTGATCTCTCTGTGAGGGTTCTAAGTGCTGGAGTTTTACATCAAGATTTTGCAACACTTCAGTGTTTGACAATTTACATGAAAGAACTTCAGCTTTAATTCTTGGTTCATCATCTTGAAACTCCCCCTCATCTTCACACGTTTCGACCATTGGAGAATCTGAAGTGACAGCTGCAACCCTAGCATTTCTGTCATGATAAGGCTTTAGCATGTTTATATGACACAATTGTTTTGGTTTTCTCCTATCTGGAGTCTTCACAATGTAATTGAGATCATTGAGTTTTGTCAGAATTTCATAAGGACCATGAAATCTAGCCTGCAATGGATTGGACTGCAAGGGAAACAACACAAGGACCTTGTCTCCTGGTTTAAACTCACGGCTTCTAGCCTTATGATCATACCAAGTTTTCATTTTTCCCTGACTTGATTTCAAGTTCTCTTTGGCAAGGTCACAAGCTGCACGCAATCTTTCCTTGAACTTGCGAACATAGTCTAACAGAGTGATTTGCGGCTCTTCCTCTTGCCATTGTTCACTCAATAATAGCAAAGGTCCTCTCACTTCATGACCAAACACTAGCTCAAATGGACTGAATCCAGTAGACTCCTGCACTGCTTCTCTAGCTGCAAACAACAGCAAATGAACCCCTTCATCCCAGTCTTTCTCATGGTCATAACAATAAGTCCTCATCATTGTCTTGAGAGTGGAATGAAACCGCCCTAAGGCACCCTGACTTTCTGGATGATAGGCACTAGAAAGAATCTGTTTTGCACCTAGTTCATACACAACCTGCTGAAACAATCCTGAAGTGAAATTGCTACCTTGGTCTGACTGAATTTCCCTGGGAAGACCTAACAACGTGAAGAACTTTATCAAAGCCTTTGAGATTGCAGTTGCCTTGATGTTACGTAGAGGTATGGCTTCAGGGAATCTGGTAGATGCACACATGATTGTCAACAAGTACTGATTTCCAGATCTAGTCTTGGGTAATGGACCAACGCAATCAACAATGACCCTAGAGAATGGCTCCCCAAATGCTGGGATAGGCTGCAATGGAGCTACAGGTGGGTCTAACTGGTGTTTTCCAACTACCTGACAAGTGTGACAGGTTTTGCAAAAGTTGGAAACGTCTTTCCGAAGCCCAGGCCAAAAGAAGTGTTTCATGATCTTATCAACAGTCTTGTTAACACCAAGATGACCTCCTAAAGGTAAACTATGAGCCATTGTTAAGATCTCATTCCTATAGACCTTCGGAACAACAATTTGCCTGACCACTGCCCAATCTGCATTGGCAGGGATATCAGGAGGGCGCCACTTCCGCATCAACACACCATCCTTGAGATAATACCCAACTGGAACTGCATCTATTTCTTTTTCAGGAAGGGCTCTCCTCTTTAGTACACCAATTTCAGGATCATTAGTTTGCTCCTCAATCAACCGCTTTCTGGACAGAGACAAGTCTCCAGACACATCAGAATCACCAGACCCATCCGGCTGGCTGAATAGAGAACTGATAAAAGTATCTGATAAGTCCTCAAACGGAGAAACCATAGTAGGCCAATCAGAGTCATGAGGCGAACCACCTGAGTCCTGACTATTCAATGTACTGGACGGCACCACAACATCATCTTCTTTAGCCTTCTTGGCCATAGCACGAGTCACTGCGCAAGAAGGATACAGAGATGGGTCCTCATCCCCATTTTCAGTGCTCGGCTGTGAAGTAAGATGTACAGGGGGAACTACTTTGCCCCCAGCCAGGTCATTGCCTAGCAACAGAGAAACACCCTTTATAGGTAGACTTGACATAAGTCCCACCTTTACCTGTCCTGTAACTAAATCTGACTTCAAGAATATAGAGCGCAGGGGTACAGATACAGTCCTCCCTTCAATACCTTGTACAAGTATGAAATCCCCTGAAGCGGTCTCATCACGTAACTCCAAGGAGTCCATCAACAAAAGTGACTGAGAAGCTCCGGTATCCCTTAGGATATATATGGGGACAGGAGTAGTATGCTCATTCAGAGCCACAAATCCCTCTGACACAAATGGAAGAAATTCCTCCCTCACGAAGTCAGCTATATCAGGCTTTTTAGCCCCACAAGAAGCAGGCAATTTAGCAGATCGGTTATCTACTACAGGGGTTTCTAACCTTGTTTTCACAAAGGCATTTGGTTTGGTATCCTTTTCTTTTTCTTTCTTAGCTTTAAGGAACCAACAGTTAGTTTTAACATGACCAGATTTCTTGCAATAACTGCAAACTAGACCACTTTTGTCACTGTCAGCTTTCACACTTTGATCAGACCTGTTACTGGATTTCTGAGCACCATCACCAGATTTGTCTTTGTCTTTGGGTGAGGAATCTTGGGTATCACCATAACCCTTTTTCTGAAATTGGGACCATTTATTGTTACTGCTAGACTGAAATTTGGACTTATGAGTGAGAACATATTCATCTGCAAATTTGGCAGCTGATTGCAAGTTCAGTGCTTGCTTCTCATTAAGGTAGGTCTTAACATCATCCTTAACACAGTTCTTGAATTCTTCAACTAACACCATCTCTTTTAGTGAGTTGAAATCATCATTGACCTCCATAGAAGTACACCAGCGCTCAAAGCAAACTTTCTTCTCATTAGCAAATTCCACATAAGTCTGATTTTCAAATTTCTTCAGACCTCTGAATTTCTGTCGGTAAGCCTCTGGAACCAACTCATAAGCTCTCAGAATAACCTTTTTGACAACCTCATAATCAGAGGAATCATCTGCAGACAAAGCCGAATAGGCTTGTTGAGCTTTACCCTTGAGGACAGCTTGCAACATCAGAGGCCAGTGTTCCTTTGGCCACTGGCAACTCTTTGCTACCTTTTCAAAACACTGGAAATAGTTGTCAACATCCTTTTCCGAAAATGGAGGCACTAATTTTACCTCCTGGCTAGCCCGAAATTTATTTTCAGTTTGAATTTTAATTTTTAGTTGCTCCATTTGGAGTCTTTCTTCTCTATCGAATTTTTCTAATTCAAAATCTCTCTGTCTCTGTCTCTCTCTTTCTGCTCTTTCCTCTTTCTCTCTCTCAAATTCTCTTTGTTTTTCTTCTCTTGCTAATTTTTCTAACTCAAACTGCCTTTGTTTTTCTTTTTCTTCCCTCTCAAATTCTCTTTGTTTTTCTTTTTCCTCCCTTTCTTTTTTCTCTTCTCTAGCTAATTTTTCCAACTCAAACTGCCTTTGTTTTTCTTTTTCTTCCCTTTCAATCTCTAGCATTTTTAATTTAAGTTCCATTTCTATATTTGGATTTTCCACTGGAAACTGTTCCAGATCTCCTGGTGCAAACACATTTTCATCAATGTAATATTCAACTATCTCTCTAGCCAGTCTTGCTTTTCGCATGGCTGGTTTCACCTCTGTCAGCTCTAAATGTCTGCAAATTTCTAGCAGTTCTGTCTTTTTAAAAGACTTCAAAACCCCTACGGTTGGTGATGCCAAGAAATCATCCATTGCTGTTGTCAATATATATGTATTCAATTAAAAAAAAATTTTTTTACAATTTGAAATGTTAGATTTTTAATAAATGACTCACAAAATGGTCTATCCCGGACCTTGAGCCCCCAATTTGTTATGGCCCCAATTTGTTATTACATTTAAAACAACACAACAGCAACAGCAAGGGATGACACACAGTTTTTAAAACTTAAACACATTTAATTTAACAGACAAAGACAATAACAACTAACTAACAACTAATGAACCTAAAGACCAAGATTGATTAGGAAAAAAAAAAGAAATATTTACAGTCCCTTTTTGTGGGGTGGCTTGGTGATGTCCTGGATAATGAAAATGCTCAATCACAGGCAAAGAAATCCACAAAAGAAACGTCACAGGTCTTGAACAGAATGGCAGGTCTGGTCATCTTCTTGCAATTTCTCCTACTACTTTACTGTCTCAATTCTTTTCCTTATATACTCTTTTGCAGACCCCACCCACATTTAGACCTCTTTTTTTTAATTTTCTGAGACTTGCCCCAGACATGTCCAGGACATGTCTAAACATGACTCCAGTCTGAGCTTAACAAAAAAAGGTAAATACTGCCATCTAGTGGCCTATATTCACATTACAGTATATTCCTTCTTTGATTATTATTATTGGCACTTTAAATTTGTTTGGTTTGTATGAAGCTTACGTGGCAGCTTCTGCGCACTTTGTGGATCATGTGCTCAGCCTGATTGCCACCCACGGCCGGCGTATAACTCTATTGGACTGAGTGCTTTTCAAGACCTTGATGAAGACTTGGAGTCCAAACACGTTCTATCTTATTGCCAGGTTCATGAATCTAAATTTTCACATATTTTTCATCCAAGACGGAATGCCTGTTTTTTTTCCTTGAGTGTTGGCCTCACTTTACATTGAGCAAAACTCCCTGGAATTTTTTTTTTTCCCCCTCGACTCTATACATGCCCAACAGAGCACCTGTCGGTTTAGCCATCAGATCCAGGTAGCACTTCCTCCATCCATTTTCAAAGGCTCATTTATGTCATGAAGGTACTGTAAAGTGAAGTTTATTTTTAACTGTGGCAGGAAGAAATACTTTTGGTTTTCGCTTAGACAGTAGCAAGGTAGAACTTTGTGGGGAGACCACACAGTTTCAAAAGACTAAAAACGACCCAGAACAGCCATTAAAGGTCGGTGCAGTATATCTTGACTGACGTATTAACCTGAGGTCTTGACTCACTGGTCATTAGTGAAGTTAAGTCGACTATAATTTAATATGAATTCCACTGGAGGTCCTGCGGGACAAAGTTATTAAGGAAGCATCAGCCAAACCATTTCACAAATGAGTGCATTTACTACGTTCCCTTGCTTTGCACTGTAATAAAATGCACTGTGAAACATGCTAAAGCCCAAATGCTGCTAGGATTTGTAGTTCTATTAAACACAGAAGGCAAAAACAGTGAAGGCGATGCACTGAAGGCGTTTGGCCACATCACAAACCGGCGGGATTTATCATCAATCAGGCCACATCTCTACAGGGCTCTTCATAAGCCCGACTCGGTGGAGTGTTACCTCTGCTGCAGGGGGGCCAAATCCAAGGGGGTGGAAGTGATCTGTACAGAGCCCACGAGGCCATCCTCTGCGCCAGGTAAGAGCCCTCTCAGCTGAAGTTGTGGGACATGTTTATGAGCGTTTGCTTTCACCCAGCTTTGGGCCTATAGGGGCAGCATAAATTGCAGCATTACACCCACCCCCAGCTGCAGGCATTCTACACGCAGTTACCTGCAGCTGGAGCTCACATTCAAGTTCGAGTGACAAAGATCTCAAAAGCAGAGCCTATTTGCTGCATTAATGATGGATTTGTGGTTTACTCGGGATCGCTAATTCTGTTGCTTAGAAACCAGTCTTTCAGGTTGGGATATTCTCACAAATACCCTCCAGGTTTAATCAATGATGAATGGTAATAAATTATTCTTTAAGTATTTTAGAATAAAAATGATTCTTTTAGTCTTTTTTTGCCCATTCTATTGCAGCAAAATCAGCCTCTGGGCAATCATGTTATACTAGCCTCCAGATTTCGTCCAAAAATTCAGTTTACTTGACAAAGCATTGTGCGTTTAAGGACCTTGGAGTGGGGCGACAAATCTGCCCTGATCTGTATTTTAGCAACGCTGGGTCAGGAGCCAACAACCCTCTGACTCCGAATCGAACACAAGCCAAGAAAAGAGGGGGTGAACCCAGGCAGTCAGCATCTGTCCCGAGAGAGAGAGAGATCAGAACTGGGACTGAGTGAGTAATGGTCTTCTCTCTGCTGCTCTCCCGAACTGGGGCAGAATGGACAAGTTCCAAAGATAGCAGCGCCGAGCATCTCTCCCTGACCCCCTCCATCCGACCCCCTGCACAAGAGACACTGAATCCATCAACTTTAATAAATAATGACAATCTCAGCAGCCCCTGCACATGTTATAAAAGGAAACTGGTGTGTTTGAGTGTGTCCCTGTATTGGGTATGGAAAGGGTGGAGCAGTGTGGTGGGCCATGAATAACCTGAAAAATGAAACGTGAAAGTCGAGAGTGTCCATACTCAGTGCACTCCTCCTTAATGTGTTTTCACCTTTTAATGAAGTGTTTCTTCTATACAGACCTGTGGGCAGCTGAAGACTATCAATACTTGGAGGTGACCACCCTTCAACCTTTAAACTGCGTCAGATCTCAGGCACTCGCTGCTGCAGTTTTAATGGAAAAAACGGCGGTTCGGTTGTTCCAAAAATGCTGGGAGCTTCCTACAGTTCCTCTGCAGGTTGGCAGTCATGCTCACGTCTGTTTCTCCAGGTAATCGAAGACGAACACGGCTATGCCAAAATCAGGGCTCTTGGGAAACCATCTGTGATTTTATTTAATTAAATACAATCATTTCTCTATAACATTATATTTGGAAACATTAAACAATATTGAGAGGACACTAAGAAAATCTCAAATTTACCTTTAGATTTGAAAAATCTAGAGTGTCAAACTATTACACAACTATGATTTAAATTATCCTCCAAATTCAGCACTGCCCAACAGATCTGCATGAAATCTGTCCTTTGAGGTGCACAAATCATTGAGTTCAGCTACGTAAATGAGCCTCACTTCTCATTCCAGAAAATTAAATAAATATTGGACAGAAACAAAGACTGGAAAAATACTTTCGACCTCCTCCATGAGAATAAATTTAATGATTGCTCTCACGGCAAACTGTTTTTTCAAATTCTGGCCTTTGGCACAATTAGTATTGACCTGCCTACAAATTAACATTTGTCACTCCAGTAACATTATTCGGCTTCTCATTTTAATATTTAACTACATTACCCCAGGAATAATCTATTAACACGCGCAGGCGGAATATTGACATGGTCACCTTGGGGACGGGGGTTTGTATACGCGGTGGGTCCACTGAGATGATGTACCGCAGTGCCCTTTTTGAGAAATTGAGTAGGCTAGAGAGCAAATTGCCCGGAACTCGTATCGCTGTAGTGATCGTCTGCGCTGAAACAGGCCATCTTTCTTAATGTAATCATGTCCAGGCTTTCCATAAGGGAAAATGACAACAGAAATCAAATCAAGCCGGCCGCCAACAGTAGCGGTTTCAGCCCCCCTCTATACGATGCCCCCACACGATGCTGCCCTGGGCCAGATACTAAAGGCATGCGAATGCACCGAACAGTCACAAATTGTCAATGAATAAAAGAAAATTTGCATATCCACATTAAACACAAGCTTGGAAAGCCTTCAAATCGTGGGGCCCTCGGCAAAATCCATTTAAAACGGTAAGTAAACACCACTAGTGCCTCAAAGGCCGAGTAACAATCAAATCATTCGTCGTTGTCGGGGTAAACGGCCACATCTGTTCTTAAATTTGGTGTGAAATTAAACAAAACTTCATTATGACTTTTCTTCCTCCATTTTATCATTTAACTCGCAGACTTAATTGTGGTTCGGAATTGAAGCCTGACGTTGATCCCGCGCGCTCAGAGCAGCAGGAAAGCTTATTTAAATGCAAACGAGCGCGATAATGACTTTCCGACCGCGTGCCCGGAAAATATAACACGGCCAGGTACAAGGACTGCAGTCCTGTCAATCACGGTTGGCTCTGTTTATTTCTTTAATTCCATTTTATACATTTAATGACCCACAACCCTTCGAAATAATTTTGTCTAGATGTCGCCGCAGGCTGCACCCCGCGGACACTGCTTTGACTCGGACGTCATTTCGTACGATCTTGGCAAACTCCAATGAAATATCTTCTTAAAGTCCTTTGATAGCAAGATTATAATTAAGATATTGGTTTTATTTAAATGCATTTCAATAGATTTTTTTACGCAAAATCAAAAGCATTTTCTTTCCCAGAATCGGCCAGCAGCCATAATTTTAGCTACATGCGTGACCACATGCGATAAGAAGTTTCCAAGCTAGATAGTAAAAGTTTTGATATTCCGACCGGATGACGTCTGCAAGGGTTTTCAACTTCTAAACCAGGATGCAATTAGCGTGCAGTTAAGGAGATGGGAGAATCGTTCGTTCGCCAAATTTCCTGCATTCATCATTGCTATGTGCTCTCATTAACAACGCAGCAAAGCGCAGGCTTTCATGACGGTATAATTCTTGTGGCTAATGTTCCAGGATGTTAGACAATTTAATGTCTGTGGTTCAGTCCCTCTCTCTGTTTAGCATAAACTGCTCAGCCTCTCCTTGTCCGTCCGTGTCTTTGCGTCTGTGTGTGCGTGTCTGTAATAAGAGTCTGTCCATGTGCGTCATCCCGCGTCTGTCTGCGTCCGTGCGTCGGTCTGTGCGTGTCCACCTGTGCATCCGTTTCTGCGCCTCCATTTATGTGCGACCATCCGTCCATTTATGTCCATGCATACATATTTTCGTGTTTGTTTGTGTCTGTGTGTTCGTCCGTTTCGGTACATCTGTGCGTGTCTTCCCACGCGTTTGTCTATACGTTTCTGTTGGAGCCTCTCTCTTTCTGTGTGCGTGTTAGTCTGTGGGGCAAATAATAAATCAGATTGAGTCCACTGCGGCAAGGCAATTGTAGGCACTTAAAACAACTACAGAAATGTAATGGTTGGGAAGGAATTTTATGTGGCATTATCTTGCACCAAATTAATGGAAATCTCTACACTCAAAATTAAAATGCAAATATCGCCCAATGAGCTATAACCCCACTAACTGCCAAGATGGGTATTATCAACAATCAATCACTTAGCAACGGTCCAGCGGCAGCAAACTATTGCAAGTTTAGGACAGTTTTTGCAAGTTTTGCAAGTTTTTTCAACCGAACCTTCTATTTTAAAAATCACATCCAGAATCATTCCAAGTGCCCATTGCCTCAGGCTTGCAGATGGACACTGAGATTAATCTTTTTTTTTTTTTCTAATTAAGACTCAAGATCAATGGCTGTACTCTCAAAGAACCTCATCATACTACTGAGATGTTTTTTTAAATGGCACTAAAGGTCCTCAGTTAAGTGTTAATTTTAAAACCTATTCGCCAACATACTGAGATTAACTTTCTTCTGAAGAACAGCCAGACATTTTAAGCTAAAACTACGGACAGGTGTCATAACCCTCCTGTGAATTCCTTGTGTCTTGTTCAAATCAGCGACTTGCACGTGTATTTGGTGTTTGACCTGTGTGATTAGTCTACGTTGTCCGTGTCCCCCCATCCCCGCCTTCTCAGTGTTGCTAATTGCTGGATTGCAATGTGCTTTTGTGTGAACTTGTGTTCTAGTGTGAACTCTTCATTAAATGCAACTTGTGCGTAAACCCCTTTGCGCAGATATAGACGCCAGCGTCCGCAAATTCCAAAATTAAATTCCTTAATAATTCTGTAATGGAATTTCCAGATGGCTTGCTTCACTGCAGTAATTTTCCAGAGTCTCTGTGACACAAATACTGAGTTCTAAGGCCTAAATAGGTTCATGCATAACAGGAAAAAAGACATTATTTGTATTCTGAGCAAAGGAATCAATGATAGCAGTTCCTGAGTATCATTGTTGTCATTTAGTTAACTTAAACAAGCTTGCAGTCCTATCCTGAGTCCAGAATTGGCACCCCATTCAGATTAACCCAGCTCTTGTCAGTTTGTCAGTTCCAGTTTAGAAGAACAAGGCCTAAGCAAAGTCCAGGATTGGGGCTGCGTTCTTGTTAACTCCTCCACATGTGTTCCTCTGTCCAGTTTGTTAGGTACATCCTCCCAATCCTTCTATAGTCAATGGGACTGGAACCGAATTCCCGTTAAGATCCTCCATCCTCGCATGAGACAGTTAAAGACTGGTGAAGTGTGCAAACCACCCGAATGTAATCCTGGAGGCCACTGACCAGCAACTGACAGCTCAAGCGTCATCTGTAACACCTGTACTGAACTGTGCAATGATTATCTTGGGATTTGACTTCACCTCTTCCTCAAGGGTTACATCACCTTCATTATTGTATGAGCTGTTAGACTGCCTGTTGGATTGTACTCTGCCTCTACACTGGACTCCTGGTCTGGACCATAACAGACAGGGTTGGCCTCATCCCTGAAAAACAAGCTTGCATCCCGTCTGTACAATGATTGGCTTTTTGCCATCATCTGTATACTAGTGTGGTTAAATACAAAGTGCTGGGAGGTGCAAAATAATGTTGCAAAATTCAAGTAGAGATGTTCATTATCCTGCGACTTATGTGACGGTAAATACTGGCCTAGAGCATACAGTCACAAGACCAACTCCTTGTGAAATAAGTAAATGAGCAGCTATAAATTATAAGGGAATTCGGAGTTGCTATCAAAATGCACAGAAATAATGCAAGTCATTAATTCAATTAAAAAAAGGCAAAATAGCTGCTGTTTGAGTCGTTACCATTTCAGCAGCTCGTCTAGATTGTGTTCTAACAGCCTCGACCTCGGCGCGAGCAGCACATGGGCCACGATTGGGTTTTTTTTTCATTGGCTCTTCTCATCATAGAGTCAAACTGCCTCACTAATTTGCATTGCCATGAACACCGTCGGTGCATTGAGTTGTGCCGAGACACGCTCAGGATGGACGACCTTTGGAGCAGGGTCATAGAGGACCGCGGGGACAAAGGGCTTCATCTTCAACCGCTGGACGGTTGGTGCAATAGAAGATGGCGTCACTGGGACTCAAGACAAGTCACACCTTCAAGCGAGAAGCCAGAATGTGATAGAAACAAATCTTAGCTGCGTTGTTCTGACATTCTGAGTTTAACCGAGTGAAGTCAGACCAGTACCCATATGGACCATTATACAAAAATAGCTGAGTTGCCCTCAACAAATTTCTTTACTTCCCTGTAATTTCCCTGTAACTCAGCAGTACATGTTTGGGATTGTTGGTAACCTTGGAATCGGTATGAGACTTTTCAGTAGGCCTCAAGATCCGCAGGTTTGAGCACAGCAGCTGCATGAGAAAAACCCATATATGGGTCCATAGCTTTGATTCGCTTAAGGGCTAATTTAATAATCTAATTTGACCAATAGGGAGCAACTTTCACCATAGAGATGCATTGTTATTATGATCACTGGGACTCTCCCCATTTTTGTTAAAGTAGCCACTCAGACTGCCTCCTAGGGGTCAAAGCTTCCAATGAGGTCATTCATTTTGTAGTCTATGGGAAGCGCAGATGTTAATGAACTTAACTACATGAAACAGTTTTAGTCATTTCAAATTCCACCCCCGCAGTCTTTCTGCAAAGAAACCAGAAATGACTATTCAGTTCTGACACAGCCGTACAGATTAACTGCCTGGAGGGAATAGTGATGGCAGTTCAGGGTGTGACTCAAGCTGTAAAATCTCACCTTTTCTTGAGCCGCTGAAGGTCAGTGCTTAACCAATCAAATTTACCCCCAGGCAGCCTTCAAAACAGGTTTATCGGTTTGGTAAGGGAGCAGGAGGTCTGTTCTGAAAAAGCCCAGGATGTCGACGGTGCCCCTTTTATATCAGAACCACAGTTTAACCATTTACCACCATTAAGGAGGTCAGATTATAGAGTTAAGGACCTTGAGCCCAATCTGTCGATTTTTATATTTCTCAACCACACATTAAGAATAAGCCTGCCATCATCATGAATAATGGAATGCGTTTCAATTCGCAATTACAATCCAGATTTCAGCCCGGCACGCATATTATTAATGAGCAACGCTCATTTGTAAATGCTATGATTGCGCTGCGGTTGGTCCCGTGCATCATCTCAAGATATTGAATAGCATGAATAATAATTGCGCTGCACTGCAATACTGCTAACACTCTTCTTTGTTAAGTTATAGATTCTGATACCTTCTAAATAGCAGCTCTCGCACGCTACGTTATTGGGAATGCTCGCTCATGCATTTTTCATCCACATGACTTATTCATGCTTCGAGAGCAGCTCTGTGCTGTCTATTTAAGAAAAGACCCCTGCAGAGCACACCCTGGGGTGGCTAAAATATCAAAGGTGCGTGTATCGAAGTGTTGCACGGTAGAAGTTAATTATTAACATCACAGGTCAGGGTCGACCTAAAGACATTGGCCCGGACTCCCGCTTTGTGTGGCGCTCTTGCCGTTCGGCGGTGTTTCGCCGATGATTTCCGTGGGCTGCGGCGGGGAAGATGTGAGGAGGGTCTGGAGCAAGAATAGGGAGAGATCAGGAGTACTTTTCTCAGAGAAGCACCTTCCCTGATGGTGCCAATGTAGAAACTGCTGGTGCTCATGGCAGAGTGTGGTTGAACCACAGTGCCAAACAATAAAACCGGCAAAGCTAATTACCAAGTGTGGTTCAAATTAACATTCCCAGTGTAAATACTCCTGGAGATAATGGCCCAGTGTGGGTAAATCAATGTTCACAGTGTGAAAAAATAGCCCACAAAGCAGGCGCTACCCCTCAGCCCTGGGATTATTTGGAATGAATATAAATTGACTAAGTCGTTTTCAAGTTTTCCTATGGAATGCAAAATACAAGATGGCGACTGTGGCAGCCATATAGTACTTCAGAGTGCCATCAAATTTGATTGGCTTTGGTAAGTGCACAAGACCAAGAAACAGCAAAAATGGCACCGATTGATAATGGCATTTTCAGGCTATCTTGCGGAATACAAAATTCAATATTGCAACTGTGGGGGCCATACTGACCATCCGAGCACCACCAAAATTGATAGACTTCTGTGGGCACACAAGACCAAGCGACACAGCAAAACGGCTTTGTTTGACGGAGGTGTTTTTGAGTTATCGGGCGGAACGGAAATTCAACCGGCCGGCTGTGGCAGCCATATTTGATTTTGGATTGCGACCAAAAATGATAGGATTGTGTAGTAACTCTACCCCAATGTCCTCACCAAAAATCGTGATGATCGGTGATGCCGTTTTTCAGTTATCGCACAGAATCAAAAATGTAGACGGACAGACGGACACCGTGCATGATGACAATCCAACAACCTTTTTAAGGGTTGAGGGCTAATAAAAGCCATTGGAGGCAATCGGCTTATGTGGTCATATCAAGGGTCTCCGTGTAAGAGCCTCTGGAGCAGTTAGTTGCAAACTGTGGTTGAACTAACATTCCCAGTTTCAGAACCTCTTGACATAATGGCCAAGTGTGGCTGAACCAACATTTCCGGTGTACAAGCTGCTGGAGTCACGATGTGTAGTTGTATTCCATTACATCACTTGAGCTGACACTTATCCAAACTGATCAGACAAAACAGGGGCTAATCCCTGCCAGAGGGGATGTAAGGGTCTTTAACTGTGCGTCAGGATGAACCATAGACTGTATAAAAAGATGGATGCAGCACCCGGGTCTGAAAACTGAGGCCAATGCGGAAATCTCTAAAATTTGCATTCTTTTTAATGGCCTGCAGATGGTGACATCGGTGGTTGCAGAAAGAAGTTCAATGCTATTGAAGTCCATGAGAAAATAACCCTACTTTCCCACATGATTTATTATTTCAATAATGATTTTCCACATTACGTTATGGTATTTATCGCAAGTTTCAAGTCTCCTTCAATATATCATGATATTCATTGCGGTAAATTATGGTCCCAAATGGATTAGAATCACGGATAAAGCCAGAATATGCTATAGGGGTGTGGCTATCCTCTGGTCCTCGTCTGATACGGTCAGATGCACCCGTAGATCCACCCCTCACTCCTCCTTGGGTATTCAATTTACGCTCTCGTCCAATAGGAATCACATCCGGTTTCATAATGACAAAATGGCGCAATTCAAATTGCCAAAATCAAGGATTCCGAAATATTATGCTGAAACCGATGGGTGACATCACAGTTGTCTCCTTCATCTTTTTATACAGTCTATGGGATGAAGCACCAACCCTCTGTCTCCCAGTCAAACACGCGAACAGGACCATCAGCTGCCGCTGAAGCTGCCAGGTCAAACCAGGGGATGAATCAAAGGTGTGATGTCATGGTTTTAATTGCCATGCGCTTTTTAACTTTTGCGAAGGACTGTCATGTTTGACATGTCTGTCCATCCGGCTGTAAACGTTCACCCGCAACAAACTCAAAACATAACGCATTGCTGAATACACCTCAGCTCATACAAGATTTCCTGCCTCAAGGTTACAGCGCCAAGGTAAAAGGTGAAATCCCACAAAAAAACATGATTTTGCACATCTATGTGTCATAGTGGGTAACCATACCAAATTTGGTGAAGCTGCGATCATTAGTTACTGAGTACTGACCCGGACAAAGTCATGGACAGACGACAGACAGACAGACAGGCATGCAGGTAATGACAATACCTCTCTGGCCAAAGTTTGGCCGAGGGGTAAAAACGGGAATGTAAAAAGTGGTACCCGTCTGTATCACTGGGGGGCGTAAAAACTGTGTCTGACATCTTCTGTCAGTGCAGCTTCCTGCCATCGGACTTCAAGATTAAGCGTCAGCAAAAAAAAAAAAAAAAATATTTTAATTAAATAAAAATTGACAATGACATTCTGACCTTGGGATTACGTGGTTATGTAATTTTTTTCTGTAGACATGCGTGAAAAAGTCTTTGTTTAACATTTTAGGTGTCATAAATATTTCAGAGCAAATAATGAATATTTTGAGAGGATTTGAAGCTAAGGAGCCGAGCTCAGTCCCTGCTCTTAGGGAATAAACATCTGCACAGAGGCTTCAACTCACCGGAGAGTTCATTTGTGTGTGTCTGTGTGTGTGTGTGTGTGTGTGTGTGTGTGTGTTCATGTTTATATCCCAGGGGGACATATGGGCCAGATGGAACAAAATAGGTAAAATCCTCAAAAATACCATTTTAGCAGAGCATCACCTCTTATACAAAAAAAAAAAAATTTTTCAGTATTAAATTTATGCATAAATACTTGATCATGCAGCGCCCTCCATAATTATTGGCACCCCTGGTTAAGATATGTTAAAAGCCTTAAAATAAATTCAATTTTTATTGCAGTAGCATACTCTCACACTGAAAATTGTAGAAAAATCTTCACTTCAACTCAAGTGTATTTTAAGGGAGGAAGAAATTCCCTGACAAAGAAATAATTATTTTTAATAAAATCACCTGTTTCACCATTATTGACACCCCTAACAATTCCTGGGGAAAAATGTAATTGAAGTATTTCTGTCATTTCTACAGCAGTTTACAAAGTTTACAGAGTGTCTAGGAACATTTAATTAGTAATTCATCACTTCCTGTTTCCCCGGGGTATAATATGACATGACACAGAGGCAATTTCTCTTATCCTCTCTTCAACATGGGAAAGACAAAGGAACACACCATTCAAGTAAGGCAGATGTGTGTCGACCTTCACAAGTCAGGCAATGGCTACAAGAAAATAGCCACTCGCCTGCACCTGCCCATATCTACTGTCAGAGGAATCATTAAGAAGTTTAAAACAACTGGAACAGTGGTTAACAAGCCTGGACGAGGACGCAAGGTTATTTTGCCATCACTCACGGTGTGGAGGATGGTAAGAGAAATAAAAAGCTCTCCTAAGCTCACTGTTAAAGAATTGCAACAAATGGTAGCATTTTGGGGTCAAAAAGCCGCCAAAACAACCATCAGGCGATACCTACATGCCAACAAGCTGTTTGGGAGGCATGCACAGAAAAAACCTTTTCTCACTCACAATCATAAACGCAAACGTCTGGAGTTCGCTAAGCGGTACTGGGACTTCAACCGGGACGGTGCGCTTTGGTCGGATCAGATCAAGATAGAGCTTTTTGGCAACAAACACTCTAAGTGGGTCTGGCGGAACACAAAAGATGAGTATGCAGAAAAGCACCTCATGCCCACTGTGAAGTATGGGGGAGGATCGGTGATGCTGTGGGCCTGTTTCTCTTCTAGAGGCCCTAGGAATCTTGTTAGGGTGCATGGCATCATGAACGGTTTAAAATACCAGGACATTTTAAATCAAAATCTGGTGGTCTATGCCCGAAAGCTGAAGATGGGTCGTCACTGGGTCTTTCAGCAAGATAATGACCCTAAACATGTGGCCAAATCTACACAGAAATGGTTCACCAGACACAGAATCAAGCTCCTCCCATGGCCATCTCAGTCCCCAGACCTCAACCCCTTTGAAAACCTGTGGAGTGAGCTGAAGAGGAGAGTGCAGAGGTGAGGACCCAGGTCGCTGGATGATTTAGAGAGATTTTGGAAAGAGGAATGGTCGAAGATTCCTCTTTCTGTACACTCCCATCTAGTGAAACATTATAGGAGAAGATTAGGTGCTGTTTTGTTGGCAAAAGGGGGTTGTACAAAGTATTAACATCAGGGGTGCTAATAATTGAGGCACACATGATTTGATGTAAAAGAATTATTTCTTAATGTGGGAATTTTTCCCAATGAATAAATGCACTTGAATTAAAGGTTGGATTTTCCTATTTTTTTCATTGTGGTCCTATATTATTTAGAAAAAAACTGAATCTATTAGAAGCTAAAGAACACATCTTAACCAGGAGGTGCCAATAATAATGCTCGCAACCCTTGCTCCAGCGGATCTTCACATCTAATGGGGAATAGGTTCGTAGAAGAAAGATCTATGTATTGACCCTCCTCAACTGCTGTTATTTTCTAGTCATCCCCCCCCCCCACCAGCCCCTTCCGTGCGCATTTTAGACGTCCCGCCCATAACAGACACCCCTAATCCCACCCCCCTCCCCCCCACCCCCATAGGCAGTCCTGGGGACAGATCATTTCAAAGCCCCCGCACTTCTGCTAAACGGGGACCTTCGCTGTCGTTGCCTGGCAACAGCCCGTCCTCCTACAGATGAAAATACAGCACTGATAATAAGCGCCCCATCATCGCAAACATCACTGCTGTCGTCTCTTCCTTAAAGAAAATAAAGTTTATTTCAAATGCATGGCATCAGAGCACGCAGGCACTTCGAGAGACTCCTCCAGTCGAGCTGGTAAACAGAGCGCAATAGTAGGATGGTTTTTAAACTTTTCTTCGCTGTTATATACCCACTCCCGACTCCCTGCATTTTGCCAATAGAATAATTGTATAGCTGGGTGCCAACACTCAGCTGGTGGTTGCTGCAATTTGCCTGATTTGTTTTCGTTTTCTTAGAACACAAAAAGCAGAGATAAGACTCTCCAGTTTGTGGGCAGCCCCACAAAAACACTACTTCCTTTTCTGGACTACGTTTAATATTGTGGGGCGTTTTTTTTTTTTTTTTGTCCATTAATGTTGAATTTAGTTCATTGTTTCCATCATCTTTGACCCAAACACTCAATAAACATCACAGAATTTAGCATTAAATGACTCTACTCACATTCAAAAGGTAAAAAAATGATATTGACAAAACTTGCTATACACGCGTTCTGTCCTTGAATGACACTGTCACTCCCGTCGAATGATAGTGTGTAAAAATCGGGGCCTGTCGACATTTGTGCACATTACTCAGCTATTGTCACTACTGAAAATAAGAAAACAGTTTGATGAAGACATTTACATGTTTTCATAATATTCTATTCATCTACAAGTTCACCTAAATACCTGGGTAAGAAAGCTAAGGGAGGATATTATATCAAAAGGTGTCCGATAAAGGAGTGTACAGTTTGACAAAGTTGTTGTTTTTTTTTAGCCGTCAACCATGGAATACTGGAGTAAAAGTTGTTTATAAATACAAGTTCAATGTGCAATCATTCGGCTTACGCATGAAAATTGACCGGATGGTGTGGATTCACAGCACTTTTTTAGTGTGACCGTGTCCTGTTGACATAAGCCCAAATTTTCCTTTGAGTAATCAGAGTAAAATCATTTTTAAGAGTGCTGGTAAACCTATGGACTGATGCAGTGACATTTTTGCTTAACGATCCTCACCCATCCCATGAACACACAGGTTATAAAGTGGATTGGCGTGCTCAGAGCCCTCCACTATTTCCAGCAGTAACGCGAGCTAGTCAAAATGCCTCCTTGCCAGCGATCATGTCCATTTCATTTTTTCTTTTTTTTTATTTTATTTGATACGAATTTAGATTCCAAAAATGTTTACCATTTAAAATAGCATCTTTTTCTGTGATACAGTAGAAGATAAACTTTAATAGTCATGTTTTTGTATACTTAGCGACATCTTGTGGCCACTAATGTTTATTTTTACACTCCAAAACCCATAAATAGCAAAAGGAGCATTGGGCTTTTCTTTTGAACTATCGGCGGCTTATCTGTGGCGAGACACAAAATAAAATTTTCACCACATATGAAAGACGTTTTGCAAACGGCAGGGTTGAAATTGAGTCTTTAAGGACATGAGATGTTGCCTTCTGGACATGTTTCCCAGACATGAGATTATGTATTTTAAAAAAAAAGAAGTTAAAATTCACTCAACTGCCTTGTAATCTGTTTACAAAAATACTATCAACACTAAACATCTGCAGCAAAAAAACGCTCATAGACCAAATAAAACTAGTTAAGGCTTGTTGTTGGCTCGCCTGCTGATATAAGGAGCTGGTTAAAGTCATCAGATCAAACACGAAAGAGCTCTCATGCTTTCCTCCCTCTTTAACATAACATAACATAACATGAATGACGAGAACAGGCCGTTCAGCCCAACTACGCTCGCCAGTTTCTTTATACTAATGTGAATATGTCCCTCCAGATACTCAATGACTCAGTGGTATCTAGCCTTAAGTCAACCCTGCTCTTGAAAACCCCTAAAGTCTTTGCCTCGACAATATGGTCAGGCAAGCTATTCCACATCCAAATTACTATTTGGGTGAAGAAATATTTCCAAATATCAGTGCTAAATTTACCTTTGGTCAACTTCCATTTGTGACCCCGAGTTCTACTCACAACACTTGGTCAAAGGAATCCTACATAATTCACTTTGTTAATCCCTTTAACATATTTACAGACCTCAATCGAATCACCCCTGAGTCTCCTTTTCCCAAGACTAAAGAGATTAAGGATCTTCAGCCTCTTCTCATAGCTTTCATCTTTTATACCTGGAATTAGCTTAGTGGCTCTTCTCTGAACTTTCTCTAGAGCCTCTATATCTTTCTTAAAGTATGGTCCCCAGAAATGTACACAATTCTCCAGATGTGGTCTGACGAATGTGTTGTACAAAAGAAGCATCACCTCCTTAGATTTGTACTCAATACTTTTGGCAATGTATCCCAGCATCTGATTGGCTTTTTAAACTGCTATAGCACAATGGCTAGAGCCAGTGAGGGTTTGGTCCACAATCACTCCCAGAACTTTCTCGTGTGGAGCACATTCCAGTTTTAAACCTCCCATGAAGTAAACCCGTCTAATGTTTTTATTACCTACATGTACAACTTTAAATTTCGCAACATTAAATTTCATTTGCCACACTTCTGTCCAATTCTGGATTCTATCCAAATTATCCTGAATCACTTTAGTGGAATCTAAACTATTTGCCAAACCCCCCAATTTAGTGTCATCTGCAAATTTAACTAATCTGCTCTCAATATTCCTATCAAGGTCATTAATGTAGATGAGGAACAGCAGAGGTCCCAACACCGATCCCTGAGGGATGCCACTCCCCACCATACCTAGCTCAGATGAGATACCACTGACCACCACTCTTTGTGTTCTGTCCTGTAACCAGTTTTGAATCCACTCCAGAATACCTCCTGTAACTCAAATGGAGCTCATTTTAAAAATTAGTCTCTCATGCCGTACTGTATCAAATGCTTTCTGAAAATCCAAGTATATTATGTCATAAGCCCTGCTCTGGTCATAAGTCTTGGTGGCCTCTTCAAAAAATTCCAGAGGGTTTGTCAGGTATGACCTTCCCTTACGGAAACCATGTTGGCTATCCCTCAAGATACTGTTACGTTCTTTATCCTCAGCAGAATGAGTGCTGTAACATCCTGATTGGCTATGAGTAAAACGCACAGCTGCTGCTCTCAGTGACCAATCAACAGAAGCATCCAAGAATCCAATCAACAGGTGATCCATATAACCCTGTAATCAACCAGGAAACAGGAATCTCCACCTGAGTGACAATGACTGTGGGGACGGATATCCAAACTGAAACACTTTGAAACACTTTGAAATCGACGAAAATGAAGTGACTAGCGCTGGAGGAATCTAGCAAATAATGTTCCATAGAGGAGACAGGCGTGGTATTAATCCAATAGTCCTTTTGAAAGAGAATTCATGTTTATTCAACAACCCCGGTAAAATAAAGCACTGAAAATATTCCAAGACATTTGTAATAAAACTCAGAAAAACAAGTCAAACGAAATAATACCATCTTACATCCAAAAAAAAAAAAAAAAAAATCCAGAAATTATGCAGTAATATGATGGATGAAAAGTCTTTTTTTTATTAAATTACAATGGTGATATGTATGAATGACGGAACTCTGCAGCTTGTGTACCAAATGTATACACTCCAGTCTTCATGGGAAATACTTTTTTGACAAGATTTGAGGGACTTCTCTTCAGATCAAACATTTTTTAGTTATGTGTGTGCAAAATGGTCAACACGATTCCTCTTTTTTGTTGACAAGGGGTTTAACACGCATATAAAAGACTGTCTTTTGTCTCAGCTAGCAGGTGAACCCTTGTTTGTACTCTAATCAGTAGTCATATACAGCGCTAAATTTAAGGATGGCTATGTTTAATATTGGGATAAGAAGTTATTGTACATATCGAGGGCTGACTGCAATAAACAGTAATGTCCAGATGTTATATATTGGATGTAACTGTTTATTCAGTCCTCAATATATTGTTAAAAATTTAATTGACACCTGGGAAGAAACAGCAGGTTAAAATTGGCATTTTAAAATCAATCTTCAGCAATAAAGAGAGCCAGTGCAATGAGGCTAGAAATGTAATGTGTTTTCTTTTCCTAGATTTTATTCAAATTCTGGCTGCTGCATTTTCTTGGCTAATCTTTAGTTTAGTTTTTTTTTTTTTTTGGCTGGTCCAGTTAAACATGCAATCAAGGAAAGAGAAAACAAAGTCATGGGTCAACTTTTTGATATTATCCAGAGAGGTGGGGCCTCTTGTGATATGTATGAAGTAAAAAAAGGAACCTTTGTAACATAATTGATATATCATTTAAAGTCCAACTCCCTTTTTTACTTTAGGTTTCATCTGCAGAGCCAGTCTTCCAAATTTGCTGCATGCATTTTCTCTGTGCCTTTGTACCAATTATAAAAAATTCTGTTTTATCTTCTTTTAGTTTGAGGACGCTTTTACTCATGCTGTGCACAATTTATCAGGAAATTCAAGGTATTGGCATCATCTAGGACTACAGGTAAATATAACTGAGTATTGTCCGCATAACAGTGAAAATGCTCCCCAAGATTATTAATAATTTTTCTGCGTAGCAGCATATACAAAACGGAACAGTGAAGGACCAACAATAGGACCCTGTGGAACACCAACGAGTGTCATGCTTGTCTGAAACATGGTCACTGAAATGAACAAAACATTTTCTGCCAATAAATTAAGTATTAAATCAGTTCAGGGCTGTGCCTGACTGACCAATATAATTTTCAAGTCAGTTTAGAAGTGTCAAAGTCAGTCCTCAGATCCAGAAGTATAAGAATAGGAGCATTGTCATCATCAGTGCTCACTCCAAGATCATTGATTACTTTTACAAGCACTGTTTCAGAACTGGGTCCCCGTCTAAAACCAGGCAGAAATTTTTTATGAATCTTCATGTCATGTAAGAATACATCCAACTGTTTACACCCTGTCTTTTCCAATATCTTACTCAGAAAAGAACTCAGATTTTGCTGGGAGCCACTAATGGTTACATTTTTGATTGTCAATAATACAAAATGTATTTACAATAATATCTTGTGTATTAACAACCTTTTTACCAGAAAAATTATGCAAAGTGCCCATATTTTGACTGACTGGTTTTCTCTGGTGTGACTACATTGAGAGCTAATCTTAATTTTTACTCATCCATTCCATCCAAAAGTTAATCATTCATTATGTAGCTGACAAATGACCTTCAGAGGGATTCACAGATACCTGTGAACCCTTCTGAATGTCATTACTAACTAAAAAATGACAAAATTTCTGACCTCCTGAAGGCTGAAATACGAAATTTTGCTTTTTTGCGCCTTGTGTGGTTATAGCCGTGATTAGCACTTAAAAGGTTAATGGACCTTAATGTATGAAGGGGGGATGCAGCCTGTTTGAGATTCTCATCAGACATGCGAGAGCAGGGAGACTCAACCTCTCATTTTTTCAGAGAACAAAGATGGCATTTGTGAGAGCACTCAATTGCATTAAAATTCCTCCGGGTGATGATAATTCATATTTCCTGGCATGCAAAGTAGGCTTGGGTGGAAAAATAACAAAGAAGAAGAAGAAGAGAAAGATGGGAAACATCAAAGCAAGAGGCAACAGGAACAATGAGAATTAAGTTCTGTTGTATTTTTTATAAAACATAAAAAGAAAAATGTACTGACTGCTGGAGTTATGCTCCAGGGCCTGGCTGCTACTCAAACTGCACCAGCAGATACGATCTCATGCACACGCTTACACACACACACACACACACGCACGCACACGCTTACACACACACACACACACACACACACACACACACACACACACACGTACACACACACGCACGCACGCACATGCACACACGCACACACACACACACATTGCACTCCAGGGAAATCTTAATTTATTTCCAATCTCCTAGTGATGAAAGACTTTGCTTTTACAAAGCTTTGTATGTTTACATTTGCAGAAAAAGAGGACAGGTTAGATAAAGCTCCATATAAAATCAGATGCAATCAAAAATACAAACCAAAAGGCACTCACTCACTCACACACACACCAGCAATCATGCTCTTGGTCATGTGTACATGCATGAGTACTTCCGCCAGTAAAGCTTGTCCACAACACAGCGAACATCCAATTCCATATTCTGTTAGACTCCAGGTCCCATGGTGCCTTGCAAAGTCATTGCCTTTGGTATTTCTGTTCGGTGGCTGAACGCCTTGATGTGGACGGCATAACAGCACATTAACACTGATCCATACTCACAGTGCTGCTGCACTTTAGCAGGCTTCACAGCACTGATCATAACAAAGAATCTTCATCTTTGTGACCTCCTGTGAGACAATGGTTGACAATAACATTCATTTATAAGCAGCCCTTTGTAGTACCCAAGGTGCCTTTACACGGATGAGTCCGGATATTCTGACCACCAGGATGCTAAAGGTCCTCCGTGTGCCACAAAGACAGTCCCATCAGACAGACCACCATGTGAGTGGTTTTAATGTTCAGGCTTATCACTGTACATGACAAAAATATGTAAAAGTGAAAAAGCAACAGGAGAGTGCAAATGATGCAGAATAAATTGAAGCACTGATTACTGAAACCCCACAAGTCAAGTCAAGTCAAGTCAAGTGTGACTTATGGGGTTTTAGTAATAGGTGCTTCAATTAATAAACCAAAACCATAAAATTTCATCAATAAAGTTTATGATTGAAAAGAAGAGAGTGTTTTCTGACAAGGACGTAAGGTCAAAATTATATTGGTTAGATTTTTATCTCCGCTGGACTGTCTGTCTGTCTGTCTGCCTGCCCGTTAGGAACTTCACTCAGATATTAATGAACGGATTTCGAGTAATTTTTTTTTTTTTTTGAAGAAATAGGGTATGGCCCATGGAACAATCCATTAACTTTTTGTGGGGATCCACATTAGTAGCTTGATTCAGGAATGATTCTTCACGGTTGTGAGATTGCAAGATAGGACATTTGGTGGAACAAATTCCATACATCGTAATAACCACTAGATGGTAGTAAATTTCAATGAAACAAAACTTGGCCAATAGGAGCGACCTGACATTGGCGCGAAACTGGCGTAAATTGGGAGATGTGATGAATGAAGGGGATTTCTTGTAGACATCCGCACTTCCGGTAATAGGGCCAGTTTTGCAATGCCAGCACATGCAGCCTCAGGCTAGGCTTCAAAGCCCCAGCCACTGCTGCACGTAAGTGATGAAATGAGTATCTAAGATTTAATTTATTATTTGAATTATTGTCTTAATTCTGATCTTTTTGAACAGTATAAAGCTAAAAATTAAATAAACCTCACATAGGCCTATGTAAAAGATGACTCGGCGAGATGGCGTTTCCACTGTATACTGTGGTGTTCTCTCTCCATCTCACTCTGCCACCGTGCTATCGAATTCGAACCCGACTGTGATTTGGTTTAGTTTTCTCACTATGCGGTGAGCACTGTGAAGCTTCGCAAAAGAACACTATTGTGGATATGAACTTAAAAAAATACCTCTAAATTCTTATCAGAGGCAGTGTCCACGTCTTGGAAGTAAACACTATAAACCGCGATTATATAAGAGTTTGATGGTTCACAGATACGTGTGGAGGATCAGTCGTCTACATTTTGACCGTTGATCCGTCATTATCGGTGATCATGTCCGCCATGCGATGTGCCGTATTGTATATCAGGTCACTCCTTTTGTAGAAATGCGATGGTTGCCCTTGCAGATTTACATATCATAGAAGGGTGAACGATTGGCCTCGGCGGAGGTCTGAAATCACTGAGTGCCACAGCAGTTTGCATTTGTGAAGATGAAAAGCAATCCTGGCATCCACAGATTGGATAAACTGTTAACTGAATTTAGTCTGTTTCCATCATCAGTTAGTTCTCTGCGATGTTTCACTTCTTTACCATCCCTGATGAGCTGGGGCCATGCTCTCAAAATTTAACCTAAAGCTTTCCTGCCACAGAAGATAGAAAATCCAGATGATTGTGAAATACATTTTAGAAAATAAATTAGCAAGCCATATTGCACTGAGTCTGTCAAAACTGAGAGAACACTAAGGTTATAACTGTAGTCTCGCAGTACTGACTGATGAAAGGTCAGTAGCAGGTGCAGATATTTTCTGTGTCAGTTCCCTTCTCCTATTTTCTCCGGTTCTGCCGAACTGAAGCCTGCAGGTGATTTCTGTCTCACAGCTGACTGAAATGTTTACTGCTCAGCGCAGCAGGGGAACAAAGAGCTGCTCCTTTCGTGCTGTGTGAACGCAAGAAAACATGAACAATAAAAAAAACACACACACACACACACACACACACCATAGAGATATATAATAGAACCAGAGAGAACAAGGAAGTACCTTTGCATCAGCCAGTTAGCATGTCAGCTTCCTTCTTCAGCGTTTCCCAAGGATGCAATTTTGTGGCCAAAGATGCGGCAGCTCCATAGACACCAATTGAAAAGTGCGCATTTTTTCCTTGCCAAATAAAGCGAAAACAAAAGAAAATGTATCCCGTAATCTTTCATTATTTTGCTCTTTGTCTGACGCAACTGTTCGATGTTTTCAAGAGGGCCCGTAAATTAAGCACTGCTACTTAGAGCTTGATGACAGCTCGTGCGCTAGTTTGGTTGTCCAGCTGTTGCTCTGACTGCAGCAGTTCAGCCAATAAGTGTATAGTGTCGTGCGCGTTGTGGATTAACAGGGTTGCTTGTCATTTCCCCTCAAACTCTTCGCCAAACCACACAGACGACACATTTTCTTGGCCATCTGTGCTGTGTAATCAGATTGGCAATCTTAAGAAATGGTGCTGGAAATAAGCACCCATGGAACGCCAGTTTTATAGATGGCGTCAGTCAATTTCGAAGTAGCTAGCCTAGCATCTCCCGATGTAATACGGGTGGTATTTCCTCGCCCTCTCCAGTTCTATTATATTACCTCCATGACACACACACACACACACACACACACACACACACACACGCGCGCGCGCAGCCTTACACACAGACCCTCAAACATGCACGCACACGCACACACACACACACGCAGCCTTACACATAAACCCACATACACGGGTGCGCACGCACACGCACACACACACACACAGGCACACACTTACAAAAAGGCCCATACACATGCGTGCACACACACACACACACACAGACCTACGCACATGTACATACACACACACACAAAAATGAACACACACTCTCTCTCCCCCTCTCTCTCTCACACGCACACACTCACACACACACACACACACAGACACACACACACACACACACACACATTTACATAAACACCAGCAAAAAGGGACACAGCCCATCCCAGCTTACAACGCGAGAGCGGCAGGAACAGATTTTAGACAGCTACACTGTTAAGTGTTGAGTCTGTTGTGTCATAGCATAACCTCATTTTGAACAGGATAATGTATTAAGTTAGAAAGAAACAGAGTGATGTTGCCCTCATACTTATAGAAGTGACGTTTTGCCTGACACTGTGGCTTGGTTATGCAGACATGGATTTTGCTCAGTCCTTGGCTGCAGTGGCGTAGCCAGCGGGTGTGCCAAAACACGTCTCTTTATGACAGCAATTACTCCTGGCTAGTTCTCAATCATTTCCCTTTATTGACGCGTTTTCCAATTATCGTAATTGGCAACTGAAGATACGGCTGGTTGCAAACAGAAATATAAATATTTGTCCAATGACTAGATCAAAGAAAAATGTTTTCTGAAGGAAGACAAGAACAGTCTGTGGTGGTCATTCATTATAATTTAAAGAAATGCGCCTGAAATGTCAGATCTCATGAATGGTTTGGCTAATTTAGACCATCAACTACACTGAACAAAAATATAAATGCCCCATGTCAAATTTTTGAGTTTTTATTAACAAAAAACTGGAACCGGGATTCGTCTGTGAAAAGCACTCTTCCAGCGTGCCAAGGGCCATCGAACGTGTGCATTTGCCCATGCAAGTCGGTTCCAGCACCGGACAGCGGTGAGATCCAGACCAGAGTGAGGATGCCGAGCGTGCAAGTTGGTTTCTCGCAGGCGGTTATGGACTGTCTGTGTTGTGATGCGTCTGTTGTGCAGACCAACAGTCTCATCCGCTGTGCGTGTCACTGATCTGAGCCGATCCCGCAGGTGGATGAGCTGGATGTAGCGATCTTGTGCTGGTGTGGTCACACGTGGCCGATGTGGATGAGGTCGATTTGCAGTACTGTCCGTCTCTCAGAAACGGACTCTCAAACAGCCTATTGTCCAATAGTTAACATTCAGCTGCACAGCGACCGCTCTGGTGGACATCCCTGCATCCAGCATGCCAATAGCACGTTCCCACATGACCTGAGAAATCTGAGTCATGATGACTTTTGACAAAATTTGACATTTTGGGGTGGCCTTTTATTGTCCCCAGTATAAGGAGTGTCTGGGTACTGCTCATTCTGTCTGATCACCGTCTGGAAGTGCCATACCCATGAGTGAAATCACTGCATCACTGAGCAAATGCTCATTGACAGAGAGATGGATTAAAAAATGGTCCACAAATCAAGAGAAATATCCCTATTGTACAAGTAAAAGTCAGCATATACTCACTTAGAGTTGTTAACTCCTTGTGGCATCAGTATTTGACAAGGGGCGTTTATATTTTTGTTCCGTGTAATTAAAGGCCAGAAGTTGGTGTGAGAACAGATACGGACCTCGTTGCCCACCTTTGGGGTAGGGTGTTCACTTATGCACAGGGTGTGAGTGTGTGTCCACGAGAAGTTCCCGGATATATAATAAATCGGGCAGATATTTTGTGGGTGCATCGTAAGCACACTATTCATGTATAAATTGCCCGAGATGCAAAGTGACATACAACGCCAGAAACACTCGCTGAGGAATAATACAGAGAAGCAACTTTAACTGCAAAATTGCGGAATTCGTGGGTGGCGACGCCGGCACCAGCCAGCAGCGGCATCAATACAAACGTAAGTGAAATGTTGAAATGTTGTTATCCAATCTTGTAAAACGGTTTATATTTAATAAAACAAGATTCAGCTGAAGATGTATTGAACGAGTTGTAAAGAATGTTACCACCCGGTTATATACTGTCAGCATCAGCATACATAAATCAGGCTGTTAGCCAATGTAGCCAAAATTGACTTAAGACATCGCTGTTGTTACTGGCATGTAAGTGAGGACTTATGATGATTAATCCGTGTAAAATGTTGGATCTAACGACGCACATCTTGCTCGTTTGTTTGTTTCTTATGGGGGCAGATGAAGATACAAGGCACCTCATCTCCTGAAGAGCCAGCAATGAGGCGCTCTTCACAGGGAGGCGCAATGTGGCGGTCAGAGGATTTCAGTATGTAAATAATTTTGTTGGAGTATTGCAACGTTAGTAAATGCTTATATTCAGTTATGTCAATGCCACCGATGCTATGTTTCTGTAGAATTTTCATAAAGGAGCGCGGCCTGGAGGGCAAGGTGGAGCCAGGGTGGATAAAAAAAGAAAAGGTAGAACCTCAAACAGAAATATAAAGTGTTATGACTTGAAAATCACAACAAAGAAAACCAGCAATGACAACTTAAACAAATGTATTCTTCACTAATTAGGTCCAAAAATTTTGACATTTAATCCACTGTGCAAATCTTCTAATAACACTCTAATGCCACTATGTAACTCTGATGCCAAAACAAAAACTGTGCCCTACTGAACAAAATCACAGCATTCATATAGACTAGGAATATTCCGGAAAGATCTACAGCAGTCCTGGGTGATCCGGCCCCGTCCAGGGAAGAAGAAGCCAGAAACTTCTAGAAAGCGCTACTCTTATTTCATCACAAACAAGTGGTATTGCATCAGATCATGTTTTTCTACAGACATACCACCAGAGGGTGCAAAGTGATTAACAACATAAACAAATAGCTGACCAGTAAGGCAGCACAAATAGTATCTAACAATACCCCATTTACAAATGATATACAGTACTTTACATAAAATACTCATACATAACAAAAGTGAGTTGAAAAATCATATGCACTACGGTCAACACAAAAGAAACAAGATGATCATGGGGATCCTGAACTTAATCAAAATGTTAGCAAAAAAATACATGCTTTTTGTATAATTCTGTTCTGAATTAGAAAAAAGTTGATTACGTTGAGGGAAAAAGGCAGGGTTGTTGATTTGCAAGAGATCATGAAAATGTAAGAGACAGCAAGTGATATTAAGGTTGTGACCAGCTGGTTTATTGCATTGTGGGTTTTCATATACTTTTACATTGTTTTGGTCTGATGATGCATAACAGCCTAACGTGAGAGAAAAAACTGTCAAGTATCATGGAATAAACACACAAATTGCATTGCCTGAGAGAACCTAAATAATAACAGAAGGTGATGTGTCTGGTTTTTGCCCTGCAGAAATGTACTAAATATTGCAAGGGAACATCTGAAAGTCAAATATCAGCCAGTTGACTAACTTCACTAAAAATCCCTCTTTTTCAGGTGGCAACTATCATACATGAATTCAGCAACCACGTTTGCGGGAGAGACCTTCGACTTCCACACTTCGCTATAGATTTTCCAGGAATGTTTCTGTAATATGAATTGTGAATATAGGCTACTTTTTCTCTCCAGTTTCATTTGTAGAGCATTTGGCGAGTTCTGCTCCATACCCGTAGCTGTTTGGGTTTAAGTTATGTTTCAAGTAGAAATACAATGATAAAAACATGATGCATGAGAATTTACATTAGATGATAAGTTAAAGAATACTTTTTTCATGGTCATTCAGTATTCTGATACTTACAATTGTTCTTTGGTTGAAGCCAAGCTAACATTTCACTCTCATCTGTTCACATCATCCCCTGGGAGTAAGTAAGCTGAGTGAAAGTAGAAACTTGTTTAAAATGGTATCTTACATCTGAGTAAAATTCAAAATTCATAATTCATTTTATTGTGTGAATAAAAATGTACAGTTGTACAATAAAAGCACACATCAAGAGTTAAGAACCATCTAAAATTCCACACTTCAATATTGATGGATGCTAATACAACTTACAATGACACATCGAGTCGCTAGGTATTCGCACCATAATAATTGTCATAGCTGACTTAAACTCTTTTAAACTGAGTGAGGACCCCACATGTTCCGGTAAGCTATTCCAGAGACCTATTACTCTCTTTGAGCAAAAAGATTTCCTAAGATTATTCCTGCATCTATGGACTTTAAGCATTTTAGAATGACCTCAAAGACCTAAATAACGTCTGATTGGGAAAAACTGGATACATTTGACACTTTCAAAACCATTAATAGTCTTATACACTTCAATCAAATCACCACAAACTCTCCTGTCTTCCAGGATTATCAGCTTAAGTTCCCTCAACTATTCTTCATAAGGTAAATTGGACAATTCTGGTACCAGCTTGGTGGCCCTTCTCTGTACCTTTTCAAGTGCATTTTTGTCCCTCTGGAGGTAGAGAGACCACACCTGAACACAATATTCTAAATGTGGTCTAAAGTATGTCTTATACAATACTAACAACGATTCTTTTGCAATACATGAATAAGTTTTCTTAATCAAACCCAAGACTCTATTAGCTTAAGCAGCAGCTTTACAGATATATTGAGAAAAAGACAAATCCCTATTTACAGTAACATCCAAATCTGTCTCCTCGTCAACTGAATCGAGTACATTGCCACTCATTTCGTAGCTGTAACATTTTTTTTTACTAATATGCATTACTTCACATTTTTGCCAATTAAAACCTAAAAACCACTATTTGACCATTCAGTTAACTTGTCTAAATCCTGCTGTACACAGCTGTAATCAACTAGAGACAATATTGGGTGAAAGATCTTTGTGTTGGCCTAGTACCAACCCTTGTGGGACTCCAATGGTTACCTTTAAGGATATTGACCTGGTACCATTAATACAGACAGATTGTTTTCTACCTCTTAAAAAAATCTTCAATCCAAACATTCAATTTACCTACAATACCATATCTACACAATTTGTACACTAATCTGGCATGGGGAACCGAATCAAAAGCCTTGTGAAAGTCTAAGTACAAGACATGAAAGGGTATCCCAAAGGGTATGCTAAGCGTACAATGAAACGCAGATGGCGGGCCAATTTTCTCTGTTGTTTCCTTGCTGACTGCGTATTCACCAGGTAAGGCATAACGACAAAATGCCGGTCGGGTGGTCGAAAACTGCTATTTCAGGTTGGCTAAAGTGAGGCTATAGGTGAACATCCTGTTTCTATCCCTTCAAAACAATTGCGCAATTTTTCCCTTTTTCATCTTCTGCGCATTTGTTAGGTTAAGGGGGGTTTTGTTTTGTAGAAAACATTCGGTAATATTCATTTCTCAAACGGGTTCATTCGTAAATCATTATTTTATACCACACAGAAGTTGGCAGTAATACAAAATTGGTGTGTCTATTGCCATAAAACTCAAAAGAAGAAGAAGGAAGGGTTCTGTAGTGAGTAGTGTGACTAGTGTGTAGTAAGAATAGTGTATGCAGACCGTAGAGCGCGGTTTCAAACACGGCCATATTGACTGATTCCATCTCTGCAAATCCATCTTCATTTTGCATTGAAGTTTTATATTTTAGTTACTCAGGCATTATGCTCTTTCTAGCTTCTGGAGTTTTCTATGAAAATTTGGGGATTCAAAGCGCTTTAGCTGAATGACACAAAACATACAAGCTGGTTTGCCATCACCAATAATTATAGAAGAATAAAAACACCAAACCAGTTTATGTTCCTCGTATCCTTTGGCCAAAGCATTAAAATGGTGCTTTAAATCCTTGAATTTCCAAAGAAAACTCCCTAATACAAAAAGCATAATGCCTTAATGACTAAAATATATAAATGCAAAGCAAAATGACGACAGATTTGCAAGGATGGAAGTAAATTGTGACTTGCAGTCGATCGGATTCAATTAGTTTATTGTTGTGAGCATACACAATCATCGTGATGGAGCTCTTTAAACAGCAGGTGATTTCTCTAATTTGAGAAAGAACTTTTGTTTAAATCTGTGTTTTTTTATTTTTACTTCCCTCATCTTACTGCCTGACGAAGGTCTACGACCGAAACGGTGTGTTTATTTAATAAAGTATTGCAAGCGTATAGAGGACTGTGTGCAGGATCTTTTTTGTTTCTTCGTATTTGGCCGACCTTGAATCCTCTCCTACGCACCTATCCACTTTCAGGAGTGCATGAGTTTCATTATCAACTTTACCCATCAAACAAATAAACAAATAGTAAAACTTTCATCACTGCTACAACTACCACTTCAACTACTAGTACTGCTCAATAATAATAATAATATTTTGTTTGCTGTTGTTTTTATACGTATTATGAACTGAGTGCAGTCGACCTCGTATTTCACAGAGCCAAAATACGGGCACTGCCCATAACTTTAACTTGGTGAATAGCGACATCTGTTGCAAGTGATATGAATCGCAATACAAACATCATAAAAAATTCAAATTCATTGCGCCGTGAAACTTGACCAATAAACGTTGTTAAGATCCTAAGTTGTTTTATACCTCTTCTTATTGAACTTAAAAATTATTCAAGCATGTCATTTTCATTTTGCATCATGGTCTTAAAAGTTTTTATTACCAGCAAATAAACCTTCATTTTAGTGGGCAACTTTGACCACCTAGGACTTTATTAATTCCCTTCAGTGCTGCGTCTCAGAGCCAGACAGCTAATTAAATCCTTGTGCCTGGTTGTGTTCTCCGGGCTTAAAATCTGAGAATCTCGGGCGCGTGCACTGGAAGTGCAAGACTGACAGACGAACTACATAAAATTGGTTACTTACGGCCCCCCGCGATACAATATGGGTACTGCGTGCACTGGTAACAAATTACTGGAGGGTCGAAACCCTTCCCCAATGATGGACTATCCTGAAAGATTCGGTTTGAACCCCAATTTCGAACGCTCGGAATGAATCATTTTCAGTGCGGCGAGTTTCATCTGTTCAAAAGCGCGTGATTCATTAATTGATAATACGCCCCCCCCCAATATTATTATCATTATTTTAATGAATTTCACATCAATGTGTCAAACTAGCAAATCAAATGTTTCATCGCGCGACTTGTCTGCTTGAATCCAGTCCCTGGAAATATCTTTGAAGTGTTCATTTATTTATTTATTTATTTGTTTTTTACAGCAGAATATCTCCAGAATTTCTTTTACTGTGTCAAAAATGGGCGGTTCCGCTCCAGATTCACGTCTGGTTGACTTGCACGAACCGCAAAATATTCCGCGCTCTGATTGGATTTGTAAGAAAACGCCACTGCTATCTGATTGGTCCGCTATTGATTCTCAGGAAACTGAATACATATTCGCCCTTCTTCTCTCTGTGATACTTGATTGCGATCATGGCGACAGCTGGGCAAGTGAGTGAATTTATACATTTTGTGTGCACTTCTGTTAAAGAATGGCAAAGCCCTTCAAGTAAGCGAAGCATAAGATTTTCCTGAAATTGTAAGATGCATAAGATGTCTATTCAGTCGTTTACATTTTTTAGGCAGAAGTGGTTGCATAGGGCGCATTCAAAACTTCTGTGCACGCTTAGACTTTATTTTTTTGCAATTATATTTTATTGGATTCGAGTTCGTGTGAAGTACTGATCTTTTTTAGGAAACGACTTAGGCGTGAAACTTCTGCTTTCGTTGAAGATTTGTCATTTTCAGAGTAACCGCGAATCTGTGCTCTGGTTGCAACCTTTAGGCTATACATTTAGCGCGTATGATTCCTGTAAATTACTCGGCTGCGTGAGTCAAATCTCGGCAGTTTTTTGCAG